>CM038709.1:12498914-13048914 GCA_021613375.1 Megaleporinus macrocephalus
CAAAACGGCTGTTTTACAGGAGAAGGAAACAACTTTCGTTTATTTAATGTAAGTCAATGGAACCAGACTTCTTTCTTCTCTCTTTTAGCCGAGACATATAAGATTCAACAGAAAATGGCACCAATGAAGAGACAAGGTTTTATTCCGACAGCAGAGAATTGCACCCACAGTACCTTTGTGTTTGTTGTTTTGAATAAAATCTTTTATCTGACAGTAAATATATTATCATTGGCCGTGAATCACTTCATACACTCAGTGACAATCAATTTATAGTATTAATTGATTGTCACTACAATCAATTAATACTAGAAATAAATGCAGATATTTATTAGGGCTGTGTATTGGCATGAACCTGGCGATACAATACGTATTCAGTTTGATTCAATATATCATGATATATTGCGATATTGCGATTTTTCAAATCCTACTATTAAAACACACCACTATATGAACAGGTTTGCCATTACTTACAATAGCATTGCGCCCTTGTGCTGCTTGTAAATGTTGGAGTGGAGCTGAAAATGGATTATAACACTGCCATCTAGTGGTCTTCTATATTACAATATTTTCCTACACCCCTAATATATAGGAACTTGGGCTGGAGTTCTGATAGGCTTCAGCTGCTGAGATTTGAATCCAGCCCCCCCCCTTGCCCAGCAAAGAGTAAGTAAGAGTTGGAAGAGTCGGGGTGGTGGTGGGGTGCAAATTTCGTCATGAGAAGGTGAGAGCAAAGGAGTGGTTGATAAAGGGCATGTAATGAGTGTGAGGAGGAGTTTGGGGATGGTCCTTCTCCCAAACTTAAGTTATTTCATAACTTCATTAAACACTGCATTGAAGGCTGCTTGCTTATTTCCGGGACTGTGGTCTGTTTCCGTACATGCACACACTGAGAAAAGCGAAAGAAATCCTGTTTACATCCAGCTCTCTTTATCAAGATCCATAATCAGAAATCTGGGCCTTAATCTGGTGTAAGAAATCAGAGGATGTGACCTCAGGTGACTGCAGAAATCAGATTATGATCAGATATAAATGCACTCAGACATCAGGAAGCATATTTGGAACCATATAATACACATACAACAATACAGTAACTTTCTGTGAAGCAGTTTTTAGAGACGTTAAACGTTTGGAACAGATCCTTTCAAATCAAATCACACTGAATGACTTCATTTAGATCTCAACCAATTATGCATACATTATGAAAAGTTGGTGGAGTTTCCCTTGAAGTTAGTTCTATGTAGAGAAACTTTTTCCCACTTTACATTTTATATTTCAAACCTTTTTATAAAAAACGGATGGTTCCGTTCGAAAAACCCAACTAGCTGAGCCGCCTCCGACCACTAAACTCTGGAATGATCTCTGACTCTAATGCTGCTCGCTCAGACCACTGAGAGTATTGATGAATAAGAAAATGACAGGCTGGCAACTTAAGTTCTTAACTAGAACCCGGCTGGTCAGCGAGCTAACAGGCCAAAACAAACATGGTAGACAACTTTGCAGGTTAGTTTAGTCCCGGACGACTACGTAAGACTTTACAGCGTGATGCGTGAACTGAACCTCATTCAAAATAATGATACCGAACTCTAAAGGAACTACATCTCATTGGTGGAACACTTGTTCATGTTGATTATTATAAATTATCATTTTTAACAACTCTGTGTGTTTGCAGGGCAGTAACTACTGTAGAATTTATATTGACACTCAGCAAACACATAACGTTGCCACAATGTTGTCTACCTTCTTACAATGTTGTCGAAAGCTGGTGATTTTTACGTTGTCTGAACAAGGTTATCAAAATGTTGTCACAATGTTAGTACTAAATAACCTTATTTTATGGTATTACTACAACTTTATCGAATTCTAAGGAGTTCCATGCAGATATAATGGAATGTATAAAGGATTCTAGGAGGTTGTGACAACGTACTGACAACAATGTCTTTATGTTGTCACAATGTTATACTGTAACGTTGTCACAATTTTCTGAGGAATTACACTTTAGCGCTGTGACAACATTGTGTGCACCAAAACGGTAGGTTATCACAACTTAACTGTGTTGGTGGGGCATTTATAGTTTCTTGAAATATCGAATACTCAAGATTGTGTCGCGGGATTGTTGCAGTGCCACCTTCTGGCAAATAAAGGCGATGAACGAGGGGCAATAAAGACCCTCCACTTTCTTACAACCCTGTCAAAAGGTCTGAATAACGTTGTCACGTCATCACTATTGAATAACAGTGTTTTATAGTATTAGAACTATCTGTTGGCAACTTCTATGGAGTTCCATGCAGATATAATGTAACGTATGAAGGATTCTAGGAGGTTGTGACAATGTACTGACAACGTTGCCACTATGTTATCACAACCTTGTCATATAACATTGTCACAACTTTCTGAGAAATTACATTCTGGAAAGTTCTGTTTTGGGTTGTGTGTTGGACCCAGTGGAAGTAGTTGGGGAGAGGAGGACGTTGACCAAGCTGTCATCCATAATTGACCCACTACAGGAGACAGTCACAGCTCTGACCAGCACCTTCAGTGACAGGCTCCTCCACCTGTGGTGTGTTAAGTAGAGATACCGCAGCTCTTTTCTCCCTACAGCTGTGAGGCTCTACAACCTGCACCTCCCCAAGCCGAGCATCAGAGTCGTAAATATTCAATGTGACCTAATTAGAATAATTATTGTGCAAAATTTGCTGATGCACCTCATCACATGAATACATCATGTATTCTGACTGCCAACATTACTATTACTTACACCCTCATGACTGCCTATATCATTAGTATTTGGAGGACTGCCAAGATTAGACTATCAGCTGGTAGAAGAGAATGTAACTGTGCAATGTCTTTCAATAACTGTGCAATTCAACATGTATGTGTATAGTTTCTTATTGTATTTTTTTTACCTAACAATAGAGATTTATTTATTTTCTGTAATTTCTTATTTTTCTTTTTCTATTCTGAATAACTTAGTCTACCTCTTGTCCTGTATCTGTTCTGCTGTTATTCTCCTGCTGTGAGGATGCAGATTCCCCCACGTGGGACAATACATGTCTATCTTATCTTATTTTCTTTTATCTTATCTTACTGTCATAACTGTCTGAGAAGTTACATTTCAACACTGTGACAACACTGTGACCACCAAAACAGTAGGTTGTCCCAACGTTGTGAGGTCCATACAGATATAATGGAGCATATACAGGATTCCAGAAGGTTGTGACGACCTACTGACAATACTGCCACTACGTTATCAGAATGTTGTCAGATAACATTGTCTCAACGTTCTGTGCAATTACATTTCAACGTTGTTGGCACCAAAGCAGTACGTTTTCACAACGTTGTGACAACGTAAGCGTGTTTGCAGAACATGTATCGTCTCTCGATAATATCGAATCGTCCAATCGTATCGTGAGATCTTTGCAGTGACACTTTCTGAGAAATAAAGGCGATAACCGAGGGGGTACAGTAAAGACCCTCCACCAGAACAAGCCTGAGCTGATGTGGACTAATAGTCTATAAGTTCTTCTCGTCGTTATACCTTAAAAGTAACTCAAGTGACCCTACCATTAAAGGTGGAACGGGAAAAAAAACTTGGAGAACCGAACAGGAACCGGGATCTCCTCACCTGGTAAGGTTTTCGATCTCGGCCGGGATGCTCTTCAGCCTGTTGCCGCCGAGAGAGAGCGACTGGAGGCGGCGGAGCTGGAGGAACTGCGCCGGGATCTCCTCGAAGCGGTTCCCGCTGAGGTTCAGCACCTCCAGCTGCAGCGAGCCGAACTCCTTGGGCAGGGAGAACTCGTCCAGGCGGTTGTTCTTGGCTACGAGGGTCCTGAGCTTGGCCAGGCGGGTGATGCCCTCGCTCAGCACCGAGAGCCCGTTGTTGCTCAGGTCCAGGAACTCGAGGTTGGTGAAGGTCTGAATGGAGGCTGGGAGCGCCGCCAGCCTGTTGTAGCACAGATGGAGCTGCCTGGTCTCCTCTTTCCTCTTGTCGCTCAGGCCGTCGAAGTTCACGCTGCTGAAGTTCAGATGAGACAAATCCAGCACGGCGTCTCCACCGCTGCTGGCCCCTTCGAAGCCCTCCATGCTCGCCTCTCGCCGCTACGTTCAGCAAAATAATGGGAGTCTTTGTGCAGCGATCCTGTCCAGTTCAGCTGACTGTCACGATCAATAGCAGCCGCGGCCTCCTCTGGGTCAGCAGCAGCCTACACACGCCTCCCATCCTACAATGTAGGTCATTCTGTAGGACCCTCAGAGTCTAGGCTGCCTTCTGAACGGTGAAAGTCTGCCAACCCCCACAGCCCCGAATCCAGGCCATCGCGATATATCTGCAGTTCATGTTCCGGGGCTGGCCCCTCTGTCCCCGCCCCTACAGTATTAACCCTTTACTGCCAGCCATACACAGACACGTGTAGTATTCCTACAGCAACTGGATCACATTCATCACAATGTTTTTGTAAGATTTAGCCTTTCTGAAGTCCCAGTACTTGAAAAGTTACGATTTGGTCCACAGTTTGGTGTCTTATGTAGGAGTTTAACATGGTCTGGTATCCCCCCTGGACCCTCAAGGGTTATGCAACTGCACCTGCTGCTGAGATTTCCTTATGCAAGAGGGCAAGAAGCTTGCCTCATGCTCTTGTCTTGCAAGAATATGGGCAAATGAGAGCATTTAACCCTTAAAAACCATATTTAACTTATTATTTAAATTCCTGTGTGTACACTGAATGGGAGAAAAACTATATAAATAACAGGGTTAAATCAAAGGTTTGTGTGGGGTTTTTTTTAGCATTGACATACATGTGGCTTACATGGTTCACTAATGTGGTTAAGGTTTAAGAAGTGCTTAAGATTTGTAAGATGACTCAACCTGTTGAATTCATATTCCAAACAACAGGAGGCAACATATTACCAGAGAGTTGTCGGGTCCACCCCCATCATGGGAAATGCTCAGTCCCTCCTCCTCAGTGTTAGAAGTAACTGCCGTTTAATTATCAGTTCAGAAGAAATGATGCAAGTTCAGTGTCAAACGTCATCCCTTTGCTCTTTTAGAGCATCCACAGGCTGCCAACTGCCAGGAATGTGATGGAGAGAGATTTGGAGTGACAGAGTTAGGAGAGTTACATCTCTATCAACCTATTGGGCATAAATCACTCCTTTTACACTGCAGACGGAAATCAGACACACCATTACAAACATTTTCTACAGAGAAACAACCCATATTTGGGCAAAAACATAGCATTTTCCATACTGGAATTCCAATTTCAGCAAGCGTCCCATTAAAAAACGTCTAGTTAAAGTACAGAAATGTCTGAATTCCATGTATGGATGACAGCATTTTAATATATAGTTAAGTTGCTTAAATAGAGAGCATCACATAATGTTGCCTCTTTATTGCCTCATCTGCAGCATTTGGGTTCCAGTCAAACAAAGTGAGTCTCATACATTTCAATGACATACAGTGGGTGGGGCCTCTCTCTTGACAACCAATGAGCTATACAAACCACCTGCTATCATCCAATCAGCAACCTGCTCACTGTATGTTAGAATATTTGGATTCAACAATGAGCTTAATGTACTTAGATGTTATTGCAGGGGACAATACATGATTGGCTGCAGACTGGCTTGATTGGCGGGAGTCTCCCCACCAAGTTGGCAGCACCGCGTCTTGAGTCCAATGTAAACACACATACCACATGAAACACATTTGACAACACAATTACTTTCAATTATTTTACTTACTTTTGGCAAGAATTGTGTTGACGTGGTAATTTTATTCATGTGGACCTGATGCACACAGTTCCAAGCAACAAGAATTATCAAAATACACCAGAGGACACATTCTGTGTGTAAATGCACACAAATTAAGATATTTGCAGTTTGTACCACACAGAAGTGATTCAGGCCGAAATCTATGTTGGTTTCATGTACAGTTTGTCCAACCTCTTGACCATAAACCACATGGGTCTGGTTGCAAAATCAGGAATTGCTATAATAACAATAATAATAACAGTAAGAACAATAATTAACCAATTAAATTGTGGAACAATTATTTTATTGACGTACAGTACAGAGCCAAAAGTCATAATACAAGTAAATTCAAACCAAAGTTAACAAGATCTTTACACTGAAATGAATGAAACTGTCCTAGATGGTGTGAAATGACATGTTCTGCTCATTCGAGTCACTCAATAGGACATCTTCAGTTCAAATACCATAATACTGCAAACTTCTTCATGGATTCCTACAGCGGATGGTTAGATTTACGATTAGTGAAGGCCATTCTACCTGTGGCTCTAAGGATGTATATTTAAGGCACTCATTACCACAAAAAATCCTTAATATTAGTCGAATTTAGTGGAAAACAAAGATCAGCTAGCACACACTCTCGTTTTATCTCTTACACACAAACATACATAAGCAGTCACACACACACACACACACACACACACACACACACACACACACACACACAGCAAGAATGCGACGAAGCTAAAGAGGTGACAGCGATTCTAATCCATATCCTGACCGCTCTTTGAAATAAAAGGTATAGTGTTGTTGCTGGGTCCAGAGTAGTGGTTTACCTGGAGGATCTGTACAACATTTAAACACATCACGCTTTGGTTTCGAGCGACCCTGCCTATGCTCATCCCGTTCAGTGCCAACAAACGCTCACAGAATGACGAACACACGGCTCCACTATGGCACATAGACGCTGGTCTTAGTTCAGCAGTGCTCGTAGTTCTTTTTCTTTTACCTGGACGGTCTGTGTAGCTTCTTTCCCCCTGGTTCACATGAGCTCCTTCAGAAATGAGCAATAGCAATAGAGCTTGAACAACTACTACTTCTACATAAAGCAACTAAACTACAAGCAGAGTAAGCCGAAGCAAAGCAAAGCATCTGTGCTGTCAAAGCGTTCCTGTCTGTATGGAGATAAAATGAACAGCTGTGGCATAAACCACAGGCCTAAACAAAAAACAAGCTTATGTCCAAAAGTATCCAGACACCTTCTCATCATTCTTCTGAAATCAAGAGTATCAATAGGCAGTTGGTCCTCCTTTGCTGCAGTAACAGCCTCTACAGAACTCTAGATGTTGTTCATTGGAGCTTCACTACTCCCAACTCATCTCAACGGTGGTCAGTCGAGCTTCGTCACCATACTCCAAAGGTATTGAGTGGAGTTTCACAATTTGAACTCAACACAAAAGGTGCTCAATAAAGTCTCATCAACCCAACTAATCCCAAATATGTTCAGTGAAGCATTAGCACTAGCCCAACTCTTCCCAGAGCTTCATCACTGCAACTCATCCCTAAGGTGTTCCCATGGAGTTTTGCCAGTTTAACTCATCCTAAAGGAGTTCAGTGGAGCTTCATCGCTTCAGCTCATCCCAAAGGTGTTCAGTGGAGACATTTTCACTCATGCCAAAATGTATGTGTTTAATCAAAACTCATTTTTTCATCTCATGGCCAAGATGTTCAGTGGAGCTTCATCGCTTTAGTTCATCCCAAAGATGTTCAGTGGAGCTTCATCGCTTTAGTTTTTATCCCAAAGGTGATCAGTGGAGCTTCATCACTTCAGTTCATCCCAAAGATGTTCAGTGAAGCTTCATCACTTCAGTTCATCCCAAAGGTGTTCAGTGGAGCTTCATCGCTTCAGTTCATCCCAAAGGTGTTCAGTGGAGCTTCATCGCTTTAGTTTTTATCCCAAAGGTGATCAGTGGAGCTTCATCACTTCAGTTCATCCCAAAGATGTTCAGTGAAGCTTCATCACTTCAGTTCATCCCAAAGGTGTTCAGTGGAGCTTCATCGCTTTAGTTTTTATCCCAAAGGTGATCAGTGGAGCTTCATCACTTCAGTTCATCCCAAAGATGTTCAGTGAAGCTTCATCACTTCAGTTCATCCCAAAGGTGTTCAGTGGAGCTTCATCACTTCAGCTCATCCCAAAGATGTTCAGTGGAGTTTAGTTATTTGAACTCATCCTAAATGTGTACATCAGAGCTTTAGCAGAATAACCCATCCCAAAGGTTCACTGAAGCCGTATCACTCCAACTCACCCCAAATGTGTTCAACAGAGCTTCATCAATCCAACTCGTCTCTTAATCACCTTAACTTGTACCAAAGATGTTCAACAGACCTCCATCACTAAAGCTTAATCACTCACCTAAATGTGTTCAGTGGACATTTGTCACTTTAACTTAACCCAAAATGTGTTCAACGAAGTCCAATTACTCCAACTCATCTCAAAGATGTTCAGTAGAGCCTCATCACTTCACCTCGTCTCAATGCAGCTTTATCATTTCAACTCATTTCAAGAATGTTGAGTGGAGATTAATTACTTCAACTCATCCCAAAGGTGTTCAACACAGCTTCACTTCACCAATCGTTCCCAAAGGACAGTAAAGCAAGGCGTCTGTGCTGTTAATCTACTCAGGTCTATATCAGAGTAACTCAACATATCACTGCTCTACAGTCCAAAACATTTAGCATTGTGCATGGCAACCTTAGGGCTAGGCTTCAGAGCAGTCCATTCCACTTCCAATGCCTTTCTATGTAGATAACATGGCTGTGAGCACATTTCAAGTCCTGTTTGAGCAACAGGTGTGCCCTAAAGTAGCTGAATCAACTAACTGGCGGAGGCGACTGGATAATTTTAGGCATGTAGCATATGATCTAAAAAGCACCAGTAACTCTGACCAACACACTGCTTTGCAAACTTCTGGCTCCCCTGTTATAAGACTACAAGCTGACTACTTCTACTTCGCAATCTAGAAGTCCGCTGACGCAAGAGGGCAATGCTGCAAACAGAAGAATATATATTAGCACCTTTTCGAAAGGTCTCAAGACTTTGACTGCCTTGTCTATGCGGAGAGAAAGAGAGAGTGCGAGGAAGACTCAGCCGATTTTGATGTTTTTGCTGACTTCCACGGGTTAATAGCCCGACAAACGCAGGGCAAACCATCTGAAGTGATTTCTTAGTAAGTTCTTCTCCCTCCGTCACTCTTCTCTTCCATCTACTGCCATTGTCTCAATCAAAAGCAACATGTAAACAAAACCAAAATCTAAAATGACAAACAGATACACGATAAAAAAAAAAATTATAATAATAATACATAGAAAATAACAACAGCTTACAAAATAGCCCCCATATAAAGTGCTGGGGCCTCTTAGGCAAGGCTTGGAGTGATACAATAAAACAAAGTACAGCACTTGGTGATACGCAGACGTACAAAAACATGAGACATCAGGCTAAAGGTAATACTCGGCTACAGCTGCGCTCTAACAACCATCCACCGAAGAATAGATTATAATGACGTTACACAGAAAGATAATAATAGATAAACATACTATATTCATAGAGATAAAAACAATAAAATGGTGTGATTCTCCCAGCAACAGTACGTAATCTCAGGAGTCCTGATTGTGTTCAGTAGGAGAGGAACCTCTTCCTCATCTCTCTCCTTCTTCTGCCTCTTTAAACCTCTTTTGTGCTGGACTTCATCTTCTCCATGGTCTCCTGAAGTGAAAAGCAAAGCATGGTTAAAAAGCTGCTGTATAAATTAAGTTCGGTTACACTAATCTCATTAATTATCAGATGCGTTTCACTCTAATCCCTAACTATTGGCCTGGGTTTCAGGCTTTAAGTTGTGGGCGCTTGAACTGACTTTAACAATTACAGGTATTTACGCCCAAATATGTGAAAATACATCAGCATCCAGTCGGCTGCCCGAGAGGAATCCCTGACCAGTCTGACAGGGCTTTAAGTTTATAGGTCCATTTAGTATATGAGTGTGTAAACGCACCAAGGCCACAACCTTGCTGACTTTAAATCAGGCTGCGATCCAGTGTTGCTCATGCGTGAGCCCTGTTTTTACAACCACACACCACTGGCTCACACTTAATAAAACAACAGGTCTATAGCTGTTCTATGGGGATTTGGCTCTGGAAGACTGAGAATCAGCTGCCGTGCTGGGTTGATGTTCGTGGTTTAATGCCTTATTTCTAGCCAGACATATATGTGACCAGGGCATGAAAAACCAAATGGACGGACCTGATGTTTGTTCAGTTCAGCCACGCGGAGGCTCCACTCCTCCTCCGTCATCTCCTCATCACCAGCAGCTGCCTCTGGTGCTGGACTTTTCTCTGTGGACAGAATATTATTATTATTATTATTACAATTATTATTAATTTTCCTTATGGGTGGCCACTAGCAGCTACGGGTCTAGGTTCAGTAGCATTGGAGGCATGAGAAACGGAATGGACTGTAACTTAAAATTGATCTTAACACTCCAAGAACTTGTGAACCTGTGCCTTTAGAACAATTATAACATAAGACAAAACAGACCCCAAATAAAGCATTTTTTTCCTTACATTCAGCCGTATGAAAATCTTGAAATATAGTATATATACTGTATGTATGTACGTATACAGGACACAATTTATTTCAGAAATGAAAGGCAAAATGATAGGCTATGTCCCAAACATGGCCACCATATTGGATCAAGGGTAAGTTCTTCCAATGGGAAGGTGGTCAAGTAGCACATCAAAGAAGACCAGAATTGTCTCAGAAATCGACGACTGATTCGCAAGATCTCTTGTATTTCAAACATTATCAACACTTGCAACATCAACCACACTGAACATGTTCAGTGTGCCGTCCCTGGTTCTGAACATCTGAAGGCACAACTGAACAACCACCAACTACCGGTCAACCATTTAAAAACACTACCGGTCAAAGGTTTTAGATCAGTACCAATCAAATGGTTTAGAATTGTTTTAAAACTTGAGACTGGTAGTGTTCTAAAACCAGTAGTGTATATACTCACATTCACATATTTATATGACAAAGCCGATCAGTAGGTTTGACTTAAATAAACTATTTCAAAGCAAAGCACTCTAAAGTATGTTGTTTACAATTCAGTCTTAATAATAATAATAACAGTAAAATTGTGCCTAAAGGGTGAAATTCTCCTTTAATACCTGCCAACAGCCCTCATACCAGCAGGTGCCTTGAAATGATAAAACAGCTTTACAGATTTTTTTTTAGGTGTGTTTAGTAGATGTGCCTGAGCGACTAACTCCCTAAACTTTACTGGGCCAAAGCTAGACCCCCCCCAGTTCTACATGCTCTTGCACTTTAAAACAGTAAAGTTGTGTCTCACCGTCGCAGGTCATGGCAGTGCAGACCCAGTTGCCGCAGGCGCAGACGCAGCGGTTACACTCCACCTGTGTCTCTGCTCCGTCTTCATAGGTCTCATCCTCCAAAGCACACTCTGCAACACACAATAGTACAGTCATTATTCACTGTCACTGTTCAGCCCCTTTAATTTACCAAGACTAATCAGACGTTCTGGTGTAAATTATAAAAACAAACCAATGGAATAAAAAAACATGCCCACCAGTCTCCTACAGTGGGGACGCAACAACAACCTTCTCATGGTGGGTGTGTCTCAAAACCTAGTGAGGGTATACATTGACAGCATCCGACATGTAGACTGTCCCAATTCTTAGATACATTAAACATACTGGCTACTGAGGATCTTTATTTTGCCCTGATTGTAAGAAAGCATCAAACACTTCCTCAGCTGCTAAGACAATCCCATGATGCAACACAGGCTAATCTAGTAGCAGTGAAGTGGTTTTAAAATGTGAGTTATTTTGATTCTCTCTGGAGTTTTAATGTGTTTCTGGTCATATAATCACACAAAACAGTATTTTATTATCAACTCTGTAACGAGTCCTTCACCATTTAGCAGTTTTATACTCGAGTCATTAGCATTTATGCTAGCAGATTTTTAAGCCTTGGGCTATTGTTTTGGATGCCGGCTGGTAGCTTAGCAACCAGCTAAACCACCGGTCGTGTGCTGCAGTGGGGGGAACAAGCCGTGACGCAGTCTCTCTCTAACTAGAGCGTCTCAGTAATCTGTTTTATGAGGAGAGATGAGGAGAGAACACTGCTACTTACACAGCTGCTACCTAAACAGCCTACTCACTAGGTTTTAAGACAGACCGATAGTATTTTGGAGTGTGCAGGAACACTACATGAACTCTGTCTAGAATGGTTTTGTTAAAATCACATCACTGGTAGGAAGTCTAATATCATTAAATAATTTCTTTACTGAGTTCTGAAGCTAAAGTAAGCGTTTAACTAAAAGTTTTTTTGAGATACATTCTAAGAATTTGCTGATATGCATCTGCAGGTAGGTGCTCTGGCAAGGAAACCCAGAATGTACCCTATTTTATATTCCTGCTTTCGCGAGGAAATCCCCCAGTCTCCACACCAACAACAGACAACAGAGAAGAGAGCATGTAACCTTTCACCCAATTCCCCAAAATGAGTGTAGTGCTCAGCTGGTAGCTCCAAAAACTCCCAAAGTACGGGTGGGCAGTCTGCTGAAACCTCATTGGCTGCACTAAACTGTAAAAAGAAAGAGCCTATGTGGAAAATAGAGCCTCTTAATATACAGCTTCACATGCTCGGGTTCTCAGTAGCCATTACAGCAAGCAGTCTTCCAAGAAAGCTGTTTCTAATTTTGTACAGTCCAGCAGAAGTACATGTTTAAACGCACTCTGCATGCGTATGACTATCATGACCTACATCTCTGTGGATCTCTTTCTCTTTCGTCTGTCTCATGTTATTTCTGTAAGTTCTTTTCTCCTCACCGTAAATCTTTACTTTTTTTCTCTATATCTGTCCTGAGTGTGCTATTCTGTCTCCTCTGTCTCTTTCTGTTGATATCTGTCCTCTTTTCTTAGCTGCAGTTCAGTGAGGAGTGAGAATATCTGGGAAAGTCTATGTTTTGAGCAGGAATGTGTGCGCACTGCAAGTTATGGGGTCGGAGAGTTATGAGGAAAAACACGCTCAACCGTTTCAGTGAACTCTGACCTACTTCTCAGTTGTTCCAGTACAGACATTCGGGCAGGAGCAGTGCAGCTGTGGAGCAATACTCAAACCTGAGTAAAACACTAACATTTCAGTTCCAAGAAATAATCTAAAAACAACACCATAGAAAACCAGAGACCAACATTTGGAAATGCCACCCCAACAAAGTCTAGGTTTCTGAGGGTTTAGTGTGTGAGTTTCTGAGGGTTTAGTGTGTGAGTTTCTGAGGGTTTAGTGTGTGTGAGTTTCTGAGGGTTTAGTGTGTGAGTTTCTGAGGGTTTAGTGTGTGAGTTTCTGAGGGTTTAGTGTGTGTGAGTTTCTGAGGGTTTAGTGTGTGAGTTTCTGAGGGTTTAGTGTGTGTGTTTCTGAGGGTTTAGTGTGTGTGGGTTTCTGAGGGTTTAGTGTGTGAGTTTCTGAGGGTTTAGTGTGTGGGTTTCTGAGGGTTTAGTGTGTGTGTTTCTGAGGGTTTAGTGTGTGTGAGTTTCTGAGGGTTTAGTGTGTGTGGGTTTCTGAGGGTTTAGTGTGTGAGTTTCTGAGGGTTTAGTGTGTGAGAGTTTCTGAGGGTTTAGTGTGTGGGTTTCTGAGGGTTTAGTGTGTGAGTTTCTGAGGGTTTAGTGTGTGTGAGTTTCTGAGGGTTTAGTGTGTCAGTTTCTGAGGGTTTAGTGTGTGTGTTTCTGAGGGTTTAGTGTGTGTGAGTTTCTGAGGGTTTAGTGTGTGAGTTTCTGAGGGTTTAATGTGTGTGGGTTTCTGAGGGTTTAGTGTGTGGGTTTCTGAGGGTTTAGTGTGTGAGTTTCTGAGGGTTTAGTGTGTGTGGGTTTCTGAGGGTTTAGTGTGTGAGTTTCTGAGGGATTAGTGTGTGAGTTTCTGAGGGTTTAGTGTGTGTGTTTCTGAGGGTTTAGTGTGTGAGTTTCTGAGGGTTTAGTGGGTGAGTTTCTGAGGGTTTAGTGTGTGAGTTTCTGAGGGTTTAGTGTGTGTGTTTCTGAGGGTTTAGTGTGTGAGTTTCTGAGGGTTTAGTGTGTGAGTTTCTGAGGGTTTAGTGTGTGAGTTTCTGAGGGTTTAGTGTGTGAGTTTCTGAGGGTTTAGTGTGTGTGTTTCTGAGGGTTTAGTGTGTGTGGGTTTCTGAGGGTTTAGTGTGTGTGTTTCTGAGGGTTTAGTGTGTGTGTTTCTGAGGGTTTAGTGTGTGTGTTTCTGAGGGTTTAGTGTGTGTGTTTCTGAGGGTTTAGTGTGTGAGTTTCTGAGGGTTTAGTGTGTGTGGGTTTCTGAGGGTTTAGTGTGTGTGTTTCTGAGGGTTTAGTGTGTGTGAGTTTCTGAGGGTTTAGTGTGTGTGGGTTTCTGAGGGTTTAGTGTGTGTGAGTTTCTGAGGGTTTAGTGTGTCAGTTTCTGAGGGTTTAGTGTGTGTGTTTCTGAGGGTTTAGTGTGTGTGTGTTTCTGAGGGTTTAGTGTGTGAGTTTCTGAGGGTTTAGTGTGTGTTTCTGAGGGTTTAGTGTGTGAGTTTCTGAGGGTTTAGTGTGTGAGTTTCTGAGGGTTTAGTGTGTGTGAGTTTCTGAGGGTTTAGTGTGTGAGTTTCTGAGGGTTTAGTGTGTGAGTTTCTGAGGGTTTAGTGTGTGGGTTTCTGAGGGTTTAGTGTGTGAGTTTCTGAGGGTTTAGTGTGTGTGGGTTTCTGAGGGTTTAGTGTGTGGGTTTCTGAGGGTTTAGTGTGTGGGTTTCTGAGGGTTTAGTGTGTGTGTGTTTCTGAGGGTTTAGTGTGTGGGTTTCTGAGGGTTTAGTGTGTGTGTTTCTGAGGGTTTAGTGTGTGAGTTTCTGAGGGTTTAGTGTGTGAGTTTCTGAGGGTTTAGTGTGTGAGTTTCTGAGGGTTTAGTGTGTGAGTTTCTGAGGGTTTAGTGTGTGAGTTTCTGAGGGTTCTGTGTGTGAGTTTCTGAGGGTTCAGTGTGTGAGTTTCTGAGGGTTTTGTGTGTGTGTTTCTGAGGGTTTAGTGTGTGAGTTTCTGAGGGTTCAGTGTGTGTGTTTCTGAGGGTTTAGTGTGTGAGTTTCTGAGGGTTTAGTGTGTGAGTTTCTGAGGGTTTAGTGTGTGAGTTTCTGAGGGTTTAGTGTGTGAGTTTCTGAGGGTTCAGTGTGTGAGTTTCTGAGGGTTCAGTGTGTGAGTTTCTGAGGGTTTTGTGTGTGAGTTTCTGAGGGTTTAGTGTGTGAGTTTCTGAGGGTTTAGTGTGTGTGTTTCTGAGGGTTTAGTGTGTGAGTTTCTGAGGGTTTAGTGTGTGAGTTTCTGAGGGTTCTGTGTGTGGGTTTTTGAGGGTTCAGTGTGTCAGTTTCTGAGGGTTTAGTGTGTGTGTTTCTGAGGGTTTAGTGTGTGTGAGTTTCTGAGGGTTTAGTGTGTGAGTTTCTGAGGGTTTAGTGTGTGAGTTTCTGAGGGTTTAGTGTGTGAGTTTCTGAGGGTTTAGTGTGTGAGTTTCTGAGGGGTTAGTGTGTGAGTTTCTGAGGGTTTAGTGTGTGTGAGTTTCTGAGGGTTTAGTGTGTGTGTTTCTGCGGGTTTAGTGTGTGTGAGTTTCTGAGGGTTTAGTGTGTGTGTTTCTGAGGGTTTAGTGTGTGAGTTTCTGAGGGTTTAGTGTGTGTATGTTTCTGAGGGTTTAGTGTGTGAGTTTCTGAGGGTTTAGTGTGTGAGTTTCTGAGGGTTTAGTGTGTGAGTTTCTGAGGGTTTAGTGTGTGAGTTTCTGAGGGTTTAGTGTGTGAGTTTCTGAGGGTTTAGTGTGTGAGTTTCTGAGGGTTTAGTGTGTGTGTTTCTGCGGGTTTAGTGTGTGTGAGTTTCTGAGGGTTTAGTGTGTGAGTTTCTGAGGGTTTAGTGTGTGAGTTTCTGAGGGTTTAGTGTGTGAGTTTCTGAGGGTTTAGTGTGTGAGTTTCTGAGGGTTTAGTGTGTGTGAGTTTCTGAGGGTTTAGTGTGTGTGAGTTTCTGAGGGTTTCGTGAGTGAGTTTCTGAGGGTTTAGTGTGTGAGTTTCTGAGGGTTTAGTGTGTGAGTTTCTGAGGGTTTAGTGTGTGTGAGTTTCTGAGGGTTTCGTGAGTGAGTTTCTGAGGGTTTAGTGTGTGAGTTTCTGAGGGTTTAGTGTGTGAGTTTCTGAGGGTTTAGTGTGTGAGTTTCTGAGGGTTTAGTGTGTGTGTTTCTGAGGGTTTAGTGTGTGTGTTTCTGAGGGTTTAGTGTGTGTAAGTTTCTGAGGGTTTAGTGTGTGAGTTTCTGAGGGTTTAGTGTGTGTGAGTTTCTGAGGGTTTAGTGTGTGTGTTTCTGAGGGTTTAGTGTGTGTAAGTTTCTGAGGGTTTAGTGTGTGTGTTTCTGAGGGTTTAGTGTGTGTAAGTTTCTGAGGGTTTAGTGTGTGAGTTTCTGAGGGTTTAGTGTGTGTGAGTTTCTGAGGGTTTAGTGTGTGTGTTTCTGAGGGTTTAGTGTTTGTGTTTCTGAGGGTTTAGTGTGTGAGTTTCTGAGGGTTTAGTGTGTGAGTTTCTGAGGGTTTAGTGTGTGAGTTTCTGAGGGTTTAGTGTGTGTGAGTTTCTGAGGGTTTAGTGTGTGAGTTTCTGAGGGTTTAGTGTGTGTGAGTTTCTGAGGGTTTAGTGTGTGTGAGTTTCTGAGGGTTTAGTGTGTGTGTTTCTGAGGGTTTAGTGTGTGTGAGTTTCTAAGGGTTTAGTGTGTGTGAGTTTCTGAGGGTTTAGTGTGTGAGTTTCTGAGGGTTTAGTGTGTGAGTTTCTGAGGGTTTAGTGTGTGTGTGTTTCTCAGGGTTTAGTGTGTGTGTGTTTCTGAGGGTTTAGTGTGTGTGTTTCTGAGGGTTTAGTGTGTGTGAGTTTCTGAGGGTTTAGTGTGTGAGTTTCTGAGGGTTTAGTGTGTGAGTTTCTGAGGGTTTAGTGTGTGAGCTTCTGAGGGTTTAGTGCGTGAGTTTCTGAGGGTTTAGTGTGTGAGTTTCTGAGGGTTTAGTGTGTGAGTTTCTGAGGGTTTAGTGTGTGAGCTTCTGAGGGTTTAGTGCGTGAGTTTCTGAGGGTTTAGTGTGTGTGGGTTTCTGAGGGTTTAGTGTGTGAGTTTCTGAGGGTTTAGTGTGTGTGAGTTTCTTAGGGTTTAGTGTGTGATAGATCACGTGTGGAGCAGAGCAATGTATCTCTAGAAACATGCTTGGTGAAAACTGGTTAGTGATTGGGTTCAGAGTGTATTACTTGTGTGAATGTGAGAAGTCGGTTTAACTCACTCTTCTCCGGAGGGCTGAATCCTGGTCGTAGGCAGTTGAGGAACTCATCAAAGCTCAGCTTCCAGTCAGCATTCTGGTCTGAGAGTTCGATCAGAGCATCTACACACAGGCTCCTGAGACACAACCAGAGAGCAACAGCATCACAATTACTGTCTTTATAGGATTTGACGCTGTTGGGTGCAGGGAACACCCTCCACATTGCAAATGGTGCATGAATCCTGCTAACGTCTGTGTTTGTATGTTTTGTTCAGTTTGTGGCATTCAGACTGACAAAACATTGGATAAAAGACTGGAAGGAAGGAAGAACGTCTGAAAAGCTTCTCCAGAGACAACAGAACATGTGACGACAGTTACATGACATGCAGCCAAGTGACTAATGATCTGAATGAATTTAAGATCGCAACTTAGCATTATACCGTTAATACCTGTCGGGAACGGAGGAAACACACAGCAGAAGCTATAAATCTGGAGATATCAAGTTTTTCAAAATCTAGATCTAAAAGCTTTAATTAAAAATATAAATTAATATGTGTTTTATATGTGCTTGAACAAGGTGTCACTTTTTTAGTACTGCTGGGAAACAATCTCAGGTGGCTCTTCATGTTACGGCATGAGTGATCAAGAACTGCACCATGAAGAAGGGCTATTTTAAAGATCTTAAACTATAAGATTCACAGGTTTCAGTTAGTTTAACACTTATTAATGTTATGTGTTATTTCAGCAATTTAAAATAATGACTTTTATGAGTAGGTGTGCCCAAACATTTGACTGATACTGTGGTTACACTTAGCTGAAAGTTGGAATAAGGATTCAACCAAATGGCTAGAGATTATTTATGAGTCAATCTGACTGACAGGAATCAGACTGAAATTTAGCATGTGTTTAACCTCCACTCTTTTCTACAGGAGCAACAGGAGAGCTGATTGTTTACAGAGGAGCTCTTCCTTATTGGCTCATTATCTATTTTTTCACACTGCAGTATAAGAAGCCTAGTGTCCAGCTGACCACTCTCGGAAAGCAGCTGTGCAGCACTGGAATGTCTGGTTGCTGCAGAGCGGCGATTGTTGGTGGGGATTTTCCCCTCCAGCTTCTATTCACACAGACCACTCTGAACCCACGTAACCCCGACCACCAAACACAGACACACAGTCTGGAGCTGCCTCTGTACACAGTCTGTACCTGCATCCACTGGAGCTTTTCCTCCACCTATCTACAGTCCTTTCTTCTCTACTCTGTTTCTTCTCTTTTGGCCTCTACCCATCCTGTTCTCACTGGAATTCAGCAAGGAGTTTTTCTTTACCATCAGAACATAAGGGTATATGTTGTGCGGGGGGCTGTGCGTGGGCAGATGCTAAATGTGATATCCTAATTGTTCTGTTCTCTTCTAAAGAGCCAGGTTCCGATCTCATAATTAGATAGCATTACCCTGGTATAGGCAAAACACCTTATAAACATCATTATTATCACATTAGTAAACCCACATGCAGAGGTCAGTGACGTGGGGGGGTGGGGTGGGCAGTAAGGGTGGTAACATTTATTGTTTCAGGTTCTATAATTAGGTGGTCATAATCATAAAATGGCATTAATATTTCTTGTATGTGCGAAGCCCACTCCCAGCAACCTATATCGTAAAAAATGAAAGTAGTGTCTAGCATGTGTTTGACATCAACTCTACAATTATTTTCATATTAGTGTTTACGTGTGTTTCAGTGCACACAGTGTACAGAGTGAAAAACAGAAACAGCCCTTCATTATTTCATTCCCACTCAGCTCTGCAGTTAAAAACAATTTTCAACATTTAGTGTTCAGCTCTTCTTAATTACAGCCTTAGCAGTTTTTACTTCAGGGACATTTTTTTAGTTCAGTTTTAGAAGTTAGTTGCAGTATGTGACAGTGGTCGGGGGGATCGGGGGGGCTCTCTATCAGCACTCACAGAGCAGGAAGGCAGGAAACTCCCTGGACGGCAGTCCATCACAGGGCCAACACACAGACACCTTCATGTACACACACACACACACACAGACATACACGCACACACACAGACATACACACACACACACACACACACGCACACACACAGACATACACATTCACGCACACACACAGACATACACACACACACACTCTCGCGCACATACACATTCAAGCACACAGACATACACATTCATGTCCATACACACACGGACATACACATGCACATATACATCCATGTGCACACACACACACGCACGCACACAAACACACACAGAGACAGACATATGCATACACACACACACACACATGCACGTAGACATATTCCCAAACAGACATACACAGTCACACAAACACACACACACACACACACAGACATACACACTCTCTCCAACTGGCCTGACTGCATGTCTTTGGGCTGTGGGAGGAAACCAGAGTCCCCAGAGAAGATCATGCAAGTGCAACAAAATAAGGACCCTGGCCACATACCATACAGATACCAAACAGCACTGCAACCATGCCGCCCCTTTAAATGTTATATATATATGGTATATAAACAATTACACTTTTTTTTTTTTTCTTCCATTTGATTTTTCCTTCATACACAAAATTTCTCTGAAGTATTAACAACCCCTACCAAAGAAGTAAAGAAGTAGTACTAATGACTAAAACTGAAACAGATGAAGGGTCTCTGCACAGTGATATGTATGTGTATATGTGAATGTGTTACCTGAGTAGGCGGTTATTCTCCTCCTCTGCGTACGAGCGCAGCTCCACAGCTGTGTCATTGTGCTGGATGAAGCGGAGCAGCTCAGAGGAGTCCAGCTGTGAGTCGCCGTTGTCGTAGTTCTAGAGCAAAAGTGGAGCGCAAACAAACTTCAGCACCACATATAACACAACCACTCGAATGAACTGATTTTCAACTGGAGTCTCTGAATAACGCATCACATACAATTCCTTAGTTTTAATGTTCCAGCTGTCCTGAGTAGATAAAACCTAATAAAGTGCTAGTTCACATCACATCTGGAGCACTGGAGCTGCAAGTTCAATGCAGGCAACTAGTGATGAAGCCGTATACCCATCCAAAGCTGGACAGACTAACTGAGCAGGCAGGGCTACCACGACTAAGAAAGCTAATTGCAGAGCTACCTTAAACTGCATTGAGATTATACCTGGGCTGTGCTTTTGTGGTTTGGGACATTGGTCAACATGCTGTTATCTATAAACATGCACACAAGTGTGTTGCACAGCTAAAACAGTAGCGGTCAAGTCAACTGATTTACACAACTCAGCTGAACGCTGGTAGATAAGCTGCCTTTATCTAAACGTTTCAGATGTTACATGTTTTAGGATAAAAGGTTAAAAAGGTGTGTTTGGGTTCCATATAAATATTTCATCGCTGTCCAAAGAAAATTTATTTTTATTTACCTGTATCATTTGAGCACAACAGCTGCCGTTTATGATTTATGATAAACTGACCAATAGAAATGCTCCAAAAATAGCTTGGAAAAAAATCTGGTTCCATTGACATCCACTGAAAGTTGGGAAGATTTTTGTCCTCTCCTCTAACGTTTGTGGGAGGTGTTCTGTAGCACTGCTAGGCCTCTTCTAGGTATGTGTTGTGTTATGGGGTCTCTGGAGTCTTTTAACTCAGTAAGTGATGAAAAGTAATGATCTGTAGAAATTAATGATTTGATTTGACAGCGTGGGGAGGAGTTGTTCTGGGAAGCTGAGGCTTTTCAGCTTTTCAGGTGATGTACTATGGGGTAATGAAGGACAGGGTGGAAAAGGGCAGAGGCAGTTTATCTACATGCTGTTAACAGAAGCACACAACTCTACAGATACAGCTCTGTAACCTCTGTTAGAGAGGACGACTCTCAGTTTGACGCACCACGTCATCACATGTATTTTAATCTAATCTCTCTGCTTTGATAAAGTGAGCTCTGCCTGTAATAGACAGTGTCTGGTCAAATGTAAGGGAGAGAGAAGTTATTTACTACTTATAACTGCATTATAATTTGAATTTGGCTGAAAGTCGTATGCAGTTGTGTTTTACAGTCTTTACATTTTCCTATTTTTCATTAAAGAGAAACAGAATCAGAAATGGGTCAGAAATGGGCTGAACACACTCATAAAACACATTACTTAAATATGATTGCAATTCACTGCATATCTTTGTACTTAGCTGTTAACTAGTTATTAAATATTTAATAATAAACTAATTATCAAACATTTCATGAGAGGAATCAGGTCTACATATCCTGAGAAGTGCCTGACGTTTAAACATAAATCATTTCTCATTTATGTCTCAACACACATTCTATGTTCATGTTAAGATATTTATTTTATTGTGTGATTTTTTAAAAGTTGAAATTTAATCAAACTGAATGCAAACAGAAAACATTGTCTACTACAACTATAATTAAATATCACTAAAATATACAAGTATCTCCTAAACAGTAACTTTACAAGAGAAAGCAAGGCTGTTTACTTTTAATGTAAGTTCATGTGAAGAGATCACAATCAAAACACTTCTATTAATTTCTATTAATTTCTATTAATCCAATAATCAGAATGTTTTACAGCTGCTGTGCTGAAATGATAAATGAAGATTATAAAATTGAGATATATGTTTTTTGACAGTGGCTACACACACAAATATATATATATATATATATATATATATATATATATATATATATATATATATATATATATATATATATTTTTTTTTTTTTTTTTTTTTTTTTTTTTTTTTATTATTATTATTTTTTTTCCCCTTTTATCCTGAGAGAGTTCTTTGCAATGAGGTGCCATATTGAATATCTAGTGGTCAGTATGAGAGAATTGTACCCAAAGCACCAAATTTAACTTATAACTCTAAGGACTCACATGACACCAGGAAGGGACAACGACACACATGTTCTCTGTGAGGTGTATTCACTTATGTTTCCAGCTATTTGGACATTAATGGCTGTGTGTAGAGTTATTTTCAGAAGACAGTAAATCTGTACTGCAATACAAGCTGTCTACTCTAACGTGTAACTAAGTTTCTTTTCTATAGCGTTGGGCCATAAAACGATATACAAAAATATTTCCAGAAATGTGAGGGGTGTACTCTTTTGTGAGATACTGTATGTATGTAGATAGATAGATAGATAGATAGTTTCATTTAAATAGTACAGTGACAGTATGACATAATAAAATTTTCCGAAATGAAAGCAATAACTCTCAATTTCTAAGAATTAAGCATGGGGAAAGCTAGGAAGCCGGGCAGAACTCCACTGCTAGGAACTCGTGCTGATCTCTTGTGGAAAATCAGTGACGACAGTGCTTGGCCCTAAATACAGAGCAGATGAGCTTCATGTAATATTCCTCGTACAATCTCACACGTTAATAGCCTCTCAGCCAAGTAGACTGCATGCCATGCTGAGTCATAAGACGTAACAGTAGCCTAGTTGCTGACAGAGCTGTCAGAAAAATGATCAAGCGTGTCCTGAGACTGCTGCAGGATTCCTGAGGGGCCACTGATACCCCCACTGGAGCTTAATAGAACTTGCGGGGCGTAGAGGGACCCAAACCAAATCTCTCATTTGTTCCAACACTGTGACGGTGTCAGGTGTAATTCCTTATACTTATGATTTTTATTTGATTTAATTGTTACAAATTATTCAATTAAACTTGTATAATATAATATAATATAATATAATATAATATAATATAATATAATATAATATAATATAATATAATATAATAGGGTAAGTATTACATATTCCATAATTGTTAGTTAATAGTCATTTGTTGACAACCTGCGGTACCCCTGAAAGGTTTGGAATGACGTATCATTTCAAAATCTTGTGATTTTATATACAGCAATAACTTGTACAACGTATATTTATATACTGTGAACTTGAAACCAATTCTTTTTATATCTCTTTATCTTAAACTGGAAAAAACAATAAGTTAATATATATATATATATATATATATATATATATATATATATATATATATATATATATATATATATATATAAATCATTTACAGTTCTGTCCACATTTAAAAAATCTTTTTAGCTTCCTATTCATTATTTGTACAGGACTAGCATCCTTTTATACAGCACAGTTAGTCTTATAATACTAAAAACAGTGATCTTCATTTCTAATCAGATATTCAAACAATTAAATGGTACTGTATATACTTAAAATATGATACACATTTTGGAAATATGACATTGTGGATACTGGGATAAATAACAAATGTTCACATTAAGAAGAAAATCTACATTTTTATTTTTTTTATATTTAAGCTCAGCGGATGCTCTTTACACTGTGTGAACACTGCATTATGAATGGATCAACAGAAACTCTCCTTTAACATTAACAATATAACTTTCTTCTCTGGCATTAAAATCAATAAATAAATAAATAAATAGATATATGGTTAAATGTTTTTATATTACTGAAAGCAGATTCACTTCTAAGCTCTGCTGTATGTGTTTTCGTTGAATTGTGCTTATCCTATTGAACCTGTCCAAACCAACCTTGAAGTACTTGAGCAGGATGTCGGTGAAGTTGGATCCCTTAATGAACCAGCCGTCTGGAACCACCTCAGTCTGCAGCCACTCAATCACACGTCTACGCAGTTCATTACGATCAGCCACGTAGCAAACCACTGCATAAACACAACAGATATACAAAATTTACATTCAGCATATATATTCAAGAATTTAATACAGCGCTAACAATGGAATAGCATACTACACACACCAATCAGCCATAACATTATACACACCGATCTGCCACCTACACATACTGTTCATTTTATCAGCTGCATTTACACTACAGCTGCACTTCATAGTTATAGACTGTGGTCCATTTGTTTCTCTGTATACTTTGTTACCCTGTTCTTCAATTATTAGTGGTCACAGAACCACCACAGAGCAGATATGTGGTCTGTCTCAAAACCTACTGAGCTCCTACATAGGCAGCATTTTACATCATAGTATGCGCTCCCGACATGTAGACTGACCCAATACTTAGTTACCTTAAACATACTGTCTACTGAGACACCTTATTTAGACCTGATTTTAAGGAAGCATCAAACTCTTCCTCAGCCGCTAAGACAATTTCATGATGCAACACAGGCAAATCGTGGCCCAAAGGTAAGAGATCCGGTCTTGTGACCGGAAGGTCGCTGGTTCGATCCCTGGGACCGGCAAGTCATGACTGTAGTGCCCTTGAGCAAGGCACCTAACACCAACTGCTCCCCGGGCGCCGTGGATAACGGCTGCCCACCGCTCCGGGCACGTGTGCTCACTGCCCCCTAGTGTGTATGTTCACTAGTGTGTGTATGTGTGGGTGTTTCACTGCACGGATGGGTTAAATGCGGAGGTCAAATTCCGCTGTGTGTAAACACATGTGGCTAATCGTAGTTCTACTTCTACACTTTAAATCTACGAGCAGTGAAGTGGTTTTAAAATGTGAGTTATTTTGATTCTCTCTGGAGTTTTAATGTGTTTCTGGTCATATAATCACACAAAACAGCATTTTATTATCAACTCTGTAACCAGTCCTTCACCATTTAGCAGTTTTATTCTCAAGACATTAGCATTTATGCTATTGGATTTTTAAGCCTCGGGTTATTGTTTTGGAGGCCGGCTGTGTGCTGCAGTGGGCGGGAACAAGCCGTGACGCAGTCTCTCTCTAACTAGAGCGTCTCAGTAATCTGTTTTATGAGGAGAGATGAGGAGAGAACACTGCTACTTACACAGCTGCCTACATAGACAGCCTACTTACACACTCACTAGGTTTTGAGACACTTCCAATATATGGGTGGTGGGTCATTCAGCACTGCAGTGACTGTATGATTGTGCTGGTATGAGTGGATCAGACACAGATCCACCTTGCAGATGTAAAGTCAGTGGTCACAGGACACCGCCCACAGGACCCTGCTGGCTGAATGTTGCTGGTTGCTGGACTGTTCTCAGTCTGAGGTGTTTAAACACCCCCGCATCACTGTTGTGTCTGATCCACTCGTACCAGCACAAGACACACTTACACACCAACATCATGTAAGTGTTACTGCAGTGCTGAGAATGATCCACCTCCCTAATAGTACTTGCTTAGTATTGGTCTTGTGGGGGTCCTGATCATTAAGGTACAACGTAAAAGGGGATAAACAATGTAAGCAGTGAATTAGCTGAACAGTCTGTAAGTGTAGCTCCTATATGGTAAGTGGAGCTGATAAAACAGACAGTGTGTGTAGATATAAGGGGGTGGTTTTAATGTTATGGCTGATCGGTGTATATTAAACTGACAGAAAAAAAATATTAGACGATATACATGTATGATGTTTTATATTTCTTTTATTTCTTAAAATATAAGTAAACAAACTAAACATTCAACAATAAATTAAATCCTTCTTCATCTAAACCTTCAGTGCCTCGTCTTTAGTTCACTCTGATAACATTTAGAGCATTAATTCCTCCCAGCATGATCTAAACGAGGAAGCTGCCCTTGTGAACATCCAGTGAGCACTGTGCTGACTAAGCTCACGCCACTGCGGCCTCGCTCACCGAAGCTCAATCTCCTATATAAGCACAGGCTGCTGATCAGCACTATAGAAACTGATCAGTGGGCCTGACTGATAAGCGGTGAGATAGAAGAAGCTGGCTAGGCCCAGAGGACCCAACACTCACCTGGACTGGCAGCGATTTTCTCTGTTTTTCTCTCTGCAAAGGAAAATCAGAATCAGACCAGAATCTTTCATTTAGCAGGAGGCATAAACAACTTCTCTTTGGTGAAACTATCAATACTACTAACATACACGTTCAGAATCACTGTGTTCAGTAATATAAAAAACATCATATCTAAGAAGACTTATATTGGCAAAGTGGTCTTTATGGGCATATAGTTCTAATACACTTTCAATTCAATTACTGACTCTTTATTTATCTCACAATACATGAAATATTAAATACAATACTGTCAACATCAACTATTCGAATGGGAAAATCATCTCAGGGATTTCAAGCGTGAGATTGTTGTTGGTGCCAGACAGGCTGGTCTGAGTTTTACTATATCTGCAGATCTCCTGGGACTTTCACACAGAAACACACAGCGGTCTCTAGAGCTTACTCAGAGTGGTGCACTAAAGACCACACGTAATGTCATTGCTTTGTTGATCATGTGCATCTTCTGACTTCCAGCATGATGTATGTCGTTTCAAACTGGTTTCATGAACATGACATCAGTCACTAGATCTGGCTCCAACTGAACCCCTCTGGGACGTGGTAGAGCAGAAGATTTGAAAAAACTGCATGATGCAATCATAGGAACATGGACCAAAATCTCAAAGGACTGTTTTCAGCGTCTTGTGGAATCCATCTGGAGTCTGTTTTGTAAGCAAAAGAAAACCCTACACTGTTTTAGTGTAGTGTTACTAATACACCAGCTGGTGAAGGTACATTTAAACCATTGAGCGTGTTTGGTTATATATATATATATATATATATATATATATATATATATATATATATATATATATATATATATATATATATATATATAAAAAACGAAACACACTTATATTATGTACATGATCACAGAGCACAGATATGGGAGGGGTCCTTATTTAAGAGTCCTTATCACGGCTTGAAATATGCATAAAGTTATAGAAACATTTTAAGCATCATGATGACTCCAAGAAATACTTCTTATCTATGCTAAATAAAACTGTCTGACATCAGCTCAGTACTCAGGTAAGTAATTTAATGATATCTCCTAGAGATCTTAGGAAACAGCTGGTCAACGTCCAGCTCCGCAGTGACAAAGCCAACAAGTTCAACGAGGTTCCACTAAGTTCACAATTCAGCTTACTGATAAACTGGCATACTCTAACTCACGCCTCACGTGTTACACACCCACCATGTTCCCAACGGTACCACACAGCTATAATGACAATAATATCACAGCTAATATAAGATATAATGACACAGCTATAAGGTATTTCCTCTTAAATGCTTCATTTTTTGTGATTTGTTTATAAAATAATTAATTTAATAACATGTTGACAGTTCTGGAGATACATATTTACATCTGTCAGCTGGAAACCAACATTTTTATACATACAAAATAATTAATAAACAAAAGATTTTGAAGATAGAAATGAATGCAACATAAAACAAATACTACAGGTGCCTTTTGTTCAGTATGATTGCTGAATGCAGTGCTGAACTTAAACCTTGCTTCAGAAAAAATACGACCACTAAGGTCATTTAGTGCAAATTCACATGTGAAAGGAATATGTTATGTACTTTATTGATCCTGCAATCAATTTTTTTTATTTTTAGCCTCCTATCCACGCTTAGTCTGGGAGCTAGATAAAACCTAACCCTGGGATTTGAACCCAAAACCCTAAAACTGCTGACTCATGTCTTCTTCCACTAGGCTACTTGCCAATTCTGGTTGCTGACTCACCTCTCACAATGACCCCAAGTGGTGTGTTTAATTTTAAATGTAAAAACACATACTTCTGTCCATTAACCCCAGGCTTATTACTGGAATATTCATGTTAGGAGTTAATATTCAGTCACTACTGTAAATTATTCAGTCACTACTTGACACTAATACATAAGTTATGTAAGCAAGGAACTGAAATGTGGGCCCATTAATCTTTAATTGTCCAGTAGGAGCGTGTGATGAGGATTATTCTCTATTCACTGAGCCATAAGATCTAAATCTTTAATCCTGTAGGTGCGGAGAGGTGGCGCGTGGGACTTTTGAACCCATTAAATCAGGACGTCACTGAATAGGACAAATATAATGACTGCTGCAAGTCATCGGTGACGTTAGGCAGGCATTGGGTCCACTGGCTGACAATAATCTCTCAAACAGCCCATCATCTAGATCATCATCGAATCAGCTGCAGGCTTATTTGTCATGCAGAGTAGCACTGAGATGACGAACAGTACAATAACTATTGATGCGCTCATTTCTTTATTTATACTGCTGTGGTATTTTGTGCACAGGTGAATTACTGCAGGACATCAGAGATGATATTAAACCTGTGTTAAATCTGTTTTGGTACCAAACTTGGCATTAGAACCCTTAATATTAAAACGATACAATCATTATTGATAGTCAGTAATGAACTTCCAGTATCAAGACAACCCAGATGCACAGACACAGTAGATACTGTAAATAAATGTGCTTGCTGCAGTATGAATTTTCATCTGCAGTGTATGAAGCTCCACAACAATGCCCACCAACTTACCCTTGCAGTGACCATCATGGGCCACCTGGATCTTCAGTCCAGTAAGGCAGGCGTCACGATGCAGCTCACAGTGGTTTCGATAGGTTTTCCCATTACTGCCACACACAGAGCGCTTGTGAGGCTTACATTGCTGAGAGAGAGAGAGAGACATAGAGAGAGAGAGGGAGAGAGAGACAGAGAGAGAGAGAGAGAGAGAGAGAGAGAGACATAGAGAGAGAGAGGGAGAGAGAGACAGAGAGAGAGAGAGAGACAGAGAGAGAGAGAGGGAGAGAGAGACAGAGAGAGAGAGGGAGAGAGAGACAGAGAGAGAGAGAGAGAGAGAGACAGAGAGAGAGAAAGAGAGAGGGAGAGAGAGAGACAGAGAGAAAGAGAAAGAGAGAAAGAGAGAGGGAGAGAGAGACAACAGTCAAACACTAACACTTGTGAAACTTCTGCCAATCTCGTCTCTCGCGGACTACACCATTAGTCTGGAGGAACGTCTTTCTTTCCAGTGTAGCTATTGAATAATCTGGCATTCTTTCTTTGTTGGCTTGCAATCTGTTAATATATTAACACAACCCTGCATATCGATGCTGTCCAAAGTAAAAAAATCAGGATCTCCATTTTTGGCATTTCTTTCTTTCTAAATCATTTGAATGCAACAGCTGTTGTTTACGTTATGTGACAATCTGAGGACGTATGAACAAATAGAAATGCTTTGAAAAGAATTACGGTTACATTGACTTACATTGAAAGAAAAGCCTCTCCTTTAAAGATGCTATTTTGGACTTGTTTTTCTTTGGACTGTATATAAATATCTTAAAAATATAACCAATTATTAGCATTAATAACTTGCTGTTTCATATGAACACAACCTTTGAGTTGAATAATAACAGTGAAAAGCACAGGACATTTCACGAACGCAAGATGTCCCCAAATTTTGATAGCTCCCCTCTGCCCTACCAGCCTGGCAAGGTGAGGACTAACCCGTGCTTCCTTTGTGACACAGGTAGACGTGTTTGTACAATTCCATCTCTTTGTGTCCCTACAGCACATGCTCGGAAGGCGGACAATTCAGCATCTAGCAGACGCTGTGATTGGCTACCTGACGACCAATATAAAAAGTCTACACAAGTCTACAAAGTCAAACACATCAGAGTATGATTCCTAATAGGGGTGCGCCATATCGTATCGTACACAATAATATCACCAACATTTTTGAATATCATGATATTATACCTTGAAATATCGTGCCATATCACCCATCCCTAATTATCACATTAGGGTACTACTTTTACTGTTTTTACCAAAAGAAAAATTCACACTTTTCTAATTTTCCATTATATATCTACTAGTGACAGATTTTATCTGTCCAGTATTATTCACTTTACTTCAGTTCTGGATATATGGAGATATTTGGAGTGCATTATTTAGTATCGTGACATTCTGGATCATTGACTTTTGTCACAATCTGATGAAAATTCTTGTATTTTTTAATATCTCAGTTAGGGATGTGCTATATCATAGCGTATGCAATAATAAAATTTTATTTTCATTTTGTTGCAGTAGTGTATTCTTGAATTTTTTTTTTTAATTCAATGTTTTGTCATATCGCCAAGAATATCGTTATCGCAAAAATACCATGAAATATCATGATATAATGGTAGGGCCATATCACCCACCCCTAATTCTTAATATAAAACACATGAACAATAATCATCAACACAACATTGAGACTTTTTTAAAAAGTCTATGTATCATGTTGGAGCTATATCTATTGAAGTTAGCATGCGAAACAACTAGCCCCAGTCTTTCCTGACTTGTAATACCACTTAGTCCCTCAAGAGGCGACTGTGCGTCACTGTAGTGTACAGCTGAATCAGTCCAGCAGCACTGTTACCATGACGGCATATTCTAACCTCGTGCCAATCACGTTAAAGGTGTAGCTCCATTTAAGATCACGTTAAAGGTGTAGCTCCATTTAAGGCCACTTGGACTATGAAAGGAATTGCAGGGATGACAGAAGCTCTTAGTAAAGAGGTGGCCACGTTGGCCCACTCTTAACAAGAATCCACGTTTGCCAAACAAAAACAAAAGAAGTGATAAAAAAGCTGAACAAGAATCAACACTGGTGCTTCTCTCTTCACCACCAGAGAGGCTTTTGGAGACTCAGAGGATAAAGCATGATGGTAAATTAACACACTTCCTCAAGACTGAAAAGCAGTGAATGATAGAACTGTGGAACTGTTTTTTTGGACATATGTTGCCCCCTGTTGTCTGGAGTATGAATCTGACAGCTTGCATCATCTTACAAACCACAGATTTAGGAGGCAGGGTAGTATCTTACATTACTTTAAAGATACACTACATTCCTATTCCTATACAAAAAGAATGATAACTGCAATAGAATAGGATACAGCCGTGCTCCCTACCTAACGGATGTTCCCTTAATGCCATGGTACCATGTAGCTCACTCTATTCAGGTGCAACCCATTCAGAGAGGTAACACTCAGTTGACACCCTTGTTATGTACTGGTTTATACAGTAATCTGGCTCCATGTATAGAGTTTGAGAGCAGTAAACAGTGGTGTATTCTCCGTGCTCCGGCAGCATGACCTGTGTTTAAACACCATCCTTCATTGTGCACTGTGGTACAGAATGATCCCTATTCAGTGGTAGGAGCTCCATTCAGAGCTGCTTACACTAAGCCTGTTCTTATGAAGGGGGACCCGTTGTGACAGGAAAGCAGTCTGCGTGTCTCTGTGTTTAATGAGTCTTTCAAGTTAATAATCTGCCGAGCTGTGTGGCGGACACACGACACACACACACACACACCCTTTGTAAAGCAATGACCATTATTACCCACATGACCGCGACACCTGACCCAAATGCCACACATGTGCTTTAGCCTATTTAATCTATCTGCTCTTAATAACCACTGTGCATTCTGAATGATCAGGGGTGTAAATCCTATAACTTCATCTGCCGTGTTTACAGTAAGCATATACACTACCGCTCAAAAGTTTGGGATCACAGTGAAATGTTCTTGTTTTCAATGGAGTATCTTCTTCCTTAACACAACAATGGACTGACGGGTCTCTAAAGAAAGTTGTTTCTTTCTGGTCATTTTGAGTCGGTCAGCAAGCCATCAACTGCTGATGCTTCAGATACTAAACTAACCTAGAATGTTGTTCCCTTTTATACTCACTTATTAGTAGAATGTTTTTCAGCTGTGCATCACAATTGAGCAAGAGTGTCCTAACAACCAATTAGTCCAATAACATCCTTAACTTGGATTGGTGGCCGTACCAGGAGATTTAGACAGAGGACTGAGAATTGCTGATAATAGAACTATATGTAAAATAAGCCTCTATACAAAAATAGACTTTAATACAAACATTTATATTCCTTAAAAATCATCTGATACACTTACATTAATTGTGAAATGGACAATATTGTTTGTGAATTACATGAAAATTGCATGAAATGAAATTCTAAAGTGATCCTAAACTTTTGAGCGGTAGTGTATATACATAGTAATTTCATACACTTGTAAATCCAAATGTTTAGTCAAATGTCTTTTGAAGTCAAAGGTACTAACAGGGCTTCTGAAAAAGCTTTGCACTAGATGTTGAAACGTGTGAGAATTTGAATTCAGCCACAAGAGCATTGGCAAGGTCAGGTTTTGATGTTGAAGGATCAGATCTTATCTCATTCCAAAGATACTGGATGAAGCGTCATCACTCCAGAACACAGTTCCACTGCTCCACAGCCCAATGCTGGGGGGCTTTATACCCCTTTAGTTACTACTTGGCATTGGGCACAGTGAACGTAGGATCATTGTGCTTGCCTTTGTTTAATAAGAGCTATTTTTATTATTTGGCTATTTTATGAAACCAAATCTTTAAAATGATCAGTAAATGACTGATGGTGACACTCCTAATGATAATCACTGGGACAGTTCTGGGATCAGCAGATTATGGACATACTGGAACCACATTATTGGCTTTGTGTTAGAAGCTGATTGATATTTAGGGCTGAAACAATAGCATCTTTATAAATCTCCAGACTTCTAGACTGGCTGGGCATTTATGGCTTTGAACAGAATGGCCTTTATTGCCACTAACAAAAAGCGTGCTGAGCTGTGGCAGGGGGTGGCGGGGTAAAGGGGGTAGGGCTTAAAGGGAACAGTTTGATCAAACAATGCGGCTAACAATGCATGGAAGTCAGTAAAGCATGAAATCCCAGATTTTCATCCTTGGATTCATTTAAACTACACTGAAAAACAAGAGGCTGCAGTGAATTTTAAAAATGCATATGTTTCCACTAGAACAGAACCTCTATATCTAATGTTTCGCCAAACGTTAGTAAACGGCATTGATGTAATATATTGTATTCAGGTGGAAATTATGTACTCAGTTCAGTCAAGCAAACTCAAAGTGTTACATATACAAAGCATGCTTCTTAGGATTACAGTAAATGAGGAGTCTTGATATTAAAATGATTATATTAGTGATCTTCTGTTTCACTCAGCAGACAGAAGAACAGAACCTCAGAGTATATCTTACCTCAATGCACAAGCAGCTGGGCTCTCCCTTCTCCGTCACTGTGCACTCCCTCCCCGCACCGCAGAACACGTTAGCACACACCTTCGACTTGCTCTGAGTCTCCTGCGAGAGAACCAAACACACATATACAGGAACGTTAGGCCTTGAAACAGAGACGTGATAGACAATACACATACACTGAGTTACCAGTTTATCAGATACAGTGCTGTGCGAAAGCCAGAGACCACCATTCACTTGTTTTTCCAGTCTAAACAGCCGTTAAGTACAGACTTCTGATTTTTCAGGGTCATGACCAATAAAAAAAACACTTAACAGAACATCACACAGAGGATAGTACTGCACTTTTCAGTATTCAGTGTGTACACCCCTTGCCTTTATTATAGCTTCCATTCTTTTCAGGAGAATCACTTTATAAAAGTTTTTAGGAAGTTTTCCACATTTCCAAAGTTAGAATCCGTGATCTTCAGGTCTGGACATTGGGCTGGTCAATCCACTGTTCTGAGATCACCAGCAGCTTCTTTGTTTGTTGTGTCTGTATCTCCTTTTCTCAGTCAGGAGCTTCTTAAACAGCTACACAACCTTTCACACCCATAACGCTGAGGTGTCTTCAGTGTCACAGTGAAACAGCTTCGGGTGCTTAATGTTGTTCCCTTTTATGTTCACTTATTAGTAGAATGTTTTTCAGCTGTGCATCACAATTGAGCAAGAGTGTCCTAACAACCAATTAGTCCAATAACATCCTTAACTTGGATTGGCGGCCGTACCAGGAGATTTAGACAGAGGACTGAGAATTGCTGATGATAGGACTATATGTAAAATAAGCCTCTATACAAAAATAGACTTTTATACAAACATTTTTATTCTTTAAAAATCATCTGATACACTTACATTAATTGTGAAATAAACAATATTGTTTGTGAATTGCATGAAAATTGCATGAAACTTGCATGAAATGAAATTCTAAAGTGATCCTAAACTTTTGAGCGGTAGTGTATATACATAGTAATTTTATACACTTGTAAATCCAAATGTTTGGTCATCCAGAACGTCTTTTGAAGTCAAGGGTACTAACAGGGCTATGTTTCTGAAAAAGCTTTGCACTAGATGTTGAAACGTGGCTGTGAGAATTTGAATTCAGCCACAAGAGCATTGGCAAGGTCCGGTTGTGATGATCTGAACACTGTGTATCAACATCTGTAGTAACAGTACATGTAGTTTGCTTTTGTGTAGCTTGGCTTTGTTTAATAAGAGCTATTTTTATTATTTGGCTATTTTATGAAACCAAATCTTTAAAATGATTAGTAAATGACTGATGGTGACACTCCTAATGATAATCACTGGGTTTTCCACATTTCCAAAGTTAGAATCAGTGATCTTCAGGTCTGGACATTGGGCTGGTCAGTCCACTGTTCTGAGATCACCAGCAGCGTCATTGTTTGTTGTGTCTGTGTCTCCTTTTCTCAGTCAGGAGCTTCTTAAACAGCTACACAACCTTTCACACCCATAACACTGAGGTGTCTTCAGTGTCACAGTGAAACAGCTTCGGATGCTTAAGTAGGACCAGAGCTTGATTTTCTCATCCCTAGGCTTTAAGTGCTGTTTTTTCTAAAGGGGAATTATTTGGTGGTCTATCAAGATGGGTCTCTGGCTTCTGCACAGCACTGTAGGTGTTATCAATTGAAAGTAACTAATTGCTGCCCATCTGCTGATGCACAGCATAATCAGCTTAATGGAAAAGGACCACCACAATAACAGCACTCTGGGTGGTGCATCCATTCCACATAGCAGTGACACTGTCATAGTAGAAGAATGGCACATGTTGTGATCATCATTTTGTTAACCATGTTAATAGAACTAATGGGTTGAGAATATTCTAAACAGCCATAAGTATCAACCTATAAGGAGCACCAACAAAGTAGGTGTTTCTAATACACTGGCCAATAAGAATACACAGGTAATAATGGTGCAAATGTTGGGACCCATTGAGCAAGTGTGCTGCAATTACACCCAGTCATCACTAGATGGAGCTGTTAGGGTAATAAAAAGAGTAAGCAGGTGGGTGGAGTGTTTTTTTTTTTTTTTTTTTTGGTTATGGGTATAAACTGTCACCGATGGAAGGCTCGTGTCTCAGAATGTGCATGTTGGTGTTCCACACCTGATTTGACCAATCAGGTTACTTCATTGTTAAGCAAGAGAGCTTCTTAGTGGAGACATGCAAAGTCTCAGCACTAGGGTCTTAATTATGCAGCACATCTTTAGTACATAACGTCAAGGAATTCTAATCAAGCAGCTAAACGAACGTTTGGCATTCTCTAAATATCCTTAAGGTCACAGGTTCTCCAGAGTTGAAGACTCTTCACTGCACATTATTGTGTTTTCCCTGATTGAACACATCTGAGTCAACTCATTAACTCACTCAGCTAATTACTGAGAGCTTAATGAGCTGGGTCAGGTGTGTCAGAGCGGAGAAAAGCGAGAGATATGCAGAACATCAGCCCACAAAAGACTACAGCGCTGAACTAGTGCTGTTAGCTCTTATTTTTCTGCTCCCGCTCTCACTCGGGCATGTTCAGCATATTAAAGAAATGAGGAACATGTTTACATTTTCTTTCTTTACAGAACAGCAACACCATAAAATACAATCAAATACACAAAATTATGAAGAATAATAATTGTGTTTATTATCCCATCAAGAAAATTGCATGCCGTTCATTTAGCGTAGGCTGTTGCTAAGCAATGATATGAACTGCTGAAAGATAGACAAGAACTAAGAATTTAACTAACAATTGAATTTTCTTTGTCATAGTAATAACAACAAATTCTATAATAATGTTTAAGGCAGAAACCTTCATGTTGGGAGGGATTTTGCTACCTAATAAGCACCATAATGGAAATTCATCAATGAAAAATAATCATTTGCATCAGCAACTTCATTAAATTCCCCATGTTGCGTTGACCATCAAGCTAACCATCTGTTTTACCACACTGGGTATAAAAATAATTAGTGTAGGTAGGGGAAGTAACAAGGGGTGGCACGGTAGTGTAGCGGTTAGCACTGGTTGAATTCTTGGTTCGGTGTGGAGTTTGTATGTTCTCCCCGTGCTTGAGTGGGTTTCCTCCAGGTACTCCTCCCACAGTCCAAACACATGCATGTTAGGTTGATCTGTCACTCTAAATTGCCTGTAGGTGTGAGTGTGTGCGCGTTAGTGTGTTGGTCATGCAATGGACTGGCCATGATGTATTCCACCTTTGGCCGATGACGCCCCCCCTTGACCTCAACTAGCAAGATAAAGTGGAAGATGATGGATGGATGGATGGTTGGAGGATAAGTAACACATCGTCACTGTCCCAAAAAAGAACAAGGACCTCCAAACAGTAACTTGACAGAAGGGAGCAAAACCATTTGCTATTTTCAATTTATGTTCATGTGAAGAAATTTCATTCCAATTTTAAAGCATTGCTATTGGTCCATTTATCATAAAACATTGAAACAATGTAAAGGACTCAAATGTTGTAGAGCGATGTATCCCCACACAGTAGATTAGTGAAGAAGTAAAGTGATGCCAAGTGAGATTAATGATGCTGACTGATCTTTCACCAGCAAAAAATAAAAGAAATTAAAGAAAAAGAATACTTGCGACAGCGACCGTAATGATGCAGCAGTCTTCTTCCTTTTTCTCCACACTTGTTTTTTTAAGTGTATTAGTGATATGGTAAAGTTTTATAATGTACTATTCACTCTCTTATCAACACTGTCTGGAAATAAGCTGCAAAAACAGCCCACTTGAAAATTCATCATGGTCTTCAACCTTCAACTTTCAACCTGCATCAGTTTAGCTCCACCCATTCACATGGACATCGTTGCTCTTACAGACAATAGGCTTGTTCGAGATCTAGCTGTGCCTGGCCTTGGTGGTCAGCGAGAGCAGCCGAACGCAGTGGGGGGAGGAGGTTAGAATAGAGCCTCAACTTGGACAGTCGCCACCTGCAGCCTACGTGAACAACGGCGGGTCTCACGGTGTTAACTCTCTTTACAGCTGATGAAGTAGACGCAATAGAAAAATAGTAAAAAAAAGAAAAGAAAAGAAAAGAGTTAGAAAGAGTAAAAGGAAAAATAGATCCAAACGCAGTAGTGATGGAGTACTTTTAAAGACACTCACAAATCATAAGAGTAAAAATCTACGGCACTTGAGCTTCTTCATGATCTGAAATACTAACTATGAAAAAAGAAAAATGTTAAATACTGTATGAAAATGAACTGTCGTGCTAAGAGACATGATAGTGTTAGTGTAAATGCAAGGTTTTTAAAGAGTTTCAGAGGAGATAAATATTTTACTGTAAAAAGAGTTAAACGTCAGAGGTGTCAGCGGAGCTTCTAACCAATGAGGATTAAGCTCTGTTGTCATCAAGCCGTCTCTCAGCAGCGCCTTGCACTCGTGAGATGTTAAGGTAGTATGTCATCAATTTTGAGCCTGATCTCTTAACAGTTTTCTTCTTTTTTCTTTTTTCTCTACATTCAATGCAGCATATCGTGGCTGTCCAACCGTAACCATCCTTTGAACGCAGCAGCTGCCATTTACATTGAGTAAAACATTTCAGGATGCATGGACCAATAGAAATGCTCTAAAATAGATTGAAACATTGGTTCCATTGGCTTACATTAATATTTAATATCTCCTGTAAAGTTGCCACTTTGTAGATTCCTGTTTTTGATTGGACAGTTACGATAATCGTAAATCCTATCATATTTAATGTTGTTTTGCAGACCAGTGTGGACCAGAGGAGGATGGGTTTCCTTTTTCTCAATTTTCCTGTTGCTCTGAAGGAGGTTTTCCTTGCCACCGTCATCCTTGGCGGTGCTCACTGGGGTCTTAAAGCTGCTTTAGACCACCTCTGTAGTAAATGGCGCATAGCAATAAGCCTTGACTTGACCGCAGTAATGCAGTTATCGTCAAAGCCTGTTTAGTCTGTGATCTTTTAGACCATTTTTTTAAAGAAAGGCTACCTGTAATAAAAACAGGGTCTTACAATCATCTATACATTTGTTTACAATACACGCTTACAGCAGTGCACTAGTCCATTAGCAGCACAATGACTTTTACCGACTTGGTGCATTACAAACTATGATGTTCTAAGTCTGAGCGCATAAACTGAGTATTTCATTCATTCTTTCCAGATTTTAGAACCGAGAGTATTCATCTTGGCCCAAATAGTCTGCCAAATGTAGTGCACCACCATTAGAAGTCCATGTATAGCATGTACAGTACAGTACCTAGTTTTGGTCACAGCCTGGGTTTCATATTTAGCTCCAAACCCATAACTGCGCTTCGATATCTCTACTGAATCACACCAACAAGCCAGCCGCGTCGACACGGCGAGAAAAACCCACACATACACATATTGTGTCATATGGCGTCCAGGGAGAGGAGATAGATATCTGTCTCTAAATATGGCAGAACCCGGTCTGCTCCCCATGAACTCCCATAAGGCCGCCTGCCTCCCGTTTCCCTGACAACAAGATGTTCTCGGTGAAAAAGAGGGTGAGCGTGGAGTGGAACGCGCTCCCCTCCTGTTCTATAATAAATGGCGCAGCTCTGGGGGGGACAAAAGCCACGAAATGTGCTCAAACCCACACAGCATGGCCGACCCTCCAACTGGAGCAAATGAACTAGCCAAGCACAGAGTTTCCAAAAACACAGGAAACAGACACCCAGCGTGGAGGAGAGTCACCGGCACAGGAGAAACAACAGAGCGCCGCTTCGAGAGAAAATAAGAGAAAAGAAAGAGGATGTACACCAGCTCCGAACTAGAGCGAGAGACACGATGAGCTCTGTGGTATTGGGGTTTTTTGGTTTTCACACTTTCATTTAAATTTACTTTCTTAAATACATGTGTGACATAGTCAAGTTTCATTATGTACTATTCACTCTCCGGTCAATACTGTCTGGAAAATAAGCTGCAACAACAGCCCACTGCCAAATTCACCATGGTTGTGATGTCACTTTCAGCCTGCAGCAGTTTAGTAACACCCATTCATACTGATGGTGTCACTGTCCAAAGCAAAACAAGTATCTCTATTTTTGTAGTTTTTTAGTTTTCTGCATCATTTGAACGCAGCAGTTGCCGTGGACAGCGTGTGAAAACTTCATGATGAATGGACCAGTAGTTTTTTGTTTTTTTGTTTTTTAATTTCAAAAAAGAATAAAAAAAAAATCTGCTTCTCTTGACTTGAATTATAAGTAAAGTAAGTTTTTAGCCTCTGCTGTAAGGTTGCAATGTTCGGACAGAGACGGTATGTAGAACAGTTAGGTTGGACTTACATTACATGACTTTTAACCCAGTTTTAAGCCTGATCTGAACAATTTTCCAGGCAGGGAGCTCGATCTGAAGCTATTGACGGGGCAAATGATCTTTCTGCCTTATCGTCTAGCCAAGTCAAGTCAAATTTACAACGATGTTGTCTCAAAGCAGCTTTACAGAGTTTTGAAAACAGACAGTTACAACATATATCCCCCAGTGAGCAAGCCAGAGGCAACAGTGGCAAGAACACCTCCCTCAGACTGGAGGAAGAAACCTTGAGAGGAACCAAGACTCACAAGTGGAGACCCATCCTCCTCTGATCAAACAGTATTTACAGTTTAAACTAAATATCAAAGAAAAGAGTCTCTATTTGAAATCTGGATAGCAAAGCTTTAGAAGCTGCAGAGGTAGAGGCAGTCTCTGACTGAGGCAGTCTCAGTCTGTATGTAAAGTGGGCGTGGCTGTGAGCTGTTTGAGATCTGTTAGTGTAGTGCGGTGTAAGCTGAGCTATACTGGAGCAGAAGATGTGAGGAAGGATGGGAATTAACATCCAAAAGAGAGATTGACGTTCATTCAATCCTTAGGATTTCAGTCCAGACTTTGTTCCCCATTTCAGCCCAGACTGGCCAATCAGAACACAGCCAATTAAGGAGCTAAGGGAACAGTAACAACAGTTTGGGATAATAAAGAACCCTGAAAATGGTCACAGACAGTGCTTAATTTGTGAAACATCAGGTAATGGAACACTAAAGGTGGGGTGATCCAGCAAGTGGCAGTGATGGAAAAGATCCTGGAACGCACAGACACAACAGTGCTTCAAGTGTCCACATAACATAGTAGCATTCTATACAATAAAATAATCCTAGCTCTACTGCATGCAGTAAGGAGCTGCAACCATAAAATCTCAGAGATGCCACTGGACAAATAGTTTTTGTGTCCTACAAAAAAAAAAGGTGTCAAAGAAGTTGGTGGATCCACATAAATAAGTTCTGGAACGCAGGTACCTGAAATATGAGAGGTGCCGGATCTAGTTCCAGCAAGATCCAGCACAAATTAAGCACTGGTCACAGATTTTTGACTTAGCGTTGCTGTCCAAAGAAAAACGGGTATCTGCGAAATACTAACTTTACCAGGAGAAGCCAAAAACATGGTTTTCTAAGGACAGCGAGTGGACTGAAGCTGATACAACTGGAAGATTTAAGAAATGATGCAGAGTTTGGGTGCTTCCAGTAATGAGTAATTCTCCACCTACTACCAAACCATGCCTATTTGAGGGCCGTCTGGTCTATGCCACTTTGGGTGTGGGCTGAAAACCACTTCACCCCCTCTTCCTCCCTTATTCCCGCCTGAACAGCGCGATTAGTCAGAAGGGGCTCGAGTTGAGAGAGTTTCACTTTCTCACTATGTGACACGCAAACCAAATTCAAATACGCACTACTGTTCAGACGTTAGGTCTGAGTGTTTCTATGGATGCACACGCAAGCTCCAGTACTCGACTAACCCTTTGAGGTGCCAGGATTTACATACTGAAACCTCTATACTGGTTTTGTTCAGTTCTATGTTTTGTTATAGAGGAGGCAGCACCCTGAGGCTGGAGCGCTAACTGCTCTCTTAATGGTTCTTCACGGTTCTTTAGTAAAAGGTTCTTCTCGCTGGAGGTTTAAATGGTTGTTTGCTTGGTGACTTGCTTCTTTTGACGGCTGGAGAATGTTATTGTGTCTCAGGCACCTAAGCTCATTGTTTCAAAGCCTTTATCTTAGTGACAAGTGTACCACCTCCTTGTATCTGCACACATTGTCTATTATCTCAGCTCCATTTACACATACAGGAGCACTTTGTAGTTCTACACTTAGACTGTAGTTCATCTGATCCTCTGAAGACTTGGTTATCCTGTTCTTCAGTGATCAGGACCCCCAAAGGACCACCACAGAGGAGATATTATTTAATGAGTGATGGGGCATTCTCAGCACTGCAGTGTCAATGGTGTGTTAGTGTGTGTTGCGCTGGTGTGAGTGGACCAGACACAGCAGTGCTGCTGCTGGAGTTCTTAAACATCTCAGTGTCACTGCTGGACTGAGAATAGTCCTCCAACCAGTCTCTGACTTTACATCTACATGGTGGACCATCAAGGTAGGAGCATCCATACCACTACCATGTCAGTGTCACTGCAGTACTGAGAATGACCCACCACCCAAATAATACCTGCTCTGTGGCAAAGAACAGGGTGAAAGGTAAACAGAGAAACAGATGAACTACAAGTCTGCAAGTGTAGAACTACAAAGTACACTTAGATTTAAGGCATTTAGTAGATGCTCTTATCCAGAGCGACTTTCAAAAGTGCTTAGTGTTCGGTTAGAGTACGTATCTCTATCTAGTACAAACAGGTTTAAGTCCAAACTACTCTTATACTCAAACACTGCCATAAACAAGTGCCAGTACTGATACCTAGAAAGAAGACAACAAAATATAACACCTAGCAAGACTGGAACACCTACAGAGAAGAGAATAGAGGACTAGTGTTCCTAGAAGATCAAGTGCAATTACGGTTTATACCAATGCTTCAGTAGATCAGTGCTAATAAGTGCTTTACAAAGAGATGGGTCTTCAGTCTGCGTTTGAAGATCGTGAGAGAGTTCGCTGTTAGGACAGCCAGTGGAAGTTCGTTCCACCATCTGGGTGTCAGGACAGAGAAGCGTCTTGTTGCGTGTCTTCCATAAATCTTGAGTGATGGCGGGTCAAGCCGAGCCGTACTTGAAGCACGAAGGGCTCGAGGTGCGGATCGACTTTTGACCGTTGCCATAAGGTAAGCAGGAGCTGGTCCATTCTTGGCTTTGTAGGCATCAGAACTTTAAACTGAATGCGAGCAGCTACAGGAAGCCAGTGAAGGGAGCGCAGCAGTGGAGTGACATGAGTGTACTTGGGAAGATTGAAGATGAGCCAGGCTGCTGCATTCTGGATCAGTTGTAAGGGTGTGCAGAGCAAGACCAGCCAGGAGCGAGTTGCAGTAGTCTAGCACTTGTATTGTAAGTGACTGATAAGTGTGTGTGTATATATATATATATATATATATATATATATATATATATATATATATATATATATATATATATGCGCTTGTGTGTGTATACAAATGTACAGTAAGTCATTTATCATTTCAGAACTTTAATAAACCACCTAAAAAGTAAATATTTAAAACCACAATGTTTTTTTTAATTATTTATTTATTCTTTTATTTATTTATTTATTTTTTCATTTTTTCTTCTTTTTTCTTTTGTTTTTTACTCTCTCCTCTTTTTCCCTCTCTTGTATTGCCTGTCAGGCCTGGCTAAATAAATAAATAAATTAATTAAATACAAATACAAATACAAACATTAACAAGAGCAGGCTATAGAAACCTATAGAGCTGTTCTTGTAAAAGCAAATATGTTTGGTAACATCAGTGCATTCAGATTACCATTCCGATTGTGAAAATTGCCAGAAAGGACAGGTTAAAAAAAATAAAACTAAAAAAATAAAACCACACTGTATGAATTATTGCTCAAAAGAAAACCTGTAAATATGGAAAGTCACAGGAGTGAAGGAGAACATGGCTGGTCTCTGCAGGGCGACTGTTTTAGAGCAGACGGTAAAACAATGACGAACACATACTACATACATGACGTAGCACTGAAGACTTTTGGGAAATGGAGCCCACGCCTGTTTTAATGATCTCCATACTTTCCTTACAACATTCCAGTTTCAGTCCCGCTCTACAGTGGCTAACCACCCGTCACATACAGGGTGTCCACTGTAGGGGGCAGCACTGAGTCATCAGGAGAAAAAAGCTGTTTTTTATCCTCTTCCTTCCATTTCTGTTTCTTTTTCTTTCCCGTGATTACCCTCCCCCCCTCTCTCGCTCTCCAGGAGATGAGAAACCTTGGTGTAACCTCCCTCCAAGACCTTATTGCTTTTTTCTTTGTCTTTATCTCTCACATACGTTTAGTTTCTACTCTGAGGCTGCAGAAACTCAAGCCTGCTTTTTTTCTTTCCTTCTTTTTTCTTCCCTTCTTTCTCCTCCAGATGTAATGGTCATGTGAGCAGTAAGCCGGCCAATCACGTGCTGCCAAGTTGAGCTGGAAGTTAAGATTTTGGGTTACTGAAGCACACCCACACCCCTCCCTCCTCTTTTCCGTGTCCAGCATGAACTGTTAAGCGTGGGTCTGAGAGTCGGAGCGCGGCCTCCAGCTACAGACACGAACTCTGGAGCAGCGAAACTCAGAGCTCCGGTTAAAACTGACTGAAAGTTTCTAAATTCTGCATCTTCATACATACAGAACGAGACACGCCCATCACATCTCTCTCTTTCTGTTTCTCTCCTTCTGCCTGTGAGTTTATCTCTTTCTGTCTCACTCGCTCGCTCATCCCACTCTCTCTTGTTCTCTTTACCTCTACCCCCTCTCTCTCTTACTCTTGCTCTCTCCTCTTTCTCTCAATCTCTCTCCCTCTCTCTCTCCTTTCTCTTATTCTCCCTTCTTTCTCTCTCTCAATCTCTCTCCTTCTGTCTTACTCTAGTCATCTCTCTCTCTCCAGTTCTCTCTACCTCTGTCCCCTCCCTCTTACTCTTGCCCTTTTCTTTTTCTCTCAATCTCCCTCTCTCTCTCCTTTCTCTTATTCTCCCTTCTTTCTCTCTCAATCTCTCTACCTGTCTTACTCTAGTCATCTCTCTCTCTCTCAATCTCTCTCTATCTCTATCAATCTCTCTACCTCTGCCCCCTCTTTCTTACTCTCATCCTCTCCTTCTCTCAATCTCTCCCTCTGTCTTACTCTAGTCATCTCTCGCCTCCCTCTCTACCTCGGTCCCGTCCCTTACTCTCGCCCTTTCCTCTCTCAATCTCTCTCCTTTCCCTTGCTCTCTCCTTTTTCTCTCTCAATCTCTCACCCTCTGTCCTCTGTCTTCCTCTAGTCATCTCGCTCTCTCTCCCTCTCTATCTCTCTTAATCTCTCTACTTCTGCCTCCTTCTAGTCATCTCTCTCTCCAGTTCTCTCTACCTCTGTCCCCTCACTCTTGCCCTTTCCTTTTTCTCTCAATCTCTCTCTCTCTCTCTCCTTTCTCTTGTTCTCTCCTTTCTTTCTCTCTCCCTCTGTCTCTTTCTATCTCTGTCTAATTCAGTCCCCTGTCTTTCTTACTCTCTCTCTCTCTCTCTCTCTCTCTCCCCCTCTCTCTCCCCCTCTCTCCCTCTCTGTCTCCCCCCCCTCTCTCCCTCTCTCTCCCCCTCTCTCCCTCTCTCTCCACCTCTCTCTCCCCCTCTCTCTCCCCCTCTCTCTCCACCCTCTCTCTCCCCCTCTCTCTCCCCCTCTCTCTCCCCCTCTCTCTGGCTGTGCGCATGTGTGTTTTCTATAAGGTCATGTCCACATCTGGTTTCTGGCATGTTCTCTCTTTCTCATGAACTCATGATGTATTTGTTGGAGGCGGGCTGTGTGTGTGTGTGTGTGTGTGTGTTAGAGTGTACCAGTGTGTATCTAAGTGAGCCTGAACAAACACACACACTTGTTTTCCATGTATGACTCATTCAGTGTAGTTGAATTTTCCGTTGGTGAGGGGCTTTAGCTTTGTTTGCTGTTCAATTGTCTGAGCACAAACAAACAAAAACAAAGACAACCAGTACAAACAAGCACTACAATAGTTACTCTGCACTGAGACTAATGTGCAAGACCCCGAACCCCCCAGAACAAAAACTCAGGAAAGTGCAGAAATCCAGATGGACAAAGCATGCTAATGAACCCTTATTTTACATTCTTATATAATATGTGTGGTTTAATGTACCAAACAAGGTCTTCAAGGCAACCTATTTAATGTTTTTACTGGATTCAAGGATTTTATTGTTGGGTTCTACTAGAACAGTTTTAACCCTGTGTCTGAAACGCTGTTAGAGCCCCTGTGTCTTTAAGCCCCGCCTCCCGATAAGCTATCGCAGTTCCACCTCAACACAGCCTCCAGTAGTTGCTGTGCGTTGAGTGAGGGCCTGCCTAGAACACGGTTACGAGATGATGTAATCTTGTAACAATGTGGTGAGCTGACAAGGTGAGCTCAGGCAGCTAAGAAAAGGGGTTTCAGTGAGAGAGAGTTTCTTCTTCTGGCGTGTACTTCATTAGGCTTTATAACTATAATAATACCAGACAAGCAGAAGAGGATCTATTTAACCAGTGGAGCCCTAAGCCTGTGCTTTGTGAGCAGTTTGCCTGGCCCTATCCAAGGGTACACATGTCAGGAAAGGGTTAACTTACAAACACAAATATGTAATGCATCATATCTGTAAGTTAACCCTTTCCTGAACTGATGAGGCCTCGGACAGAGCCCTGCAAACTGCTTACGAAGTGCAGGCTTGGGGTTCTATGGATTAATTAAGTTTTATACTTTTACACTATCATTTTTCAACCAGTGTTTATCTCTTTAATGAATATGTGAAAACTTCCATTCAGCTCAGTATGTATAGGCGGAGCTAAACTGCTGTAGGGTGAACAGGCAGCTGCAGGATCCCAGAAACAACACACTTAAAAGAAGGTCTTTGTGCAGCTTCATTTGCATACGGTTGCTGTCCAAAGAAAAACGGTGATTTGGCGATATTTAATTTATTACATCATTTAAACACAACAGCTACGATTTACATTGTGTGAAAAACTCACGATCAGTGGAGCAATAGAAATGCTCCAAAGTAGCTTGGAAAAACTTCTGGTTCCAATTACTTACATTAAAAATTACATTAAAAATTATTTTGGGGATACTTTTTTTATTGAATTTTTTTTTTTTCATCTCTTAACATACGCATCAAACGCTTTTACATAGAAAAAGTAGATAAATTAGCTTTTTCATGATGTGGCTTCTTTAAAACTGGATTATGATCTAACACGGCTTCTATGGCATCATGAAAAGAAGGCCTTGCAGACTGGACCGCTGACGAAAACACTGCAGCTATACTTCTCAGGAGCGTGTGTGTGAGTATTAGAGCCCGTATGGAGTCTAACTGTACGCATTAGAGACAGAACTGGAGAGACCTTCGGCATTTCGGGCATGGAGGCTTCCTCCCTCCGGTGAACCGGAAGAGTGATACTGACATTTAGTTAGCGGCTGGCGTGGAGCACTTTTAGCTCAACCAAATCAAAAAAACTCTGAACTTCAGGAGTTGCCACGGCAACCAGACGGCGGGGGCTGAGAAACGGATGGTAGACAGAGAGATAGAGAAAAGGAGAGAAAGAAAGAGAGATATCGGAGCCCTTTGAACTACAGCCCCATTGCTTTTCAGCTGGGCTTCTAAGAGCAGCTTAAGCTTCACAATGAGCAGCCAGGAGGAGCAGGTTAGAACATCAGCACAGAAAACCACGGCTTCTAACTGCCTGCCTCACACGACACGAGGGGATTCACTCCCCCCCACCAGTTTCACAGAGTCTGAGGCTGTTTGGATTTGCGGCGCAGAACCATCTACACAACACTCGCAGAATAATAAAGGCTTCTAAACGCTTCCTGGCTGTGATGTACAGGTCTGGGAGAACCTTTACATTACTGAACCATCTGAACTGCTCAAGCAACATGAATCAACAGCTCCGTTCTGATCTCCAAACCTGGGTGGGACCTGGTGTCACACGGGCCAACGGTGTGAGGTTTATTTATACACTGAATGCGAACTGGGGGCTCAGTTTAAAGCAGAACACGTTCCCTTTCACTCCTGGACATGACATGGAGCCACCACTGCTCAAATGGAAACCACACATAACACAATCTACAAATGTTAGAGCACAAGTTCAACATACTGGAGATTTAAAACATAAAATATAAATAAGCTCTGCACTTTTATAGCTTTTCTTATTTTGATCATAAGTTCAATTCAGCTAATAATCAGTATTTGTGCATTTAAACATACAGACATGTTCTCAGTAGAGCATGCATTCACTTCTTTTCATTTGGTAGACGGGTCCCCAATGCAGTCCTCAGGGACACTCGTGGTCTCTCTGAGAGCCCTAAGGATTGTGTTGGGAACTACTGACTACTGAAATCAACAAAATTTCAGTGCTGTGTAAATGTTTTAGTCACTTGAGGACATTATTATATTTAAAAAGCTACTTTTACAAACAGAAAGCTTTTATTTGCTCAACAAAGCATATATTTAAATATTAAACAGTATTAATAGAGTAAGTAGCACTTTTACATACATCAGTGTGTTTATTTAACCCTTTCCAAGCTTCTCCTTGTGAAAACAACCCAGTATTATTTACAGTTCTCATCTAATACCTGCTTTGACTGCTCAGTACTTCATTAAGCTAAATCAAGATTGCTGCTGAAGGAACTGTATATATTCATACAATGTCTGGGGCATCCAGGAGAAATCTGGAACTACACTTTGTTCTTCAAACTGGAGCTCAAGATATGATCTACTTCTCTCACGATAAGATATTCATGTTACTTTGTATTGCATTGATGATTATTTACATTACATTTTAATGATATCTGGTGAAAATATACTTATACTGGTGCCTCAGACTTTTGCACAGTAGTGTACGTCGTGCAGGAAAACCTGCATATAATAGAACTCCTTGTGTTGAATGCGTTGAGTGGAGGCGTAAAACAACCTGTTCTATTATGTTTAGCATATTTATTCAAATCATTCCACAAGCTGAAAATCTGTCTCAAGAAGTGAAACGTCAGGTCAAAAATTCATTTACTTTTATTCACAGAAAACCCCGGAAAATTCCAAACTTACTACAGCTTTACTTTATTTATAAGACATATGTAATCAGCACTGTTCTATCCACAAGCATGAGAGGTGTATATCACTCTGAATGGACCCAGCTAGAGCCTCACTTCACATCACATCTCATATTTAAGATCATTTGTGGCACAGTGGGGGTCCTCTACCCCAGAAACCTGGAAGTTATGGGTTTGATTTCTCAAGAGATGCAGATTTAGTGCCACAGAGCTGCAGATTTTAATGCAGCTACTTTCCTTCCAATCAAGTTAATTAACACCCCCCCCCACACACACTCCTTTCCCCACCTCTTCACATCGACGAAAGGAGCTGTAACTTCTACACGACCCCGATCATGTATAATTAAACACAGTATAACTTGACAAGTCCTGCACTCCTCCCTGTGGCCCCATTTCAATTCCCAGCATAAGAGCCAGGCTGAGTTTGAGTTCAGTGTAGTAAAAGTTCAGTGTAGTAAAAGTTCAGTGTAGTAAAAGTTTCTCTTCTGTTGACAGTGAAGAAAATAAGGGGGCACAATAAATTAACACAGCGCAATCACCCCACTCAGAACCTTCAGTACACCCTGAATGTCAAGGTCAAACACTCAGAAGTTCAGAAGCTCACTGCGCCAGAGTGTAATCTATAGAAAGAATATGGGCCCCCAATTTAAAAGTTTTTTTTGTCGCCCAAGTAAAAAGCTAAAACCTGTTTCCTATATTTGTGTTACTATTAGTATGATTAACTCTTTAAAGCCTGAACCATGAAACCCCAAAATTCTAATTATTTGAAAACGGAGTGTATTTAGACTTTCACTAAATAACAATAATAAAAATAATGACAAACAATAATACTGAAAATAGTAATACATTTATAATGTCCATTATGGAGGGAGGGGGTGGTCTGCAGACAGCCCAGCATCATCAGGCGATGGTGGGGAAATTCAAAATAATAACTGATTATTATATAAATAATAATACGAAAAAAACTAAAATAATAATAATAATAATAATAATAATAATAATAATAATAATAATGTAGTTAAATTACACTTGGCATATATGAGAGAGAAACAACAACAATAATAATAATAAAATCATCAACTTTTTTTGTAATTATTAACACAATAATAATAATAATAATAATAATAATAATAATAATAATAATAATAATAATAATAATAATAATAATAATAATAATAATACAATTAAATAACATTTTGCATATATGAGTTTTGTTTAGTATCATATTTGCTGCATCCAGTTGTTTGCTAACAAATGAAGGCATTCAGAACACAATGTTTTAACCCTTTATTCTCAGATTATTTGAAATGTTTAGTCATTTCTAACTTAGAAAAGAAGATTTTTACACATTCTGTATCTACTTAAAGGGTTAAGACACAGAATCAGACAACAAAGCCACCTGACCAAAGCCAGCTGAGTTTATGCTCAGTTCAATTTAACCCGATCATTTTCTTACTGAGCTGCATCACCCATCAGACCTGCTTCATGGCAGGCTAGGTTTGGGATTTCAGATCTTTAGCAGCTATTAGACCGTTTAGGGCAAAGCTTCATACCAACCATGCTCTTTATTTAAACGTGCCTGTGTTAACCAGAGGAAAAAACATACATTTGTTATTATTAATCTTTAAATTACTATAAAGATATTTGTAAAGTGTTGGATGTGGACGTTTCCTTCTAGGCCTAATTTACATTTTTTGTTTGTTTGGTTATACAGAAGTGCAATTCTTTTACTATTGTCAGCCAAAAGTGGCTAAACAGTGCATCCTAAAGCTGCTGATCACAAGATACTAGTGAAGATTTCTCATCTAGCTTCCCGTAATAAGCCAGACACTCGTTCAATCGATTAAATAAATAAATAAATAAATAAACATTTCGCTCGCTGTCATTGGACACATGCTCCCATGCCCTTGTCATAAGACCACAAATCCCAGTTGCTCTGGCATTTCATTTTCATTCTCTTGTCAGTTTTCTGAGTTATGGCAGCAGACGCAGCCCAGTGGCATTCTGGGATAGGAGTTTTTCTTTCCCTCTGTGTATTGGAAACGTTGACACACATGCACTGTAAGGGAGTGTGAACAGTGTCTTCGTTGTTGTTTATCCTGTGGGCTGCTCTGGCAGAGAGGAAGAATGATGAAGTGAGTGTGTGAGAGACACAGAGAGGGAGGAACCAAGAGAGAAAGCTAGTGAGAGAGAGAGAGAGAGAGAGAGAGAGACAGAGAGCAAACATTCCCCTTGGAGAGGAGTCGTGGAATGTAGGACACAGTGTGTCTCTGGAGTTAAGACCACAGAGAAACACATACTTCTCAGTAATAGTCTCGCTAATAGTGATAGCACTGCACAACACATCGTTTGTTTATTTAGTAATGCAATCTGGACCTCAGCTATGCATCACAGAGGGTAAACAGTAAACGAACCCTTTAACAACAGTTTAATTAACACAAGGGATGTGATTTCGGCTAGTATTTAAGTTACATGCAGAGCAGGACCGGACTGAGCGTGAGCAGTGGAGATTATCTGAGAGTACTGGATTTTTAAAATAAAAGGAAAACATAAAGAAAAGCTTAGAACTTTTTCTAATACAACCAAAATCCTCAAGCTAACTCTGAAAGAACACAGAGATGCTGTGCGAGTAGAGGGGCACATCTCCATAAGCAATGTTTTAGTGGTTATTAAGCCTGTAGGGACTGTAAAGAAGAGTAGAGTCTATATCAGGACTCGCAGACTTAATAGACAGAGCTCACTGTTATCAGAAAGCCGAGCCTTGAGGTCCAGGATAATTGAAACGCTGGGCTGCACGTAGTGATAATTAATAGAGATTAAAGTGGCGTATAGAAATCATCCTTCCAGCAACAAATACTGGACGGAGGCCAAAAAAGAGCACCAAAGACATTTACTGCTTAAACATATACACTAACGATCATATAATTCAGATTCAGATAATACTCCACTCAGGCACTCAGCCCTGTTCAGTTCCACATGCTAGCTAAGTCTCCACCGTCACATAACGCTTCCAAGTTTACATTCGCATTGCTTTTGTGTAGAGATGGAAGAATCGATCAGCCATGTATCAGTATCAGCCCATTTTTAATTAGAATATGTGATCGGCCGATATTTCTCCAGTTTAGAGCCGATCCCGAGAGCTGATCAATGGCAGTAAACAAATGAGTCTAATTTCTGTATTTTCAGCTAGCGTTTCATCCAGGAAGAGGAGAACCCCCTCCGGCCAGCTCCCTGCAATTCCTATCTGAACCACTAGGTGGAAACACATACCGTTTCGTTTTCGTCAGACTGACTAAAGCAGCGACGTTGAGAGAACAGTTTAATTGTTCACCGCACGTACGGAAAGAAAACATCGTCCGTCTGACAGTTTGTTACCGTATGTGACTCAGACTCACATATATATATTTAACATCTGTAAAATTAGTAACATCAGCATCTCTCACCGGGAGAACCAAGACAAAGACATTTAACACACTAATCTGATACACACTTCAGAGACACCACACAGCTGAACACAGTGAGTATCAGTAAACAGCAGAGCTAGCACACACAGCTAACACAAACAAATAACCCAGAACACCATACAGACCAGATCTGACCAGTACTAACAGAACAGCAGCAGAAACAGCCAGAGTGATTGAGTTTATAGTTCTAGATAAGCAGCTCTTCTCGGCTGTAGAAGACGTTCATTCTGCTGCTTAATATTCCACCTGGATCTACGCTCTGCTGTTCCTAGTAGAGATACTTTTCAGATGTGGCTCTTCCGGAGCTTATCAAGCGGTTTACCCCACATAGACCAACTTCTAATTTAGTTAAAGATATTATGCTGTTTCATATGAGCTCGTTAAAAATGATATTAAACCAGTTTAGACCATGTTTCATGACTTGTTTGCGCTTATAACTACATGTAGCCCTGTCGTGGCATATAGCCCCGCCCCCGACCGGTATCGGCTATCGGCCGACTGTGCTGAAAGGTGATCGGTGATCGGAATCGGCCTCAAAAACGCTGATCGGGCTATCTCGACTTTTGTGTTTGGTCAGAGTATATATCTCCAAACTACCCTGGAGCTTAAGCGCAAGTGCTTTATCCATATCTTAGCTGCTGCTAATGCAACGTCACTGGGCAGCTCAACACGCTTGGAGGAGAACACTAAACCACGTTTCCGCTCTGCTCTCCCTGTTTACAGCTTTTAATAAGGCAAACATGGCACCAGCCACTCTTTTTAGAATCACCTCCACTGAGGTTCTGAGTGAGTTGAGCTGATGCCGAAAGGTGACGTAAACACGCTGCAGACTACTGATTGGTACTACTTAATGTGGCCTTAATGTGTCGACCACCTACGTTGAGAAGGTACGATACCTGCAGTAAAAAAAAAAAAGATGGTACCAAAAGGTCGAGTCGAGTCAAGATGAGCCATAACATGCGGAGTGAAAAGCAGCTTCACTGCCAGTTCCCCTACAGTATCCAACAGATGCCAGTGTCGGCAAGCACTGGGGACGGTGAGATGAGGGGTGAACCTTTTGATGGCAGGGTTAACGCTAAGACCTACAGTTACCCAAACCCACATCCCTCACCTAATGAAAGAACACTGGATTACATTCTTTTGCAGAGTTATTCTTAGGAAAGGACAGAATTTAGGCACACTCAGAACACAACAATTCTGAACACATCAGGAATTCTAATCACCTAAGAATCTCTTAGGATCTTTTTCAAGAAGTTTAAAAAAGAACTTGTGAAGATACTGGTGAACGAAGGCCATATAAGTCTTATTTTTATATATAGCTCCATATAGAGCTTCTTAATTATTATTATTATCCTTTTAACATGGATGCCCCTCCCCAATGTGCACCCCCTATATCAAAGGTTTGGGAACCACTGACCATTGCATCAATGATGATGATTTAGATTGTGACTAATTCAGGGCATCTTAAAATTTCAATGTCACCACAAATTGATGTGATGTGTGTGAGTGGCTTTTAACATTTCTCTGATATTATTCAGAATTATGTAGACAGTACAGGAATATAGACAATGGAAACACTGCTATATACTTAAACACTTTAAAAAATGTCTGAGAATTTTATAATATAATATTTTTCCCCAAAGAATTCAGTGAACGCTGTATTGAAAATAGTTCTAAAGCACTAACTGTTACTGTAAAGTTCTTAAATGGATCCAGTTTTGTCCTTCAGACTGATGCAACATGATGTATTGATAGACTCCTCCTCACACCACGCTTGTCAGATACCCAGATATCCAGTTTTTAGTGTGGGTTTGAAACTTTGCTTCAAATTAGAGCTGTTTCTGTCTCTGGCATGTCAGACTGGCGGAGCTCTGAGCCTCAGGTTAGAGCAGCCTGCCTCTGACAGACAGCCAGCAAAATCCGAGCAGATCCACACGCTGCGGAAGAAACGAGGAAAAGAAAGGAGCGAGTACGCGGGAGGGGGCCTGACAAAAGACAAAAGCGAGTGAGGGGAGGAGAGGCAGAAGACAGAGGAGAGGGTTAGAGAGGGAGAAACACTTTGCGCAGAGGGAGTGCGGGACGCTCTAATTAAATGACAGAGCTGGTGAGAAATGCACTTCAGTCATGCATATCCAGCTTCCTGCTCAAAGCACAAGCCTTTTCACACTTTCCCCTCCCAACACCGTTCCACTGCCAGTGTATAACACGCTGCTCGTGACACGTCTCCGTGCTAAACTACTTGTTTCTTTTCAACCTGCATCCCACGCAATCAATGAAAGTTGATGAATAAATAAAAACCCAGCCCAGCCCGTCTCTCTCCTGCGAAACCACTCTGCAGGCTGAGTGCGGCACAATGGAACGGAGCTCAGTCAATAAAACAAAACGGTGTAAATCACCTCAGGTTATTGCTCATCTTCTCCTTATTCAGCTATCAGTCCAAAGATGAACATACAGTTTAATAATTGCGTATTGATCAAAGCGGAGGGTGAGCGATGGCATACCTGGCTATACTGGAAACAAATGCGCATCCACTAAGCCCAACAGACCAACAGCACTCCATTCACAGAGTGATTGAATATATTGCTGCTGACCTCTTCATTTATCACTGCCTGGTTCTGTGTTTAAAGGAATACACCAGCATTGCTTTGTCACCGGAATCCATCTGCTGCATGTGTAGCTTACAATCTGTTACCGGGAACAATCATTTCAATGCATTTATAAGCAGATCACTCATTCATTTGTTCATTCACTCGTGTTTTAAACTGATTATCCTTCTAGGTTCGGGTGGACAGACTGCCAGTCCATCACAGGGCAGACACATGGACATACACATTCACAGCTAGGGACAATTTTGCAGCTCCAGCCCGTATGGCTTTATGCTTTTGGATTGTGGGACCACCAAAATGCCCACACTCGAAACAGATTACAGTAAAACGTAAAAATAGAATAAAAGAAGGAAACGGGCAAGTGTATTTCAATGGTTTCTCTTTTAAGTACAGGGTAAGTGTTAGTCTGACAAGTAACCCAGTGGCAGTAATGGTCATGCTCAGACAGTAAACTAAAAACTATCATCTGCCGCTTAATCCCGCTAGTCGGGGTCACGGGAGCCAATCCCAGCGTCATCAGGCGAAGGCAAGGTACACCATGGACATCCCATGGCCAACACTCACTCATGCACTCCAATAAACCTGTCATGCATGTGTTTGGACTGTGGGAGGAAACCAGAGTACCCGGAGGAAACCCACTCAAGCACGGGGAGAACATACACACTCTACACAGAACTGCCCGGACCGGGAATCCAACCCAGATCATCTTACTGTGAGGAGACAGTGCTAACCGGTTACACCACCATACTAACCACTACACCACCATACTGACCACTACACCACCATACTGACCACTACACCACCGTACTAATCACTACACCACCATACTAACCACTACACCACCATACTAACCGCTACACCACCATACTAACCGCTACACCACCATACTAACCACTACACCACCATACTAACCACTACACCACCATACTAACCACTACACCACCATACTAACCACTACACCACCGTACTAACCACTACACCACCATACTAACCACTACACCACCATACTAACCACTACACCACCATACTAACCACTACACCACCGTACTAACTACTACACCACCATACTAACTACTACACCACCATACTAACCACTACACCACCGTACTAACTACTACACCACCATACTAACCACTACACCTCCGTGCTAACCACTACACCACCATACTAACCACTACATCTCCGTGCTAACCACTACACCACCATACTAACCACTACACCACCATACTAACCACTACACCACCATACTAACACTACACCACCATACTGACCACTACACCACCTTACTAACCACTACACCACCATACTAACCACCACACCACCATACTAACCATACTACTAAGTTCAGATTGTTTTAAGGTTGAGAGTTATGTGATGGAGATGGACTAATACCCAATAACGCCATGGATAAAACCTCTTCATAACAGACTATATTAAAAATCTGTGACAAAGCCAAACTCCACAGTAGAGCATGACCTGGCCTTTCTGTCTAACCCTAACCTGCACTATTCAGGGAACCAGAGATATGGGTCCTGGAATACTGCAAATTTGTATGTGATGTAGGTGAACAATAGGCATCCGGCAGTCCCGAGAGCCAGAGAGCTCAAAGAGAATAAGAATAATAACCTTTACAGGATTATAGGGTGCTATGTAGGGTCAGTAGATGTGCCCTTTCCAACAAGGCCTGGCTTGCATGGCTAGCCTTCCTGAAAGCTGAGATACGGACCCTGAAATCAGCAGGCTCTTCACATGTCGCCTCCTCTGAGGCGTCCGTGCTGTTGCTGTCATAATCATGAGATCAGGGACTAGCTGACATCAACCTTACAGCATCGTTGCCTGGCTTGGCGCACCCTCACACAAAGCACAGAGAGCTACAACAGTAAAACCTGACCATTTTAAATGTCCTGCTCCAGTCCAGCTTGTGAAGGTGGATCTGCTGACGTGATGTTCTTGACTTTCAGGATCGGACTCTGGCTCAAACTAATACAGCAGAACAGACACCATTGTAGGAATAGCCACGCCTCTCTGACAGCTGACGGTTCAGATCAGAGTGGAAAAGTTGACCAATCACAGCACACTGGGCTCATCAGGAGGCGGGCTTAACAGCACAGGAGCTCTAACAGAGCTCTTCAGACTGAGGGTGAATACAGATGTACTTTAGGAAAACTGAAACATATATAGACTGAAAATGAGCAAAACACATCCTCTTTAAAGTCTCTATATCTGTTTTTCTCCTCAGACAGCATTCACTGTAACAGATAACAGACTTATAAGACACACATTGTAGTTTTCTTTATCATATCATGCCTTTCTCTCCATTTCAAGATGCAATTCCTTCCTTTATTCTTTTATGTTCTTGGAAAGATGGGTCTCAGTGCCTAATGGTTATTTTCTTACTCTCTCACTTCATTCACTCCTTCTTCACCTGCACTCTGTCTTGATAACACCTACTTGTCTCTCTGCCGGATACCTTAAATTAGGCCCAGGAGAGCTGGCTGCTCTGCACTGCTGACCAAGAGATACAGAATGAGATATAGTCAAGAAGAAGTGATGGAGATAAGATAGCTACTTACACAGACCGACAGACAGAAAGACAGAGAAGAGAAGTGCTTAGAAACAGATGGAGACGAGAAAGAACGTGAAGTGTAATTAACAGCTGGTGAGAAGTTTGCATATGTTGAAGAAGAGCAGGACTGACGCTGTCTCTTCCGTTCAGCAGGTGTTCATTCCCCGCTGTCCTGTCCTCACACTGCAGTAAAACAAGGGCTGTAAAAAACTCAGCTCTCCACCTCCTTAAAAACATCCCTCTTTATCTTTACCACCATTACGGACCCCATGGGGTCTTGCTGGCAGGTTTATTCCACCCTGTAAACGCATTTAGGTGAGACCATTTCAGGAATACTTCTGCATTCTCCGCCTCATCTCTATGCAGTACTCGTGTTGTGAATGATTGATCGCTATAGGAAATCATTTTGATGTGTTTCTCGGTGGTTAGTAAAATAACCCAGTCATCTAAAGCACTCTGCAATGGGCAGAAGTCAACGGGCAGCTGCTGAAACACCTTACTATTGGCGTCCACTATAAGTATATAAGGAGAGGAGTCACACCTCCAAAAGAGGTGAGGCACAACGTCCGTCTGAGTGACATAATGCAGCTAAGCCTCTGACTGACTGACTAAACCTACCTTCACGCTAATAGCATGCCTCTATAAACCTATTAATGAGCAGTGTTGGTGTTTTGACCCTACGCTTCACTGGGTTTAGCCTCAGAGAGAAAAACGCTGTTAGCCAACATCTCTATAGAGTGTCTGAATTCGTGCCAGAGTTTGGATGTTTATGGCATCGTATCTTTTTCATTTGCTCTGGTTCATTTCACACTGCAGTGGCTAAACTGCCCCTTTTTGCAAGGACTTTCACATTTAACAGAAGAATAGTGCACAGAGAAGCTGAACGGCTATGCGTGTCACAATCAAAGCAATAATAAACCTTACTTGATCTTACTTTATGATCCAAAAAATGCTGGACAGAAACATGTTCTGTGACCCTGTGGGAAAAAAAAACAAAAAAAAAACAAACAAAAAATATATATATACATACACACACACACATCAATATCCAATGAAAAACATGTTTTTTCCCCCCATTTTTGTCGTTTTTGAGTTTTCTACATCATTTGAACATGCATTTACATTTACATTGTGTGAAAACGTCATGCTGAATGGACCAATAGAAGGGCTCCAAAACAGCTTGGAAAAATTCTGGTTTCATTGATTTACATCGAAAGAGAAGCATGTTTTTGTTCTCTCCTGTAAAGCTGCAATTTTGGGGATACTTGTTTTTCACTGGACAGCGCCGCTATATATACATTACCACTCAAAAGTTTGGGATCACAGTGAAATGCTCTTGTTTTTAATGGAGTATCTTCTTTCCTTAACACAACAGCCATTGGACATCCTTAACTTGGATTGGTGGCCGTACCAGGAGATTTAGACAGAGGACTGAGAATTACTGATAATAGGACTATATGCAAAATAATCCTCTATACAATTTTTTTTCTTTAAAAATAATCTGATACACTTTTTAATTGTGAAATGGACAATAGAAGATTACGGTAAGAAGATTACCTTTGTTGTAGACCAGTGGTGAACTGAAGCAGCGTTTGCAAAAAAGTGGGCATAAAAGACCTGCAACTTTGTTGGACCAAGGTTGAGGTGATTTTTTGGCCTTGTTCAAATCCAGTTTTTGGCAAATGTAGATTGCATCCAGATGGTTTATGATAGTCTGAACAGCAACATAAATCTAAAGAAACTGGATTTTTGGACATTCCAATCTGATATTTAAATGTGTCTCAGTCTGGATGCTCTGGTCACTCAAATTAGATTTTTAAAGTGTATGTTTCTTCACTTGCAACACAACAAACAACAACAACAAAGTCAAATCCAGAGTGCTGGGATTTGCTATGTAGATGTAGTTACTGATGTCTATGTTGTTACTACAGTAACTTATGCATATAGGTTGGTAATGACTGAGCACGCAAATCTGATTTGATCACTTCCAAACAAAAACATATATACATTTTCAATATATATATATATATATATATATATATATATATATATATATATATATATATATATATATGTGTGTGTGTGTGTGTGTGTGTGTGTGTGTGACTTAATCCATGCAGTTCAAGTAGAGTTTAGAGTTTGTTTTTGATGTAAATATCTTGAACCCACTGAAAAGATCCTGTATATATCCTGGTATATTATGAGTCAACAGGTTTTACAATGATATTACTGTATGTTACTGATATAGAGATCAGGCTGAAAAATTCCAGGATATTTCTTTCAGGTCAGCGTGAACTGGAAATCACAGCGGATCTTTTCTACCATACCATGATGTATTTCTAAGCTAATGTAAGTCAGCATTTCTGTATAATGATTTGGGGAGGGTGTGAAGTGGAACATAATAACATAAGTCATAAATATTATTTTTTCCAGCCCAGAATTTTCAAATCATATGGTATGATGTGTGATGAATCACATTCAGTATAACCAAAGACACACACTAACAAGGGAAAAAAATTTGGTTTCATATTGACCTTAAAACCCTCTCTTTCTCATTCCGCCTCTCTCCTCCCTCATGCCCACATAGAAATAGCAATGTAATAGTCTCACATTATCATCATCGTTGGCATTACTGCCACTATCTTCATCACCACTGAAGCACAGAAAATGTCTATGTGCTCCACCAAACATATTTCCAATCACGGAGCAGTGAAAACACACAGAGCATGAAAACGCACACGACGCACTGGCGGCATAATTTGGCCAACATTTCATTTTGTGCTTATTTTATAAATTGATGATGTTTTTATTATTACTTTCTGAAGAGCAGCACCTTATTTATTATACACGCCTGAGGGAGGAACTCTCTCATAAAAGAACAAACAAAAACAAAACCACTTACTTTTTTCTCAGCTGCCACAAATGCCTTGTTGGTATTCCAGTTCTTTTCTCTGTTACAAGGTGATGTCATCTTATAACACAATCCTTATTGCCCGCCTACCGGCAAGCTTGGCACCTCCCCACACAGCACACAGAGAGGTCATAAAGTTCAAACTCACACCAACTCTTTGCTCCAGTCTAGAGCAAGTCTACTGACGTGTTCTACCTGACTTTCAGGATCAGACTCTGGCTCAAACCGATACAGCAGAACTGACACTATTGCAAAAACACACACAGCGTGGAAAACTTGCAAAGCTCTGGCGGCTAACCACACAGAATAGAGTGGGTGAGATGACCAATCAGAGCACACTGGGCTCATCAGGAGGCGGGGCTTAAACACACAGGACTCTTAACAGAAAGAGGGTGAATATAGTGTACAGTACAAAAAAAAATTGTTTTGGAGAAACTAAAGCATGTAAATCTATTTACATTTACATTTTTGGAATCTATATCGATTCCAAAAATAAAACTATGAACACTAAAAACAAGCATAAAAATAAAAAGTGAGCTATTTTAGATGCTAGCAAAGCCATCAAGCATAGTTCAGACATTCTATCACAGGAAGAACTACATACACTTCACACTAGTGTTGCACCGATACTGATTCTGATACTCGCACTTACATACGGTATCGGTATCGGCAATAGAGAGCGCCGATACCAAGAAGCTTATTGATTAAATGGCTGCACGTGTTTCTGCATTGTGGCAATTTTTATTTTTTCATAGCTCTGAAACTTAATGTGCAGTTACTCAACCAGTAAATGGAGTTCTTTCAAGGTTATTATATCTTATTCAGGATAAGACAAAAAAATACAACATATAAAAAGTGGAACACTATAAATATCAGGATTTATAGCCATATATCAAGCATTTAAGTCAGAGTTGGTATCGGTATCGGTACTCAGTATCGGCAGATACCTGAAAAGCTGGTATCGGTAAGGAAAAAGTGGTATCGGTGCATCCCTACTTCACACCATACAGTGTGTGTGAGTGAGTGATATTCCAGGAGTGGATCACATTCACTTTCCTTCCTCCTCATCCAATATCCCCTCCAGCGTTTCTTGCTGAGGTCGGCACCATACTGACACTCAATATCGTATTGATGAATTGACAAACAACGCATTGTGCAGCTCTACACAGAATAAAAAAACTGAATGCTTGCAATACTAAAAATAAGACTGAAAGAGTGCGGCACTGAAAGTATAAGCACACCGCTTGGCATGAACCTGAAAGAGCAGAAATATTCGTACATCCATTAACCGAGTGCTGAAAGGCGGACCGCCGTGGCCTGCTGAGAGTTCGGCCTTGATTAAACCGCGCACATGTGCTCCAGTCACCCTGCTGCTCTCCTCTCGCCCCGTAATGAAGCTCAGTGGGCTTCTAAAAGCCCTCGAATCTGACCTCAGAACAGCTGATCATCTGCAATGCAGCACTGTGAAGCTGCGCAGTTGACACACTACTGTACATCTCTTTAACAGCAAATCTCCTTGACATATACAGGCGGGCGCTAAAACAATTAACAAGGAGAGGGTCGCTGGAGTTCGCGATGCTGAAATGACACGCCGAGAATGAAATGCTTTGACATTCAGAAGCGAGAGAATGAGGAAGAGAGCCTGCTCGGTGAGTTGTGTACTAATCAGATGAACTCGCTAATTTAAAAAGTCCATCCTGAAGAGCAAGAAGCTGACAGGGCAGTTGGGCTAATGTTATCTCCTCAAGAGAGGCGCTGAAGTAAACACGGGTCAGGCGGCTATATCATCACGCAGCCGGCAGGCCGCCAGGGAGCACTGAAACCGGTCATAAGAGCGCTCCAGGATTAACTCCCATCTCTTTAATTACCATAATGTGTCTAAACACTCGCACCAGAAAGAGGGCTGTTTCTTTTCTTTCTTTACACAAAAGGCAACATGTCTGACCCTCTTTCAGGGCAAACTCTGGCCATAATATCCAGCATGTTTCCAACAGGCAGGTCTCAGCGATCAGACTATAATAGCACAGAGAACTTTGTTGTGCTTTCAGGCCAAAGGCTCTCATCAGAGTTAATAGCAGCTCTTACGCTGGTTGCTATTACAGAAAAGGGGCCTGATCCTGACTGATAAAAGGGTCCTGTTCTTCTAAGGCCAGGTTAATCTACAGCCTTAGACAAAGCTTAGACTGAAATATGAGAAAGTAAAAAAAATAAAAAAGTATAGTCTGGCAAAAAAGATACTTGTTATATATATATATATATATATGTGTGTGTGTGTGTGTGTTTTTTTTGTTTTTTTTTATTTTTTTTTATTTGCACCTTCTGAGTATAAGTTTCCACAGATGATACAAAAAACAAGCAGATTTCAGTTTTAAAGATTTAAAGCTTATAGATTTTCTTTACTGCATGCATTACAATGGGAGGTGAAAGGTCAGAAAGAGGTGAAGAGCGTAACTGAAATCTGACACACAGGCAGACGTGTTTCAGTTTTGGAGCGTAGGAGCTGGACTGATTAATCACACTGAAATTAGAGAGAGAGAGAGATAGAGAGAGATAGAGATAGAAATAGATAGAGATGGTGAAAGAGAGAGAGAGAAGAGAAACCGAGACAGAGGGAGTGAAAGTGTGAGAAGGGAGACAGACACACAAATATATAAACTGAGGAAGAAGAGAATAATCAGAGATAAAGACAGGCGAGAGCGAGAGAGAGAGAGACTGAGAGGCCGAGACAGAGGGAGTGAAAGTGTGAGAAGGGAGACACAGACAAAGACAAAAACTGAGGAAGAAGAGAATAATCAGAGATAAAGACAGGCACAGAAAGAGAGAGAGAGAGAGAGAGAGAGAGAGAGAGAGAGAGAGAGAGAGAGAGAGAGAGAGAGAGAGACCGAGACAGAGGGAGTGAAAGTGTGAGAAGGGAGACAGAGACAAAGATGTAAACTGAGGAAGAAGAGAATAATCAGAGACAAAGACAGGCACACAGAGAGAGAGAGAGAGAGAGAGAGAGAGAGAGAGAGAGAGAGAGAGAGAGAGAGAGACCGAGACAGAGGGAGTGAAAGTGTGAGAAGGGAGACAGACAGACAAAGACATAGTCAGAAACTGCGGAAGAAGAGATCACTCAGAGACAAAGACAGACACAGAAAAAGAGAGAGAGAGAGAGAGAGAGAGAGAGAGAGAGAGAGAGAGAGAGAGAGAGAGAGAGAGAGAGAGAAAAGATATGAGGTCACAACAGCTGCTCACTCATGCTGAGCTCTACACACATCCAGGTGTCTATTTATGGTTGAAGAGGCAGCGTGTGTCCTGCACTCCACTCTCACACCTCATGCCTGTGTTGTACTGGTACAAGTGGATCAGACACAGCAGTGCTGCTGCTGGAGCTCATAAACCCCTCAGTGTCTCTGCTGGACTGAGAATAGTGCACCAACCAAAACTATCCAGCCAACAGGGTCCTGTGAGCAGCGTCCTGTAACCAGAGTTGACGGACTGGAGGATGACCAAAACAAATTGTCTCTGACTTTACATCTACACCGACAAGATAGGCACGTCTAACACAGTGTCTGATCCACTCACACCAGCACAACACACACTAAGACACCCCCAACACGTCAGCGTCACTGCAGTGCTGAGAATCAGCCAACGCACTAATAATATCTGCTCTGTGGTGGTCCTGTGGGGGTTGTGACATGAAAAGTAGGCTGAAAAGATACAGAGAACCAGATGGACTACAGCCTGTAATTATAGAACTATGCTACGCTGATAAAATGAACAATGAGTGCAGAAACTAGGAGGGGGGAGAGGGGGGGTTAAAGTTCTGGTCTGTATAAAAAGAACTCTCTAAAGCTCACCGCAACCTTAGAAACCCAAAAACAAACCTTTGCTTTCAGTTAAACGTGCCATAGGCTGAAAAAGTGTATTTATATTGTTAATAAGGAGAGCTCAGTACAGAGAGCTCTCAGACCCTGAACCCCGAACACTGCTGTTCCTCCTTCATATACAAATCCTGCATTAACAAAAGAGGCACAAAACAAGCCAATTCCAAAATTCAAACATGCTACAGAACAGTCCTCACTCATTAATATTTATACCCCCCCTCCCCAATTTACATACTGCAGCTCATATTCTAGCCCAGCAGGAAGCAACAAGAGAGCAGAAACCTACCCTTCCATTGGCTTTCCAAGGAACCCAACAGTCATGGTTGATGTGCATCTTTAAATGAGGCTGAAGTTGCTTCATGTTCATCAGCTTCTTAATCTAATGTTCCTCTCCACCTTAAATGCTACAGTTTGTACAGGCGCCAGAATGTAGCACCATTTAAGGTGGAACGGAAAACCGCCAATTGGGAGCTTCATCTCAAACATCTTTGATGAGATATTTATTTATATGCTCTGCACATTAGGGGTGTAGGAAAGTATTGAAAATATCAAAAATATCGAGTTTCGGGATATTATGTTTGATGATTCTGTATCGATTCTCAAAAACACAGTATCGATACACAGATTCCTGGCAGACAGTAAATCATTGTGTGTTGTGTTTAATCTTCAGACCACTAGATGGCAGTGTTGTAATCCATTTTCAGCTCCACTCCAACATTAACAAGCAGCACAAGGGCGCAATGCTATTGTAAACATTGGTAAACCTGTTTATATAGTGGTGTGTTTTAATAGTAGGGTTTGAAAAATCACAGTATATCATTTTGCTTGCAGTATCGCAATATATCGTGATATACTGAATCGTGACCGCTGTATCATGATACGTATAGTATCGCCAGGTTCTTGCCAATACACAGCCCTACTGCACATACCACACCAGACAGTTTCTCAGACCTCCGACTTCATCGAGCAGCTTTGCTCATGTTACTTCGGGGTGATCTTCACAGTGTCTCACTGTAGACCAGCCAATCAGAGCAGAGCTCATTATAATTATTCTAAAAATCCCCAAAAAGGAAACCAGCTCATTTCATTCCTGGCTGGAATCATAGGGTGTAAACAGGCGCATCTGGGCATTGTTTACCCAGAACAAAGAAACAGGTATTCTATACAGACACCAGAAAAATACTAAAATACTGAAAAAAAGTACTGAAAAATACCTTTGTATAAAGTCTATTTACACCTTACACAGGCCGGTAGGTTAAACCTATTCATCTCTTGTTTGTCTACAGAGTACAGAGAATGGAACACACACACACACACACACACACACACACACACACACACACACACACACACACACACAGAATGTTAACAGGAAATAAGAATGTGGAAGACTTCCAAATGAGCCACAACAAACACACCAGTCCAAAACGGAGCTCCAATGTCTATACACATATACACACACACACACACACACACACACACACACACACACATATATATATACACACACAGTCACAAAGAACAAAAGAAAGTAATGAAGGGAAACTTTAAGGCCTGCCTCGTTTCCTTTTTCACACAACTGCCGGATGTTTCACTTTTCCCCCCGTAAGCTTGTTTGGTTAAAGGCTTCATTATTTTCGGAGCTGAGCGGAGAACCGCCGTGGGCCTGTTGAGCTGATAACAGACGCCGTTACTTTAATAACCTAAACTACAGACCCAGTTTGATTGGAGCTCCACATACAGACCCCTGAAGAGCAGATGGTGAGATGCTATACACTTATTTTCTGTACTGATTGTTCTTGAGACTGCAGGAGAACTTTCACCGACATACCCCGCCCCCCCCACCACGGGGTCATTTACATATCCATAACTGTAGTGCAAATGTCATGCTGTCTGCAGAAACCACGGCATGCTGATATCAGCGGTTCTGGTGGTAGATTTATATCAGCCAGTGTGAGAGTGTGTATGTGTGTGCGTGTACACATAACAGGAAATGTTAACATCACCGGGGGGTGAAAATGCCACTGCTAATAATGTTATTCTACTGTGAATGAGCGAGGCCAGCCAGGTTCCTAACTAAGCCAGCTCCTGCCAGAGTATGAGTGTACGTGTTACGTCTATATGAATGGAAATACAGCTCATAGAGATACTAGACCACAATAAAATCAAATAAACAGATGGATATTAGTGATGCACCAAAGTGAAAATTCATGGTCAAAACCAAAAGCAAACTTTGTTTTCTTTTTTTATTAAATTCTTCTTCATCTAGACCCCAATATACATTCAAAGTACTTCTTGCTTTCAATATCTTCCCAAATAATAAATGTCTTCTGCTTTATTTATTTATTTCACCATATTTCTCTGCTCCCCATATAAACTAGAAGGTCCTCATCTTGGGTAATGCTTATGTAAGCATTTCCTAAACCAACCACGAGGCTGGATGTCTCAAACCAGTTTCAGAGTCAGAGAAGCTTAGTGAGCTGAAGCTAACCAGCATAACCAAAAGCTAGACCTCCTCTCTGTGGCTGCCTGTGACCAGTTCATTGGTTCATTTGTTTTTGTTTTTTTTGCATTGCTTTGTTCGTCCATTTGTTCATCCCCCTGTCCAATGAACGCTGCTGACTGTATATACTGTATATACTGACTGTATATATTCTCTGCCCGGCAGTGACACTGAGGTGTTTAAAACTCCAGCAGCACTGCTGTATCTGATCCACTCATACCAGCGCAACACACACTAATACACCAGTCAGTGTCTCTGCAGTGTCTTGACCACTGATGAACAGTGTAACAATGTATACAGAGAACCAGAGGGACTACAGTCTGTCAATGTTGGACTACAAGGTGGTAGGCGGAGCTGATAAATGGACGATGAGTGTAGATGTTGGTTGGTGTTCCTAATAAAGTGCTCAGGGAGTTTATGCTTTGGATGTAGAAGCTAAACACACTGTGTCTTGGATGATGATCAGAGTGTGAGAGTGAATGAATCACAGGCTGTAAACTAGTTGCTTTATGAACACCATTAGCCGTTTCCCACCACTCCTCCACAGGTCCTATCGGCATACAGCTCATCGATTCCAGCAGGCTAACACCCGGAGAAGCTCACTCCTCTTGGCGAGCGCATCTGACAGCTAACGAGCTAGCCAATTAGCCCTGCTGGTTATTGGGTGGTGGAATCTATATGCCAACCATTAGCTTTCCCGAAAGGCTCTTCTAATGAGCGGGAAGAGAAGGGCCCGATTAAAGGCCTACGACCCTACGAGCATCGTCAGCCTCAGAGTTACTGACCTCCTCAACAGGCTGTGGCATGTATGATGGAACAAGTGACCGCTGCGTGGTTATCTCCTTCATGCAGAGGCAAAAAGCCAATACACACAATCTGAAAAGACCTTTTTCTTTCTACCAGTGTGAGCAAGCAGTCCAAAGAAATATATACTTAAACTTCTCTACAGCTTTTATTTTTAGTCTAAAGAAACAGATCAATACAAAGCGTTTCCACAGAGATGTGAATTCAGTCTTTTAGAAACTGTGATGCACTCTGATCCAGTACTCTGGATCGGAATACGGATGGCTCTCTGAGCTGCAGTGCGTTGGACTAAAGCCCTGCGCTGGAACGTTTTAATTAAATTCAATTCAAGTTTATTTGTGTAGCGCTTTTTACAACGCGTTGTCACAAAGCAGCTTTACAGAAGTTTGAAAACAGACAGTTACAATATATATCCCCCAGTAAGCAAGCCAGAGGCGACGGTGGCAAGAACACCTCCCTCAGACTGGAGGAAGAAACCTTCGGAGGAACCAAGACTCTCAAGGGGAGACCCGTCTTCGAACACTGTTTATCATTTAATAACATAATTATTAAAGAAAAGCTAAGAGAGTCTCTGTTTGAAGTCTGGATGGCAAAGATTTAGAAACTGCACTGTTAGAGGCAGTCTCTGACTGAGGCAGTCTCTGACTGAGTCTATAAGAAGAGTGGGAGTGAACTGATACAGTCCCATCCTATCTCAATGCTGGTACATCTGGATGGCACAGTGATGGAATGGAGGGTGTAGCAGGTGGCACAGATGAACAGGAGAGCTGGTTGGTGATGGGTGAGGAGGAGGCCCTGATGGTCAGTCCTCCAACAGCGTTCAACAGGATAGGAGGACAGTCATTATGTCAACGTAGTTAACTACAATAAATATAAAATGAATAATAATAATTTTAGACTGAAGACTTTAGGCTACTGTTGCACTGAGAAGTTAATAATAGAATTATATATTCTGTTTATTTTAATTGTTTCACTATCCAGACATATTGATAATAAAGATTTATGTAAATACATCATTCTTGTTTTTTATTCTTATGATTTTTTTTGTTTTTTTGTTACAGTCTCATGTCAGACACAGTGAGATATACACATAAACAGAAAAAAATAAACATTCTATTCTGATACTGGATTGGTATTCAGTATCAGGAACAGAAATCAGTATTCTAAGAGATAAACTGGGATCACTGCATCTCCACAGGTTCCCAGGTTTGCTTACATTCTGGACCAGTTTACCCACCATTGAGCTCCTGCTGTCCAATGCCATGTACGTTTCGCCTGCACGGCGCCGGCTCTCCTGAAGATCTTGTTTGCTTAATTAATCATATTTTCTTCTCCTGCTTTCACAAACCTATCAGTCATTTCTCCTCTCTGCCTCACAAACACTGACCGGCTCTCACTGCTACTCTGATCGACCGGCTCTCTGTGCTTACTGTGCTGCTTTTGTACTTGTTTTACTAGCCGGTGTGGACTTCTCTCCAGGTATCAGCTCTGGCCCTTGTTTCTGGCAGCGTTTGAGCTCAACAGTAGACTAGACTTAAACCTTTTTGTACTAGCTAGAGATACATACTGTAACCGAACACAAAGCACTCATGTAAGTCGCTCCGGGTAACAGCATCTGCTGAATGCCCTACATGTAAATGTAAATGACCAGAGGAGGACTGGCTCCCCTTTCTGAGTCCAGCTCCTCTCGAGGTTCTTCCTCTTGCTCTCGGGGAGAGTTTTCTTGCCACCGTCACTGGCTTGCTCATTGGGTTCTTGGACCCGGATTTTCTGTAAAGCTGCTTTGGGACAACATCTGTTATAAAAGGTGCATACAAATAAACCTTGACTTGCTTTGACTCTTCTATTCTGAGATAGAAAACAAGGCAGCACACCGAGAGCTCCAACTGCACATGCTGATCTACTTTACTGTGTGAAGGTGCCTGCAGCCCAGCTACTCAGAGAGGGGAAGAGTTTAACAAACACAGAGACTATGAAAAGTATTTCTAACAAGATAATAAACAATGAGTCACTCAGTAAAGTCCAGCTGTATGCAGGACTAAATGTTTGGCCATTTGTTCAAAGAACTGAGTGTGTCTGTGCAGACAGAGTCAAAAGGACGCTGGAAAAATGACCTGAAAATAAATGCACTGCTTTAAAGTCTCTCACATACTTTTAGGATGAGCAGCGTCAAACACAAAACAATTTATAGCAGGAAAGGAAGAGAGAGAGAGAGAGAGAGAGAGAGGGGGGGGGGGGCACTTTCCACTTTCTCTATCCATCTAGCTTCTACCTGCTCAGTTCCATTAGCTTAGCAAATAGGCCTGTCAAACAGAATCTGTGCTATTAACATGATGATGCCACACTGGCACAGGAGAGCTACCGCCTTACTCTAACACACATACACACACACACACACACACAGGGAGAGAGAAGAGAGAGAGAGAGAGGAGAGAGAGAGAGGAGGTAGAAGAGAGAGGAGGGAAGAGATAAGAAAGAAAAAGAAAGAAAGAGGGAGCTACAGAAAGAAGGAGCAAGAGATTAGTGGGAGTCGGAGAAGACCTGGACGAGAGGAAAGAGACAAAAGAGAAAGGGAAGCAAAGAGTGAGAAAAGGGATAGAAAGCAATAAGGAGAGATTAGGAGAGAAAAGAGAGTCAAAGAAAAAGAGATATAGAAAGACAAGGGCACAGAGAGAGGGATGGAGGGAAACAGAAAGAAAAGGAAAAAGAGAGAAAGACAGAATAGAGAGACATGGAGACAGAAAAAGAAAGAAAGAGACAAAACGCGTGAGCGAGGGGAATGAGGGGAGAGAAAGGCAGAGAAATATAAAAGAGAGAAGTGAGAGAGAGAGAGTGAAAAGGGGAGGTTAAGTGAAATGGAGAGAGAAAGATATGAGAAAGGGACAGAGAGAGAGAGACAAGGAGAGAGAGATAAGGTGAGAGAAAGAGATAAAGAGAAGTAAGGAGAGAGAGCGAGAGAGAGAGATGAAAATGTAGGAGAGAGAGATAAGGAGAAGAAGGGAGAGTGAGAGATAAGAAGAAGGATGGAGAGTAAGAGATAATGAGAAGGATGAAAAGTGAGAGATAATGAGAAAGATGGAGACAGTGAGAGATAAGGAGAAGGATGCAGAGAGTGAGAGATAAGGAGAAGGAGGGAGAGGGAGAGATAATAAGAACGTAGGAGAGAGAGATAAGGAGAAGGATGGAGAGAGAGAGTAGAAGGATGGGGAGTGAGAGATAAGGAGAAGGATGGAGAGAGTGAGAGAGATAAGGAGAAGAATGGAGAGAGAGAGTAGAAGGATGGGGAGTGAGAGATAAGGAGAAGGATGGAGAGAGTGAGAGATAAGGAGAAGGATAGAGAGTGAGAGATAAGGAGAAGGATGGAGAGTGAGAGAGTAGGAAAAGGATGGACAGTGAGAGAGTGGGATAAAGATGGAGAGTGAGAGATAAGGACATGGATGGAGAGTGAGAGAGTGGAATAAGGATGGAGAGAGTGAGACATAAGGAGACGGATGCAGAGAGTGAGAGATAAGGAGAAGGATGGAGAGAGTGAGAGAGATAAGGAGAAGGATGGAGAGAGTGAGAGAGATAAGGAGAAGGAGGGAGAGATAATGAGAACGTAGGAGAGAGAGATAAGGAGATGGATGGAGAGTGAGAGAGTGGGATAAAGATGGAGAGTGAGAGATAAGGAGAAGGATGGAGAGTGAGAGAGTGGGATAAAGATGGAGAGTGAGAGATAAGGAGACGGATGGAGAGTGAGAAAGTGGAATAAGGATGGAGAGAGTGAGAGATAAGGAGACGGATGGAGAGTGAGAGAGTGGGATAAAGATGGAGAGTGAGAGATAAGGAGACGGATGGAGAATGAGAAAGTGGAATAAGGATGGAGAGAGTAAGAGATAAGGAGACGGATGGAGAGTGAGAGATAAGGAGAAGGATAGAGAGTGAGAGATAAGTAGAAGGATTGAGAGAGTGGGAGATAAGTAGAAGGATGGAGAGAGAGAGTAGAAGGATGGAGAGAGTGAGAGAGATAAGGAGAAGGATAGAGAGTGAGAGATAAGTAGAAGGATGTAGAGAGTGAGAGATAAGGAGAAGGATGGAGAGTGAGAGAGTAGGAAAAGGATGGACAGTGAGAGAGTGGGATAAAGATGGAGAGTGAGAGATAAGGAGATGGATGGAGAGTGAGAGAGTGGAATAAGGATGGAGAGAGTGAGACATAAGGAGACGGATGCAGAGAGTGAGAGATAAGGAGAAGGATGGAGAGAGTGAGAGAGATAAGGAGAAGGAGGGAGAGATAATGAGAACGTAGGAGAGAGAGATAAGGAGACGGATGGAGAGTGAGAAAGTGGAATAAGGATGGAGAGAGTGAGAGATAAGGAGACGGATGGAGAGTGAGAGAGTGGGATAAAGATGGAGAGTGAGAGATAAGGAGACGGATGGAGAGTGAGAAAGTGGAATAAGGATGGAGAGAGTGAGAGATAAGGAGACGGATGGAGAGTGAGAGAGTGGGATAAAGATGGAGAGTGAGAGATAAGGAGACGGATGGAGAGTGAGAAAGTGGAATAAGGATGGAGAGAGTAAGAGATAAGGAGACGGATGGAGAGTGAGAGATAAGGAGAAGGATAGAGAGTGAGAGATAAGTAGAAGGATGGAGAGAGTGAGAGATAAGGAGAAGAATGGAGAGAGAGAGATAAGGAGAAGGATGGAGAGAGTGAGAGAGATAAGGAGAAGGAGGGAGAGATAATGAGAACGTAGGAGAGAGAGATAAGGAGACGGATGGAGAGGGAGAGAGTGGGATAAAGATGGAGAGTGAGAGATAAGGAGAAGGATGGAGAGTGAGAGAGTGGGATAAAGATGGAGAGTGAGAGATAAGGAGACGGATGGAGAGTGAGAAAGTGGAATAAGGATGGAGAGAGTGAGAGATAAGGAGACGGATGGAGAGTGAGAGAGTGGGATAAAGATGGAGAGTGAGAGATAAGGAGACGGATGGAGAGTGAGAAAGTGGAATAAGGATGGAGAGAGTGAGAGAGATAAGGAGACGGATGGAGAGTGAGAGATAAGGAGAAGGATAGAGAGTGAGAGATAAGTAGAAGGATGGAGAGAGTGAGAGATAAGGAGAAGAATGGAGAGAGAGAGAGATAAGGAGAAGGATGGAGAGAGTGAGAGAGATAAGGAGAAGGAGGGAGAGATAATGAGAACGTAGGAGAGAGAGATAAGGAGACGGATGGAGAGTGAGAGAGTGGGATAAAGATGGAGAGTGAGAGATAAGGAGAAGGATGGAGGTGAGAGAGTGAGTGGGATAAAGATGGAGAGTGAGAGATAAGGAGGCGGATGGAGAGTGAGAAAGTGGAATAAGGATGGAGAGAGTGAGAGATAAGGAGACGGATGGAGAGTGAGAGAGTGGGATAAAGATGGAGAGTGAGAGATAAGGAGACGGATGGAGAGTGAGAAAGTGGAATAAGGATGGAGAGAGTGAGAGATAAGGAGACGGATGGAGAGTGAGAGAGTGGGATAAAGATGGAGAGTGAGAGATAAGGAGACGGATGGAGAGTGAGAAAGTGGAATAAGGATGGAGAGAGTGAGAGATAAGGAGGCGGATGGAGAGTGAGAGATAAGGAGAAGGATAGAGAGTGAGAGATAAGTAGAAGGATGGAGAGAGTGAGAGATAAGGAGAAGAATGGAGAGAGAGAGAAGAAGGATAAAGAGTGAGAGAGATAAGGAGGCGGATGGAGAGTGAGAGATAAGGAGAAGAATGGAGAGAGAGAGTAGAAGGATAGAGAGTGAGAGAGATAAGGAGACAGATGGAGAGTGAGAGAGTGGAATAAGGATGGAGAGAGTGAGACATAAGGAGAGGGATGGAGAGTGAGAGAGATAAGGAGAGGGATGGAGAGAGTGAGAGAGATAAGGAGGCGGATGGAGAGTGAGAGATAAGGAGAAGGATAGAGAGTGAGAGATAAGTAGAAGGATGGAGAGTGAGAGAGTGGGAGTGTATATTCGTGCAGTGCAGTATCAGCTGTATCAGTGACGAGGTTGGGTGGGTCATGTTGTGTTCCATGTTTTGATTCTGTGCGTGTGTGTTTGTGCAAACAGTCGGTCATGATGAAGGTTTGGTTTAAACCTGGCAGATGGAGAAGCGATGCACAAGCAATCAAACAAATAAACCAACTGAACTAATACAGCAGCGAACGCAGCTCAGACCAGCCCCCCCAAGCGCGGCTGCGTTAATTCATTACGGTGTCTCAGGCCATGTGAGGGTCTGTATACGAGGTCTGTAATGGTCAACACATGAGTATGAGCACGCTGACCCAATGAATGACCTTGTCAGACAGAACTGCTGACCTAGCAGCACGACGAGCCTCTCATACTCATCAAATCACCCATGTTTGTCTGCTGGTGATGGGACACGCATACAAACCAATTCAAGCAAATTCAATGACACAGCACCAGCTGAGCACTTAGCGTTTCTGAGTGAAAACAGTGTGAAAGGAATGGGTGATAATAAGAGGGACACGTGTGGCACTTTCTTTTTAGCAGCTATAAGAGCCAAGTGAAGGTCTTAACTTGACCAAACATGCTATGAATGTACGATCTGAACCTATTTTCACTCCACACCAGTGATCAGCAACAGATACACTATAAATCAGAAGGAAGGGACTGTTCAATGTGTGTAAACTGAGCAGGATCGTTTGTATCTCTTGCAGGTATTTAAGGCGGAAGCTCCACAGCTCAATCGAAAGAGCCAGTCTGAATACTAGTTTACAAGTGGGAAAATCTCCCCTTTGCTGTGCGCTGAGGCCGGACCCTGCTTTAAAAGACCCTTTTTGTGCATTATTTGAACCAAACTGTGGCATTTCATCAGCTTTTAATTGGAATATCTATCTGAAACCCTAATGCAGTCTTCTGCTTTTGAGTTTCTAGGTTTCCTCTTATTTTAAAAGCTAGAATTCTGGCTGGAAATAACTGACCCAGGTTGCCAGGACTATGTATGTGCCAGGACGTTTTCATCAGTTGGTCAATTTGTTTATTTTGTGATGTAAATGTCAGGTAAATATGGTCACTGTCCAAAGAAGAACATGTATTTCCATTTTTGTCGATTCTCATTTTTCTATATCATTTGAGCTCAACGTCTGATCTTTATATTCTGTGAATGTTTTATGATGAATGGACCAATAGAAATGCTCCAAAATCACTTGTAATGAAATCTCTTTACGTTCACTTACATTAACATTATAGACAATCTTCGGTCTGTCTTGTAAGGCATAGCATAATTTAGATGAATGGCCAACTACCTCCTATTTCGGATGTATTATTATTAGAATGGTAGGCTATATACCGGTATCAGCCGATTTTTAATTAAAATATGTGATCAGTGGCCGATATTTCTCCAATTTAGTCAATCTCGAGAGGCGAACAATGGCGTTAAACAAATGAGCCTAATTTCTGTATTTACAGCTAGCGGTTCATCCAGGAAGAGGAGCCCTCCGTGAAACCCCCTCCGGCCAAGTCCCGGCAATTCCTATCTGAACCACTAGGTGGAAATACATATCCTTTCATTTTCAACAGACTGACTAAAGCAGCAGCATCGCAAGAGAAGCATGCGCTGATAGAAAGCTTGTCTGGCAGTGTTTTCCGCAGCTGAATACAGTGAGTATCAGTAAACAGCAGAGCTAGCACGCGCAGCTAACACAAAACAAACAACCCAGAACACCATACAGACCAGATCTGACCGGTACGAACAGAACAGCAGCAGCAATTCAAGATCTACATTTAATGATTGAATTTACTGCAGTAATTTGTTTATTTGCTTTTTTTTGTTTTAAATTAAGGGTCTAAATGAATGATTGCAGTATTGGGATATTTGTATGACTTGTTTGTTAAAAATGGTAATAAACCAGTTTAGACCATGTTTCATGACTTGCTTGCGTTAATAACTACAATGCAGCCTGCCGTGGCATATACTCCGCCCCTCTATCGGTATCGGCTGTCGGGCGTTCGCGCTGGAAGGTGTCGGCCTTAAAATCAGAATCAAAAACGCTGATTGGCCCATCTCTAATTATTATAAATAATAATAATAATAATAATAACAACAATTCTTATTTAATTCATGTTTTTTTTTTTTTAAAGCTAAACAACGGTGATTAAAGGCATGTCTATTATTCATATTATGTTATTATCATTTTAACCCCATAGAAATAAACATTCTAATCCTTAGTAATGCTAATCCAGATCTGTTTGGTCAGATTTTCTATACTCTGGTATCAGCAGATGACAAATATGGGCATTGAATATCAGCACTGTCCCCAAATTCCCATATCAATGCATCCCTAACAACAGAAACAAAAGCTATTGGTCAACCTGCCTGTCAACAAATCTGAACCCATAAAAATGAATGGTCACCAAACCCTTAAGGCTAACACAGACAATGAATGGAAGATACAAGCCACAACTAGTCTGACCACATATGCCTTAAGCTGACCAGTGGCTGTGTTAGCAACATCAATGTTCTGTACCTGAACTAAAAGTGATGTAGGAATTGAGTGAAAGTGAAGACTCAGGCCTCATGTGTCTTTGAGAACACTTGTTACTCGGTATAAATTAAGAGTCGGAATATGTTCTGGTCTCCACAGAACCGGGAGAAGCAAGCGAGTGACGCTCCCAGGGTCCTGCACAGCTGCTGTTTTGTTCCCACTCCCCGAGAAGCCTGAGTGAAATTGGAGCCGAGGCCATTCTTTAGCACGCCTGTGTGAGTGTCCATGTGATGTTCGGAACAATCATGTGTTTCCAAACCTGCTCCATCAACGATGTGCAGTTATGACATCATGTTTTTTGTCGTTTTGTTTTCTTTCTCTAAGCGCCTGCCATTATTTATCTTCTTCTACTTCTTCCACCGCACTCCGGCACCAAAAACCTTGACAGGCTTTACAGTAAACAGTCCAACAACAGAGTGATTCATTTTCACAGAGAAACGCTGCTCCAGCTCCGCACACATGCTTCCTATTGAGAAACGAGAGGGGGAGGGAGAGATAAAGAAGGAGAGAGATATGAAGAGAGGGGAAAAAAATGAAGGGAGGACGCAGAGTGACTGAACGAGAGAGGAAAGAAGTTAAGTGGAGGATGGGGGGACGGATAGAGGGAGTGGGTAAATTCCAATGGGGGTTCGTCCAATGCCAAAATGTTCTGTTATTTGGGTCAAACAAACTGTGACTAATAAACTTTCCTGAACATTTCCAGCACTCAAGAACTCAAGCAACTGTTCCAGGTTTAGCCACAGACGAGTGTCCCAAAGAGGACCCCCTGCATTCTCTAACAGCATCAGTTACAAACCTCATTAAGTCTAGTAACTATTTAAGTGCAACTCCACCAATTTTACAAAATTTCTGTGCAAGTCAGTGACCCATATAAGTCAACCAAGTGCTCTAAAGTGGCCCATTGTAGAGAGCACACTTTTCTTTACAGTGGTGATGATGGGAACGGACTACTACTCATAAATATCACCAACTAATATTTATACCAAATATTATTTAGAATCTACAACCAACAGTGAGTTTCTATAATGTCACAGTCCAAAGAAAAAAAAGTATCTCTAGTAACTTTATAGGAGAGCATAAAAACGTTCTCAAGTTTCAATGTAAGTTAATGTAAAAGGTTTTAGTCCAAGTGACTTTGGAGCATTTCTATTGGTCGGTTCGTCATGACACATTTACAGGATATAAACAGCAACTGTCGTGTTCGAACGAGAAACAAAGAAAATCAACAAACATAGAAACACATGTTTTTCTTCGGTCATATAGTGGGAAATCTAAAATAAAACACAGTGGAAAATCTAAAAGAAACATTGTTTTGGGGTCTATTTTGCCCCACATGCACCTCTCCGCTGTGCAAAGACACGTTCTGGGCCAAATCATGTCTCAGAACTAGAGTAAAACAATCTTTCAGGCTTCGAGCAACAAGTCCGTATCCAATTCCTGTAATCACTTTCTGTGATACGGCTTTTAGATACAATAAAACAGGAGCGTCTAATCTTATCCACAGAGAACAGCCGTGGCTGCAGACCGGCACAGCTTCTAATCAAGCAGGAGCACAGCGGACTTGTTGGTTCAGTTATTCTCAGACTTCAAACAGCTGATTAGGTGTGCTGCTGCTTTGTTGCGACCACGCTGGTCCTTGGTGGATAAGACTGGACAGCCCTGCAACCTTCAGACGTCTGGTTCCTATCACCATCACTGTGAACCCCTAAGATTCTCTAGACTGGCATTTAGTAAACACATTAAAGTGGAAGCTAAATTTGGGACAGACGTTGAACAGGCTATTTATTTCCTACAGTTTGTTTATTGATTCTCTGATAATGACTGTCATTGTTGCTACAAGGTAATCACCAAGAGTGTGAAGGCTGGACAGAATTTCCTGTGCATTTATTTGGCTTCAAGCTGAAGTACAAAGCCTGATTAAGTCTCTAGTTGTTGTTGTTGTTGTTGTTGTTGTTTTGTATGGATGGTTCTGTATTATTTTATTTACGCTGTATAAGCTCATTTTTTAGACAAGGCCAGATGGGCTTACAAGTTGGAGGTACACTACATAAAAGTGTCCAGTGTGCTTTGTTTCCTCAGTGAGCTGATAAATAATTAATCCGAGCGTCATTACAGTCTCTAATGATCTGAAATTGCTCATATATGCAAACTGGCGTTTCACCATGTCAGCAAATAGCTGCACGTCCAACGTGTGAACAAGAAGCCGCTGACTGGGATAGAGGGGCTTGCGGGAAAGAGAGGTGAGATGAAGGAAAAGGAAAGAAAGGGAGAGAGGGAGAGAGAAGGAAAAGAAAAAGAAGAAGAGAAAGGGAAAGGAAAGGAGAGACACAGAAGGGAAGACAGAGATAGAGAGAATGTGGGGAGGGAGTGGAGTTATAGAGTTGGGAAAGGAAGCAAAGAGAAAAGGGGATATTAAATAATAAATAATAAAGACATGGAGAAAGAGATAAAGGAGAGAAAGAAGGGAGAGGAGGGAAAAGGTGGGAGAGGGGGTAAGGGAAGAAAGGGAATGAGCAGAAGAAAGAAAAGAGAAAGCCAGAGGGAAGAGAGGAAAAAAGAGGCGGAAGAAATGAAAATAGAAAGAATCTATTTCCCGAGATCGTGGAGAAAAAGAAGCACAGGGGGAAGGAGGGAAAAACAGGGAAATAGGGGAATGAGAGAGAGATAGATGGGGAAGGAGAAAAAGAAGGAGATTGAGGGAATATATGAAAAGAATGGGTGATGGTTAAAATAGAAGGAAGGATAAATATGGGTAAAGAGAGATAGCTAAAGGAAAAAAAGAAGCATAAAGAGAAAGGAGTGAAAGAAAGAGAGGAAGGAGGAAAGGATACAGAAAGAGGGAAAGGTCAGAGAGTGAGAGGGAAAGGAACAAAAGATGGGGAGAAAAAAAGAGTGACGAAAAAAGAAAAGAGGATTAAGGATGGAAATAGAAATAAAAGGACATCATGGGAGATAACTGGTAAAAACAGAGGGAGCGGAAGGACAGAAGAAGAGAGGGAAAGGTGAAAAGACAGGGAGAGAGAGGGAAAGGTGAAAAGACAGGGAGAGAGAGAGAGAAAGGTGAAAAGAGAGGGAGATATGTTGTTGTGTGTGAGCTGTTGGTCTCTCCAGCTCTCCACAGTGCTCTCTCTCTTTAAACTGACTGTACTCCAGTTTCTCAAAAGCATAAAGGCATTGGATAGAAAAGGGCAGAGAGAAGGAGAGAACATCCACGCAGGAGCAGGTCCGCCTTTTGTGTTCTCCTGTTCTTCATTTGAATGGAACGCTGTTACAGCATGATGTCATTCCATCTGAATGCCTCTTGAGAGAGTTCAGCACGACACCAGCACAAAGACCCTGAGCAGGAGAGCACGTGTGAGCGTGGAGGAGCCGCTACAGGCCAAGTCCTTATTAGGCTCTTACTCAGGGCTCAGTGACTGGTGTGATAGGAGAGCAGCTCCTCTTCCACTTCACTAATGTGCCACATGTAAGACCTCCAGGTACAGTGCAGCACTGCTGAAGAGTTTGGGGGGCTGTTCACTGTGGTTTGGTGAGAAGTTGGAACTTTCCAACAATCCAGTCCTGCATCTAATCCACGTTCTTTAAATACCCGGCTTATTACACAGTATTTACATGGACAACGTTTCAAACTGACTGAGCTCACTCCTAACTTATAAGAGAGGGACATGGAGGCTAGGGCTGTAAGATCCTGTTACAATACGTATCGTGATAAAGCGGTCACGATTCAATATATCTCGATATATCGCAATACTGCAAGTGATATATTGCAATTTTTAAATCCTACTATTAAAACTCACCACTGTATGAACAGGTTTACCAATGCTTACAATAGCGCCCTTGTGCTGCTTGTTAATGTTGGAGTGGAGCTGAAAATGGATTACAACACTGCCATCTAGCAGTCATTTACATTTTACATTTTACATTTACGGCATTTAGCAGACGCTCTTATCCAGAGCGACTTACAAAAGTGCTTAGTGTTCCGTTAGAGTATGAATCTCTATCTAGTACAACAGGAGCTGTTGTCAGTCAGAGTTTTAAACACAACACACAATGATTCACTGTCTTCCAGGAATCTGTGTATCAATACTGTGTTTTTGAGAATCGATACAGTATCACTAACATAATATCCCGATATTCGATACTTTCGATATTTTCTTACACCCCTAATGGAGGCCTGGATCTGCTTATACCAATCTCATACATCTACATTTGCATGCTTAAAAATAGCTTCCATAAGGGTTTCTCTGCTGTACCACTCATACAGACCTAAATTCAATTTCCAGCTTTTATGTGATGGTAACTGGACATGAAAGTCATGGCCGAACAGACGCTCAGAGCGAAGAACAAAGCAACATGCAAAGAAAAAGACCAACAATCGTACACATGGACAGACTGATAAAGAAATGGATAGATGAAGCAACAGTCACTTTATATTTCATTCTTCTATTGTATTATAAGACTTTATATATGTGCCACAGTCACTTTATATTTTATTCTTCTATTGTATTATAAGACTTTATATATGTGTTTATTTTTCTACATAACCAGCTGCTACTGTAATAACTGCAATTTCCCCCTGGAATCAATAAAGTATTTCCAATTCTGATTTAACCGCAATATTTCACTTTAATAAATACTTTAGTTTTGCCTATGTGAAGCAGTCTGCTGCATCCTGAGCTAAAAATGTTTAGTTCAACTTACTTAAAAACCCTTCATGTTGAGTCTACGTAAAAAGGTGAATGCAAAACATTGCCTTGATTTTTTAAAGTAAATCCAACACATTTTTTTTTGTGCATAGACGCTCAATTGGGTCTGGGGAATTAAGAGTCCAGGGTAGTAATTGGAAGGCTTGGTCAGGCTTTTCCAACCAATGTGGGACATTTTTAGTTGTGTGACGTCTTGCTTGAAGGTCTTATCCTCCCCAGAGAAGACAATCAGCATGTATGGTGTACGTGATCTGCAAGGATGGATTCATACCCAAATTGGTTGAGAGAGTCTTCCACATGGGAGTGGGTCCAGAGAACGCCACGAAAACCAGACCAGAACACTGCCACCGTCAAAAGTAGGTCATAATAATGTGACTCAACTCGGCTGTTAACTTGTAAACTTGCCCCCCAGTTGTAGGTAATATTCACGTTATGTCTATGGCAGTAGTGTAAACAGAGCACAAAGGGTTAAAGCAGCCTTAATACAGGACTGGAAGAGGATGAGGCTTAACATAGCCAACTCTGATCCATTAAAATACTGTACATTCAGATCAGCTAGGATATCGATCCCCCGAGCCGAGTAAGAACATCCTGAAGTGACAGAACACACTGACGGACAGCACAAGGACAGAGCAGCTGCTGCCAGTACTCTCCTCCTGCTGAAGAAAATAAATCAGCAGTGAATATGCTCTCCGCGCCGCCGCCGAGTGAATCTAAAAGTCCTCTGCTCTCCAAATGGAGGCCATTTTGCTGGCTGTGCAGCAGAGCAGCGTCTGGGTCTGGGTGTGGGCCACTCAGCAGACAGCCAACACAGGGCAGGCGGCCAGAGCGCAGGGTGTCACCGATACAGCCTCTTTCATTTATATGTCCTCCTTTCCAGCCTGTTTAATTACACTCTTATTCTATCTGTCCTCCCTCTCACTCTCTCTCAGTATTCTGCTACGTCTTTCTACTCTCTTCTTTACTTTCTTTAGTGGGTCTATCCATCTCGTTTCTCGTTTATCCATCTCACTCCTTACCCTTTCCCTCCTTTCGTCTCATTCTCTGATTTTTCCTGGGCTCGCAGCCAGCAGTCCTCCTTCTTCTGCTTTCTTACCCACGCACCCTATTGCTGAACCTCTCACTCATTATATCTTACAGACACAGTTTGACAAAAGTTGGAAAAATCTAACTGACACTTCTGTTCTCGGTTTGTGGAACGAAGTTTGCTCCTATAGATTGGCGGTGGAGCTTAACTGAATGTAAAACCATGACACCCTTACCTCAAACCAGGTCACACTGGTAAATTCCAATGGATATTATTCACATTGGCCAGTATACTCAACAATGAGCTAAGTTTGAACATGATATACATAAAATAAAACCCTGCTTGAACTCTTAAAGACCTGAGAACTGTGTGGGTGTGGTTCCAATATTCTAATGTGCTTGCAAGCTAAACAGTTTTGGTTATACTGGTTAGATTGTCATCTGCTCGCCTTTGCTTGCAAAACTTCTTGGACTCAAACAGAGTGAAACAGCACCGAATACATTTTGTTAGGACTGTATTGGCAAGACTTGTGACAGATATAGTGATATCACTGGTGACGGTAACAGATTTGGGCCGATAACTGCTGCACCATTGATGCCGGAACTGGAAATTCAAAGCCAATGTCAGCTTTGGTGCAGCTTCAGCCAAGACATTTGTCTCATACACGCTTCCCGTCCACTCAAACTGTCACACGCTGCAGGAATTTGGAAAACACTTCAGCCATTCACGCCATCAGTACCAGTTGGTCTACGACCTGTTGTGCAGACAAGGCCAGGAGACCACCTGATGCAGCTGACTGGTGCAGCCAGAATAAGAGCACTAATGTAGCACTAATGGAAATGTATGATCTGTATTCTATATTTTGTCTCTTTCTTTCTATGTATCAGCCCTGACTCTTGATTCTGGCAGTGTCTTAACTCAAGAGCAGTCTGAGTGGATAACAAAGGCTTTTTGTAAGTTGCTCTGAATAAGAACATCTGCTAAATGCTGTAAATGTAAATCTCTCCATGTTAAAGCTGAAGCTAATTCCAAAAGACCATAATTCCTTTTAGTCTGAAGCCCTAAAGCAAAAAGGAAAATCACCACTAATTTTCTGAACACATACATAAGAGCCACTCGGAAAGTTAGAATGTAGATTTTTCACACTGATAAAGAACGGCGGGTTATATGCAAATGAAACAGAACTCGGAACATTAGATTTACTCTTCAGCAGATGGACATGCTGGTCCAGAAGGGTGCCAGTTTGGTAATTTTGCCAGTTAGTTGATTTAACAGGCCTTCACATTCGCTTGAGTATACCGACACGGATGAGCCATCCTGAGATGTGCTTGGTAGTATTAACACCCTTGAGTAGTTTTCAGCACAAATGGAATGTAATGTTCAGTGCTTTTCCATGTTAGTTGCCAAACTGGTGAGTCATGAATAATTAAAACGAGTCCAGATGGTAAATATATGGTGATTATTGTAGCCTCAGGGGAAGTGCATGCTGGAGGGTAGAAACTCGGTAACACCCACATGTGGTACACTGTAAGTGAATTTGGATGATGATGATATCATTTATCACAATACTCCTGCAGGCAATCACTACAATGTACTGAAGAGTAGGGTTGTGCGATATGACAACAAACAAAATCTGTAATTTTGATAACGATAATAAATGATATTCTGCATTATTTTAAAAATGTGTTTGTAAAACTCTTATATTTTACTAGCTTGCACTTCTTAAAGGATATTAATATCCATCCATCCATCCATCCATCATCTTCTGCTTTATCCCGCTAGTCGGGGTCACGGCGGGGCTGGAGCCAATCCCAGCATCATCGGGCTGAGTGTGTGTTTAGATACCTTAGCTGGTTTAGGTCTGTCATGGACAGCGTGCTCCCGAAGCTCTTCATACTCCTCACACTCTCTTCATACTCCTCACGCTCTCTTCATACTCCTCACGCTCTCTTCATACTCCTCACGCTCTCTTCATACTCCTCACGCTCTCTTCATACTCCTCACGCTCTCTTCATACTCCTCACGCTCTCTTCATACTCCTCACGCTCTCTTCATACTCCTCACGCCCTCTTCATACTCCTCACGCTCTCTTCATACTCCTCACACTCCTCACGCTCTCTTCATACTCCTCACGCTCTCTTCATACTCCTCACGCTCGCTTCATACTCCTCACGCTCGCTTCATACTCCTCACACTCCTCACGCTCTCTTCATACTCCTCACACTCGCTTCATACTCCTCATACTCTCTTCATACTCCTCATACTCTCTTCATACTCCTCATACCCTCTTCATACTCCTCACGCTCTCTTCATACTCCTCATACTCTCTTCATACTCCTCACCTCTTCATACTCCTCACGCTCTCTTCATACTCATACTCTCTTCATACTCCTCACGCTCTCTTCATACTCCTCATACTCTCTTCATACTCCTCACACTCGCTTCATACTCCTCACTCTCTTCATACTCCTCACCCTCTTCATACTCCTCATACCTCTTCATACTCCTCATACCCTCTTCATACTCCTCATACCCTCATCATACTCCTCATACTCTCTTCATACTCCTCACACTCTCTTCATACTCCTCACGCTCTCTTCATACTCCTCACACTCTCTTCATACTCCTCACGCTCTCTTCATACTCCTCACACTCTCTTCATACTCCTCATACCCTCTTCATACTCCTCACACTCTCTTCATACTCCTCACACTCTCTTCATACTCCTCATACTCTCTTCATACTCCTCACACTCTCTTCATACTCCTCATACTCTGTTCATACTCCTCATACCCTCTTCATACTCCTCACACTCTCTTCATACTCCTCACGCTCTCTTCATACTCCTCACACTCTCTTCATACTCCTCACGCTCTCTTCATACTCCTCATACTCTCTTCATACTCCTCATACTGTGTTCATACTCCTCATACTCTCTTCATACTCCTCACACTCTCTTCATACTCCTCACGCTCTCTTCATACTCCTCACGCTCTCTTCATACTCCTCACACTCGCTTCATACTCCTCAAACTCGCTTCATACTCCTCAAACTCTGTTCATACTCCTCACGCTCTCTTCATACTCCTCACGCTCGCTTCATACTCCTCACACTCGCTTCATACTCCTCACACTCGCTTCATACTCCTCAAACTCTGTTCATACTCCTCACGCTCGCTTCATACTCCTCACGCTCGCTTCATACTCCTCATACACTGTTCATACTCCTCACGCTCTCTTCATACTCCTCACGCTCTCTTCATACTCCTCACACTCTTCATACTCCTCACACTCGCTTCATACTCCTCTAGCTCTCTTCATACTCCTCACACTCGCTTCATACTCCTCATACCCTCTTCATACTTCTCACACCCTCTTCATACTCCTCACGCTCTCTTCATACTCCTCACACTCTCGTCAATACTTCTACAGGCAATTCTTCTTCTAAATGTACAGTATAGTACAGTATTATACTGTTAATAATACTTCTACAGGCAATTCTTCTTCTTCTAAATGTACAGTATAGTACAGTATTATACTGTTAATAACAATACTTCTACAGGCAATTCTTCTTCTTCCAAATGTACAGTATAGTACAGTATTATACTGTTAATAACAATACTTCTACAGGCAATTCTTCTTCTTCTAAATGTACAGTACAGTATTATACTGTTAATAACAATACTTCTACAGGCAATTCTTCTTCTTCTAAATGTACAGTACAGTATTATACTGTTAATAACAATACTTCTACAGGCAATTCTTCTTCTTCTAAATGTACAGTATAGTACAGTATTATACTGTTAATAACAATACTTCTACAGGCAATTCTTCTTCTAAATGTACAGTATAGTACAGTATTATACTGTTAATAACAATACTTCTACAGGCAATTCTTCTTCTTCTAAATGACAGTATAGTAAGTATTATACTGTTAATAACAATACTTCTACAGGCAATTCTTCTTCTTCTAAATGTACAGTATAGTAAAGTATTATACTGTTAATAACAATACTTCTACAGGCAATTCTTCTTCTTCTAAATGTACAGTACAGTATTATACTGTTAATAACAATACTTCTCAATTCTTCTCAGTATTATTGTTAATTACTTCTACAGGCAATTCTTCTTCTTCTAAATGTACAGTATAGAAGTATTATACTGTTAATAACAATACTTCTACAGGCAATTCTTCTTCTAATGTACAGTATAGTACAGTATTATACTGTTACTAACAATACTTCTACAGGCAATTCTTCTTCTTCTAAATGTACAGTACAGTACAGTATATACTGTTAATAACAATACTTCTACAGGCAATTCTTCTTCTTCTAAATTACAGTACAGTACAGTATTATACTGTTTAATAACAATACTTCTACAGGCAATTCTTCTTCTTCTAAAGTACAGTATAAGTATTATATACTGTTAATAACAATACTTCTACAGGCAATTCTTCTTCTAAATGTACAGTATAGTACAGTATTATACTGTTAATAACAATACTTCTACAGGCAATTCTTCTTAATGTACAGTATAGTACAGTATTATACTGTTAATAACAATACTTCTACAGGCAATTCTTCTTCTTAATGTACAGTATAATACAGTATTATACTGTTAATAACAATACTTCTACAGGCAATTCTTCTTCTTCTAAATGTACAGTACAGTACAGTATTATACTGTTAATAACAATACTTCTACAGGCAATTCTTCTTCTTCTAAATGTACAGTATAATACAGTATTATACTGTTAATAACAATACTTCTACAGGCAATTCTTCTTCTTCTAAATGTACAGTATAGTACAGTATTATACTGTTAATAACAATACTTCTACAGGCAATTCTTCTTCTTCTAAATGTACAGTAGCAGTACAGTATTATACTGTTAATAACAATACTTCTACCAGGCAATTCCTTCTTCTTCTAAATGTACATACAGTACAGTATTTATACTGTTAATAAGCAATACTTCTACAGGCAATTCTTCTTCTTAATGTACAGTATAGTACAGTATTTATACTGTTAATAACCAATACTTCTACAGGCAATTCTTCTTCTAAATGTACAGTATAGTACAGTATTATACTGTTAAAACAATACTTCTACAAGGCCAATTCTTCTTAATGTACAGTATAGTACAGTATTATACTGTTAATAACAATACTTCTACCAGGCAATTCTTCTTCTTAATGTCAGTATAATACAGTATTATACTGTTAATAACAATCCTTCTACAGGCAATCTTCTTCTTCTAAATGTACAGTACAGTACAGTATTATACTGTAATAACAATACTTCTACAGGCAATTCTTCTTCTTCTTAAATGTACAGTATAATACAGTATTATACTGTTAATAACAATACTTCCTACAGGCAATTCTTCTTCTTCTAAATGTACAGTATAGTACAGTATTATACTGTTAATAACAATACTTCTACAGGCAATTCTTCCTTCCTTAATGTACAGTATAGTACAGTATTATACTGTTAATAACATACTTCTACAGGCAATTCTTCTTCTTTCTACATGTACAGTATAGTACAGTATTATACTGTTAATAAACAATACTTCTACAGGGCAATTCTTCTTCTTCTAAATGTACAGTATAGTAAAGTATTATACTGTTAATAACAATAACTTCTACACGGCCAATTCTTCTTCTTAATGCTACAGTATAGTAAGTATTATACTGTTAATAACAATACTTCTACAGGCAATTCTTCTTCTTCTAAATGTACAGTATAGTACAGTATTATACTGTTAATAACAATACTTCTACAGGCAATTCTTCTTCTTCTAAATGTACAGTACAGTACAGTATTATACTGTTAATAACAATACTTCTACAGGCAATTCTTCTTCTTAATGTACAGTACAGTACAGTATTATACTGTTAATAACAATACTTCTACAGGCAATTCTTCTTCTTAATGTACAGTATAATACAGTATTATACTGTTAATAACAATACTTCTACAGGCAATTCTTCTTCTAAATGTACAGTATAGTACAGTATTATACTGTTAATAACAATACTTCTACAGGCAATTCTTCTTCTTCTAAATGTACAGTATAGTAAAGTATTATACTGTTAATAACAATACTTCTACAGGCAATTCTTCTTCTAAATGTACAGTATAGTACAGTATTATACTGTTAATAACAATACTTCTACAGGCAATTCTTCTTCTTCTAAATGTACAGTATAATACAGTATTATACTGTTAATAACAATACTTCTACAGGCAATTCTTCTTCTTCTAAATGTACAGTATAGTATAATACTGTTAATAACAATACTTCTACAGGCAATTCTTCTTCTTCTAAATGTACAGTATAGTAAAGTATTACACTGTTAATAACAATACTTCTACAGGCAATTCTTCTTCTTCTAAATGTACAGTATCGTAAAGTATTATACTGTTAATAACAATACTTCTACAGGCAATTCTTCTTCTAAATGTACAGTATAGTATTATACTGTTAATAACAATACTTCTACAGGCAATTCTTCTTCTAAATGTACAGTATAGTACAGTATTATACTGTTAATAACAATACTTCTACAGGCAATTCTTCTTCTTCTAAATGTACAGTATAATACAGTATTATACTGTTAATAACAATACTTCTACAGGCAATTCTTCTTCTTCTAAATGTACAGTATAGTATAATACTGTTAATAACAATACTTCTACAGGCAATTCTTCTTCTTCTAAATGTACAGTATAGTAAAGTATTACACTGTTAATAACAATACTTCTACAGGCAATTCTTCTTCTTCTAAATGTACAGTATAGTAAAGTATTACACTGTTAATAACAATACTTCTACAGGCAATTCTTCTTCTTCTAAATGTACAGTATCGTAAAGTATTATACTGTTAATAACAATACTTCTACAGGCAATTCTTCTTCTAAATGTACAGTATAGTACAGTATTATACTGGTTAATAACAATACTTCTACAGGCAATTCTTCTTCTAAATTACAGTATAGTACAGTATTATACTGTTAATAACAATACTTCTACAGGCAATTCTTCTTCTTCTAAATGTACAGTATAGTAACAGTATTATACTGTTAATAACAATACTTCTACAGGCAATTCTTCTTCTTCTAAATGTACAGTATAGTAAAGTATTATAGTGTTAATAACAATACTTCTACAGGCAATTCTTCTTCTAAATGTACAGTATAGTACAGTATTATACTGTTAATAACAATACTTCTACAGGCAATTCTTCTTCTAAATGTACAGTATAGTACAGTATTATACTGTTAATAACAATACTTCTACAGGCAATTCTTCTTCTTCTAAATGTACAGTATAGTACAGTATTATACTGTTAATAACAATACTTCTACAGGCAATTCTTCTTCTTCTAAATGTACAGTATAGTACAGTATTATACTGTTAATAACAATACTTCTACAGGCAATTCTTCTTCTTCTAAATGTACAGTATAGTAAAGTATTATACTGTTAATAACAATACTTCTACAGGCAATTCTTGTTCTTCTAAATGTACAGTATAGTAAAGTATTATACTGTTAATAACAATACTTCTACAGGCAATTCTTCTTCTTCTAAATGTACAGTATAGTAAAGTATTATACTGTTAATAACAATACTTCTACAGGCAATTCTTCTTCTTCTAAATGTACAGTATAGTACAGTATTATACTGTTAATAATACTTCTACAGGCAATTATTATTCTTCCAAATGTACAGTATGATATCACAATACTTCTGCCATCAATTATTATTTTTCTAAATGTACAGTATTGTACAGTATGATACTATTTATCTGCAGTTAATTATTATTTTAAATGTACAGTGCAGCCTAAGTTTAGAGGGTTTAGGTCACCCCATACCGCAGGGTCATAAATCTTGATCTGCATATTTAGTTTCCTTCAGATCGAAGGAAGCCAGTTTGGAAAGAGTTCTATCATTCTATTTATATGGGCAGAGTGACGGCTTTCCCAGGCAGCAGTTCTGCTTAAATCTCAGATTACTTTTGTGATACTGTGTGACGGACTGTTTCTATAAAAATGGACAAACCATGTAGTTAAACCCAGCAGCAGCCATCTTGAACAATAAACTGAATCCATACTTTCACCCATAAGTCTCTTTCTCTCTGTTTCTCATCGCCTCTCTCTGGGCTCTGTTCCAGGCCTGGTAGTGCAGGGGGGTCTACACAGTCCTGCTGAGAGTTCCCCCAGACAGCAGTCCTCTTGGTGGGGGTGGTGGTCTGGGGAATGACTCGCTAATGGCTGACGTGTGTTTGCAGAAGGAAGCGTGCTCATTTCCAGACCCACATTCTCCACAATGGCCTTCTTCTCTGTTAGGAGGCAGCCGCAGTTTTCTAAACGAGCCAACGTCCCAAGCAGCACTTTTATTCCCTTAGCAACCATCCACACCTCTTTAGCTGCACATTATGATAATGCAATTAATGAGTCATGGAGCTGTGAGACGGCTGTATCACTGGCAGCTTCTAAATACACTGAAATTTGAATAATGGCTCTGAACTCCTCAGAGCTTCTCCACATCGTCTGAAGTCATTGCTCTCTCCAGGTCTCAGGTCTCCATGTGGATAAAAGAGGCAGGAATTTGAAACAAATGATAATGTGCGAGAGTCAAGCAGCTTCACACTCCTACACCGAGCAACAGCCATGACAAGGTAGCAGGAATGGTGACAGGTGGGTGAGGGGAGGTGGAAGGAGACAAAGCAGGAGGCAGAAAGAGAAAACAGTGCTGGGCAGTCTCGATAAAGCTCATATCTCATACCAAATCTGTGGTGCATCTCAAAACTGTATTGTCAGACAGCCCTCGGGGTTCCTGAGTATCTCTCATTTACCACCTACCCGTTGGTAGTGGGTGGTATAACCAAAAATGTACACTACTGTGCAAAAGTCTGAGGCACCTAAGCTCTTTGTTTAAAACCCAATATCTGATCAGTCAGTGCATCAACAACACCAAATATCATTAGAACACATGTAAATAAACTTACATACAATACAAAGTAACATGAATATCTTATTGTGAGAGAAGTAGATCATATCTTGAGCTCCAGTTTGAAGAACAAAGTTAGGTTCCAGATTTCTCCTGGACGCCCCAGACATTGTATGAATGTATTCAGTTCCTTCAGCAGCAATCTTGATTTAGCTTAATGAAGTACTGAGCAGTCAAAGCAGGTATTAGATGAGAACTGTAACTAATACTGGGTTGTTTCCACAAGGAGAAGCTTGGAAAGGGTTAAATAAACACACTGACGTATGTAAAAGCACTACTTACTGTATTAATACTATTTGAATATTTAAAAAAATTAAGTGTTTTGTTGTTCAAATAAAAATTTTCTTTTTGGAAACAATCTTTTTAAATATAATCATGTCCCCAAGTGCCTAAAAATCTTAGATGCATTATTGAACCTATTTTTGAAGGTTAATAGTCGCTTTTCTTAACAACCCAAGTAAACCTGAAATATTTTAAAAACAAGTATAAATAATGTATATAAACTGATGTAAAAGCTGCTGTCTTGACTAGGGGTGTAAGAAAATATCAAATATCGGGATATTATGTTTCGTGATACTGTATTGATTCTCAAAAACACAGTATCCTGGCAGACATTGACTCACTGTGTGTTGTCTTACCACTAGGTGGCAGTGTTGTAATCCGTTTTCAGCTCCACTCCAACATTAACAAGCAGCACAAGGGCGCAGTGCTGTTATAAACATTGGTAAACCTGTTTATATAGTGGTGCGTTTTAATAATAGGATTTGAAAAATCGCAGTATATCACTTTGCTTGCAGTATCGCAATATCACGATATATTGAATTGTGACCGCTGTATCACGATACGTTTTGTATCCCCAGGTTCTTGCCAATACACAGCCCTAGTCTTGACTCTAGCCCAGCGGGCCTAGCGAGGACGGTGGTTCGAAAACAAAACTGAATTTCTGAATTTCTACAAGGCTCAAGTTGACCTTTATTTTATCTTTATTCTACCTTTTTGTTGGAGTTATCCATTCCAGTCTAAACGCAGCTGTGATATTTAGCACAATTAATAAGGCAACTTCGTTGATTTGCTTTATATGTGTTCCATACACATGTCCTTTATTTCTGGTTGATTACTTTAACCAGTACATCAGCCCCAAAGCACTAATATTATGAAAATGAGTGTTACTTCGTCCTCTGTCATGTGAATTTATTTGGGTTATTGCTTTTCCATAATCTAACTGTACACTTTTTAATCTATGGTTAAAATCAAACTTAATTATAGGCTACAGGATGGGATAGATATTCAGTCAGACAAAAGAAAAGCAGGCTATATGCAAATGCAACTAAGCTACATGAGATTTATTTATGAGGTCCTCTTCAGTCAGTATCACTGTGGCATCGTCTGATGTAGCTGACCATGGCAGTGACCACAAAGGAATGGCTACAGCTGAATGGGCTAAGGCTGTCGTGGTTTGCACCTGTCTGCGACAAAGGTATGATGGTTATAAATAAAAACTCACACCTGAGGAAGAATTTCATCCTGTATATCCACCTATTACTCACACTACTCTACAGACAGCGATCTAAACAAGGTATCTAAGCACATCCTGCCATTTTGAAGGGGGCTGGGAGGGGGTGTGGCTTATATCACATATATACCCACACTCGAATGACCGGCATTTGGCATGCTTGGGCCAGTGTATCGATACACCCCTACATTACATACCTTCCTGTTAACTGTCAGGTTATGATACCAAGAGCACAAAACAATTAACATACAGGGGTTGGACAATGGAACTAAAACACCTGGTTTTATTATTATGGTGTAGGGCCTCCTTTTGCGGCCAGTACAGCGTCAATTCATCTTGAAAATGACATATACAAGTCCTGCACAGTGGTCAGGGGGATTTTAAGCCATTCTTCTTGCAGGACAGTGGTCAGGTCACTTTGTGATGTTGGTGGAGGAAAACGTTTCCTGACTCGCTCCTCCAAAACACCCCAAAGAGGCTCAATAATATTTAGATCTGGTGACTGTGCAGGCCATGGGAGATGTTCAACTTCACTTTCATGTTCATCAAACCAATCTTTCTCCAGTCTTGCTGTGTGTATTGGTGCATTGTCATCCTGATACACGGCACCGCCTTCAGGATACAATGTTTGAACCATTGGATGCACATGGTCCTCCAGAAAGTGACGTGCCCATCTAGCACAAGTATTGGGCCAAGGGAATGCCATGATATGGCAGCCCAAACCATCACTGATCCACCCCCATGCTTCACTCTGCGCATGCAACAGTCTGGGTGGTACGCTTCTTTGGGGCTTCTCCACTCCATAACTCTCCCGGATGTGGGGAAAACAGTAAAGGTGGATCATCAGAGAACAATACATGGTTCACATTGTCCACAGCCCAAGATTTGCACTCCTTGCATCATTGAAACCTACGTTTGGCATTGGCACGAGTGACCAAAGGTTTGGCTATAGCAGCCCGGCCGTGTATATTGACCCTGTGGAGCTCCTGACGGACAGTTCTGGTGGAAACAGGAGAGCTGAGGTGTCGTGATTTGGGCAGCCATGGATTTATGTTTTTTGGATACAATCCGGGTTAGAACCCAACATCCCTTTCAGACAGCTTCCTCTTGCGTCCACAGTTAATCCTGTTGGATGTGGTTGGTCCTTCTTGGTGGTCTGCTGACATTACCCTGGATACCGTGGCTCTGCATACATCACAAAGACTTGCTGTCTTGGTCACAGATGCAACAGCAAGACGTGCACCAACAATTTGTCCTCTTTTGAACTCTGGTATGTCCCATAATGTTGTGTTTATTGCAGTATTTTGAGCTAAACTGTGCTCTTACCTGCTAACTGAACTTCAAACTCTGCTCTTACTGGTGCAATGTTCATTAATGAAGATTGCCCACCAGACTGGTCCAATTTAGCCATGAAACCTCCCACACTGAAATGACAGGTGTTTCAGTTTCATTGTTCGACCCCTGTACATAAAAACTAATTAGTAACATGTAGATCACCACTACCTCAGCTACAGAATATAGAATAATTTATAAACATTATATACACCTTCTAGTATTAGCAGTGGATCACTGAGACACAAAATACATAGACCACAATAGATTTAGGATGAGAATTCGCAAACAAACACACAATACATCCCTCTGTTCCATCCTCTTAACACCTCTCCATCCTCCCTCGCCACTATCAAGAGCAACAAGCCGAGCAGAAGTATCAGCCTCTCTCTTTTCGCTGGTGTAATTTTCCTCCGTCTGCTCATCCCTCGCTCTTTCCTATCCCTCCCTCTCATTACGACGCTCTTTCAAGCTGGGCCAGCGGGGATGGCCACACAAAACCCAGGCTGTAAAACAGCAGCACAAAGCAGGGACAGGACAAGTGCACTTTTATACAGAGCCACCGAGAGAGAGAGAGAGAGAGAGAGAACAGGAGAAGACAAAACAGTCAGGGGACGAGAGAGATGAGACACAAGCATCTGTACAAAACCTCTGCATTCAATCAAACGGAACTGAGTCAGCATATACGGGCATGCAGGCTGTGATTGTATGTATGAGTGAAACTGATACTGAAAAATATATTAATATTTATGCAGTGCATTACTCAGAAAATAGACAAACACAAGGCAAACCGGTGCTCGCTCTAGTAAAAAGGGTTATATGACATGCAACAACATTTAAACGAGCAAAGAAATACGACTGGAATCCAAACAGATAAGTGTTTTTTCATGATGGAAATAACGTGAGTCAGGTAAGTGCCCTGCAATTCCATTCATAGCACTGCGTTCACAATCCGGCCTTCTCACAACAATGTGAAAGAAAAGAAATATAGACTGGAAAGATGTTGTTGCAGCAAAGTAAAAGAAGAAAAGTGGCTTGGATTGAGTTGCTGATTGGTGCAATCATCTGCAAATATTCAAACAATGCAGTTGCATCAGATGCCATAATTACAATATTGACCATTCCTCACAACGCACACTGTCACTGTGTCAATGTGCTAGAGTGTTCCTTGAGTGTACATTTAACCCCACATGGACTGAGCTTGGGCTAACGAAAACCAGCCAAAACAAAGCCATCAGGCAATCTGACCGGAGACTAATCAGAAGTCATAAAAATTCCTAGTTGCTGTATAATTACAAAGATTTGCATACAGTGTTGTTGGTGGGAACCAGGGATTTCAATGCCTATATACAAATATAGCTTATGTGCTTTATAAATGGTAACCTTTCACTATATCACCATTTAATAGAACCAACTAGCAAATCTGCAAGATAAGTGTTGGGCTGTGGTTCTGCTGTGTCTGTAAGGTGAAGGAAGCTCGCAAACCTAGACGAATAAGCATTGATCAGTTTACAGATCAATGAGAAAGAAAACAGCCCTATTCTAGCCTCTGTTACTCTGTGTAAATATTTCATACCATTTGTTTTCTGTGTTTTCAGAAAAAAATGCTTTTACCTTTTCAAAGAGAGCCAGCTCATGATGGTAGCCCAAAGCAGTTGGGCTAAAAACTTGGAAAAAGGGGCGACAAGTTAGATTTTAATATAAGTTACCTAGTGGTAAATAAAAAAGAAAATTTCTTTGTGGGCTGTTTTTGTGCTGTAGCTTTAAGAGGCTTTGAACGCTGAATAATTCTGACACCGCCGGAGGCTTTTCGCTTCTTGAGGGGTTAATTCTGATGAAACCAAAAAGGATACCACAGCTCACTCTGTTTCTGTATTTTCAAACTACATCTGTGCACAACAAACTAATTAAGTCCAGCATTCAGCTGTTAAAGAAATGACCTCAGCTTCTAAAAACCTCGCTCACATTTCTTTTTTCATCCTTGAACAATCTGTTTCTGAACAAAAACATGATTTCAGCAATCAAGAGACTATGTCTGACCAAGCCATGCAAAAAAACACATTTCACCAACCAACCATTCCCCACCAACATTTATTAAGACGCGCTCCTCCAGCTCTTTAAACAAAACATTTGGAACTGGCCTTGGGTTTTTATCACAGGCTGATGGAAACAGCCCGACTCATACAGTGAAACAAAGTCAAAACTCCAGCCTTAAGCATACCGCAGCACGTGCTGTGGCTGGTTAACTCCTTCAAACTCCTCAGCTCTCACTTAGGGATGTTCAGCTTCCCTATAGATGAGCTATTTGTATAACTAGGCCATGTGCTGCCAAAGAGAGCAGGTCTTTGTCGCCTGCAGCCAGAAAGTGAGCCCTGCCCAGCTGCTCAGAGCGCAAACAGCCTGAGGGAACACATTCCTCTCACAAGCGTCCCCATCAGCACTGGCTCAAGGAGAGATTAATTAGCAGCTAAACTACAGCCATTCTTTAGTGAAGCATAATAAACACTGGAATTAGCGCCCATGAAAATGGAGGCAGGTTGTCTTTCTTAGATGGAACATGTTTTTGTGCGAATGTCCTTCTGAACATAATCAGTTCCCGATAAGTTTGGGTTTGTAGTTATACACAGGAGCTATGAGGCTCACGTAGCCAGGAAGAGCAACTTTAGCATTGAGTAAATGGTGTAATTAAATCAATATATACTGTATGGCCAACAAATTGTGTTGAGTTGTTCATCTCAAACAGACTTGTGACAGTATATGATAATGCTGCTGTACAAATATATGTATACCTCTTCTTTAGCTTTATCCTGGAGCTACAAGGCTAATGTGTAGCTGACAAGCAATGAAAGCTTCTTTTGCACCAAATAGATGCTGAAATTGATACACACTTGCCTCAAACTGTTAGGTAATCTCAAATAAGCCTCCTTTTGTGGTTAGTGAAACTCTTGTGGAACTTGTCGTACTGTTATATATGGAGGAACAAAAACAGCAGCTATTAGCAGCTAGCATAAACCCTGAATTTTGTCAACAGTATATTTTAAAGAGAGCAGTAAAACAATGCTGTTGGAGCAAAACGTTTCTCAAGAGTAGGTTGGGGCCATTTCTTATGTACACATCCTTACAAAAAAGAAGTTTATTCAAGTGTACCATTAGTTTACTTCTTTTTAACTAAAAGGTAGTGAGTATGCTTTTAGTTTACTTGTTAGGTACCTCTCAGTGATATACTAAACACAGCTATACTTAAGTATACTTGAGTTATACTGACAAGTATAGAACAGTCTAAGTATATTTGGTCTTTACTTGTACTTAATCTTTTGATTGAGATAGTAGAAGTAAGTATTCTTGCTCTGCACAAAAACACATCCAGTACAGTATTTATTTAAAATTTGATTTATAAAGATTTATAAAGATACAAATATGTTTCTTAATCTGAGTGTGTCTTGTTTATTTTACGTGTGTCCACTGGTGAGTAAGTAAAGGTTGTTAAGTTCTATTTTAAGTAGAAAAACCCTTAAACCTAGTCATATACTTTAAAGTACAACAATAACATAAGCAGTAAATTATTAGTATTATGTTAAGTTCACTTAAAGAAAACATACAAGTTAGTAAACTAACAGTAAACCCTTAAGATTACTTTTAGTGTAGTTTCAGTACAAAAGCTGTAAACTAGTTGTATACATGGTTTACTACTCTTACACTTAAAGTGTACTTAAAAGTATGCTTTTAAAACTAGAAAGTGGGCCAATTTAGTCCCAAGAAGTATTAAAATAGTACATATACAAGTGTACTACTAGTACAATGACATTAGTATAGTAACTGCATAAACTATACTTAATAAAATTAACTTTAAGTATACTTATTTTCTGTAAGGGCACATAGCTGTGTCCAAATTTGCCTACTTAATCAGTACATACTAGATGGAACACAGTTATCACAGCTCGACCGGTAAAGCAGCCGCTCTTTCAGTACGCAAGTGTAGTATCTATGTAACCTCAGCAGTCCCGCTATTCACTAAAAGCCCCATTTGCAGACATCTTCCTCAGTTTCCATTTGAATCATGTGATAGCGCAGTATACTGCGGTCACATACTTTAAAATGTCTCCTGATTCAGTTGGTCATGCAGGGAATTTCAACAAACTGCTTGATAAGTATTGCATATTTAGCCGCGCCTGCCTACTGATTTTAGCACACAGCCCAGAAGTAGGCGATTTCAGACACAGCTAATGTAGAAAGCAGCAGGCATTTTCAAATTATCTCCAAAATTGGAAAAAGGAGGTTTAATTCCTACAGCGACATATTGCAATCTATAAAATTAACATTTTGACTAAATCCACAGTTTATGCTAGCTGCTAATAGCTACTACTGCTGTTTTAGCTGCTATATTTCTTCATTTTTCAAACATAACAGTATGACACAGAGTTCCACAAACCACATCAGCAAGCTTATTTGAGATTACCTGACATTTTAAAACAGTTTGAGGCAAGTTTGTAATGATTTCGGCATCTATTGGCAGTATAAGCTTTCAATCCTTGTCAGCTAAACATTAGCCTTGGCGCTCCAGGGTAAAGCTAAAGAAGTAAACTTGGGACACTGAATATATCCTGGCTGACTACATTAAACGGAGTAAAAGGAGAAACTGTGCAAATTTGACTTCAGGCCAAGCTAAGCTATAAGCTCAGTGAGTTTTCTGTGGGTTCAATTCCGTTTAGGCTGATGCTGCCGCCGCTGCATGCATGCTGATTAGGTCTAATTGCAGAGAGAGTCTTTCTGGGAGCACATCACTCAGCACTGTAGGACCAGCACTGATCTGTCTGAGATACAGTGATCTCCACTCCCATCTTTCTCACCCCACGACCCCCCCCTGTATGTCGTACTATCTCCCCCCGCACCTTATCTCTATTTCATCTCCTTCTCGTTCCCGTATACCCCCCACCAAGCCTCGTTCACCCCAACCCCCCCCCATTTCCATCTCTCCCCTCATCTCGCTCCTTTCTTCTCATCTCTGCCGCGCCGGCTATCTGGGAAGGGCTCATTTTCTTGGTTGGAGCTCGAGCACCACTAATAGAGCCTCTCCCTCCCTCACTCTTTTTCACACTGCCCTAATCCTCTATCAGTGGGCCACTATCAGGATCAGATTTAGATAACTATATTATCTTCCCTCAGTGTCATTCAGCCCTCTCAGATAAAAGCCCAGAGGAGCTCAGATCGCTTCTTCTCTCCAGCAGTGTGTGCAGGCGCTGATGTTTCAGTATACGCCTCAGACAGCCTTCATCTTCTACCAGCTCTGTGATGCGGTGCAAACCACCCTATTCATTCCTATTTGATATTTCTCTAACTGGGTTAGAAAGAGCGCTAGGCCATTTCTGGATTCCCGGTCATTTTATCTGTCAGCTGTTTTTTTTTTCTGCCAACACAACAGTTTTTTTGTGCTCTGGGAGAACTATAACAATCCTTTATTAACAGTTCTTGGACTGGTGTCCAATTTAATCACTGAAAATGTGCAAGGCCATAACAAGGGACAAAACTTTTCTCCCATTTTGCAGACCTAACACTAAATCTAGAATACGTGTACGACACTAACTGTCAAATCTGAATCTCCTTTATGTTTTTTACATGTGTAGCCAAGTATGGAGCTTCTAAAGCAAAGATAGCATACGCTCACAGTCTAAAGCCAGGAGCTACAGCCGCTGGCTATAGTTACTTAACCATGTTGCAAGTAGTTCAACTAATCATTAATTCATGAATTCATTAGTTGCCACTTACTATTATCCAGGACACCTAAAATTTTCCATGCATGTCTGCCAGTGCCGATACATAAGCAACACGTAAATAATACATGACGTTAGGTGGATCAGCATTATAGATAAATATAAGATGTCTATAAGGATGCACATACAGAAAAAATAATAAAATGCAGAGTACAGTATCCCAGCATTATCTAAACATTCTAGTTCTTAACCTACGTAGTATTCGGTTAAGTGTAAGGTACAATTTCAGGTCATTACTAGATCATTCTTTTTAACACTATGCTGTGGAATGTAGTTAAATGCCTTAAAACTCACCTTCATGTTGAGTTATCAAAATAATTATCTAGTACTTCAGAGTTTTGTAGCTGTTTACTTATTAGGTTAACGCATGGAGGACTGTAAAGTTTTGTCAGCCTGCTCTACTCACGTTTAGGTGTTCCTACAGAAAATGTGCTACCTGGTACTATTTTTGGTATCAACTCTATTGTGGCTCCCAGTGAGCTGAGCTGATTACTGATTGGTCGAACAGAAGCGCCACTATTACCCTAAATACATATCATCGCTGTCTAAAGAAAAACACATCTCAAATTCTGAAGATTTTTATTTTTCTACATCATTTGAACGCAGCAGACAATACATTGTGTGAAAACTTCATAATGAATGAATAGCTTGAAAAAAATTCTGGTTCCATTGATTTATATTGAAAGTAACGTATGTTTTTGACCTCTCCTGTAAAGTTACTATTTTGGAGGTGCGACAGCGACAGTTAGTGTACCCGCTTCCATCGTTTTTGAGCGACTAGAATGACATCATCAACTGAACTCCGATGATGTATTTACTGTATTTTCTGATGCCGTGTTTGTTTCGTTTGTTTTATCAACAATCTTTTGTCATGCTGCCATCACCTTCTTCTGAACAAAATTAGTCTCCTTCATGTTACAACAGTTTCACGTCGTATGAACTATCATGTACCGAACTGAGGTGGGTCCAGTCAAGCCATTACTATGCGCTGGAAAAGCAGCATATATGCATCAAATGACATCAGCTAAAAATATCTAAACGTCCTTCTCTTTTTTTTTTTTTTAAAGCAAAAACCTGCTGAAACCGCTATGTTTCCGAAATCACTGTGCATCCTTAAGCTGTACATCATAATGCGACTGCTGACTGAGTGGTCTTGCAAGAATTCCAATTTCCATTATTTTGTTACACTAACAGGATCTTCACACTGCATCTCATTATTGAAGATCCACCTTCCAAATTAGTTGGCCCTGGCATGAAGATGTGCCAGCTATAAGCATGTAAAGTTAGATAACGCCAAGTTTGCATTAACACTGTCTCAGATACACATACAAAAAATATACTTAGAATATATTACATGATCAGCTGCCCTTTAAAATTCTGTGAATAACGTTTTGTTAAAGAAAACCTATTACGCTTTCATGAAACTCTCTCCCACAAAAAACCCTTTCTCATCTGCCTGAAATGTCTCGGCCCTTTTCTTTGTTACAATGTGATGTCATCTTGTGACACAATCCTTATTGCCTGCCTACTGGCAAGCTTGGTACAAACTGATATGGCAGATCCGACACTATTCTAAAAATAACTGCAGCAGAGGAATTTGTAGCAGGATGCCACTCTATGGATTGTCTAATCAGAACTAACTGGGCAAGTTAACCAATCAGAGCACATGAGGCTTATCAGAAGGCGGGCCTAAAGAGCCAGGAGCTCTAACAGAGCGTATCAGACAGAGGGTGAATACAGAAGTACAGTAGCGATACTTTTTTCGATTAGTCAATTAATCTAACAACTAATTTTCAGATTACTGTAATGTGGGTGTTTTAGGAATTAAACTTTGTATTATTTTGTTATGGATTTATAACCAATGATTTTGTGTGTATATATATTTTTATTTTTCCTCAGAAGCACAAGGTTAACAATGCGACTTTTCAAGTGACTCTACTGAAAGAAACATGTTACACGTGTTAATAATCTTCAAATAATCTGCTAAGATAAGATAAACAGGTGAACAGGTGCTGTCCTGCTGCTGTGTTGATGAAGCTCTATGGGATGTTTGAGCTTCAAGGTCTCGTGTATAGCAGTTGTACTGTTGTGATCATCTCCACTGTGCAGAGCTGACAGAGCACCACACTGTTGTGTTTCTGTGTGAAACACTCCCCCAACTTTAGATGCACGTGAGTGATTGTTTTTAGCTGCAGCTTGTGCTCTGGATAAATCCATGCTTTCAGTAGGCGTGGCCATCTTTGCGATGCATCCAAGCCCTAAAGTACAGTATGAGAAGAATAATGTGCTTTGTTCTGGTAGACCTTCTGGTTTTCCACATTTCTTGTAAAGTCACCAAAGACCAGAGTATTTTTTCATGACAGCAACATTATTCTTTTCGTGCTACATAATACGCTGCCAACATTTAACCGTATCAGTTTCACTGTTTCCTAAAAGCTATCATGCATTTATGTGGAAGCATTTACACACCCCCTTTCTCTTCATCCCAGTGCTGGCATTCCATCTGTCCTCCACACAGCTTCTCTCCAGCCTAGACTTGCGTGTGTGTGTGTATGTGGGGAGGAAAGGTGGGGGGCATTCAAGCTCACAGAGGGAAAGGTAGTGGGGTTTAATTTGAGCCGACACCCTTTAAGAGCATGTCTATGTAAGCGGCCCATCATACCCTGGGGGGAAGCAACATTTGACAGGCTGTAAAGCTACCGCAGGGCTCGGCACAGCAAAGAGGATAAGCAAAGAAGTCTGAGAAGCCGAAAATGGGGAGGGTGGGGATTGTGGTGTGAGTGCAGGATGGAGGTTGGAGGGGTAAGTGGTGAATTAACACCCATTAAGTGATGCCCATGTCTCAGTTTGAATATTTTATTAGCCATCCTGTCAGCATGAAAGTACCTCCTTCACATCTTCATGCACTAAGCCTTTTGGAATGAGCTTTCAGAAAAGCTTGTAACCCAACGCAAACTACAACTCAGCTCCCTCGTCAACACTCGTGAAAGGAAAATTCTGAGTCCAGTCTTCATTCTAATTCTCAGTAAATGCCTCATTTTCCATCATGCTTGCAGCTCTCTGATGGCATTCAAGGAGCATGACCTTTTCCGATGGCGTTAGAGCAATCATAAAATTTTAGCTGATGATTAACTGCCGCATAAAACATTGCAATTAATACTTTTATTGTCTGCTATTCTTTATTTCGTGCAACTACTAAAGTGGCCCAATTGGCTGATTAGCCCTATATGAGCCAACACTGGCTGTACTGTAGATATAATAATCTACCTTAGCCACATATTGATCTGAAACAGAATACGTCTATGTATACCCCTTAGTCGGAGTAGACCAGTCCAACTGAGTTATTGATTGATTGAGGTGGGTTACCCTGTACATAATATATTAAATAGAAGAATAATAGCCATGTAAACACCTGTATCTGATTACATTCCCAATCGGAAAGTTTGAGTATGCTCTGCGCAAACATTTGCGTCACCATGGAAGTTTATAACATTGTCATGGTACATCTACACTAATGAGCACTCTAGGCAAGTCTGTAAATTTAGATCTGATTACTTGCAGTGTGCATATAAATATTTCTTTACTAAGCACATCAGTCTTCATCAGTAATTAATTTAATTGCATTGGCATTCATGTAAACACAGCCAGTGTGCAGCCACACTTTTCCCAAAGAAAACCTATTTTTCCACATTGACTAGTATGTTAGCATCAACATTACACAGAAAATGTCAGAAGATAACAGTTCACTGGTGGTTCCAAACAGTAAATAAATAGCTACATTTGTGATACGTTGAGGAAACGTTGAGGTTAAAGTAATCTCCTCCGCTGAAGTTGGCAAAGCTTCATAACTTGGCACCACCGTATGTAAGAACGTGCTGGAGCCAATGCTAACAAACACAGCATCCAAGTCCCATCCGAGGCTGCAACTCAGCACACCAACCGTCTCTCCTCACAACAGATTCTCATCTGCATAGGTTTAACAGCTGTGTGTTTACTGATTACACCACAACCTGCCTCTCATCATCATCATCTCCACCACAGCAGTATGAAACGTTTGCATGTTTGTCCTATTGATTTATACATCTATGAGAACGCTGCAGATCCAGGTTCCTAGGTGGTATTTGCATGTGTCGCATCTCATCATCATCATCATCATCATATTGTTGTTAAAAACAATTGCACTTGAACTAAATGTATGTGTGTGCGCTGTAGGCGGATGTCAGTCTCCAACATTCTCCATGAAGATATCTGCTAATACTAATACCAATTCATGTTTAAAATATAAAGATTAAACTAGATCTAGGATCAGCCTTGTAGTGAAATGAAATGGTTATTTCTGTAGAGTTACAAATGTAGTACGATAAACGAAACATGGATAATTTAAGGCAGTAACATGAAACAGTCGTCTAAACATTCTGCTGTTCAAAAGATCAGTAAACATGTCATTAAATGCTGGTTTGAAAATTTGTGGAATTTAAAGATCCCTGCATTTCAGACTTCACAACTACAAGCATGACTCAGACTCACCTGAAGTACCTCAGGCCTCAACTTGGACTCAGATCTTGAAGACTCGACTCTAAGACTTGCTTCACAGAGACTCGAAGCCTGACTAAGACTTACACCTCAGAGATCTGAGACTCAACTCAGACTTGTACCTCAAAAAACTCTGATCTGTATTAGACTTGGACTTGCACCTTCAGATACTTAACACTCTAAACTTGACTCAGTCTTGCACCTAAAAGACCTCAAAATTAAAACTTGAGTCAGACTTGCCCACAGGTTCTCAACCTGCCTCAGACCTGTACCTCAGAAACTTGATTTGGATAGCTATCACAAAAACTTACAGCTCCACTGGGAACTCTAAAACTCAACACTTAAACCTCAGAGACTTGAGACTAGACACTGACTCACACATCAGAAACTCTGAACTTGCCTAGAACTCACACCTCAGAGACTCGTGACTTGACTTCGACTCACCCCTCAAAAACTCAAGTAGTGACTCAGACTAACATCACGGAGACTCGAGACTTGACTAGGACTCACACCACAGAGACTCGAGATTTGACTCAGACTCACACCTCAAAGACTCGAGACTTGATTCAGACTCACACCTCAAAGACACAAGACTTTATTCAGACTCACACCTCAAAGACTCAAGACTTGATTCAGACTCACACCTCAGAGACTCAAGACTTGATTCAGACTCACACCTCAGAGACTCAAGACTTGATTCAGACTCACACCTCAGAGACTCAAGACTTGATTCAGACTTACACCTCAAAGACTCAAGACTTGATTCAGACTCACACCACAAAGACTCAAGACTTGATTCAGACTCACACCTCAGAGACTCGAGACTTGATTCAGACTTACACCTCAGAGACTCGAGACTTGATTCAGACTAACACCTCAGAGACTCGAGACTTGATTCAGACTAACACCTCAGAGACTCGAGACTTGATTCAAACTCACACCTCAAAGACTCAAGACTTGATTTAAACTCACACCTCAAAGACTCGAGACTTGATTGAGACTTACACCTCAGAGACTTGAGACTTGACACTGACTCACACATCAGAGACTCTGAGCTTGCCTAGAACTCACACCTCAGAGACTCAAGACTTGATTCAGACTCACACCTATCCCCAATCCAGATTTCCATCTCTGGAAAAAGATATTGTTCTACTGAATGAGGAGAGTTTGTGTCTATCAGCAGTTCTTCTCTGCCTCGATGGTCCACAGCTGCACTGCTGGCTACACTAACATCTTATAATGGTTTCCTTCATTCTCTCCGTTTACTACATTAAAAAAAGATTAGGAGGCGCCCATGCACTCCTCAGTAATCAGTTCGCCAAAACAAGCTATCAGTTTCATGACCTCAGCACCGTCCAGCAGGCTCAGTGTTCAGTCTGGGAAAGATCGGTAGAGCATAAGGAACTCAGTGGTTACTGAAGAGGTCCAGAACGAGGGTCAAGTTGGATTAAGAGCTGGTGTACAGGTTACTGTACCAGTTATTTGGAACTGGACTTCTTAATACTCCTAAAACAAACGAGTGCAAAATGTTTTTCTCCGTCCGGGTAACTTACCTCGGCATGACAGCAAACTACGGCCAGCAAGGCGAGCACTGGGATACTTCGGAACATCTGGGAACAAGTAGGAGACAAAGAAAGAGAAACCGGGCGAGAAATGAGGAGGCGCCGGAGCGAGAGAGGAAAACTGGTGCGAACAACGCGGAGGAGAATGTGCGGAGTTCTCGGTTTTCGCTACTCACCATGTTTCCGTGCAGCTCTGTCTGGCTTCTGAGCGGAGAGCGGCGCTGATCCTCCTGCTGGCGGAGTTCGGGCAGGAAACTCAGCGCTCAGGAATCAGGGATGTGCTCTGGGTCTGGACCCCCCGCCCCCCAGCGCGACGTGGCCAATCAAAACGCTGCAACCTGAAACACACACGGGCGAGTCTGTATTCCTGCCTTTGTGGGGATTTTCCATTTACTCATGTTTATAAACAAGTACAAGATGCAGTATTTACACATAAATCTTATATTAGTCTCTTTTTATGTGCTTTTAAAATTCAAAACAGTCCACTAAACACTAAAGGGGAAGGCCACCGAGTTTTCAAAATTTTTGTATAATTCAGTTGTTAGAGATAAAATCATTCAGCGTGTTTTTTGAAAATTGTATATTGTAGTGAATTTTACTGAATCAGGGGTTTCTATTAAAACCCGCCAGTAAACATATGCTACGTGTGACTGTTTATGTTTTTATAGTTTTATATGTGATGTTTGATGGGGATTGTAAAGGATTTTGCCACACAACAATCTGCCTTAATTGAGTTTCTTAAAATTACCATAAAAACATACATTTTAAACCAAACCATTCTGTGTTTACGTCTTGACCATGCAATTATGTATAAAAACAGTTCCCCTTAAAAATGATATTATGTACATGGAAACTGTTTTTATGGGGTGATTATATATATATATATATATATATATATATATATATATATATATATATATATATATATATATATATATATATATATATATATTAGGGGTGTAAGAAAATATCAAAAACAAACGAATATTAGGATATTTTGTTTAGTGATACTGTATCGATTCTCAAAAACACAGTTTCCATACACAGATTTCTGACAGACAGTGAATCATTGTATGTTATGTTTAAACCTCTGACCACTAAATGGCAGTGTTGTAACCATTTTCAGCTCCACTCCAACATTAACAAGCAGCACAAGGGCGCAATGCTATTGTAAGTATTGGCAAACCTGTTTATACAGTGCTGTATTTTTATAGTAGGATTTGAAAAATCGCAGTATATCACTTTGCGTGCAGTATCGCAGTATATCGTGATATATGACCGCTGTATCACGATACGTATTGTATTGTTCTTGCACAATACAATACACAGCCCTAATATATATATATATATAGAATGTTTGGTTATTTTGGAGCATTTCTATTGGTCCATTTATCATGAACTTTCACACTATGTAAATGGCACCTGCTGCAGATATATAAATAAAAACAGACAAAAATCTTGATTTTTTTCATTGGACAACAAGGATATATTTATATTTAGTATTCTATCTACACATTCTAACCTTGACGTCTGCAACCAAAACATCAGCTTTGACCTTTCTCTCTTTGTCTTCTTTGCCTCTTTCTATTTTCCATGATCCTGGGGACTCTTTGTCCCCAAAAAAGCTAAACATGCACACACACACACACACACACACACACACACACACACACACACACACACACAGTAACTACAGACCCTCAGGAAGAGTGACGTGGTAATAAATCATAGATAATGAGGGACTGTGGTGGTTGGAGGGATCTTCAAGGTTTACATGTATTGTTTTCAGGACAGTCGGCTTTTGAAACATTTATTAGCTCATGCAGGCCGTTTCCAAACATCTTTGCTTTGTGTGCAGACACCATGTGACAAATTATCTTAATAGCTTGTTTGTGATTGTCTATGCTTAATGTTTCATCACATATGTTCTACACATGCAGATTTAAAGACTTTAAACATTGCTACGATAAAGATTTGTTTTCCTTTTAAAGGCCAATTACAACACGTAAAGACACTCAGCTATGAAATGCTCTAAATTATGTAAAAACAGACCTGAAGGTTACTCCTGTAAAAAAGTGGTTCTATAAGGGTTCTCAGCAAAGAAATCTCATCAATGTTAAATGGCTTTTCTGTATGATACAAACTGTATATGGTTCTTTAACCCTAACTCATATAAAGGAAAAGCCCATTTAAATAACAGAGAAGTCAGTTGTAAACTAATTAGTCTCCAGTCAATGTGTGCAAACTATCCTGCAAAAACAGCCTGTTTTGAATTTCATTTTCTTTAATTGGGAAGTTTTGTGGTTAAACCTACAGACTGTCTTTTACAGACAGAAGAGTTAATATTGCTCCACGCAGCACTGACGGCTTTAAACAGCTGAAAAACACTGTCAAATTAGTCTGTGTTTAATGTGAGACAAAATATTCTGTACAGGGTTTAAATCTGGACTCTGACCAGACAAAGCAATCAGTAAAAATCAGTTTACCTGATAGCTGATAGCTTGAGGAACAAAGCTGTTGCAGAGCCTGGCAGCATCCATGCCACCACTGCCAGGCTCTGCAACAGCTTTCTTCCTCAAGCTATCAGGATTTTAAACTCACAGGGGCGGATTTGAATACCCCCTCGCACACATACTCTATACTTACACATACACTTCTTCTGATGCTCTACTTGCACTGTCTGAAACATTGCTGCTGACACCGTTTACACTGTTTACTTCTACCTCTACCAAGTACTACCTCAGTATCTGCTGTGTGTATGTATGTTATCTGACTGTGTTTACACTGTTTACTTCTACCTTTACCAAGTACTACCTCAGTAACTGCTGTGTGTATGTATGTTATCTGACTGTGTTTACACTGTTTACTTCTACCTCTACCAAGTACTACCTCAGTAACTGCTGTGTGTGTATGTATGTTATCTGACTGTGTTTACACTGTTTACTTCTACCTCTACCAAGTACTACCTCAGTAATTGCTGTGTATGTATGTTATCTGACTGTGTTTACACTGTTTACTTCTACCTCTACCAAGTACTACCTCAGTAATTGCTGTGTATGTATGTTATCTGACTGTGTTTACACTGTTTACTTCTACCTCTACCAAGTACTACCTCAGTGACTGCTGTGTGTATGTATGTTATCTGACTGTGTTTACACTGTTTACTTCTACCTCTACCAACTACTACCTCAGTAACTGCAGTGTATGTATGTTATCTGACTGTGTTTACACTGTTTACTTCTACCTCTACCAAGTACTACCTCAGTAACTGCTGTGTATGTATGTTACCTGACTGTGTTTACACTGTTTACTTCTACCTCTACCAAGTACTACCTCAGTAACTGCTGTGTATGTATGTTACCTGACTGTGTTTACACTGTTTACTTCTACCTTTACCAAGTACTACCTCAGTAACTGCTGTGTGTATGTATGTTATCTGACTGTGTTTACACTGTTTACTTCTACCTCTACCAAGTACTACCTCAGTAACTGCTGTGTGTAATCTGACTGTGTTTACACTGTTTACTTCTACCTCTACCAAGTACTACCTCAGTAACTGCTGTGTATGTATGTTATCTGACTGTGTTTACACTGTTTACTTCTACCTCTACCAAGTACTACCTCAGTAACTGCTGTGTATGTATGTTATCTGACTGTGTTTACACTGTTTACTTCTACCTCTACCAAGTACTACCTCAGTAACTGCTGTGTATGTATGTTACCTGACTGTGTTTACACTGTTTACTTCTACCTCTACCAAGTACTACCTCAGTAACTGCTGTGTATGTATGTTATCTGACTGTGTTTACACTGTTTACTTCTACCTCTACCAAGTACTACCTCAGTAACTGCTGTGTATGTATGTTATCTGACTGTGTTTACACTGTTTACTTCTACCTCTACCAAGTACTACCTCAGTAACTGCTGTGTATGTATGTTACCTGACTGTGTTTACACTGTTTACTTCTACCTCTACCAAGTACTACCTCAGTAACTGCTGTGTATGTATGTTACCTGACTGTGTTTACACTGTTTACTTCTACCTTTACCAAGTACTACCTCAGTAACTGCTGTGTGTATGTATGTTATCTGACTGTGTTTACACTGTTTACTTCTACCTCTACCAAGTACTACCTCAGTAACTGCTGTGTATGTATGTTATCTGATTGTGTTTACACTGTTTACATCTACCTCTACCAAGTACTACCTCAGTAACTGCTGTGTATGTATGTTACCTGACTGTGTTTACACTGTTTACTTCTACCTCTACCAAGTACTACCTCAGTAACTGCTGTGTATGTATGTTATCTGACTGTGTTTACACTGTTTACTTCTACCTCTACCAAGTACTACCTCAGTAACTGCTGTGTATGTATGTTATCTGACTGTGTTTACACTGTTTACTTCTACCTCTACCAAGTACTACCTCAGTAACTGCTGTGTGTATGTATGTTACCTGACTGTGTTTACACTGTTTACTTCTACCTCTACCAAGTACTACCTCAGTAACTGCTGTGTATGTATGTTACCTGACTGTGTTTACACTGTTTACTTCTACCTCTACCAAGTACTACCTCAGTAACTGCTGTGTATGTATGTTACCTGACTGTGTTTACACTGTTTACTTCTACCTTTACCAAGTACTACCTCAGTAACTGCTGTGTGTATGTATGTTATCTGACTGTGTTTACACTGTTTACTTCTACCTCTACCAAGTACTACCTCAGTAACTGCTGTGTATGTATGTTATCTGATTGTGTTTACACTGTTTACATCTACCTCTACCAAGTACTACCTCAGTAACTGCAGTGTATGTATGTTATCTGACTGTGTTTACACTGTTTACTTCTACCTCTACCAAGTACTACCTCAGTAACTGCTGTGTGTATGTATGTTATCTGACTGTGTTTACACTGTTTACTTCTACCTCTACCAAGTACTACCTCAGTAACTGCTGTGTATGTATGTTATCTGACTGTGTTTACACTGTTTACTTCTACCTCTACCAACTACTACCTCAGTAACTGCTGTGTATGTATGTTATCTGACTGTGTTTACACTGTTTACTTCTACCTCTACCAACTACTACCTCAGTAACTGCTGTGTATGTATGTTATCTGACTGTGTTTACACTGTTTACATCTACCTCTACCAAGTACTACCTCAGTAACTGCTGTGTGTATGTATGTTATCTGACTGTGTTTACACTGTTTACTTCTACCTCTACCGAGTACTACCTCAGTAACTGTAGTGTATGTATGTTATCTGACTGTGTTTACACTGTTTACTTCTACCTTTACCAAGTACTACCTCAGTAACTGCTGTGTGTATGTGTGTTTTCTGACTGTGTTTACACTGTTTACTTCTACCTCTACCAAGTACTACCTCAGTAACTGCTGTGTGTATGTATGTTATCTGACTGTGTTTACACTGTTTACATCTACCTCTACCGAGTACTACCTCAGTAACTGCTGTGTGTATGTATGTAATCTGACTGTGTTTACACTGTTTACATCTACCTCTACCAACTACTACCTCAGTAACTGCTGTGTGTAATCTGACTGTGTTTACACTGTTTACTTCTACCTCTACCAAGTACTACCTCAGTAACTGCTGTGTATGTATGTTATCTGACTGTGTTTACACTGTTTACTTCTACCTCTACCAAGTACTACCTCAGTAACTGCTGTGTATGTATGTTATCTGACTGTGTTTACACTGTTTACTTCTACCTCTACCAAGTACTACCTCAGTAATTGCAGTGTATGTATGTTACCTGACTGTTTTCATTTATCGTATTTATTGTTTCTAGTTAAATCTGTGTATGCACGTTTGCACTTTGTGCTCCTTGTTTTATGTTGCTCCGTGTTGTTCCTGGAAGAACAAAATTTCACTCCACTGTGTACTTGTACGAAGAAGAAGGGAAAAGAAATAAATAATAGATAAAAAATAAAAATAAAAATAAAATACAGGCTGTCGAGTTCAAGCATTACAAAGAATAAATGACAATAGATTAAACTGGAATATATCCAATATCAGACTGGGACTGGTATAAAACTAGGTCCCTTCCAGATTATTCAAAACCACTCCCCAAACATTCTGGAAGTGTTTATATGATTTAGCGTCATTGCAATGTAACCGATCCATTTGTATAATGAATAACATCTCATTTAACCACCTCTTTAAACATGGTGCCACTGGGGATTTCCAGGATAAAAGTGTGACTTTTTTAGCTGCAACCAAACCCGCCAGTAGAGCTTGCTGTTGTGCAAATGAAAAAGAAACAGAACTGTCAAAATAGCCAAAGATAGAACCAATCAGAGAACCAATGAAAGATATAAACCCAATAGTCATGCAACAGAGGGTAGGACTAGATTAAGTGAGACAAGGAACCTTCAGAGATTTGACACTGGAGAGACATATGTGTAGATTTTGTTCAGTTTGGTTTTAGAAAAGGAAAACCTGTGTACTACTTTAAACTGTATGAGTCTATACCTGGAGTAACAATGAATACTGGATAAACTGTCCTCTCACACCTACCTACCCTGGTGTGGTAGATGTTCTGTAGTGAGGAGCAGCCTTCCCCTCACTACAGAACATCTACCACACCAGGGTCACCAGGAGGGCCCACAACATAATCAGGGACAGTACACACCCCCAGCACACACTCTTCACACTTTTACCTTCAGGCAGACGTTACAGGAGTGTGAAGTCCAGGACCACAAGACTGACAAACAGTTTCTACTCACAGGCCATCAGGCTTGTGAACACCTCACGCACTACCTCTCTAACCTCTCCCATCTGAACTGGTTTTAACTGGTCTGATTAATTTATTGATGATTGATAATTTATTAATTGATTGATTTGACTGCACCTTACACTCACTGTACTGCTATTTACATACAATACTGTTTACACTCACTGTACTGCTATTTACATACAATACTGTTTACTCTCACTGTACTGCTATTTACATACAATACTGTTTACACTCACTGTACTGCTGTTTACATACAATACTGTTTACATTCACTGTACTGCTGTTTACATACAATACTGTTTACATTCACTGTACTGCTATTTACATACAATACTGTTTACACTCACTGTACTGCTATTTACATACAATACTGTTTACACTCACTGTACTGCTGTTTACATACAATACTGTTTACATTCACTGTACTGCTATTTACATACAATACTGTTTACACTCACTGTACTGCTATTTACATACAACACTGTTTACATTCACTGTACTGCTGTTTACATACAATACTGTTTACATTCACTGTACTGCTATTTACATACAATACTGTTTACTCTCACTGTACTGCTATTTACATACAATACTGTTTACATTCACTGTACTGCTGTTTACATACATTACTGTTTACATTCACTGTACTGCTATTTACATACAATACTGTTTACACTCACTGTACTGCTGTTTACATACATTACTGTTTACATTCACTGTACTGCTATTTACATACAATACTGTTTACACTCACTGTACTGCTATTTACATACAATACTGTTTACACTCACTGTACTGCTGTTTACATACAATACTGTTTACATTCACTGTACTGCTATTTACACACAACACTGTTTACATTCACTGTACTGCTGTTTACATACAATACTGTTTACATACACTGTACTGCTATTTACATACAATACTGTTTACTCTCACTGTACTGCTATTTACATACAATACTGTTTACACTCACTGTACTGCTGTTTACATACAATACTGTTTACATTCACTGTACTGCTATTTACATACAATACTGTTTACTCTCACTGTACTGCTATTTACATACAATACTGTTTACACTCACTGTACTGCTGTTTACATACAATACTGTTTACTCTCACTGTACTGCTATTTACATACAATACTGTTTACACTCACTGTACTGCTATTTACATACAATACTGTTTACTCTCACTGTACTGCTATTTACATACAATACTGTTTACACTCACTGTACTGCTATTTACATACAATACTGTTTACACTCACTGTACTGCTATTTACATACAATACTGTTTACATTCACTGTACTGCTATTTACACACAACACTGTTTACATTCACTGTACTGCTGTTTACATACAATACTGTTTACACTCACTGTACTGCTATTTACATACAATACTGTTTACTCTCACTGTACTGCTATTTACATACAATACTGTTTACACTCACTGTACTGCTGTTTACATACAATACTGTTTACATTCACTGTACTGCTATTTACATACAATACTGTTTACTCTCACTGTACTGCTATTTACATACAATACTGTTTACACTCACTGTACTGCTGTTTACATACAATACTGTTTACACTCACTGTACTGCTATTTACATACAATACTGTTTACACTCACTGTACTGCTATTTACATACAATACTGTTTACACTCACTGTACTGCTGTTTACATACGATACTGTTTACATTCACTGTACTGCTGTTTACATACAATACTGTTTACACTCACTGTACTGCTATTTACATACAATACTGTTTACATTCACTGTACTGCTATTTACATACAATACTGTTTACATTCACTGTACTGCTATTTACACACAACACTGTTTACATTCACTGTACTGCTGTTTACATACAATACTGTTTACACTCACTGTACTGCTATTTACATACAATACTGTTTACACTCACTGTACTGCTATTTACATACAATACTGTTTACTCTCACTGTACTGCTGTTTACATACAATACTGTTTACACTCACTGTACTGCTGTTTACATACAATACTGTTTACATTCACTGTACTGCTGTTTACATACAATACTGTTTACATTCACTGTACTGCTATTTACATACAATACTGTTTACTCTCACTGTACTGCTATTTACATACAATACTGTTTACACTCACTGTACTGCTATTTACATACAATACTGTTTACACTCACTGTACTGCTATTTACATACAATACTGTTTACACTCACTGTACTGCTGTTTACATACAATACTGTTTACATTCACTGTACTGCTGTTTACATACAATACTGTTTACACTCACTGTACTGCTGTTTACATACAATACTGTTTACACTCACTGTACTGCTATTTACATACAATACTGTTTACATTCACTGTACTGCTATTTACATACAATACTGTTTACATTCACTGTACTGCTATTTACATACAATACTGTTTACTCTCACTGTACTGCTATTTACATACAATACTGTTTACACTCACTGTACTGCTGTTTACATACAATACTGTTTACACTCACTGTACTGCTGTTTACATACAATACTGTTTACATTCACTACTCGCACAAAACATTATTGTTTACATTTGTTACTGCCAACTTGCACTTTATGGCTGCTGGTCTTCATACCTGCACATAAAAGCACATGTAATAATATATATATATTTCTTTTTTTTGTTATCTTATCTATTGGTGAATGGAGGAACAGCAAAGTACGAATTTCATTGTACAGTGTAACTGTCTGTTCTGCTGTACACATGACAATAAAACTCTTGAATCTTGAATCATAAGCCTCTTGACTTTTGACTTACATTGGGCTTGAATCTTTTTTGCCCAGGACTGTAAATGTAAAGTATGAATATTAAGAGGTTACGTGTCATCACCTTACACTGAAACGTAATAAAGCTATGATATTTCTGTGTAAACTTACCTTCACAGAGTTATGAGGCTTCTACACAACAGTAATGACAAATACAGAGACTAACTACACACAGATGGAAATAGTGCTGGCCTTTATATTGTTATTTCAGATACAGTGGCAATATTCCTGTTACCATGCAGTTTGTTTTCATTTTTTCTTTCAATTAATCATGGTATCCATGATCTGACAGCAAACTGCAATGTAGACACTTTATTAAAATGCAAGCTGAAGATCCTCTGATACAATACACCACTGATATCATTTTCTAGGCTATATATTTACTGAATTTACACATTGGAAAAACATTAAACATACAAAAATGTACCTTTTCTTTTGGACTTGTATGTATTATTTATTTCCCAAAGATATTCCTGTTCCAGCATTACTGAGCTCCTGTGCACAAAGCCAGCTCTATAGTGTGATGAGTTTGGTATAGAGCAACTCCAGTGGCCTGCATGGAGCCTTGACCTCAACCCCACTGACCACCTTTGGGATAAATTGGAACGCTGACTGTGAGCCAGGCCTTCTCGTCTAACCCCAGTGCCTGACCTCTCTCTTTTGACTGAATGGGCACAAATTCTCATAGACACTCTTTCAAGAATAGTGGAAAGGCTATCCCAGAAGAGTGGACACTGCTATAACTGCAAAGAGGAGCAACTCCATATTAAATGTCCATGATTTTAGAATAGAACATCCAATAAGCTCTTCTACATGTGATGGTCAGCTGTTCACGTGTATACATGTCCACGTACACCAAAAGTGTAGTGGTCCAACTCTTTCTTATGTCCTGTGCCTGAGATCCTCGTTAGCTTCTGATTAGGTCCTTCTGGAACCCAGTCAAGCTTGAAAACATGAACGTATGGATTACAGGACTGGAGGTGGGACCCCCGCCATAACCAGACGGAATTAAAACTTGTGCTGGATAATTAGAATAACAGCAGCTGCCACGAGAACCGTTACAGGTGATGCGTTAATACGTTTGTGGGAACTAGTTTAACGCCCTGCTTGAATAAGCATGAAATGATGTCTGCAGCTTATTGTTGAGTTTCCATCTATGAATGGCCAATTTCAGACAGCACGCTGCACCTTCTAATTAAGTTTGGTGACGATAAGAGAATAGCAGCAAACCGATAAATGCAAGCAGCATAGCGGCTCAGTTATTTCTGCAAAACGCAAATACATTCTGCGGCCTGTGTTTGACTCCCGCAATCAGCCCAAGCATTCTGAAATGTTGAATTCTGATTGTTTTCTAAAGCGGGGAGGACGGGGGAGGGGGCGAAAACATTTTACATGACTGATTAAATTGAAATGCCTCTCTAATCCACAAAGGTACCCAGTAATCAGAGGAGAACAGCATGTTTAAATATGCACCTCATACAAGAACCCCGCAGTGAGACTTTTAAAGAAGAGACTTTTGCTGCTGTTTATTTCTTTCTTGTTTTTTGTGAGTAATAATTACTCTCTTGCCTTCAGCAGTGAGTGGGCAGTGCTGTATTTTAAGTGTTTCGATCACCAGCACTGTATGGGCCTGCGTCAGGCATTTAAAAAAAATAATAAAAAAGAGTGTGATGGAGAGAAAAGGAGCAAACCTTCTGCTCAGTCACCTCACCGTTAGAAAATTAACCCATTAAATGCCTTAGACTTGCCAGAGGGACCAGGCCTACCTCCCTTGCTCCTCTAACATAAGGATAAATCTGCGTGGTTTTCCGTGTTGCTGCTGAATAATAAGCATTAGATAGTCATAAGGCTGGGATTTTGAAAGTGTTAAGTGTTTGAAGCCAGCCTGGCAGGTGGAGATGCAGCTTTATTGGGTCTCTTCATATCAAGTACTATGTGACCATGAAGGATGGAGGTGCAGTCTCATTACCTGCTCTAGATTGCTAGGTTGAGGCTAAAATAAGACTCTACCCACAGACTTAAACTCTGTGTTTCAGCATCGACATGAAAAATACCCTGTATATGATGATTTTGTATTTATTTAGCTTATTTGCTGTTTTAATAAATGCATTGGGTTTAAGATAACATAACATTGTATTTGTAACTAAATATCTGTGGTCTAAATACCATGGCACGGTGGTGTAGTGGTTAGCACTGTAAACAATCCAGGTTCAAATCCCAATTGGGGCAGTTGTGTGCATTTTTCCTCAAACACTTTGGCTCAACTACCGACTAACCATCACCTTTATCCTTTAAATGGAAGAAGCTTTTAAATACCCTTTTACTGGTCTAGCTAAACTAGAATTAAGACTCTCAAATTAGCCACATTTTGCACACAGCAGAATTTGACCTCTGCATTTAACCCATCCGTGCAGTGAAACACCCACATATACACACACTAATGAACAGTGAGCGCGGAGCCCGGAGCGGTGGGCAGCCCTATCCACGGCGCCCAGTGAGCAGTTGGGGTTAGGTGCCTTGCTCAAGGGCACCTCAGTCATGGCGTGGGGGATCCCAGGGATCGAACCGGCGACCTTCCGGTCACAAGACCAGATCCCTCTCCTTCAGGCCACGACTTCTAGGACATACCAGTTCCTCTCCTCTGTAGAGGGGGGGACAAGAACAACCAAGAAAAGGTTATATGACTATAAAAAAGACTATATGAACCCCATGCAGGTGTCACGGTCGGGTAGTGGTCAGCACTGTCGCCTCACAGCATGATGATCTGGGTTGGATTCCCGGCCCGGGCCATGCTGTGTGGAGTGTGTATGTTCTCCTCGTGTTTGAGTGGGTTTCCTGCGGGTGCTCCAGTTTCCTCCCACAGTCCAAACACATGCATGTTAGGTTGATCAGTCACTCTACATTGCCTGTAGGTGTGAGTGTGGCGACCTGTCCATTGGGAACCCTGCCATCGACTGATGACACTGGGTTTGGCTTCAGCCCCCCCTTATGACCCCACTAGCAGGATATCGAGGAAGATAATGGATAGAGGTTTGAAATACCTCACTTTTTTCAATAGTAGATACATTTCTTGCTCCTCTAACATAAGGACAAATCAGTCAGTTAGCAAAATTTCCAAAGTATCTACTGAACAATAAGCATTAGAATGTCATAAGGCTGTGAGTTTAAAGGGTTAAGTGTTTCAAGCAAGCCTGGCAGGCGAAGATGCAGCTTTATTGGGTCCTTTCGTTCACACGGAGCTGAATGTATTTGTGGATTAGAGACAGGTGTGCGGCAGATTCAGTACTGATTAGGCTGGGCTACGTCTTCTTCTGCCACCGTCAGATTTAATGTGATGTGAAATTCGGCAGATCCATCACTGCAGCTGCATCTCACAAACACACACAAGCTTGTATTGATGTCTTGGTGGGGTTTTACTAGGGCTGAATTCATAACTAGGGTTGCCAACCTCGACACTTGATCTGTAGCTTGATTTGTTTCTAAATATATGAAGGCTCATGATGGAATCTAATGTAAACAGCTGCCAGTTACAGCCACAGGACCCCATCTTCTCGGTTAAAGGACCCATGAAAAACTGAATTTCGTCACTTCTTAGAAATAATAAGAGTTGAAAGAGTTGCACTCACTGCATGCAGTCCGTACATGGATATTAAGTAGCAGCCTGTGTTGAATATATGTACACTATATTGCCCAAAGTATTCGCTCGTCTGTCTTCACATGCATATGAATTTGAGTGACATCCCATTCTTAATCCATAGGGTTTAATATGATGTTGGCCCAACATTTGCAGCTATAATAGCTTCAACTCTACTGGGAAGGCTTTCCATAAGGTTTAGGAGCACTATGCACCTCAGCATCCACTGACCCACTCTATTTTGAGGCTGAGTTGCTGTCATTCCCATCGTTATAATTCCACTGACAGTGGACTGTGGAATCTTTAATAGTGAGAAAATTTAATGACTGGACTTGTAGCACATGTGACATCCTAACACAGTACCACGCTGGTGTTCACTGAGCTCCTGAGAGCGACCCATTAATTTTCAATTGTGTGCAGAAGCAGTGTGTACGACTAGGTGCTTGGTTTTATACACCTGTGGTCATGGAAGTAATTGGAATACCTCAATTTCATGATTTGGATGGTTGGATGGTTATATATATATATATATATATATATATATATATATCGTCTCTGTCCAATGAAAAACATGTCTCCATTTTGGTCGATTTTGAGTTTTCTAAATTATTTGAACATGCCAATGGTATGAAAATTTCATTATGAATGGACCAATAGAATCATACAAACCTATTCCCAGGTTGTCATCATATCTTCATCAAATTAATATGTAATGTTGATTTTGTATTTGACACCTAAACATCAAGTCGAACCTTCTTTTTGAGCCTCCTGTTGCGAAGTTAATACGTTAAGACACATCATGTGATCTAAAGCTACCATTGAATCCGACCTAAGCTCTCTGCCTGCCTTCTGACTCAGTAATGCTGCCTCCCTCCATTGTAACAAGAGGTTTTACATAGTGCAGCTTTAATGAAGTATTCACTTTTGCATGCAGAAGAATATGACATGGGGCGTAGGAGGATGTAGAGATATGTTGCCAGATGAATGCAGTAAATCCACGTTGTGATATTAAACCAACAAATTCAGCAACTCCAGACATCCAAATCACTCTGGTTCCTCACGGTAGACGACAGGAGCCGAAATGAAACAGAAAGTGATGATGGTTGCTCATTTCAATCTCTGTTGGGTTCTCACACCGGGCTTTAAAGCACGCCGTCTCAAGCCACACATTAGCCGAGCGATGAGCCTTGTTTCGAGGCCGAGGTTTCCTTATCACAGGCCAGCTAAGATCTTAATGAGTTCACACTCAGTGTAGTGACTGCAGACAGAATGTCTTCTCTTTTCTCTCTCTCGCTCTGCTCTGCCCACAGGGCCAGTAGGAGAAATAGTCCTGTTGGCTTGCTGCCAGATATCTCTTTATCTGTACAGAAGAGATTCAGGATTTTATTGTAATTTCAGCTAAACAGTCTATCTTTGCCAAGACATGAAGAGAGATAAAAAATCTTACACAGCATTTGAGTCTATAAACACAGACTCATGAGATAAACCCCTGCTTTTCTCTCTCTTCTCTTTTTTCTCTCCTTCTCCAAAATCCCTTTATCTCTGCCCGCCACAAACACACCAGCCAGACCACCAGGCAGGTACAAAGAGCCGAACAAAGGACTCGGTAAAGAGGATAAGGATGGAGGGAAGGAGGAAGCAGAGGAGGAAAGCAAAGAAGAGAGACAGAAAAAAGGGAAGAAAGAGAGGAAAAAGAAAGAGTTGGAGATGGAGAGAGAACTATGATGAAACATGCAGAAATAGAGATAAGAGACAGAGAGGAAGAGAGTGAGAGTAAGAAATAAAGAAAGAGATAAAAGAAGGAGAGGGGGAAAAATGGGGGAATATGTAAATATAGAAAGATACATAGAGACTTGAAAAGAGAGAGATAGATAGAGAGCGACACAAGGAAGCAAAAGAGAGTGACAGAAGGAGAGATAGATAGAAAGAAAAATAGGTAAAGATGGACATATGGAAGTAGAGAGACAGAGATGAGAGAAAGATAGATAGATAGAGAGTAAGAAATAGAGAAAGAGATGAGATGAAAGAAGGAGAGGAAGAAAATGGGGTAATATGTAAATATAGAAAGATACATTGAGACTTGAAAAGAGATAGATAGAGATAGAGAGCAACACAGGGAGGCAATAGAGAGTGACAGAAAGAGAGATAGAAAGAAAAATAGGTTAAGATGGTAAAATATGGAAGTAGAGAGACAGAGATGAGAGAAAGACAGAGAGAGAGAGAGATAGAGAGAGAGAGAGAGAGAGAGAGAGAGAGAGAAAAATAGAGAAAGAGATTGAGATGAAAGGAGAGGAAGAAAAATGGGGTGATATGTAAAAAAAAAAGAGAAAGATACATAGAGACTCGAAAAGAGAGAGATAGAGATAGAGAGTGACCCAGGTAGGAAAAATAGATTGACATAATAAGAGATAGATGGAAAGAAAAATAGGTAAAGATGGAAATATGGAAGTAGAGAGGCAGAGATGATGAGAGAAAGAGAGAGAGAGAGTAAGAAATAGAGAAAGAGATTGAGATGAAAGAAGGAGAGGGAGAAAAATGGGGTAATATGTAAATATAGGTAAATATAGAAAGATACATAGAGATTTGAAAAGAGATAGATAGAGATAGAGAGTGAAAGAGGGAGGCAATAGAAAGTGACAGAAAGAGAGATAGATAGAAAGAAAAATTTGTAAAGATGGAAATATGGGAGTAGAGAGACAGAGATGAAAGAAAGACAGAGAGAGAGAGTAAGAAATAGAGAAAGAGATTGAGATAAAAGGAGGAGAGGAAGAAAAATGGGGTAATATGTAAATATAGAAAGATACATAGAGATTCGAAAAGATAGAGAGCGACACAGGTAGGCAATAGAAAGTGACAGAAAGAGACAGATAGAAAGAAAATAGGTAAAGATGGAAATATGGAATAGAGAGACAGAGAAGACAGGAAGAGAGATGGAACGAGAGAGAGGAAGAAGAAAGAGCTGGATAGAAAAAGAATTGGACATAGAAATAAAATTTAAAAAAGAAGAGAAGGATAAATAGGGAATATGGAAATATAGAATGAGAGATGAAGAAAGGAAGAGAGATGGACAGTAACTGTTTTGATAGTGACACATTTAGATAATAAGAGTTTAGAGTATAATTCTAAACACTAGCCTGTAAATAACTACCAAACCCAGCTGTGAACAGTTATACACACACAGATCCCTGTATCTTCCTGTCTTGCAGCAGGTTTATGTGTTTGAGTAAAGTTTTAGAAAGTATTGCTTAGAAGTCTTTCTAATGTATGTCTGCATTGTTTACCACAGCTTTTTAAAAGTAGTAGATTTTGATTAATAGTTAGGTTCATTTAACTTATAATAATAATAATTTAATAGTCTTAACACTTTCTATGAGCATGTATTCAGTCATTCCCACTGCAGCTGGGTGTTATTTTTAAAGACTTGAATTGTACTATAATACACAGATAATATCTAAATTACCTGTCGGCTTTTTCGTCCACCTTGTTTGTAGTTTGAGAGACTGTTTGCAGTGAGTGGTCAGTCACGAAACCAGGTGCCATCAGCCAACACCATCAAACTGTCAAAACCACCCCCTCTGAAAGCTCAAGCAGGAAAACGTTCTCTCGAGTGCAGAGAGCAGCTGACGGTGATGCAGTGCATGAGGAGAAATATCAAATCGAGGATGGAAAGGACAGTTTAGTGCATGCAGTTCTTCTTTCTGTGCTCACCAGTTTCACATTTGTGCTCACAAGTGGGACATTTACACACTTTGGATGTTAAAACTTGGTGGTTTCTATTTTTCACCTCGTGTTTTAGTTTCTACACTAATATGGCACAATATTGACCAGGATGCAGTCTCATCTTCCTGCTCTGGAATGCAGAGGCGTGTCTTAATATATGTCTCAGAACACACACTGGGGGTGCATCTGAAATCACCTACTGAGCCAGTAGGTACTAGATTGGAGCCAGTACGTACTGCAGTATGCAGTTTCAGTTTTTAGTAATCTCACAATCTCAGACATACTATATCCACCTTACCTACATCCTATGACACCAAATGTCAGACCACCACCGTAAAAAAAAGCCCCACTATTCATTAAAAGCCCCTTTTACTGACATCACTTTAGATACTGTTTGTGACACTGATCTGCGTTTTGTCTGAATATGTACTCAGACGGTGTCGAGCTGTAACTCGGAGAAGAACCAGGGGAACCTTAATAATTTTTTTAACCTCAGAAGTAGCTCTAAGCTCTGTAGCAGCAGTTCACCAGCAGTAGCTACACAGGTTTCTCCCTCCGCTTTGAACTCCGCAGCTCCAGGTGATTCATGAGATAGCACAGTGTGCTGCGGTCGCATACATAAAAGCGTCTCCCGATTCAGGAGGTCATCCAGGTAACATTTGCGTACTGCTGGATGAATACTGAGTATTTGGACGTACTAGCTGTGCTCGCCTACTGATTTCACTACTGAGTAGTGGGCAAGTAGGCGGTTTCACAGTGTGCACAGTGTGTTTCAGTAGTGATTTTTTTTTTATCTAAAAATTAATTTCATAATACAAAAATCTAAACACTCTTTTAAAAAGTAACATTGCGTAACTCATCATCCAAATAGCCATCATGTGACCATGTGGGACAGGGAGGCAATATCATATTCTGCTCTAACTGGCAGGGGTGTGGCTAAAATAAGGCTCCACCTACAGACTAAAACTCTGTGTTTCAGCAGTGACAGGAAAAATACTCTGTATATGATGGTTTTGTATATATTAGCTTCTTACTGTTTAAATTAATGCATTGATGCTCAGAACATTGTCTTCATAAACAAATATCTGAGGTCTGGATACTTCTTTTTACTGTGGGTCGCAGTTAGAACTCAGTACTCAGTAGAACTGTATATGAATGCTCTATTAGGGCTCTATAAGTAGTTTTTTTATTTTATTAGGGTAGTTCATTATAAGTTGGTATGAGAGAGTCCACGGTCTGGCATGTTTTTTTCTGAAAATTCCTTCTGAATTGTACTTTGAATAATTAATATTATGAATAATTGTACATACGTTTTTGTTTGCCCTCTGTGCTTATAAGAGATTAATGAGTGTCTTCAAGTAGAAAAAAAAGATTCACCCAGACTTTCACACTCTGAATTTCAATTTATTCTACTTCCTTTGATAACAGAACTGGCTCATTCCTCACCAGCGGATTAATTTATGGCTCTATCGCTGTCAGCGGGAGTCTGACAGCAGTGCTTCCAGTCCCACACAGACTGACAGGATGTCATGTTCCTGAATAAGATCGCAGAGGAAAGTACTGTGTAACCTCTCTATGCTGTCAGCGTGAGAGACACCCCTGCACCATCAAAGAAAAGGCTGTCAGTGTGATATCAAAGACACGTCTCCTACACGCACGTGGAGGCTGCGCTGCTGCTGCTGAAGCGGCCTGGCGGCTAGCTGCTGTTACCTCAGCTGTAAAGATGGAGATTAGCCAGGTTTCTCTCCTCAAGGCTCTGAATTTCTTATCAGGACATGTGGATGCAGTTGTTAGGCTTGTGTGCAAGCACAGCGTCTCAACTCTGCATGCTAGGGAGACACCAGTCTCTCGTCTGGTCCACAAACAGGCAGGCAGCTGAGTATTACTGACAGTGAGCTGCCAGTTGATTACATGCACTTACCTGGTACTACTGCATATTGGTCATTTTATCAGAAACACATACCTTATAAGTAACAATTTGCAAGAAGAACACAAAATATAGTGTATTAGTGGGATGTTGGACCTTCATAAGCTGTCAGAACAGCTTCAGTGCACCTTGATATAGATTCTACAAATCTCTGGATGATCCCTTAGTTAGTTTTATGATGGGGCTGGATAGTGCTGGTAAACACACTGCTCAAATACAATCTTTTTTTTAAATTTAATCTTATTTAACCAGGTCAGTTCCATTGAGACACAATTATGTCTTTTTCAGCCTGGCCCAAGACAGCAGCCTAAAACATCAAATCAAACAACAATAAAATATCGATGCTGTCCAATGTAAACCATGTATTTCTATTTTTGTTGATTTTAAGTTTTTTATATAATTTGAACACACCAATGGCCATTTACCTTGTGTGAAAATTTCATGAGTAATGGACCAATATCAATGCTCCAGAATAAATTCTGGTTCCACTGACTTATATTGAAAGTAAAGAAGGTTTTTGGTCTCTCCTGTAAAGTTGTGATTTTGGTAATATTTGTTTTTCATGCAAAGCAAGAGCAGGAAGGGTAAGAGACTGTTTCCAGGTTCCTTACAAGATTGCTGAATGTTCCAGGAGATATAAGTTCCCCTAAATTCAGAGTGCTCTGTAGTGAATTCCTAGGAGCGTGTGCAGAATGCCGAATTCAGAGCGAACTTTGGGAACATCAAGCAGATAACAGGCATTTGAACGTTAGCAGTAAGTACTCTGGGTTCTTGAGATATAACCACATAAATATTGAGGAAGTTGGCCTAGGATGGCTTTATATTTGAAAGTATACCAGTGTGAGAGGTGACGTGCAGCCAGTGAGGGCCACTCAACTCTGCCATATAAGGTGCAATGGTGAATGAAGGTTTTGCAACCTGTACCAAACCTCAAGGCCCTGTGGTACACAGAGTCCAGAGATTGCAGACATGTTGCAGGGCCATGCTTTTTCCTGGCAGCAAATGTAAATTTAATTTAGTTCCAGCTTTAATTCTTTGACCAGGTTTTCTATATGAGATATAAAAGAAAGCCTGTCATCAATCAAGACACCCAGATACTCATAACAAGGCACATTTCTCTAAAATAGCTGTTCAGCTGGGTTGAGATCTGCTGACTGTGAGGAAATAGCATCATTTTCATACCAATCAAACCATGCAGTGACCCCTCATGGCCTGTTAATGGGAGCGCAGCCATCCTGGAGGAGAACAAATGTGATTGGTCATTTGCATGTGATCCTTAAAGGAGAAGCGTGTGACCTCAAGTGCTGAGGTTGCAGATTGCAACCAACTGAACCCAGGACACGTACCCGCATCCTTCCCCTTCCTAGAACCCACTGTAGGTCATGAGGTTGTCTGTGGTGAACCGTCCCAAATTCGTTTCATTTCTTCATGTTGTTGTTTCATTGATGGCGAGAAGTCACCCAGCTTTGCTTTTGCTTTGCTTTTCTAAATATTCATTTTGTTCCTCCATCTGTCAGAATCTGGGTTTTTTAAGTTCTCACAGTACAAATGGTTAGCATGAAAAAACCCAAAATGAATCCACAGGGATTTTGCATCAATCACTCTGCCTTAAAAGGTGCAGCAATATCTCTTATAACGCCGGGCCTGAGGCGCCAGAATGTAACTACTGCACCATTTAAGGTGGAACGGGAAAATTCAAACATAAAGCTGGTCCCTAAGAAGCTGAATGCCAGAGCCAGAATATATTTAACTGGAAATTAGAACATTCAAACCAGAAGCTGAAAAAAGACACTTCAGTCTCATAGTTTATTACTGCCACTATTTTTGATGAGAAGATTTAAGCTATAAGGTGGCACCTTGGTGTAGTGGTTAGCATGCTGGTGTAGTGGTTAGCACTGTCTCCTCACAGCAAGACAATCCAGGTTGGATTTCCGGTCCGGGCTGTTCTGTGTGCTTAAGTGGGTTTCCTCCAGGTACTCCCTGTTTGGAAGTATGGGAGCAACGGGACATGGGGGGGCTGCAGCCAATCCCAGCATCATCAGGCAAAGACGGGGTACACCATGGACAGGTCGCCAGTCCATCACATGGCCAACACATACTCACACCTATGGGCAGTTTAGAGTGAGTGATCAATCTAACATGCATGTGTTTGGACTGTGGGAGGAAACCAGAGTACCTGGAGGAAACCCACTTAAGCACGGGGAGAACATACACACTCCACACAGAACCACCCAGACCAGGGATCCAACCACTACACCACCATGCCACTTTATAACTTAAATCTTCTCATCAAAAATAGTGACAGTAATAAACTATGAGACTGAAGTGTCTTTTTTCAGCTTCTGGTTCAAATGTTCTAACTTCCAGTTAAATATATTCTGGCTCTGGCATTTAGCTTCTTAGTCACCAGCTTCTTGTTCGAATTTTCCCGTTCCACCTTAAATAGCGCGGTAGTTACATTCTGGCGCCTCAGGCCCGGCTTTATAAGAGATATTGCTGCACCTTTTAAGGCAAAGTGTGATTGATACAAAATCCCTGTGGATTCAGTTTGGATAAAACAGAAGATAATGGATGGATGGATGGCTGGATGGATCTTCTACCTGTAGCTACCAATAAATATGCACTATGGTAAAACATTTCAAGGATTCTTCTCTTCTTTCTTTGTCTTCCAATCAGTGCTAATCAAATTCAAGCTGCTTCGCTAATGTTAAAGGTACTCTCTACAGCCATTGCATGATTTGTCCATTCTGCTCTACATTAGAAACATGGTGGTGCTACATGGCAGCCTCTGCTGGAAGATGATCTGCTCATATAAAGGCCTTATTTTGAGCTGATTTAACTCTTTAATGCACAACCTGGGTCAAAAGAGATTTTATTTTCTATATCTCTGCAGTAAATGAATTTCATCACTCAAGCTTCTATGTATTCCTCAATGTACTCATTTTTAATCAGCACTGATGATTTCAGTTTTATTTTTTTACTTTGTTAATACAAATTCACTATGGAATTTAATAGGAACCATTGACATTTATGAACATTTGCAGTCGGGAACATATTTACATAAACAACTTTTATTCATTAAGTAAATAAATGAGAATTAAAATAATGATTTAACATCAAAAACAAGATTTTTAATGAACACGTGGAACATTAAATATTATAATAAACTGATTTCAAAAGATATACCAAAGAGAAACTCACCACACACACACAAATACATCTTTCATACAACCCTCGCCACATACCCAGGCTTGAGACAACACGCCCCTCTCCCCCACCCCTCTCCCCCACCTATGAGCAATTTAAAGTGACCAATCAACCTAACATGCATGTGTTTGGACTGTGGGAGGAAATACAGCAATACATAAAATAACAAAGGAGATGTATGTGGGTCAAGTTTGAGGCATGTTGTGCATTAGAAGGGGTTTGCTTAGCTAGTGCATCAAGGGGTTGAACACAGTTTCTAGTTAGTTTCACACTAAAGAAAGCTTAGCTTTGTAGACTGTATTCTATTTCTGTTAATAGATCCCCATAAATCTGCTCCTTTAAAGCTACATAATAGAGTCAGCGGAGTTCAGTCCTGTTCTTTTATCCTACTGTAGGCCACGCATGCTCTTGTCCACTTGTGGAGAATATAGTGAATGGGTGACTCATCTGAATCTTATGATATGTAGACCAGTGTCTATATTTGCCCCACTGAACTCTCAAATGTGCATTCATCTTTGTAATGAGGGGTTTATGCTCTGCAGCTGGGCTGTAATATCCCTCTTTATGTAGCTGTGAATTAAAAGCACACGCAGAAACAGTTCAATCACATCTTGCGCTGACTTTACGAGTCACCTGAGTAGCAGCTGCTTTTGTGTTTCTACTTTACATGTCATGCTAATTTATGACCACAACTTTAAACCATATTTATTGACATTTTTACCAAAGGTCAGAGTGCAGATCGGTTCTGGTTCCATTGACTTGCATTAAAAGTTAAGTATGTTTTTACCCTCTCCTTTAAAGTTGCCATTTTTGGAGAGGTTTGTTTTTGGACAGCAGCGATATTTTAGAGCATCTGTGTCAGGGGTATTAAATTAGAGTTCAGTAAGGTCCACCTAGAGGAGATTTCCTCAGGCCAAGGTTGGGACGTCATCATTTCTAACGTGTGTTCTGATTCAGTGGTGTATCCTGTTTACTGAAGTAGTCTAGTATCAGCATCTTATACCATCAGCTACTGAAACACCAACACATCACACATACCGTTCAGTATATTTCAGTATATTTACTGTTTAAATGCTGAACTAAAATGCTGAACTTCAAAAAAATGTTTTTTTTAAGTAAAATTAGAGCTACATTTAAAATGCGTTTGAAAAAAAGTACATCATAAAGTGTTTATTTATAATAAAAAAGGGAAATAAAATGTTTAGTCTTGTTAACTGAGTTTCACATCTTAACAGTTTATCTCTCTCTTGTATTCCTCCACACTTCTCTTATTCAGTGAGAGAAGTGGGCTCTTGGTTGTCCAGCCAGGACTAAATCTGGGCTGAAACTGTGTTAGGATCATTCACACACACATAAGAGATATCCGGAACGTTCTGTGTGGAGTGTGCATGTTCCCCCCGTGCTTAAGCGAGTTTCCTCCGGGTACTCTGGTTTCCTCCCACAGTCCAAACACATGCATGTTAGGTTGATCGGTCACTCTAAACTGCCCGTAGGTGTGAGTGAGTGTTGGTCATGTGATGGACTGGCGACCTGTCCATGGTGTACCCCGCCTTTGTCCGATAATGCTGGGATGGGCTCAATCACCCCCGTGACCCTGACTAGTGGGATAAAGCGGAAGATGATGGATGGATTGATGTATGGATGGATGAATAGATGAATGGATGGATATAAGATATGTGGCTACTTTTGATTAGCGCCATAGTCTCAGAACATATGAGATGTTGGTTTGGAGCTGTCTGTGGGAAGTATAAACATCTCTGTCTCGGTCCATTCCTAGTTGAAAAGTGGTTTTTCATCGTTGACTTTTCAGTTTTTAGAGCACGCCATCTGACTCGCTTTATTCTCAGACGGCTGCTTCTCGCCTGTGTGAGTGCCACGCTCCCGAACATTAAATTGTTCTCAGTAGTTGTTATATCAGTTTGGGTCCACATTGGACAACGTCTAGGTCTGGACCCGGACCACGGTCAGCCTATTAGTGACCTCTGATCTATGTACTGACTCAAAAAAAAGCTTTACTGTTTAAAGAATTATATAGTTTGCAAGGCTGTTAACCCTTTTATTCTTGTAATACATCTTTTGGCATGTTCTTTTTATCCTTTTTGAACACTTACACCACTGTGCAAGTTCCTGGCACCTAAGCTCTCTGTTTAAAACCTTTTATCTGAGCAATACACGCATTTTCACCAGAAAGAACACCAGATATCATTAGAACCGGTGTAAATAAGCATATATACAATACAAAGTAGCATAAATATCTTGGATAATGGATAGTCTTGGATAGTGGATAATATAAAAAAAATAGAGAATATCATCACAGCCTGGTTTGGGAACAACACCAAGCAGGACAGATGGGCTCCACAGAGAGCAGTGCGTTCAGCGGAGCGCATTATTCGTACAGAGCTTCCTGACCTGCTGACCATATACTGCGGTGCTGAACCAAGGCCAGAAATATTGAAGGACCCCAGCCACTCCAGTAATGGACTCTTCTCTCTGCTGAGTTCAGGGAAGCACTTTTACACCCTGAAGGCGAACACAGAGAGGATAACGAGGAGTTTCTTCCCGCAAGTCATTCAAGACCACCTCACACACATCATACACAGGATTCACACAGAGATCATACACAGGACTCACACACAGATCATACACAAGACTCACATACACATCATACACAGGACTCACACACACATCATACACAGGACTCACACACATATCATACACAGGACTCACACACATATCATACACAGGACTCACACACATATCATACACTGGATTCACACACACATCATACACAGGACTCACACACACATCATACACAGGACTCACACACATATCATACACTGGATTCACACACACATCATACACAGAACTCACACACACATCATACACAGGACTCACACACATATCATACACTGGACTCACACACATATCATACACTGGACTCACACACAGATCATACACTGGACTCACATACACATCATACACAGGACTCACACACACATCATACACAGGACTCACACACATATCATACACAGGACTCACACACATATCATACACAGGACTCACACACATATCATACACTGGATTCACACACACATCATACACAGGACTCACACACACATCATACACAGGACTCACACACATATCATACACTGGATTCACACACACATCATACACAGAACTCACACACACATCATACACAGGACTCACACACATATCATACACTGGACTCACACACACATCATACACTGGACTCACACACATATCATACACTGGACTCACACACACATCATACACTGGATTCACACACATATCATACACTGGACTCACACACACATCATACACAGGACTCACACACATATCATACACTGGACTCACACACACATCATACACTGGATTCACACACACATCATACACAGGACTCACATACAGATCATACACAGGACTCACACACAGATCATACACTGGACTCACACACACATCATACACAGGACTCACATACAGATCATACACAGGACTCACACACAGGTCATACACTGAACTCACATACATATCATACACTGGACTCACACACAGATCATACACTGGACTCACACACATATCATACAGTGGACTCACACACAGATCATACACAGGACTCACACACATCATACACAGTACTCATACACATATCATGCACAGGATTCACACACACATCATACACTGGACTCACACACACATCGTACACAGGACTCACACACACATCATACAATGGACTCACACACACATCATACACAGGACTCACACACACATCATACACAGGACTCACACACACATCATACACTGGACACACACACACATCATACACAGGACTCACACACAGATCATACACAGGACTCACACACAGATCATACACAGGACTCACACACACATCATACACTGGACACACACACACATCATACACTGGACACACACACACATCATACACAGGACTCACACACAGATCATACACTGGACTCACACACACATCGTACACAGGACTCACACACACATCATACAATGGACTCACACACATATCATACACTGGACTCACACACACATCATACACTGGACACACACACACATCATACACAGGACTCACACACAGATCATACACAGGACTCACACACAGATCATACACTGGACTTCTGCTCAGTCGCATAGTGCAATTTTCAGTCATTCCTTTCATCGCTTGTTGCACATTTTGCAATCTGCAATTTATTATTAATGTTCATCTCCACTGCAAACGTCTGCTTATTTTCTAAGTCTATAGTGTGTATATGTATTATTTATTTTATTATATTGTTTAGATATATTATTTATTTGTTCATATTTCTGATATCTTTGTACTTTATATTATATTTTTGTGTCATATGAATGGGCAGATGTCAAAGCATTTCACCAATAGTTGTACCTACATACTACATGTACATACATGTACATACTATGTATGTAAAAAAATAAACTTTGACTCTTGTGAGCCAGTTTGAAGAACAAAGTTTAGTTCCAGACATTGTATGAATTTATTCAGTTCCTTCAGCAGCAATCTTGATTTAGCTTAATGAAGTACTGAGCAGTCAAAGCAGGTATTAGATGAGAACTGTAAATAATACTGGGTTACCACAAGGAAAAGCTTGACATATGCAAAATCACTACCTACTATATTAATACTACCTAAATATTAAAAACTAATATAAACATTTAAAAAATATATTTTTAATTATAATAATATCCCCTGATTTTTACACAGAACTGTGTCTTTAGTCTGAAGTCCTTAAATAATCTGAGGTCTAAAGCAGGATTTTTGGACTAGTCTTTAATTATTTGCCAAATACCAAAAAAAAAAGACAAATCACTTCATTGTTTTGATCCAGAATCGGGGTCTGCAGGGTCTGCTCAGCATTTTTACTCACGTAACAGAGCATGGTAGGACGTTTGGATGCTTAATTGTCTAATGCATTACACCTGTCTGGTAGCATCTGTACTCATTATGTTTCTCCACTTAATTATTCAGGTTTTTCCTTTATTCAGGCTTTTCCACTTCGAAGGTTTACAATTACTGACTGTAGCCCATCTGGTGCTACACAGGTCCTTAGACTCTATTTCTCTATTTATTAATGGAAAGAGACCAGCGGACCACCACTGACCAGATTTTGGAAACCTGGATGCGCACATAATGTCTAAAATCCCCAGTAACAACACTGCACCACTACCACTCCTGTGTCTCTGTGCTTAGAATGACCCACCACACAAATGATACCTGCTCAGTGGTGGTCTTTTAGTGGTCCATTACCAGAGTACTTTGGAAATGTATGCAGTGTATTCATATTCATATACATGTTCATGCTGATCGTTGCTGGCAGTTTTCTTCATGCGGTTCTTTTGTGAACATCTCTCATAAAAAAAAAAAATCACTCAACGTTTGAATGAAGTTTCAAAAACTTGCCTGCTGCTTCAGTCCACTGCTGCTCCGACAGTCCTCCAAGCAGGACCACCGCCATCTGGTGAACTTTACAAAAGTGGGACACCTTTTGATAAGCATTGCATAAAAGCTGTATACTTTTTTCTTCTGGTTTGTGAGATGTTGCAAGTGTTCTAATTGGAAGTTTGTTAAAACTGATGGTTTTGATATTGTAATCTCTGGGGCCTCACTGAAGCACCACCAAAGGTCAGCCTAATATCAAGAGTCCCTGGAGCTCCCCACAGCAGGTGTTTTGTAATGTCCACTGTCCTGGTAGACAAACACACCAACTCCTTTCATGCTGCCTTCTTTAACGCTGGACATGCATGTTGAATTATTGCACTGCAAGCTTGATGTGTTGCTGGAGAGCCATGGAGACCCCTTAATCCATGTAGATAAGTTGGTAATACCTGGATGCAGATCCGATCTGATCACCTGCACGTAACAGTGCAGACAAACATCTCGAAAGGTCTGATTTAACAAAGAACAGAAGTCTAAAGATTGGCTGTGTTTATACTTTTAGTTATACAAACAACAAAAGCTAATACATTGCACTCACATTAAGCCAGAATGATAATGAAAATTAATTCATGCCTCAAAGCCGCGCATTTGTCTGCATGTGTGCAATGCATGATGATTACAGTGAGTCTCTTTGTCCTGCATGGTAATTAAAGCTAGGCTTTTGTATCCGTGACCTTAACAAGCTGCCATACTCCATTCTGCTAAATGAACAGGTGGCTCTTAATGATCTCCCAAACGAACCACAGAGAGGAAGTGTTTCAGAGAGAGGAGAAGAGGAAGAGAGGATTCTTCAGACGAGCGCGGAGAAGAAACGCACCGAGAGAAAGAACACAGCAGAGCAGGATGTGGCGGTACTGCAGCAGATAAAGGAAGAAAAAGACCTTTAAAGCTACAGGCAGGGATTCGGAACAATACTGTGGCATTCCCACTTTATTCATTTCCAGTGACTATTGAACAGCCTTGGATTTTCTGAAGCTCTGACCCCAAAAGAATGTATTACCTTCTTCAAAACAGCAGAGAAGACTGAAAGAGCTGCATTTGAAATTTCTGGATGTCTCAGTTTGGTTGGCTTGCAGCTGATATTCAGATGTTCAATGGGCTGGAGAAGAATCTGCCGATGGGCGGAAAGATGTGATTTTAAACAATCAATAGAAATGTGATTAAGAGTTTCATGCGAAATTAGGTTTATTGTTCTTGCAAAGGGGGCTTTGTTTTCTGTGGAATCAAGCATCTAAAAATATGGCATCTTTGGAAATAGCTAAATATGCTGGCAATATACTTTATGCTGGCAAGAACCTGGTTGTATGATATCATGAGACGGGGTTACGTATAAATATACTACAATATATTGCCATTTTTCAAAATCTAGTTTTAGTATTATTTTAGTCTTAGTATAAAAACACACAAACATATGGACAGAATTTCTACAGCTAACATTAGCTGTGCGCCCTTATACTACTTGTTTATGTGGAAAGGTAATGGCTAAAGTTAGATTACAATACTGCTATCTAGTGACCGGAGGTTCAAACACTGTCTGCCAACCAAAGTTACCATGAAAACTATTTATTAAAATTCAATACTGTGCTTTTGTATCCCAAAAAAATATCATTATGATACTGTGTATTGATATTTTCTTTCTTTCTTGGTGTTTGCAGTGTCTGACTACAACTGTAAAGCAATGGCTGCGTCCTCTTAAAATAATCTGTAAAATAAAACAAAAATATTTCAAAGAATCAATAGAAATGTGGCCTAGTGTTTAATTCAGAACTAGATTTGTAATCCTGACTCAACTCCTGACTAAAAGGCTAAAGGTGGTCCTAAAGGTGTTTTTTTTTTTTTTACCAGGCAGTGTAGAATTAGTATCGTCTTTATCACTGACTTCAGTGACCAAGAAAAAAGTTACTAGTTTACTAGTTTATATACTAGTTTAGATGTAGATATAAGCCTATAGGTCAGTGACAAGGCTGGATTGTTGACACCAACAGGTTGTTGTCTTATAGAATCATTGTAAATACATCCTAGTTCTCTAAGCTAAATATGATTTGAAAGCCCTGACTATACATGTGCCGTCCTGACACAGAAAGCTTCACATCAGCTGTGTTTTTTCTCCATTGCTGATCAAACCTTACTTTGAGGTTGAGGAAGAAGGTTTATAGGCACACATGCTGAATGCTACTGAACGCTGGATCGTGTTGACTCATGCTGGTGTCTCAGTGCTCTGGTTATTTAGATGCTGTGGGCTATGTACAACCCGGTCCCGGCCTAGAATGGGCTCTCTCTGATGTTTCTATTTCACAGCGGTAGATTGCATTTTACCCTTTGCGTCCAATCATGCAAATGCAGCAGCCGAGCACACATAGCCACTAACTGTTTCCTAGGCTCGTACCGTGTGCATACAAATATATCCACACACATAAACGACCACACCCACACAACATCTGTGTGCATATGTGCATGAATGCTGCAGTGCAGTCTGGAAAGTAGAGCTTTGATTAAACTCTACCCCTGAGTGGTATTTATAAGACACGATTCATTATGATTAATAAAAACGTGTTGCTGCAGATGTAAGCACAAAGAACAGCAGTGACTAATCAGCTGCTCGGCTAACTAATAGAAATTCAGCACTTCGGTGAGTAAAAGTGAAACAGAGAGCTCCTGTTAATGTAAATGCTTTCAAATATATATATATATATATAGTTGTATGAATGAGTCAATTCCTGAAAAACTTAAATTATCAGGATTTTTTACTTTTCATTTTAAATAAAAAGAGGTTGATGTAGAATGTAAACATTGGTAAGTTTCAAAATATACCATTTATTTTAAGTCCAAAGCCAGACTTGTCATAAAAATCCACATATTCACATATATGTCCCCCTATTTAGGACACAGCAGCTTTCATATTGAAGACAATATTTTAAAAAGTCCCTCCTGCATGTATTTGATCTTCATTTCTTACTGTGCTCATGTTTGTCATGCAGTTCTTGTCCAAGTGAAAGATGTTTGTTTTTTTCTGGCTTGTTTTTGAAGTTTATTGCCTCAAGCACGTCATTGGCTTTAAGTGTTTCCAGCACCCTCCTCTGGAGACCTACTGTCACTACCATCTCACTCTGATTCCAGTTCACTCTGGAGAAGCTTAGAGAGCTCACATCACAGTCAACCAAATTTTAAAAATCATTCACTCCCTAGCCGTGCAAGGGGGTTTCCTGCCTTCCGCCCCATAATCACTTAGTTTTACTTCACAGAATTCTCTTGACTAAACTAGTCTTAGTTCTGTCATTTATACCAGTATGAAAACTGGTGCTCATGCATTCATATCCACATGCAGCACCCATGTTTTTGCAGCAGCAGTGCGGTCAGAGCCACTAGGGGAAGTAGATGCAAAGCTGAACATATATGGTGATTTTGTGGTCCGAAGTGAACAGACAACAGGACATGAACACAGTCAGTTATGATCCAGTGCTTGGAGTGAGGATTTTAGTGAGCCATATAGAAAATGAGAGGGTGACCAAGAGAGGACCACCAGGAAAGGACAACAAAGAGAGGACCACCAAGAGAGGACACACTAATTTTGGACGTACACACTTGGACAAAATTGTTGGTACCCACAATGATCACAAAAATGAAGTAATAATAAGTACAAATTTCCTGAAAATCAACTAATAAATATCCAAGACTGGCTGAGAGCAAGGCAAAGTGGCCTTATCTAAATCATATTGAACATCTGTGGAAGGAGCTGAAACATGCAGTCTGGAGAAGCACCCTCCAAACCTGGAGACAGCTGGAGTGGTTTGTTCATGAGGAGTGGGCAAAAATACCTGTGGACAGGTGCAGAGGTCTCATTGAGAGTCACAGAAATTGCTTGAATGCAGTGATTGCCTTTTTGTCAGTTTTAAATTATTTCACTGACCATTCTGGCTTTTTTATTTCTTTAACAGACGGGTAGCAACAATTTTGTCCATGTATTAGCCTAGAGATCAGCGGCTAGGTTAGGATTGTTGACACCACAGGAATGAATGCATGCTGAGAGAAAGAAAGCGTGAAAGTGATGTTATGAAATAGGTGGCACGGTGGTGTAGTGGTCGCCTCACAGCAAGACGATCCGGGTTGGATTCCCAGTCCAGGCCATTCTGTGTGGAGTTTGCATAGAGTGGGTTTCCTCCGGGTACTCCGGTTTCCTCCCACAGGCCAAAGACATGCATGTTAGGTTGATCGGTCACTCTAAATTGCCTGTAGATGTGAGTGTGTGCTGGCCTGTGCCTGTCCATGGTTTACCCTGCCTTTGCCCAATGACGCTGGGATTGGCTCCAGCAACCCTGTAACCCCAACTAGCGGGGTTAGATGGACAATGTGAAATTCTTTGAAACTGAAGTCTGAGGCTGAGGGATGCAATACACTATATACTGCAGCAATAAAACACCAAATAATAGGCGGCACGGTGGTGTAGTGGTCAGCACTGTCGCCTCACAGCAATACAATCTGGGTTGGATTCCTGGTCTGGGCCGTTCTATGTGGAGTGTGTATGTTCTCCCCGTGCTTGAGTGGGTTTCCTCCGCTTTCCTTGAACATGTCCAAAGACATGCATGACAGGTTGATTGGTCACTCTAAATTTCTTGTAGGTGTGAGTGAGTGTTGGCCATGCGATGGAATGGCGAACTGTCCATGGTGTACCCTGCCTTCACCCGATGACGCAGGGATTGGCTCCAGCCCCCCCGTGACCCTGACTAGGAGGATTAGCTGGCAGATGATGGATGGATAAAACACCAAATAACCTCATTTTAGGCTGGAATTTTACCCAGTAAATGATCAAACACATGCCAAAATGCTATGAATCTGATCTTTCCTATAGAAATTGTACAGTATATGATATAAATTACCGTATGTCATATTTTGCATATAGGTTACAGTGATAATAATGAAGGCAATGACGCCATCATATAAAATGCTGCATTTCCATATTCTACCAGGTTTGTTGCAGTTTGTGGTTTGTTTGTAAGGGCAGACTGATACTGATCTTTATTTGGCTTCCGCCTATGTAAATCAACGACTCCAGGCAAGGACACCAGCTAAAGTGAACCAGCCATCATTCATAAAAACCACATGAAAGCCCACATGCTCACTGTCAAGGGCAGAGGACGACACGGCTAGCAACACATGGACCTACATACAGATTCATCACACATAAGCAGATTCAGGCATACACAGACACACATTCACACACATGCCTGCATGTGCATAGAAAAACATTATTATGCTTGTTAGTTGACATCAGGGAGAAGATTCGGATGCATAGTGAAATGAAAAAAGCACACAGGGATGTTTACGAATCCTGTCTGACTAATGAAAGCAGCTGTGGAGAATTCTAAAGATTATATATCACATTTTACCACCAATGTGCTGTGAGTTGGCTTAGACACCAATGAAGGCTTTTAACACCTTCTGAGGTGCTGCCTGTGTAAGATGGTATCTTTGCAGGATGTGGTATAACAGTTACCTAGAAAAAGCATCCTGTGAACATGAATCATAATTACTATCATTTGAAAGTGTTCATTGTGTTAGAAGATGTGGAAGTCTAAAACAAGATCATCATTTTTTCCCATTTTTGCCTAAAATGATGAAAATCAGGCTGTTCTGCTCCCATGCTGCTGTAAAAGGGTCTGTTATATTCAGCATTGCTTGCATAGTATTCAAGGCCTTTCACATTCAGTGCAATATATTTCAAAATGAGCCACAATCGCAAATTCCATAGACACCAAGTGAGGGTAAAGTTGTGTTCAAGACAGCTATGAAGGACGCTGTGTTTATTAGCTGGTATCAAGGACCCACAGTGATTCACAGTGAGATAAAACACTTGAGAAATCCAGTTACTCTTCATTTGAAGTGTCTTATTTAATGGTTTTGTGATGTCCTCATTAAGTGCTAAACAGCGTTGGCCTACTTGGATCAATCAATAACAACAAAGGATCCAGCAGTCGAGAAGTATGACACAGGTTGGTGCTCAGCAGCACAAGGATGAGGAAGTATGAAAGATTGTGAGATGTAATGATGTGAAACTCTCTAATTTTAGACTCAACAGGTAGAGCCAGTTTGTTGGAGAAGATAATTATGCTTGCAGCAGATAAAGGTCCAAGAGGACAATCAGAGATCTCTTAAACCAGCTATCCCGAAGCCTGAAGCCCCTAAAAGTAGGAAAGATCTTCTGGAGAAACGCTATTCATCTGGCCAGCAGTTGGAAAAAACTTAATGGCGTTTAATAATGTTAAGCAACAACTACAGTGTGATTAAATAAAACGTTTTCAGGGCTCTTCAGTTGTTCGTGCTGCACATCAGTTCTCGCTATGAAGCTGGGCATATTCAAAACCTTTACAACGGGGTGGTTGGAAACAGTGATTAATAACGATCTACTGTGCTTAAATTAAGCCCACATTATTAAAATAACATAAAAAGTAATGCACTGATTGAATCCTGTATGCAATAGAATCCTTACAACGTTTCTCCATTAATACAATAAATTACACAAACACAGTTATTTCCAAAATAAGGGAAACATAAAGGCTTTACATAAAATATTGCATGTACATGTAGGCCTAGAGGAGCCTCTACTGCAGAACACACATTAGTAGAATGAAACTAGCCAGACTGCATGTGAGGATGTGAGGTAAGAGAACATCATGGGAGAATAATCTTTAGCTGGGTGACAGGCTAACCTGCTCTAGCATTACCATCTACTTGTACTTAGCAGTGGACTCGCCTCAGTGTTATAAATAGAAGAAAGGGCAACTGCCTTTGTTTCTAGCCACGTGACAAACAATCGTGGGGCTCGCTTTCTCTCATGCTAGCTTTTTATCTCATTCTCTCTCTTTCGCTTGAGATCAGGCTGGTCAGATGCTAGATTACTGTCAGCCACATTCATGCTTCATATTTAATGAACAGTGTTTGTTAAACTAAGCTTGTTGTTTCATAGCTGTTCATTTCACATACATAAAAGCAGAAAAGCAGCTGATGCTGTACAGCAAGTCATCTTAAATCACTATTTTAGTGTTCTTTAGTGAGAAATCGAAGAAAAAAAAACAGAATTTCTGCATAACTTACATTTTTATTGATGAGAAATGGCTGAGTGTAGAAAAACTTACAGACTCTTTACAGTGATGCTGGTAGGAACCAGGGGACGTGATGCTTTCAGCGCTATTGTAGCCTTTTTTATTCATTATCCACACATACCAGTAAAACTACATGTGTCTGTAATGCTGATGATAGTAAAATAGTGATAAATCTAACAAAAAATGCTTTTCTCTGAGGACTATTTTGCCTCACAACACATGTACTTTTGTACATACTTCTGAAATTAAAGGTATGCATTAAGCTGAAAGCTCATTGCAAAATGGTTGTAAAATAATGTCTCCAGCATTAGGCAGTGTATAAATAACCATTTCATATAATAACTTGTAAGGAACTGTCAGAGGCACTAAACTCTTCAGACGTCTGGTTCCCATCACCACCACTGTAAATAAAAACAGGAGGTATAAATACACAATGGCAGACACCTGGGGGGCCTGGGGGCACGAACTACAAACAGGTGACAGTCATGACAAAAGGGCAGAAACAAATCGAAGCATATGAGCAAAACAAACAGAAGCACATGGAAATGACAGGAAGGACCAACAGGGATAGAGACAGACAGGAGGAGAAGCACAGCAAGACGTGACATATCAGTTCACCATTGTGTAGATATGTAGCTTATATAACCAGAGAAATTGTCATCACTTTTTTAATGTAAGTGCAGTTAAATATGGAAACCCTGAGACCTGAGACAGAATTTTCTATTCAGGGTCAACTGTGTAAGTAGACCACAAAGAGAATCAGTCTTCATACTGCACAGTACTGCATAAAGCCACAGAGAACTTACAATGAACTCTATTATACCACCGAAAATCACTTTACTTACCATGTGCCTTTTTACTGACACTGTTTTCTGTTTGGAGTCATTCTGCTGTTGCAACGTTCTGAGAACTTCACAGAATGCTTCTTTGTTTGTCTGTTATACTGCTACTGATGAATGTTTTGAATGATGAGAATGGCTGGGAGTGATCAGGAGATATCTAGAACCACACATTGCTCTTCAATCTGGCTCACAAAATAAGACATTCTTGTTTCTGTTTACTGTATGATTTTTACTTGGCTAAATTCTTGTGACTCACTAAATTCCTGTGATTTACTGTATTTACTTGTAAGAAATGCACTACAGTATGTGGATCAATTAAACTATTTAAATAATCAATTATATTATATAATATTTGTTCAATGTTTTCTTGATTTGCACTTGACAATCTAATAAAATCATTGCATATATATGACTTCATGTTCATGTGTACTACAGATTTAAAGAAATAGTAACAACAACAGACAACCAATAAGAAATGAATGGGGAATATTTATTTTCCACATAAAGCTGTATTCAAACGTTGCCTCATCTGGTCAAATTACTTGTTTAGTTAATTTTAAACACAGTTTAACATATTTTATATATATAAAAATGTAGTCTGTGCAAAAATTATGCCATATTTTGTATTTTATGCTTTATTATAAACAATGTTATAAATTATAACCTATTTATTATAAACCGTGCAATCACTTTATATATAAATATATTTCTATAAAATATTTTTTTTGCAGAAAATAAGTTTGCAGAAAAACATTGTTCTCTTTGAGGATTTGTAACTTATTTTCAATTAGTGTAGCAACAAATTGTTATTTAACTAGGGACGCTCAAACCTTTGAAAATATCTGTAGATTAAAGTAAGTTTTAACTTGTGGTCTCACAAATAATGTTACAGGTTGCTTTTTCTTATTTGCTTGAACACTCTGTCTGAGCAGTTGCTTAAAAAAAAAGTTCACACGTGAAAGAGCCCAGAGTGGTCTGCTGCAGCGTAACGCTAGGTGCTACAGTAGTGCACGGTCTGCTGAAGCCTGAGCAGTAAATAGGTCAGGTTAAAGCCGCTGTACACGTCTCTGTTTTCTGACTTTGACATGAGATTTGATAATAATACAGGCTAGTTTATTACAATGTGTTATTTTGCACAAATCCAGAACTTGTAGTGAGTATATGGGGTGTTCATTTAATGTACCAGTGATAACGGGGGGTGTGAGTGGTCAGGGGGTTACCTGAGAGAGGTGGCGATGAAGTATAAAGCAAGACTCAAAAGGCGGCAAGTTTTCCTTTTACAACTTGTTACAGACATTAAACACACACATACACAAACAAAACACTGACACAAAATAGAAATAAAAAGATATATACAGAATCTACACTATGTACACCTTTACACTAGTAGGCTATGAGCTTTGGTGGATTATCAGCTACCACCTTCTACTATCCACAGTGAACGTTCAGTGATTTAGTAGTAACGCTTGATCAAATATTGTAATATCTATAGGGACGTGACGTCATTTCTAAGATGCATTTGAACATTTCTTCCAAGGTAGTGTAGAGTGGTCCAACATCCTGTGCCATTATTAATTCTGCAGGAGTTAGTGGGGTGTTAATTGAATGTATCTGTGAGAACAGCAGTGCGAGTAGTCAGGAGGTTACCTGAGAATGCTGGCAATGAGGTGTAACTTGAGGTTCAAAAGGCAGGTAAAGTCTTTTTCCAACATATTATACAAAAACACAAATGAAAGACTGATACAAACTGGAAACGAAATGATATATACAGAATCTTTGACACCAGTAGGCTTTGAGCTTTGTTGGATTATCCACTACCACCTACTACTATCAATGGTGAGCGTTCAGTGCCTTAGTAGTAACGCTCAACCAAATACTAACATGAAGTTAGACTCTCCTGCAGTCTCTCACACAAGTACTCTACCAGTCTGTACTCTGTGCTCATCTGCCATTTTATATGTAAACCCTCCCTGGACTCCACCAATCGGTAATTAGTTCTACTGGCAGGTGCACAACAAAAGTGTCTAAATCCATATTTACATGCATTATTATCTACACAAGCATGCATATGTTCTTGTATGTTTCAATAACTATTCCTAAATGTTTTAAATAACTACCCTGTCCAGGACAACCCTTGGTCTCTTCCTACACCTTAAAGAGTCTGAATGGCTCATACCGTCACCAATCCCACAGGAACCAGGCAAAGTACTGTACACATTGTCTTTACAATGTCTACATTGTCTTTACCAAAGGGGTTTTGGGTGGCTGGTGATGTGGTGACCTCAGCTGCCAGTGGCCTGTCCCAGAGTCCCAAATATCCCATTTTTGTGTAGATTTGTGATAATTTCATACTCTCTGATTAATGTACTGGGGAGGGACATCGTGTCTAAGCTACATTTGAACATCACCTCTTGCAGTGGAGGCTAAATGCATGTCTTTTCAGATAAACTTTAACTTAAACTTCTGATAGCAGCCTCTAATCATGCCAGTTGTGGACAGTAGACTTGCAAGAAAATGGTTGTAAAATAATGTCTCCAGCATTAGGCAGTGTATAAATAACCATTTCATATAATAACTTGTAAGGAACTGTCAGAGGCACTAAACTCTTCAGACGTCTGGTTCCCATCACCACCACTGTAAATAAAAACAGGAGGTATAAATACACAATGGCAGACACCTGGGGGGCCTGGGGGCACGAACTACAAACAGGTGACAGTCATGTCAAAAGGGCAGAAACAAATCGAAGCATATGAGCAAAACAAACAGAAGCACATGGAAATGACAGGAAGGACCAACAGGGATAGAGACAGACAGGAGGAGAAGCACAGCAAGACGTGACATATCAGTTCACCATTGTGTAGATATGTAGCTTATATAACCAGAGAAATTGTCATCACTTTTTTAATGTAAGTGCAGTTAAATATGGAAACCCTGAGACCTGAGACAGAATTTTCTATTCAGGGTCAACTGTGTAAGTAGACCACAAAGAGAATCAGTCTTCATACTGCACAGTACTGCATAAAGCCACAGAGAACTTACAATGAACTCTATTATACCACCGAAAATCACTTTACTTACCATGTGCCTTTTTACTGACACTGTTTTCTGTTTGGAGTCATTCTGCTGTTGCAACGTTCTGAGAACTTCACAGAATGCTTCTTTGTTTGTCTGTTATACTGCTACTGATGAATGTTTTGAATGATGAGAATGGCTGGGAGTGATCAGGAGATATCTAGAACCACACATTGCTCTTCAATCTGGCTCACAAAATAAGACATTCTTGTTTCTGTTTACTGTATGATTTTTACTTGGCTAAATTCTTGTGACTCACTAAATTCCTGTGATTTACTGTATTTACTTGTAAGAAATGCACTACAGTATGTGGATCAATTAAACTATTTAAATAATCAATTATATTATATAATATTTGTTCAATGTTTTCTTGATTTGCACTTGACAATCTAATAAAATCATTGCATATATATGACTTCATGTTCATGTGTACTACAGATTTAAAGAAATAGTAACAACAACAGACAACCAATAAGAAATGAATGGGGAATATTTATTTTCCACATAAAGCTGTATTCAAACGTTGCCTCATCTGGTCAAATTACTTGTTTAGTTAATTTTAAACACAGTTTAACATATTTTATATATATAAAAATGTAGTCTGTGCAAAAATTATGCCATATTTTGTATTTTATGCTTTATTATAAACAATGTTATAAATTATAACCTATTTATTATAAACCGTGCAATCACTTTATATATAAATATATTTCTATAAAATATTTTTTTTGCAGAAAATAAGTTTGCAGAAAAACATTGTTCTCTTTGAGGATTTGTAACTTATTTTCAATTAGTGTAGCAACAAATTGTTATTTAACTAGGGACGCTCAAACCTTTGAAAATATCTGTAGATTAAAGTAAGTTTTAACTTGTGGTCTCACAAATAATGTTACAGGTTGCTTTTTCTTATTTGCTTGAACACTCTGCCTGAGCAGTTGCTTAAAAAAAAAGTTCACACGTGAAAGAGCCCAGAGTGGTCTGCTGCAGCGTAACGCTAGGTGCTACAGTAGTGCACGGTCTGCTGAAGCCTGAGCAGTAAATAGGTCAGGTTAAAGCCGCCGTACGCGTCTCTGTTTTCTGACTTTGACATGAGATTTGATAATAATACAGGCTAGTTTATTACAATGTGTTATTTTGCACAAATCCAGAACTTGTAGTGAGTATATGGGGTGTTCATTTAATGTACCAGTGATAACGGGGGGTGTGAGTGGTCAGGGGGTTACCTGAGAGAGGTGGCGATGAAGTATAAAGCAAGACTCAAAAGGCGGCAAGTTTTCCTTTTACAACTTGTTACAGACATTAAACACACACATACACAAACAAAACACTGACACAAAATAGAAATAAAAAGATATATACAGAATCTACACTATGTACACCTTTACACTAGTAGGCTATGAGCTTTGGTGGATTATCAGCTACCACCTTCTACTATCCACAGTGAACGTTCAGTGATTTAGTAGTAACGCTTGATCAAATACTGTAATATCTATAGGGACGTGACGTCATTTCTAAGATGCATTTGAACATTTCTTCCAAGGTAGTGTAGAGTGGTCCAACATCCTGTGCCATTATTAATTCTGCAGGAGTTAGTGGGGTGTTAATTGAATGTATCTGTGAGAACAGCAGTGCGAGTAGTCAGGAGGTTACCTGAGAATGCTGGCAATGAGGTGTAACTTGAGGTTCAAAAGGCAGGTAAAGTCTTTTTCCAACATATTATACAAAAACACAAATGAAAGACTGATACAAACTGGAAACGAAATGATATATACAGAATCTTTGACACCAGTAGGCTTTGAGCTTTGTTGGATTATCCACTACCACCTACTACTATCAATGGTGAGCGTTCAGTGCCTTAGTAGTAACGCTCAACCAAATACTAACATGAAGTTAGACTCTCCTGCAGTCTCTCACACAAGTACTCTACCAGTCTGTACTCTGTGCTCATCTGCCATTTTATATGTAAACCCTCCCTGGACTCCACCAATCGGTAATTAGTTCTACTGGCAGGTGCACAACAAAAGTGTCTAAATCCATATTTACATGCATTATTATCTACACAAGCATGCATATGTTCTTGTATGTTTCAATAACTATTCCTAAATGTTTTAAATAACTACCCTGTCCAGGACAACCCTTGGTCTCTTCCTACACCTTAAAGAGTCTGAATGGCTCATACCGTCACCAATCCCACAGGAACCAGGCAAAGTACTGTACACATTGTCTTTACAATGTCTACATTGTCTTTACCAAAGGGGTTTTGGGTGGCTGGTGATGTGGTGACCTCAGCTGCCAGTGGCCTGTCCCAGAGTCCCAAATATCCCATTTTTGTGTAGATTTGTGATAATTTCATACTCTCTGATTAATGTACTGGGGAGGGACATCATGTCTAAGCTACATTTGAACATCACCTCTTGCAGTGGAGGCTAAATGCATGTCTTTTCAGATAAACTTTAACTTAAACTTCTGATAGCAGCCTCTAATCATGCCAGTTGTGGACAGTAGACTTGGTGTGTGGTAATAATATCAATTCTCAAGAGAAGGATGAGGGGGCATTAAACCTGTTATCGATTGTTTGGTGTAGGGTGATCAGTATAGCCATCTTAACTCTTAAGTCTTTTTCTCTTAAGTGTTTTTAGTTTTTAGTCTTGGCTTTCTTGGTCATGTACATTGTTTAAGGACTGCCCAGTCACAGTGTGCAGGGACAGCTGATGGTAGGTTTACTTCTTGTATCGTTTGCCCTGAGGGCCGTATTGTTAGGCCAATGTCTGTGTAGTCTTGTGCTCCATTTTTATTGTATTTCTCGTGTTGCACAAAGATAGATAATATTGATAGATAATATTAGCCAACAGTGAGAAGCAGAGGTTGCAGATGTTCTTTCAAAGTCTTAACGTGGCGCAGCCAGGCCCAATGGCCAGTGGTTACATGGACACAACTGTAACAGACTGTACAGCTGCACAGCTAACATTGCCGTTCCTCCAACAGGTTTGTCGTTTGCTTCCTAGGAAAATAAGTGTAGCGCAGTATGGACCCCCATGCTCTGTGATCGCCGTACCAGAACAGCTGTTTGATGTACAACCATAGTAAATGCATGTTAGTAGAAAGGGGGCCCACAAATGTAGATTAGTAATGTGAATATTTGGTTGCGTGTCCCTTTTTCTTTTCTCTCTTTCTTGTTTCTCTCTCAAGCTCTGTTAAGCTCTCAGGTCTCAGTACCTGACCACTTCCTGTTGGTGTAAGGAATTGCAACCCCTCACTGTGCAGGCGTGAACATCGAGCACCGCTCGCACTGCTTTCTGGGACCCATGACTTCTGCACCATAGGAGAGACTGAGATGTAACGGCCATAGTTTTTAACCTTAAAGGCTAACGAGGGCGGGGACTTATTGTGGACTCTTTCTTGCTTATAATTTTGAGAACTTCTTCTCTGCCTTAACTTAGAAAGATTAGATTTTTATGCTGTCATATCCATGTTTGCTTGAATTACAAATTTTTATGTTTCTTATCTTTCTATGTTGACAAGATTTTGGTGGTCGTCGTCACTGTCCAAAGAAAAATACCTCCATCTCCATTTTTGTTGATTTTCATTTTTCTACAACATGTGAAGGCAGCAGCTGTCGTTTACATTGACATTGACATTTCATGGCGAATGGACCAATAGAAATGCTCCGAAATAGCATAGAATAGAATATAAATTCTGGTTCCATTGATTTACATTGAGAGTAAAGAAAGTTCAAGGACATTTTGGAGATATTTGTTTTTCTTTGGACAGTGCCTATATGTTTTACCTACAGAGTAATTGATGTGTACCCCAATCCTAGACCTTAACACACTCAAATGATTAGGTTAAGGTGTTTTCCTCTATTAATCGGCTAGTATTAGAGGTGGAGTACCCCCTTCTCCTTAGTTGTCATTCTGGGATTGAAATAATTTTCTTAAAGAAGAGATTCTTTTCTGTAATATAAACTATTCTACGAGTAACATTAAAGAGAATTACATGGCTTTCTGTCTCCAGCTGGCGAGTTTGGATGACAGTGTGATATAGTTTCAGCTTGAGCACTTACATCAACAAGTGCTTACATCATGACTGCAGAACTGATGTGATCATGTTTCTCCACTGTATAATCAGCTGTCTAAACCCAAATAAAGGAGCATCTCTCTGAGCGTGCGTCTGTGTGAGGTGTGTTTTGTGAGAGGTGTTCCAGAGGCCCCAGGTGGCTGTGAAAATCTAACTTCTGAGGATACTAATTTGGGGTTGAACCACTAAGGTTAAGTAAGGTGGGAACAGAGCAGACCTTTCAGATTCTTACAGGAATAACTTGACCGTTCACTTTACCCAAATGTGGTCTATAAGCCAAGAAACATTTGCTGTCCAAATTTTGCTTCTTCAGATTAGAACTGGACCTGCAAGACTAACATCCAGTCTACGGTCACCCAGACTTTGGTCTTGGCTGATTGGTTGCATTTAGTGTATGTTGGAAATCATGAATTAGATTTTTCGCCAAACAGTTCCTTTAACAATTGTTTGGGGACTGAAGACACAAGTTGGTCCACTTCGGCGTTCTTGGGTAAGTCTTCTTCTGTAAGTCTTTAGCTGCACAACTGTGTAGGGACTACTTTGTTGTATTTGTGCTTCATAACACAACATAGCTTTTCAAAGGTAGTCAGTTCTGGACTGCAGGCAGGTCAGTCTAGCACATGCGTTCTTTGATTATGTAACGTTTTATGTTGGATGCCCTTCCTGACTGTAAGGATTCAGACTCAAGAGGTGTTATCAGGTCCATTTGCAAGGTTTACTTGACTCAGAGCAGTGACAAAAGTAAACAAAAACAGTCCAACGGCTCGCTAGCGCGAGGAGTCCGAGGGGAGTGAGCAGTGGGCTTGGAGCAGGCTAAGAGGTGATCCTTTTGGGCAGGCTGGATGTAGCACAGGGCCGCTGATGTGAGACTGGACCCCGCTGTGGAGAAGCCAAGTCTGGTTGGACCTGTAGAGAGACCCTTTAGCGACGCCCCAGAGACCTCGGACGGGTAAGTGCTGAATCCAGCAGTATCTCAGATTGAATGAGCAGAGAAACAATGTCACGCACTCGACTACGAGTGCTGCTAGACTTTGTAGAGAGCGCTAACGAGCTACCGCGCTGGTGCTGATGACTGTCAACTGTGGGAGATCTGTTGACATGGTGATGGGTAAGTGCGAGGGGTGATTGCGATCTCCCAATAGTTGGAGCTGTGGAGCTTACACTGACACAACCCTCACCACATACCCACCACCAACCCAGATCATCTTACTGTGAGGAGACAGTGCTGACCACTACACCACCGCGCCGCACACATTGCTGTAAAATGTGTATATAAGTGTTTCAGTGTTAATGATGCTTTTACAGATGTGCAGGTTACACTAATTCCCCTCTATACTGTGACAGATGCTTTTGAAGTTTTTTATGTTGGTCACAGTCTGGATGTGTATTTTCTTCTTGGGCCCAGAAAACACAACATTTTTCTATAAACATCTCACACGTTGTGTTTTACACTGAAATCAATAAACATATATAATGTATGGGTTTGTGAAGTTTCATCCAGACTCTGACGGTGAGGAGTTCTGATCTGCTCTCTGTGTGTTCCTTTCCCCTCTGACACTTTCTCTGCCTCCTCTCTGAACTAAACACATGTACTGGACATCTTCTTCCTCCTTTAGCACCTCCTTTAGAATGAGCCTCGTCTTTATTCACAGCAGCTCAGTTATCATGATGGCAGCTCCTCAGACCAGCTCACCACACTTGGTTTTCGTCAGCCTGGTGTTTCTTCTACTTTGTGCAGGTATTTTTTCTGATATAATTGATTTACAGTGTTTCCCGCTGTCCGGCAGCTGATGTTTTTTATTGGTAATGTATTTATGAATTAATTAATAACCCCGCGCTAGCACTGTCTAGCACTGCACAGTCTAAATGATTTGATAAATGTTTTAGTGTGTTTGTTTGTCTACACCCTAAACGTGGAGGTTAATTCAGATGACATTACAGCAAATTAACATTTAATCTAAACAGCAAGTTTAAAGTGAATGACTCTGAAAGTGGATAGTTGCAATTAGCAGAACAAATAATAAATTCACAGAGCAAAATATTGATTTTCAAACAAGGTTTTGGGGAAAACAGTGGCTTTTTTTACACTACAATTTTGTCCAGACTGCTGTAGCCGATCTCAAGAAGCTTCTCACACTTACACCTGATCTTCTAAGCTTAGCTGTTAAGGGGCAGTGTGAAAGATGACTTCCTGTTTTTGTTAAATGTAAATAGTACCAAGTAAAATATGCAAGGCAGATAGATAGATGATATCGCTGAGTTTTTTTTGTGACTCCTTTCTTTTGAGATTATTGGGTCTAAACTTTGTGGTAATCAGACATTCAAGATGAACGCTGAATTCTAAATATTTAAGAATTAATGCCGATGTTTCTAAGTTGTTTAGATTTGACCTATGAATTCAGAGCGTTCAGTGTGACGTCTAGGTTTATTTGCATTTTAGTTACAATTTTGTAATTTATTTAAATAGGAAATGATCCATCATGTCATTATTACAGAAGTAATGTTAGTGTCTGTCATCACTGATACAGCCGCTGCCCATGCTGTTACACCCACATACACTCCACACATAAGATGTTAACGAATTATCTTCTCTGTTCTTACAGATTCTACTGGAATCACAGATAAAAATATTGACATAATCAACAGAACTGCTTATCGGGGAGAGACTGTTGTTTTTCTCTGTAATGAAAGTGAAGATAAAGGAGCTGATGTCGGTTGACGTAAAGAGGAGATTGTTCTTTATATCAACAGCTCTTTTATTAACCAAACATTGACAAACTACACATCGAGCAGAATGTATGTTGATCCCAACAATCCACTGAAACTACAGATATCTAACGTCCAGCCTTCAGACGCAGGAAACTATTCATGCTTCTCATTAAAAGTACAAGCACAGTGGATACTGACCACAAAAGGTAACTGTATTCTCTATTTATTTATTTATTTATTTATTTATTTATTTATTTAACAAAGTTTCTAGAAAATTATCACTGAAAAAAAGAGTTGACACGCTGGTCATAAACAAGTAAACAAACAAAACAAACAAACTAACAGACAGACAGACAAATAAACAGCTTGCTCGGTTAAAGTATATCATGGTCTTTAGCACTATATTTAAACACATCTTATTTTTAATCCTGATCGCTGACTCTAAGCTGATTGCTTTTTAATATATTGGTTTATTTAGCACTTTGCATACTCGTGTGGCTCATAGTGCTTTACATACAGATGATAAAGCTTAAAAATAAAGCAAAACATGACTCAGATTAAATGGTTTTACTTAAACACAGGTATTTTTTCTGATATAACTGATTTACAGTGTTTCCCGCTGTCAGGCCACTGATGTTTTTTTTATTGGTAATGTATTTATAAATTAATTAATAACCCAACACTAGCACTGTCTAGCACTGTGCAGTCTAAATGATTTGATAAATGTTTTAGTGTGTTTGTTTGTCTACACATGAAACGTGGAGGTCAGATCATGTGAAATTACAGCAAATTAACATTTAATCTAAACACCAATTTACTATGTTAAATCCGGAGCACTCTGACTCTGACAGTGGACAGTTGCAAGTAGTTCAAATAAATCTGCAGAGAAAAAGCAAGTTAAAGAGATACGGTTGTTGCCTTTCACAATTTAGAAGCAGAGTAACAGTAGTAGCAGAAGGTCAGTATCCTCTGACATGAGTTGGAACATAAACAGAGAGACACTCTGTGATGTAAGCTGGTGCTTTGTGTTCATTTAGAGATTTAAAACTTACAGCAGAACATTGAAGTTTATTCTAAAAGATACAGTCAAAAGTATTCACATTCATTTCTCAGGTAGAAGTATAGATACTAGGGTTTAAAAATACTTCTGTAGAAGTTGAAGTATCAACTGAACTTTTTACTCCAGTAAAAGTGTAAAAGTACTGCTTTCAGAACTACTTAAAGTATAAAAATAAAAGTAATGTAAGAAAAAAAATGCCTTTAAGGACAAAAGCTTAGGCCGCACCACAGGGGTCTATAGTGCTAGCCCACCTCCCCAAAAAAAGCCATAAAGACTATAATGTCATATTAAAATGTTAATGTTGATAAATATGGGATGCGCTAGGCTTCCTGTTTCAGCTGCATATACACCCATTGAAAATGAATGTAGTTTAGTACAATGTAAATATATTAAAGAAGCATATCTGTTACTACTGAGTGTTTACATGTGTAACATGTTTCTGCTTGTTTTCATTAGGAGTTGTAGGGAAATTATTGCTTTCTTAGGAATCCCAGTTAAAAGATTGATCAACGCTGATTAAAACAAATGTATAAATAACTTTCTTTGTGCTGTCCGAACTGCCACTTTCAAACAATAAAAAGCTGCTATAGTGACTGTTCAATAAAACTCCGAGCTCAGATTACACCCAGGTTCCCTACTTCACGTTTGGTATACAATGATGATCAGCTTTGAACTTTGAGCACTGAGAATCAGTTTTTGAGCTTTTTAATTGATACAACCACTGACAAATAAATAAAAAGCATTGGCCCTAAAACTGAACCTTGTGGGACTCAAATAAATGTAACGTTTTGTAATTATTGATTTTCCTGTGAGGTTTTTAGTTTTAGTTGAAGTTAGTTAGATAATAAATATAATAAAGAAATATATAATATGAGCGAAAGTGTCTGATGTTAATTTGTACATATAAACACACAAAAACCAAGTCAATTTCTCTGTTTTGGTTGTAGATATCAATCACAGGATTTCCAGAACTGCTCCGCAGGGTGAAACTGTTGTTTTACACTGTAAGGAAAGTAAAGATAGTGGAGCTGATGTTGTTTGGCGAAAGGACAAGAATGTTTTTTTTTTACTACAGCTCCTATTATAACCAAACAATGACAACCTACACATCGAGCAGAGTGTATGTTGATCCCAACAATCCACTGAAACTACAGATATCTAACGTACAGCCTTCAGACGCAGGAACCTATTCATGTTACCCATCACATACACTGTGAAAACTGACCATAGAAGGTAATTCTGCTTTCGTTGTATGTTTGTTTGTTTGATTGATTGATTGAAGTTTTTTTAATCTGATTCTGTTTCCAGTTCATCAGCGCAAAGAACTGCTTCTATACATCATCCCCTTAGGAGCTGCTGTAGTGTGTTTTATTATCATCTGCGCTAGGTGGATTCACAAGTGAGTAATGTAGAGAAACTGTTTGACGAAAGGGTGAAGTCTTTTCTTTACTAACCGCTCATTCGCTACTCATACCTCCCCCTCTCACAGCTCTCGCACACACCCTGTCAGTTCCTAGCCTAGCTGTTCACACAAAGAGTCCCAAGCTAAGTAAACCAAATGCTGAAGAACACAAACCTAAAACACACCCTTCTCTACACTACACCTCATCCCTCCCAACCCTCGCAGGGCATCGTCCAGGGGCCTATCCATCCTAGTAGGCAGCACAGGTGCATCGGTCCTAGTCCACTCTGAGGGCCTGTCCTTGGCAATATGGCTCATCAGGGTACCCCACTCAGGTTGAGCTGTGCTCTTCTGGTCCTGGTGGGCAGCTGAACACCTGCTCTGCGTCATCTTCTCCACTGATGTGCTGGAGCAGAGAGACTGACCATGCTGATGAAGGGGCTTCCTGTATGCACCCATATCTAAGCTAATTCATATTCGTGTACTAAACAGTGCTGCCTAGTCACAGCACTACACTCGTCCTTAAACTTTCCAAAATCACATTTATACACTGTTTAATTTACCCATCAACTCTAGTCAGTAGTCACCATAATATTTTATGTAAATAATCCCTAAACTTGTCTCAACCAGATCATACTGCATTCAGGTCTTTTCTTTCATTTGAAATAATTTACTATTGAAATGTGTGTGTGTATATATATATATATATATATATATATATATATATATATATATATATATATATATATATATATATATAGTTGTATTATATTTTTGGCTCCTTATGTTCACTGTTAAGTGCATTTTTAAATAGTGCTCATACTTCAGTGTAAATGTAAATTCACTGTATGTTGGCCACCGTCATCTACAATCCCTTCACCACTGGGAAGTATTTTAATATGCATAAAGATTGTGTTTACCTTTTACACAAGGGCTGGAGGCCTTTTTGAAGCCATGATCAATATTTGCAATCATGAATCTTTTGCAATCTGATTGATTCTTTTATGGGCACTTTATAGGAGTATTCATGTTTGCATAAAACTTTTCTTTATTGTATTTTTTGTTACAGGAGGATGAAAAAGAAGCAGGGAGCTGATATGTGTGAACTAAAGGATGAGCATGTGAGTTCTTTCTTTCCACACATACTTAAAATACATATGATTATTTTATATATGACATTACTACTGGCCATTACTAGCACATCACATTATCAGTCTTACTTTTGTAAGTTAGTTTTCTAAGCCACATGTTTTATTTCTGTTTTATTTATTTTAGTTTTTATTCCTTTGTGTATGTTCCAATCTCCTCCTTTATGAATGAACACACATGCGCTTGGGTTACGATATAAACCTGTGTTGCTGGATTATTAAGTATATCTGTACCCTGATCACTGCCTTTACTACTTCAGCCTAGCTATTTCTCAGCTAGTACATTTTGATGGATATGTGTAAGTATTTTCAAATTATAATATTTCTTACCTTTTTACACATTCACTCATTTATCATCTAAACCGCTTATACACCTGGGTTGTGTGGTGGTGTGCTGGAGCCTGTCCCAATGCTCATTGAGTGGAAGGCAGAAAACACCCTGGCCAAACCGCCAGTCAATCACAGAGAAGATATTCACCTAGGGGGCAATTTAGCCTCTCCAGTTAGCCTGACTGCATGTCGTAGAATTGCAGGGGAACCCAGAGCATCTGGAAGACTCTACAAAGGATCAAACCACTGTGGAGCCCCTGCTTAACATGCATCTCCATGGCAGCTTTAAACTGTATGGAAATTTCATGCTAAACAGAGGAAATAGAAACGCTCCAAAATTACCTGGAATCATTTCTTGTTACATGAACTATACTGAAAGCTAAGAATGTTTTGGCCTTCTCCTGTAAAGATACTTTATTGGAGATATATATTGTTCTTTGGATAAAGGCGATACAGTCAAAATTCCAAGAAACTAAAGAACACCATTGGTTCATAACCAGAAAGTAACTCTCCCTATGGTCATCCATGACACGATGCAAGGAGGGATAAAGCTAGTGACATTATGGCTACCTAAGCCTCAGCAGGGATGTCTTGCACTTGATGGTATCTGTGTTCACAAGAAAAACACTAATCAAGAACTGTGTTCATGAGTGGTAACCACACAGGAAACCACCCCTCTCCTCAAAGCATCATTGCCCCTCTCAGGTCTGACAGAGATCATCTTTATATTCCACAGCCACACTCATGGTCTTAACAATGTTTACAGTGTGTGCTAAATGTTGCTGGAGAAAACACAACTCTGCATTTCAACCCCAAAATTCATTTATTAGGGTTTAGATCAATGGCCTTTACTGTCCGAATCAGTTCTTTAGTACATACATGGCACTGTTACATGCTGAGTATCTGGTGTTGGAATCTGTGACCAATTCAGCTGGAATGATAAAATAACAATTTCAGAAACATTGCTGCAGAGGTCCAGATCATTCCCAAGACTTAACAAACTGTATGTTTACAGTTGCCAGTATACATTTTTTGTAAATATTTCATATGTCACCAGTTTATTATTAACATTAACAGAAAATGGGGCAATAACTATGGCATATGTAAAGGCTATAGTGTACATGTATTCAGCATTCAGCAAAATGTCTACACAGAAGCTATGTTTAGGTAAAAAATGGCAAGATGTGGTTTAACACCCACTTTTACACTCACAGCTGTTTCCCTTTTTTGTTGAGCTCATGTATAATTAGATAAGCTCTGCTCTGATCTGCAGGAAGATATGACAAACTTTAAATACAGTAAATACTGTAAATGCAGTTAGCTATGCTAGATACTTGGAGCTGCTAATAGCTAATGTTGCCCCTGCAGAGCACAGGACATTATAATTTAGATCCCAACATATTTTTACAGTTCAAAGCCAGTCAAACTTTATATAATATGAAAATTACATGCCATTGTTTTTAAAAACAACTGCAATAAAAATAACGTTACCTATACTAGCCACTCGCTTTCCGTCTCAACATCAAGAGTAAATTAAAGTTGTTACTCACTGTGAAACTTTCAGTTTAGGATGATCTGCTTCAACCAGTAAACAGTGATAAACTTACACAATGAAGCTGCTCGATATTGTCCAAGGTTTGAGAAACTGTCCGCAGTGAAATGTGCAGAGCAAACTTTAAATGCTGTAGCATTTAAGGTGGAACGGAACATTTGCTTAAGAAGCTGGTGAACAGGAACTTCACCCTCCTTTAAAGATGAACATGACTTTTGACAGTTTGATTCCCTGACATGGTTTAAAAAGTGTCAGTGTTGCCTTCCCTGCCCGAAAAACAAGTAGTCGGGCATTTTAGTCGCGCTGTTGTTGTCACGTGTACATTTTAAGGGGTTAAATGTTATTTTAATGGGGTTATATTCATGAGTTAGGGGTTACATTAATGGGTGAAGACTGTTATGAAACAGTTTAGGGTTTTGGGATCGGCCTTTCTTACTGTGCCATTTTGCAAATCTGTATTTGAAAGAGGAACAACAGTGTTTAAGGTTCCGAGCTATGACTGAACTATGACCATGTAAATTCAGATTCCCATTCTATGGCACCTTTAAATTTGTTTACTGCAGATGGTGCTTACACAAAAACACTAAAAAATTCACAATGTGCACACACCCCACCTAGAAGAGACAGCCACACGGCTGTGCATAACACACACAGGATATCACTGATATAATTTCTGTGTTTTGAATGATCCACCACCCAAATGGTCAGTGAATGTAACTATAGCGTAGGTGTGCCTAATAGACTAGTGGACAAATAGTGGACAGAGCATTATGGAGCTAAAGAAGTGGTACAAGACTTAAAAAATAATGATTATTCACAAAAAGATGTGTACTGTTTATCAAGAGAAATCATTCTAATAAGGCATAACCATTTTTAGCCAACCTAAATATAACTATATACATTTTTTTAGTATACTACAATCCAATGTGAAGTATTTAAGCTCTACAGCCAAATTCACGATGATATTCACCACTATGTTTATAGTAAAAAGCTATGTTATGACTGTTTCGTCTCCATTTAAGATGGTCTTCTAAATGATCACGTTGTCTCTCTTATCTGCTTTGTCTGTGCATGTGGACAAAGGTCCTCCAAGATGTTCACCTACATAAAGACATGCTAACTTCCTGTGTAAGTTTCTAACTAAAACCAACATGTGCCCACCTGCACACACGCTACACCCACCACTGCACTCAGTATTACAATGCCTTACTTTAATTATTGCACACAATGAGGTCAAATGGGCCATTTTGCTCTGTTTTGCCTGCTAATTACACTTCCCTGTCTGTTCCCCAGCACTACACCAGCCACAGGCCTGCTGCTTCAGAGCTGCGGATTCCTGAGTCTACAGCTGCCTTTACTGCCTCCTCCTCTTTAGCCTGGAAAGAAATAACATTTGTCAGACACATACAGACAGCCGAGTGGGTGCCTGAGTGTCAGTGAGTGTGTCACAGAAACGTGCAGAGTGTAGTAATAACCGGATGTTCAAAACTGTATATTATATGTTTGACCTTGAGTTGTGATAGCAGTTCATTGTTTTATGAAATGTAAAATGAAAATAAAGTTTTTGATATAGATGTGAAGCACTGGTTAAAACATAATTCACAGAGCAAGAATTAATGCACATACGCAGACTTTTATTTACATACTCCAACACAAACACCCACATTGAGCAGACATATGTCTGTCTAACCAGAGATTTATCAAATGTACGTGTTTGGTGTAAATGTTTATATGAGCAGCTGTGCTGTTTACAGAACTGGACTCTCAGTGCATTAACTGCAGTAGCAGCTATGCAGTATTACAGCTGGATGATCTGATGCCATTTTAAGGTTGAAGGTCTGACTTTTCATTTTCTTTTTCAGTTTCACACTCGGTAAAAGTGCACATGCAGGCATTTTACAGGACATTAGTCTTCTCCATTCGCTTCCAGTTTTGTCGAGACGATTTTCTAGTTTTGACGAGAGCATTTTCTCTTAAACAGACTTTTGACTGGACTGAAATTGACTGGTTTAGCAGGATCAAAGTGGTGATCTGGTGGGACTAAGAAATGTTCACTCTTATAAATACTTGTGTCTCCAACATGTGGTACATAATAAAATTAACTCTAAGTAGAAATTAATATAATCAGATTTTGTAATTTTTCTGTTGGTCCATTAATCAATTATAACACAGCAACTGACGTATTCAAAGAGAGATACATGCATTTTTGTATATTTATCTAGAAAATGCACATATGTACTCATATTGCTTTAACTATCTTATACCCCAGTGATTATTATTTTATATATTAATAGAACATTCCATTTGGTCACAACCAATATAATAATCACTTGACCAAATGCTTTGGTAGAGGCAAATATTGGCTGGTTTTGAGAAGAAAGCCTGTACATGACCAGCAAACACACCTATGACCAGCTGAAATCATGATATATTTATTACAACACCAAAACATTGGCCTAATTGGCGAAAATATGTATTGCTAGTGAAAATCTGTTACACACTGACACACTTCTCAGACTTTGGGACACATTTACTTCAAAACACTGGGGTCAAACTGCTCACCATGTGGCCTTGAGGGCTATACAATGTTGGGGTGTGGCTAAAATAAGATTTTGCCATTCTTATGAATAAAGTGTTTTTTTAATTTAGATAAAATTTAAAATTGAATCCTAATTATTATTTTTTAACATTTAATTTAAATCTAAAAGCTCTTTCTAAAAACATTGGGAAAAATATTTTAAAAAGAAATAATTGTTTTTTTACACATGCAAGTGCATGGGTTTGGAAAAGACATCTATAAAATGAAATAAAAATAAATAAATAAATAATAAATAAATAAAATTATTTATATATTAAATTATATATATATATTTTATATATTATTGTTATTTCAATGAATGGCATGAGTTTAAATAGATCACAGCCTAATCCTTGTAAACATCAGAATAATTGTTGCTGAATTGTTTTGAACAGTTTGTTGTAAATGTTTATGCTCATTAAATGTGCTGTATATTTTTACATTTGTGTACATTTTCTCACTGTCAGCATTCTTCTGCTGCTCCTTAGAAATTTGATAATGCTCAAAAACTTTGAGTCATCTGATAACTGGCTTTTTGAACACAGTCCTTGAAGATATAGGAAGTGAGTCATGCAGTAGATAATTCTTAGATCGTAGATAAGGACTTATTCCTCTTCAATATTCAGTAATAATCTCATATTAATCATATATCAGTTAAAGTGCTAACGGGTTCTTAGACCAGAACTCTCTACCTTCCTCTTACTCCTACGGTACCTCACAGTGGGTCAGAACTGTCCTTGAGCTTTAAAAAACATGGTTAAAGCTTTGATGTACACGACTGCTGGGTCACTATCTCCCCTCCTTTCTGAATCTATGGGGTTGTGGTCTGATGTTCTGCTTTTAGAAACCCACTTCCTCCATCTCCACTCTTTAGTGTTTCTTCAAAACTCCAGCAGATACCTCATCTCACACAGAGCTGAGCGAGTGAGACAGACACATGTTTATTTCATTACATGAGGAATAATTATGATACAATCATGGCGATTCTTCAGACTGGGATTCTGCATCTGGGTCCCTGCATCATCATCTTTCTTCTAACTTGTGGAGGTATTCATTTAATGTTTACTTGTTGTTTCAGTTTTCAAACGTTTTCTCTGTGCATGCTCAGTATGAATCAGATACTGTAGGTATGGAAATATACAATGTGTGGTAATTGTGAGTTAGGGGACACTAATCTGACATTTAAACTCTATGAAGAAAGTGGGTTTAGGAATAAAGGTGTTTCTGAGTATGTGGATAATTCTATGCACAATTTTATTTTTCCAGTCTGGTTTACAGGATTTTAGTTCAAATTCATATATAATAAGAAAATTGGCTTTGATCATGTCATTTCATAGAGTAATGGAAACATCATAGTTGATTAAACTTCTCTTAATGCTGTTACACTCATATACACTCCTTCTTATCTTACAGATTCTACTGATTTCACTGACAAAAATATTCACACAATCAACAGAACTGCCTATCAGGGAGATACTGTTGTTTTTCACTGTAATGGAAGTGTAGATAAACAAGTTGATGTCGGTTGGCGTAAAGAAGAGTTTACTTTTTATATCTACAGCCCCTCTATTAACCAATCTAAGATTAACTACACATCAAGCAGAATGTATGTTGATCCCAACAATCCACTGAAACTACAGATATCTAATGTCCAGCGTTCAGACGCAGGAAACTATTCATGCTTCTTATTAAAAGTACAAGTACAGTGGATACTCAGCATAGAAGGTAATATTTTTTATGACATTAACACAAATGTTGCTTTTTACATATAATAAATTTTATACTTAATGCAGAAAATCTTTCGGCATTTCTATCTGTTTTAGTTTCTGAGGGTAAAGCAGAGCTGCACAGAGAAATGCTTCTCCACATCGTCCCCTCAGTAACAGGAGCTCTGGTAGTCTGCTTTATTATCTTCTGCTCTGTGTGGATTCACAGGTGGGTGACCATCACAACAGATTTAGAGAAACTGCCTGACAACCACAAAACCTCTATCATAACGTATATTATAAATACAGTGTGGGCTCATCCTGCTACACGAAAAGCCATTCACTTTATTTATTTTTTACTGACGATCACTAAATACCATATTCATCAATAAAACAGACTATTATGAAAATACTCAGCAGCTCTTGACCAACTGTTTCCCTACATAATATTCCATCTTCAGTTGTTTTATAGAGGGTCTTATCCTAACTCTCCTATTCACATGCGATTTAGGTAACAACAGAGTAATAATAAAACTAGTACAGGAAAATATGTTGTATGTATTGTTATGTAAGTTAGGACGGTGCCTTTAACATGTGATGGTCAAATAAGGGAAGACTGGGGCTGGAGATCTGGGCAGCTGCTGAGTGAAGCTAGAAGTCCAGACCTCTCTTGTAACTGTGGAAGGCCTGTCATAGGTCTGAAGAAAAGGGAGGAGATTGGGTGGTGGTGGGAATCCGAGAACTTTGTCACCAGAAAAAGAAGCTACAGATATGAATATATAGGGAGCCAGACTGGAAACAGGGGCAGTTTTACACACATACTGTATCCCGAAACTTTAGTTTAGTTATTCCTTAGCTCTATTCAAAAACAGTCACAAGGAGGAACTGAAACAGTGCCACAGGCTTACCTGCTGAGACAGCAGTAAAACGCTGAGATGTGCTGATCTCTGGCCTTATAAGCTGCTTTGTGACAACACTGTTGTAAAAAGCGCTATACAAATAAACTTGACTTATAGCAGATTAATGCATCACAAGATTTCAAAGTTTAGTACATTCTTATTTGATTATTTTCATATGAGAGATGTTTTAAAATACACAAATGTGACTGAAGGAATGCTATTTACAGAATCATGGCGTATATCCAATAGCAAAACCTCTTTATGAGGGCTTTACACTTAAAAATAGCCCAAACACTACATGTTGGCCAAAACATGAGGGTATGTTTTATGAAATGTTATTATAGATCTAATATTAATAAGCAGATGCAGTTAAATTATCACATTTAGACTGACTGAACGTAATGCACTGATGCATGTTTACATCTTTAAACAAGCTGTACATTATATCATATAATTATTATGGTCTGTTCCTGTTACAGTACATGCATGACTGACTCTATAAACCGCATTAGACGGATATTCTAAGGCATTTGTTGTGCATTTTATATGATAATAAAAGCATATCATGTGTGTGACTTCTGTTACAGAAAATGGAAAACAAGAAGCAAGGAACACAGGGATGAGCTTGTGAGTTGTGTATACATATTAAAATTTAAACATATATGCATTTTCTTTGAGTACTTTTTTAGGCACACCAAACTCTTAGTCTATTTTATCAGCTTTACTGACCATATAGGAGCACCTCGTATTTCTACAATTATATCCTGGAGTCCATCTATTTTTCTGTACTTTTACTCCATTCATCAGGACAATCACAAAGCAGGTATTATTTGGTTGGTGGATCATTATCACTATTGCCGTGTGTTAGTTTGTGTTGTGCTGGTTAAGTGGATCAGACACAGCAGTGCTGCTGCTGGAGTGTTTAAACACCTCAGAGTCACTGCTGGACTCTGAATAGTCCACCAACCAAACTATCCAGACAACAGCGTCATGTGGGCAGCAACAGTCAACTAACTTAGAGAAGTTGGAGAACTGCTGACAGCATATCTTCTCATGTGTTTCCGTACTTCTATATTACTACATGAATTCTCTGTTCCTGTATACAAGGCTGGTGCTAGAGGAACTGTAAATGCACATAAAGTGTCTACGTTTGCCGAAATTGCTGAATAAATAGATTGTAGACAGAGGTCAGGCATGCAGGCCAGAATAGGGCCAGATGCCATACAGCTACAAAAGGTTTTATCTTGTGTTTATATTTGTGGGCCAATTCTGGTGTGAATGTTGTAGACCAATAATGCCATTGGGTCAGATTTGAGCCACAGCTGTTCTACCTACTTTACTGTGTGTGGACAACACCTAGGCTGATGACTAAGCCATGTATTGGGTCTGAGCAAACCCAAGAATATGGCTTACAAGTGGACCAACCACTTTTGCTAACTGGACAGGAAATTAATTAATGAATGGCATATATATCCATAAAAAAGTTACTGTGATTTGATTATGCATATTTTTAGAGACATCATACTCATTTTGGAATCAGATTATGGAATCCAGATCACATGTAGACCCAACTATGTTGGACACAAATGCCACATTGGTGTAAACAGCTAAGTGCAGTGTCCTTTAAGTGTAATCTGCCTTGTCAGTGTGGCCCAATCCTACGATCCCAAACCAAACTGCTGAATTCTTCACACATGCTGGTATCAGAAGTGCCTCTTTCCTACTTTAAATCTGGTTTTCAGGGCTGAACTGTGCCGTTCCACATGTGTGTTGACTTGTGAGATGGTTACGATTTCAATGTGCATCTGCTGTGATGCTAAAACACAACCAGGAAATCCTGAAGAAAACAACACAGAGGTGCTAACTGCTAACAGCCAAATGCCTACACACACCACAGACTGCAAAACACATCTAGTACTGTCTGTCACTCCAAGATGAGTTACTCAACTCACTCTTTATCCTCTAAAATGGGTGTTATTCAGCATCAGTTACTAAACCGAGGCCTGTACTGCAGTGAGCGGTATTAGCATTTCCCACCACACCACAGATCTTCTATCTCACAAACTATTTCTGTCACTTCAACACCAGACATTCAAATTTGGGTACTCAGATATGAGTCTCCTCTAAACAGTTGTTGGTTTTACTTAGCGGTTTTCTGAAACAAAGCCTCTACTACTACTACGGCACTGTACAATTACTCTGTACACTGTTAGCTTAGCCAAGCAAGACATGTTCATTTTTGGCTTTCTGTCACTCCAACGCTAATCAGTTGACTTTGTTTTTGCTGTTATATAAGTTATTATCATTTATACTTGTGATAGCAGAGCAGCAGTTATTCAAATCAAACCTGTATTGGGGTGTTTGCATATTAGCTAAGCTAAGTTAGCTAGGAGAAGAGCCAGCAACTGTTAGCTAGGAGGCCATACAACTGCAAAACAGCATTAGTAGTCAGTTAGTAATAGTAACCAGCTACTCTCCCTGTGTTAATAGTGGTCATATCAAAAGCAGACTACATTAAAGTTGTACCTATATCTAAAAGGTGGACCAACAGTGTCTAATAGAAAGGACAGTGAGTGGACACAGTATTTACAAACCAGTCCAGGAGCACAGCTGTGTCTGTTAGGTGGGTGTACCTAGTAAAATGCTCAGTGAGTGTACAATAATGGTCATATCAGAGAACAGCTACATTATAGTTGTACCTAACAGGCTTCCATGCCTTATATAACCAGATGCAAATTGTGGTACAACAATTTTGGCTCCATCATTCTGGTAAGAAGTTAGAGGTGCTGACCGCACGTCTTCTTTTGTGTCCAAATAAGTTAAAATAAGGTTCATGCAGTAACGTGATGAGTGTATATACATGCTAATTTTTCCTGGCTTACTTATTCTGCAGTGTTTACTTATTTTTTTTAATCAGTTTGCATTATTACATGTACTGTATATACGTATGTTTGATCATTAGCTCTGTTTGTTACTGACTGGCCAGCTTCTGCTGCTGGAAGATGTGTGGGCTGAGTGATACTTATCAGTGTGAATGTACAGTTAAATGACACCTGTATAGTGTTTCTTATATTAAGAAACTTATATAGATACATTGATCAGTTATAAAATTAAAACCACTTCCTTGTATGATTGCAATGAAACTAATGCAACCCACATTGCAAATTGGAATTTTTAGCAACATTTGCAATAAACCAATCAAACAAGAACAATTTAAACAGCTAACACAATAATTGACACTTTTAATGACCACTGCAGTCTCAGAATTAATCAACCACTTCATGACAAGCTTAATGCTGCTGCAAGCATGATGCATACGCAGACAACAATTTTTGGCAGTGCTTCTGAGAAATCTTAGCCCGTTCCTCATGGGTAAAGGCCTTCAGTTCTCTAAAATGCAAACTAATATGAAAAGTTCAAGTTTTATTTAATCGCTCCACAGAACAAAATCTCTAAATGTTTTTGTGTTACTTACATGACTTAGAGAACTATGGATCCAGCTTTTCTTGGGTCAGTAAAGGTGTATGTCTTGGAGTTCGGGTATGAAGATCTTCAGTGTTTAGTATTAGCCTCACTGAGCAAACTGAAACCTCAGTGCCTGTTGCCACCAAATCTTGCTGCAGGTCTTTTACAACCACTTGAGGGTTTTATACCACCTGCGCTTACTCAAGAATCTAGTGGCAGCTGGTGATAGCTTCCTCTTCTTGCCACATCCACGTAGTGTAGCCAGTGTTTGTTTAACTTTGAACTTGTGAACTACAGTTCCAACTGTATCTGTAGGGATATTCAGTGTCTTTACTATGTTTTGTATCCTTTTTCTTGTTTGTATGAGGCAGTGATCTCTTCTTTTAGCTTTCTGGACCACTCTCTTGACTTATTTCATATATATTCATATATTCAGACATATTTCTAACATGCAATAACACGTCACAGTCAACAAATCCCTAGCCAGTTCAGGTATTTTCTGTGTTTTATCTCCTGATGAAGCAGTTGATTGGGTGTGCTTGAGGTTTCAGGAGGTTGAGTAATTCTGAGACTGCAGTCATCATTAAAGTGGCATGTTGTACAGAATTTGGAGAAACGATTTGTCATGTTGGTGTTGAGCTACTGAAATGATTGGTTTGTTGCATGTGGGTTAAATAATTTCAACTGTATTTACACTCATTGCCATTTTATCAGCTCCCTTTATACCCTCCCTTTATATTTATGTCACTTTATACGTCATTCTTTATTCTTCTATTCTATTATAAGACTTTATATATGTGTATATATTACAAATTTCTTTTTTGTTGTAAATTATTATTAGAGTGTTTATTCTTCTACATATCCGACTGCTACTGTAATAATGCAATTTCCCCCTGGGATCAATAAAATATTTCTGATTCAAATTCTGATTTACCATATAGGAGCACTTTGTAATTCTGTAGCCTGAAGGACCCCCACAAGACCACCTCAGAGCAGGTATTATTTGGGGAGTGAATTATTTTCAGCACTGCAATAATGGTGGTGTTTCAGTGTGTTAGTGTTTGTTGCACTGGTGTAAGTGGATCAGAGTTTTCAAAGAATCCACCAACCAAGAATGTTTAGCCAACAACGTCCTGGGGGCAGCGTCTGGTAAAAGACTAGAGGAACACAAACTGTGCAATAGAAAATAAGCTCTCGTCTCTAAATTTACATCTACAAGGTGCACTAACAAGGTCAGAGTATCTAATAGAGTGGACGGTAAGTGGACACAGTGTTCAAAACTCCAGCAGCACTACTGTGCCTGATCCACACACACCAGCTTAACACACACTAACACACCACCACTGCAGTGTCACTGCAGTGCTGAGAACCACCACCCACATAACACCTGCTCTGAGGTCCTGTGGGGCCCCTGACAATTGAAGAACAATTGAAGATTCCAGTACAATAAACCACACAAATGTACTTAGGGGAAGGGGGGTATAAAAACCGTGGATATGGGACTTATTTACAGGCCTGATAGGGGATGAATCAGATAAAAGTTTCAGGGGGTTCGAGGAGTGCTCCCTACCGAAGTTAGGCCAAATTATATTAATTGTACTAAATTATTATATGTTTTTATTCAGTCGTTTATGTAATAAAAAAATAATAAAATGTAAACATCTCACACTGTATATGCACAGAGAGTTAAGTTCCAGCTGTGGGCTTTTATTACCACCTGGTGGTCAGAAATGGCATGACCTTTGTGTTAAAGGTTTATTGTTTTGGGTGAAGGTTTCTAGGACTGCACTTGCAATTACTATGGAACATTTACATCATCGAGGGGTCCTTTAAACTGTAAAAAGGTTCTTAACCTTCACACTGGTTTACAAAGCAACTCTTTCAGGATTCGTCCAGTAAAATATTGTTTAGGAGAAAGCGGTTCCTCTGTGTTGTCGCTTTACTGATAAAAGTGTTTCAGGCAGTGAGTAGCTGTGTGTATTGGCAGGATCTTTGTATATGTGCTTGTTTGATTTTCTTCTTCAGTTATATGATGAACAAATATATATAAGAAAAAATATATTTTATTTAACACATGATTGTTATTTTTAATGTAATTGTTTTAGTCACCCTATCAAAGAGCTGCCTGTGTTTTTAAAGGGGTGCATGAAACAGAACACATTTACATGCTGCATGTGGTTTCTGGCACATTATGACATATGTAATGTCATAAAAACAGACACCTGTTTAAATTAAATCATATAAGCATGGTATACCTTTTATTTAGCTTTATATAGTTTGGGGAAATTAGGCCTTCATCAATTTAGCATTGGCCTGCTGCTATAAAATGTGTTTCAGTCTTGGTGCACTGGGGGTGTTAAAGTAATCCCCAAGTTGGTTCATGGGAAACTGCTTTCTTGCTGTTCCCACACTAACTTATTGCAGGTTTGCAAATATCTAGATCTGATCTCATTTTAACTCATCAACAGTTTTTTAAGGGCTAGGTAGCTGGACATGGATTCCGAACATGCTGGGACCAAATGTAAACAAAAACAGAAGCAATGACGTGAAAAGAATGCAAACTCTACACTCATTTGAAAATAGCCTATCAAACTGGGATTTTTGTTATTTTTAAAAAAAATATGTGCCCAGTTTGAATTTGATGTCAGCAAAGTTGGGACAGGTGCAACAAAAGACTGGCAAAGATGTGCAATGCAAAAAAAAATATCTCACAACTGTAACATGATTAAGTATAACACGAGCATCCCAGAGAGGTGGCGCACCAACTACTCATTCATCCGGAAAAAAATATTTTATTTAACACATGATTGTTATTTTTAATGTAATTGTTTTAATCACCCTATCAAAGAGCTGCCTGTGTTTTTAAACGGGTGCATGAAACAGAACACATTTACATGCTGCATGTGTTTTCTGGAACATTATGACATATGTAATGTCATAAAAACAGACACCTGTTTAAATTAAATCATATAAGCACGTTATACCTTTTATTTAGCTTTATATAGTTTGGGGAAATTAGGCCTTCATCACTTGTGTGTTGAATCCATTTCGCATAAGTTAACTCAATCATGCTATTTATTGTTTGTTTGTCAGCAGCAAACGCAAGGAGGAAGAATGGACCGTGCACAGAACAGCCAGTATTTTGAGAGATTTAACTCTTTATATGGAGAAGCAACAATCGGAAGACTAAACTGAAGATTTCTTCGGAATTCTTCTTGGAGTCTGGAATCTTACTGGTAAACAACAGCACTTCTGAAAAACCTGAATGACTTGTCATGACTTCTGATGTTTAGTCAGTCCTTTATGACCATCAGTTTGTAGACACTTGCTAATCCAGCATTTATTCTAAAATGAATAGGAAAGTTGTGTGTTTCTGCTGCAGTAACAGCCTAAATTCTCAGGGAAGGCTTTATCATTGGCCTACTGCTATAAAATGTGTTTCAGTCTTGCTGCACTGGGGGTAATCCCCAAGTCGGTTCATGGGAATCTGTTTTCTTGCTGTTCCCACAATAACTTTTTGCAGGTTTACAAATATATAGATCTGATCTCATTTTAACTCATCAACAGTTTTTTAAGGGCTGGTTAGCTGACATGGATTCCAAATATACTGGGACAAAATATAAATAAAAACAGAAGCAATGACGTGAAAAGAATGCAAACTCTACACTCATTTAAAATAGTACAAAAACAACCTATCAAACTGGGATTTTTGTCATTTTTTGAAAAATATGTGCCCAGTTTGAATTTGATGGCAGCAAAGTTGAGACAGGCGCAACAAAAGACTGGCAAAGATGTGCAATGCAAAAAAAATATCTCACAACTGTAACATGATTAAGTATAACATGAGCATCCCAGAGAGGTGGCGCACCAACTACTGTTCAAAACATCATTCATTCGGAGATTTCTCGTATACACACCGACGGTATGGGTGTGTATACGTGCACAAGGCATGGGTGATGTGTGCATCTGTAAAGGCTCTATGAATGCCGAACAATATATAGTCACTGTCTAAAGAAAAACATGTCTCTCCATTTTTGTTGATTATTATTTTTTCATTTCATTTGAATGCAGAAAAGATTTCATGGGAAATGAATCAACAGAAAGTCTTCAAAATTGGAAAAACGTCTGGGTCCATTGACATACATTAAAACTATAGACAGTTTTGTCCTCTCCTATAATGTTATCATTTTGAAGATACTTGATTTTCACTGGACAGCCAAGATATACAACTATTGAACATATGCTGCCATCCAGATGACGTCTTTTTCAGGGAAGGTCTTGTTTGTTTTAGCAAGACAATGCCAAATCCCATTTTGCACGTATTACAGCAGCATGGCTCTGTAATAAAAGAGTCTGGGTATTTAACTGACCTGCCTGAAGTCCAGACTGGTCACCCACTGAAAACATTTGATAATTTATTTAATGAAAAGACCCCCAACTGCCGAGCACCTTTTGGCATAATGTCCCAACTTTATTTTGTTACATATATTCTTGGAAATTAGGAACATTTGTTATACAGTAAAACATATAAATGAAACTCAGACATGTTTAAAGTGTACAATTTCAAAAATGGTCATCAGTAAATAATTGTTTTCACACAGTAAATCAGCCTTTCAAGAGCAAGAGGACACCTCTCAGCCTGATGCGGAGCAAAGATCACAATCTACAGATCACCTAAGATAAGCTAACAGACAGCTATTCAAGACTTTCTGTTATGACTCAATGCAGATCATGGACTGATGCTCAGACGACAGCAACATAAATCAGAAACAACACCTCTTTGAAGTCAGTCACATAATCAATAATAAAACTGAATAATGGATGTCTACAATGTCTAAGAAATCATGATTCAGTGCTCAGAATGTTCTTGCTAATATTTCAGAATTACTGATTTAAGTAATGTAAAAGTACATTTAGGAATGACTGTCCCTGAAAACTCAAAACAAATGTTGTTTTATATATTTAAATATCTGTGTGTGTGTGTCTATTAATTATATATATATATATATATATATATATATATATATATATATATATATATATATATATATATATATATATATATATATATATATATATACTGGTTTCAGTGCAATATGAAGGTTAACATTGTCAGCTGTACATTATTGTAAGTTAATTAATTTCTTTGTCATCAATTATTTATTCATGTTGACTCCTCAAAGTGTCTTCTGTCATGTCTGTCATTAATAATGTTATCTGTAAGGTATGTTTCTGTCTGGAATAAACTGTAGAGATTTTTGTAATTGTATTTTATGTTCTATTAGAAAATCTCTCAGTCATGGGTGAATATGTATTGTTTGCATTTCAGTTAAACTGGGTATTGGAGAAATGTGCATTATAACAGCCATGACTATAGAGTTATGTGATGAAAGTTGATGTTGACTAATTGCTGATGATGTCATAAATAAAACCACCGGAGACTTTATTAATCTGTTCCTAAAAACCAAGATAAACTTCATATGTCAAGCATGATGGGTCCTTTCCAACAAGTCCTTTTCAAGACATTGTCTAAGAACTGGAGATGCAAACTCTGGAGTCTTACAACCCACAGCAGAGATCCAGAGCGCCAGAGAAATTTACAGTGCTATAAATCTCCAAACACAACTTATTTCAAGCTTTACATATTCTCATTAATTAACGACACATGACTTTTTGTTGTAGTCTTCAAGAAACCAGAGATAACAACATTAAATATCTGATCTCTGAACATGGTACATCAACAGACAAATGTTAGAACAAAGCCAAACCCCACAGGTCGGTAGAACATGATATACGTTTTCCAGCAAACCCTGGACCACAATGTTAACTTGTGGGACACCAAAGATAAAGACCCCAATAGCAATGACACATCACCTTTTGTATTCTGTCATAATCACATGACCACACATTAGTCCACATTAAGCTGAATGTATCGTCACTAAGCAGTACGCTTGGCTAGTCTGTGCAACCTCTAGTTTTCCTCCTTGATTAAAATATTTATTCCACTATTGTAACTATCACCACACCTCTATGATAAAACACAGGGAAATAAACACCTTTAAAAACTCCTCTGAAGCTGCGATTTGGGAGCTTAGAGGTCATGAAGGAAGATGGTTGTTGGAGAAGTCAAAGCAAAACTCTTCCACTGGTCATGTGTTTATATATGTTAACAATCCTTACAATGGTCAACCTGGGTATCCTTCTCAACTAACATCCTCAGTGTGTTTTCACCAGAAAGGAACCTGTAGGGAACGTCAAGTTTATCCCATTGTAGTAGCAGCTTATTAGCACCTCAACATACTGTCTGGAGCGTCTATTAGGAAACGTTTTCACATTCTCACACATGCAGGGAAACCCTTTACTCTCTCCATCATTACTTATACAGCATTGCATCTTATTTTCTGATCTGGAAAGGGCAGCCTTTGGGACACTGACATGTAGGGGCAGCATAGAGGCCATTTTTTCATCCATATAGAACAAGTTTAGATTATTTGTTGGGCACTGCATCTCTACTAGAACTGCTATCATTATGATATTATGATCACACTGTCTTGCTCTAGAGGGCACAACACTATAATATATTGTATGAAGAAACACTGTAGAAGGCACTCTGTCCTTGTCGCCATGTAAAGGGCAGCCAATAGGACACTTCACTCATTTCCACAATTTAGAGAGCCAATTTTTTGATTGGGCACCGGGGGTGTCGTGTCTGCCAGTGGATATGAGATTACAGTTTAAAGAACCAAACAAATATTTTATTTTATTTCCAAAATGTATTTACTCCCTAACTATAATTTTTGTTTTGTCCCTAACTATAATTATAAATTATAAATCCGAAATATGTATATGACTTGAGGAACTGTTGAAACACGTCACTAGTAGAGAGTATTAAGCCATCTTGCCATTTTTATAGACGGTATGGACATAAATAACTCCAAATTATTTTCATCTTCTTACTTTTACTCAACCCATGTCATCTTCTCCCCGCTTAGCTGGCAAAGGAGTGGCTACATGAAATGGTGAAGGCGATCCAATCTTTTACCTTTGAATGTTTGGATGATTCCAGCTCAGTGACTCTAAAGTCTGAATATTATATTGTGTTATGCATATATAGCGTGACTCTGTGTACACCCCATGTGAATATATTTTTTGCACGACACAAACCAATTTCCACAGTTGGTGGATCCACTGGTGTATAGTTAAAGTGGCTTACTTACTGATTACCAAAGGTTACAGATTGGTTAGTTACACATTATATTAACTGAATAAAAGCGTATTTTACCTTAAAGACCTCAAAACAAAATTGGTTTTCAGATTTTCCAATCTTTCTACATAATTCTGTGAAATGTCAACATCATTCAAGGTGGTTTAATATAAAATGCCCTCAAAATAGTGTCATGCATTAATTTGTTATGAACCCACTGTTTGATGCCTGACACATTGTGGTATGATAGGTTTGCAATATTCCTTTGACCTGAACATACACTGTATTTAACACTATTTAAAACATTTAACACTATTTAAATGAAGGCAATGGCTTTTAGCCATTATATAAAATGCTCCATTATTAAATTCTATCAGGTTGGTTGTGGTTACTGGTTTGTTTGTGAAGGCAGCCTGATGCTGATGGCCTATGCTGCTTTATTTGGCTTCCACTTGTGTACAGGAATGACTCCAGGCAAGGACACCAGCTACAGTGAACCAGCCATCATTCATGAAAACTACATGAAAGGCCACAGACTCACTGTCAAGGACAGAGGACTAGCAAAACCACCTCCTCTGAGGTTTTACATGGACAAGCAGTTGTATAGTATATTGTGTAAAAGACTACAACTAAATGAAATATATATATACACTACTGCTCAAAAGTTTGGGATCACTGTGAAATGTTCTTGTTTTCAATGGAGTATCTTCTTCCTTAACAACAATGGACTGACGGGTCTCTAAAGAAAGTTGTTTCTTTCTGGTCATGTTGAGTCGGTGAGCAAACCATCAACTGCTGATGCTTCAGATACTAAACTAACCTAGAATGTTGTTCACCCTTTTATTCTCACTTATTAGTAGAATGATTTTCAGCTGTGCATCACAATTGAGCAAGAGTGTCCTAACAACCAATTAGCCCAATAACATCCTTAACTTGGGTTGGCGGCCGTACCAGGAGATTTAGACAGAGGACTGAGAATTGCTGATAATAGGACTATATGTAAAATAAGCCTGTATACAAAAATAGGCTTTAATACAAACATTTTTATTCTTTAAAATAATCTGATACACTTACATTAATTGTAATCACAGCTACAGTGAACCAGCCATCTTTCATGAAAACTACATGAAAGGCCACAGACTCACTGTCAAGGACAGAGGACTAGCAAAACCACCTCCTCTGAGTTTTTACATGGACAAGCCTACCTACCGTATCACTGCACGCAAGCAGATTTGGGCATGTGCAGACACACATTTACACTTATGCAGACACACATTCACACTTATGCAGACACACATTCACACTTATGCAGACACACATTCACACCTATACAGACACTCATTTACACATATCTGCATGTGCATATAAACAGGTACATCATGTTTGTTACTTGACATCAGGGCAAAAATTCTGAGTCATGGTGAAACAAAAGAAACACAGGAATGTTTACACAGCCAGTCTGGCTAATGAAAGTAGATGAAGAGCGACGAGTGGTGACGTTGATGAGTTGTCAGTTTGTTAACTTTGTAATGAAGGCTTTAAAAGCTACACCTAAAATACCAGCTTCAGAATCATTTTGATGCACTGAATTATAACAGAGAGAATAGAGTTTGGGATCACAGTGAAATGTTCTTGTTTTCAATGGAGTATCTTCTTCCTTAACACAACAATGGACTGACGGGTCTCTAAAGAAAGTTGTTTCTTTCTGGTCATTTTGAGTCGGTCAGCAAGCCATCAACTGCTGATACTTCAGATACTAAACTAACCTAGAATGTTGTTCCCTTTTATACTCACTTATTAGTAGAATGTTTTTTAGCTGTGCATCACAATTGAACAAGAGTGTCCTAACAACCAATTAGTCCAATAACATCCTTAACTTGGATTGGCGGCCGCACCAGGAGATTTAGACAGAGGACTGACTATATGCAAAATAAGCCTCTATCCAAAAATAGGCTCTAATACAAACATTTTTATTCTTTAAAAATCATCTGATACACTTACATTAATTGTGAAATGGACAATATTGTTTGTGAATTGCATGAAAATTGCATGAAATGAAATTCTAAAGTGATACTAAACTTTTGAGCGCTAGTGTATATATTTAATTGAAGGCATTTTACTCTTTCATGCAGTGGGAGCATGTTTATATTTAACTATAGGTCAGAATGTAGGAAGGTGTAAGAGAGAACTCGGTGGTGATTATGAAAGATGGTTGTCAGTCAGTGTCGGAAATAGAATAAAGGGCAACTGCCTTTATTTCCAGCCACATGACAAACGAACTGGGGGTCTCTAAGCTCTCTTTTACCCATGCTCTCTTTGTCTCTCTCTCACATTCTCTCACTTGAGACCAGATTGGTCGCATGCTAAGTTAGTGTCGGTCACATTCATGATTCATATTTAATTCACAGTTATAATGAAATCAACCTCATTTCCGTTGTTGTCGATTTGATTTGGAAGCTGTTTATTTCAAGATAGAAAGAGAAAAATAGTTTGTGCTGTACTGCAAGGCTTTTTAAAGGGCATGTGGCTTGCATTTGTCTTATTTACTTTTCCCTCCACTTGTAATGTTTGTGTGGTTCATATACCAAAGACATTCATAATTTATTAATCACATGACCATTCTCTATCCTCCAATGTTCTTTCTTTGAAGTGGCACCATCAGAAATTTATAATGATGTCAGGTGGAAAAGAACTAGGGGTCATGATGTCAACACTGCCAGCCATAATGCAGAATCTAAGATAGGATAAGATAAGATCAGAATTAGAATCAGAATCACAAATCAGACTTTATTGGCCAAGTATGCTCACACATACAAGGAATTTGTGTTTGGTTACAGTAGCTCACAGTGCACGGTAACTGACATTACAGAAGTAACGAACACACCCAACCTAACCATCCTCCTACACACACACACACACACACACACAGTGACATATACGGACAGACACACCTGTAAACATGTACAGAGTTGTATATTTAGAGTAAAGTGCTGAGTGCAGCAGTGAAGGACAGTGCAGACTGAATTAAATAGATATAAATATGGAGAACAGAGGAGTCACTGGTGGAGACGGTGGAGTGTTCTGAGACTCAATCAGATAAATAAAAGTGCAGTACAGAGAAATAAGAGTGAGAGAACATCTGGATATGGATGTATGTAGTAGACTGTATTCAGAATGTAGTGTTGTGATGTACAGCTGTTCATGAGTGTGATGGCGTGTGGGAAGAAGCTTCTCTGTAGTCTGGAGATCTTGATTCTCAACTGGCTGAAACGCCAACCTGAGGGAAGATACTGGAACAGGTGATTTCTAGGGTGAGGTGGATCACAGGCGATGTTCTTTGCACGCTTTCTGGTTCTGGCCGTGTGCAGGTCCGGTAGGGAAGGAAAAATAAAAATAAATCTTTATTAGTCCCACAGTGCGGTAATTCACCGTGTTACAGCAGCAAAGGGATAGCAAGGCACTCAGTACAAACAATAAATAAATAAAACAGTACAGTATTTACAATATAATTAATAAAAAGTCAAGAACTCCTAAGATTGTATTTACAAATAATTGCGCGTTGTAGGACTAAATATCTTCTGAGTTTAAGGTAAAATGAGTTTTGATGGTAGAATAGTGGTAAATCTGGAAAAACGTCATAAATATGAAAAATATTTTGCCCTACAATACCCTGCACAAGCCTAAGAATAATAAAAAAGGAATTAAAAAACTGTTAACAAATGAAATTAAAGTACATTTTAAGTCAATAAATGATCTCAATACTACAGTAGGGTGTCTTAGGCAGCAGGTAACATATTTGTAGTCTTTTCATGCAATAACCATGTGTAAGAGAACTTTTAGAGGTATTAAACTCAAAACCTCTCTAAAAGTCTGGTTTCCATCTTTATCATTGGGGACAAATCTGTCTCATTTCACACCAAACCACTTTGAATGATTGATCTGTTTATCAGCTGTTAGAGTTTGCTTTAGCATGTAAAGGAAGTGTATTAAGCTCATTTTCAATGTTCATTATTTTTTGTTATTTTTTAATTTAAATGCTTCATTTTTCCACCGCAATGTATTCAGTCTCTGTCTGAAACGCTCTGTTAGAGCTCATGTGTCTTTAAGCTCCGCCTCCTGTAAAGCACAGTAAGTTTGTCACGCCTTACCGTCTGTCCAAACTCCATTTCCCAGCCTGCGCTCACCGATCACGTGACCAGAGACTCTCAGTCAGCTGACAACCCGAGATCAGCCGCATCCAAATTCTGATTGCTGTCGCCTGTGTTTGCCTGTTTGGTTTAGCTCATTGCAAAGTATTGCTTCCGTCCTGTCTAAGCCTACTAAGTGTTTCTTGACTTGATTGCATCTCTGGTTTGACCCTCTTTTGTATTTTTCAATTTTCTTTTTAGTCTAGCCCCTCATGCTCATGTATATGTTCGCTCCCTTTTTTGATCATTGCCTGCCTGACTACGATTTGATCCTTTTTGAATACATTTAATGCTGAGTATTATCTGCATGTGTCTGATCCTCTTTGGTACGTTACAGTGTTCTGCTCAGATTGCCCACTCTGACTGGGTGGTTTTAAAATCCTACTACAAATTCCACCTTTACGATTGATCTATAAGAATTGGGTATAGAGATGACATCATATTGTAACATAATAAGGGACTGGAATTCTAATCTGGCAGCTGAGGAAAGTGGTTTTAGTTGTAGAGGGTTTCTCTCTCTGGCATGTATTCTGGGCTTTATAAGTTTGCAGACTATTTACACATACAAAAAGCTGCACACATTAAAGGAAAAGGAAAACCAGAAAAGCATAATAGGTCTTCTCAAAGGCCCACATGCTACATTTAATTATACTTTAGTTTTTCATTTCATTCATTGTTCTAATTCTTTTATCATGTCGTTATTCTTATTTTCTTACATTCTTATATTCTTTATTTTCTTTAGTTTTATGTGCCAGAACAGTCACAATTCCTTGTTAGGAAACAAATTTTCAACCTTTCTTTATTCCTTATCATTAAACAGGCTGTTCTCGTGACTTTGAGACTGATGTGGAAATTTGTCATTTTGTCCGACATATACATTTACATTTACATTTACATTTACATTTACATTTATATTTACGGCATTTAGCAGACGCTCTTATCCAGAGCGACTTACAAAAGTGCTTAGTGTTGGTTAGAGTATGAATCTCTATCTAGTACAAACAGGCCAAGTCCAAACCACTCTATACTCAAACACTGCCATAAACACAGGGCCAGTGCTGATACCTAGAAATAAGACAATGCAATACCTAGCCAGACTGGAACACCTACAGAGAAGAGAACAAATACAAGTCTACATACAGTACAAGTGCATTACTTAGCCAGTGCTCCTAGAAGATAAAGTGCAATTACAGTTTATACCAATACTTTAGTATATAAGTGATTATAAGTGCTTTACAAAGAGATAGGTCTTCAGTCTGCGTTTGAAGACCACGAGAGAGTTCGCTGTTCGGACAGCCAGTGGAAGTTCGTTCCACCATCTGGGTGCCAGTACAGAGAAGCGTTTTGTTGCGTGTCTTCCATGAATCTTAAGTGATGGCGGGTCAAGCCGAGCCGTACTTGAAGCCCGAAGGGCTCGAGGTGCGGTTCGACTTTTGACCATTGCCATAAGGTAAGCAGGAGCTGGTCCATTCTTGGCTTTGTAGGCAAGCATCAGAACTTTAAACTGAATGCGAGCAGCTACAGGAAGCCAGTGAAGGGAGCACAGCAGTGGTGTGACATGAGTGAACTTGGGAAGATTGAAGACGAGCCGTGCTGCTGCATTCTGGATCAGTTGTAAGGGCCTGATGGCCTGCAGAGGAAGACCAGCCAGGAGTGAGTTGCAGTAGTCCAGCCTTGAAATGACAAGAGACTGGACGAGCACCTGGGAGGCCTCCTGAGAGAGGAAGGGTCAGATGCGTCTGATGTTGTGGAGAATGTATCTGCATGACCGAGTCAGGTTCGTAATGTGGGCTGAGAACGATAACTGGTCATCCAGAGTCACACCAAGGTTTCTTGCATCTTTAGACGGAACAATCAAAGAGTTCTCGAATGAGATGGCAAGATCCTGCTGAGGACCTGTAGTTGCAGGGATGAACAGCAGCTCAGTCTTGCTGGGATTGAGCTTCAGATGATGAGCTGTCATCCATGAAGAGATGTCGGTCAGACATGCAGAGATACGACTGCAAACCTGAGTGTCAGATGGTGGGAAGGAAAGCATTAGTTGAGTGTCATCAGCATTGCAGTGGTAAGAGAAACCATGAGAGGTAATTACATCACCAAGAGAACGGGTGTAGAGTGAAAAGAGGAGTGGACCTAGCACTGAGCCTTGAGGGACGCCAGTGAGGAGCCTGCAAGGAGCAGATGTAGACCCTCTCCATGTTACCTGGTAAGACCGCCCCTCTAGATAGGACTCAAACCACTTCCATGCAGAGCCCGTGATTCCCAAGTCAGCGAGGACAGACAGAAGGATCTTGTGGTTCACCGTGTCGAAAGCTGCAGAGAGGTCCAGAAGGATCACAACCGATGACAGTTTGGATGATCTTGCAGTCTGGAGCTTCTCAGTCACTGCTATGAGGGCTGTTTCTGTTGAGTGCGCTGGTTTGAAGCCAGACTGGTTGGGGTCCTGGAGCAGGTTCTGGGTGAGAAAGGGAGACAGTTGGTTATAAACAGCACGCTCAAGAATTTTTGATAGAAAAGAAAGGAGTGATACCTATACCCTTAAAGGAGTATACATAGATAGTCATGGGATTTGAACCCGCATCCTTCCCGTACCATGTTCACCTCTCCTACCGCCGGGTTACCAACCACCTGAACTGAGCCTTATAAGCTCAGCTGGGCTAAACTACTGATTGATTTGAATGAAATTATAAAAACAAGCTGTTTTGACAAGGAATCTGTGTTTTCACCCTCACTCTACATAAGAACCATATAGGCTTTAAGAATCATTTGTTGGTATATCAATTATATCAATTTACCACTACGTAGATGTGCAGAATAAAATGTTCTGAGAACACTGTCAACCCATGCACATGTAAGTGCAGTTAAATATGGAAACCCTGACATTTTAAACCTGAGACTTGAATTTGCTGTGGTGGTTAAACGGTTCTCTCTGATCAGGGTCAACTGTGCAGGTAGACCACAGAGAGAATCATTCTTCATAGTGCGCAGTGCTGCAGAAGGCCACAGTGGACTTACAATGAACTCTATTGTATCACCGAAAATTCATTTACCATGTGACTTTTTACTTTCAGACACAGATTAGCTTCCTATTTGAAGTCATTCTGCTGTTGTTCTGAGAACTTCACTGAGTTGTGTGTTGCACTGTACATGTATGAACTATATATGCAATTACAAAATTACAATAAATACAAAAAACATTATCTTGTAATGATAAAGTATTGATTTTATGTGTCAGTGTGTTTGATTAACACTTTCCAAACCTCTCATGGAGGAAAACTAGTATTATCTGGTTTTGGAAAATCAATACTTCATTATGTTAAATCAAACATACTAGTCATGGAATTAAACCATTTGGAGGCTGGGGTGATCAGGTGAACCATACATTGTTCTTCAATCTAACTCACAATATAAGGCATTCCCGCATCTGTTTACTATGTGTATGTTTGACTGCATGTATTGTTATGATATATATAACAGTTGTATTTATTAGAGTTCGGTAACTTTCAGTTTCCTCAGGCCAAGGTCCAGACCGTCATCATTTCTAACTTGTGTTATGATTCAGTGGTGTATCCTGTTTACTGATAGCAGCCTAGTATAAGCATCTTATACCATCAGATACTGAAACACCAACACATCCCACATTTATTCCCACGTTTAGTATATTTCCATAATATTTACTGAGTAAACGCTGAACTGAATAAATTATTTATAAAACTTTTCTCACTTCAAGAAAAAACCAGGGCAACGTTATAAAAACAGAATGCTTTTGAAAAAAGTGTATCTTAAAGTGCTTATTTATAGAAAAAGTAAATAAAACCTGCGTCTTCTTGTTAACTTAATTTCACATCTTGACATGTTGGTTTGGAGCCGCTGGTGAGAAGAATAAACTGTCGAGAGCATGTTAGGCTTTCTCTGACTCACTTTATTCTTCCACACGCTTTATTCTCTGACTCGCTTTGTGCTGTGTGCACACCACAGGCCCCAACTTGCACAGATCCGATTGGCTGAGGAGCGCCTTTGGTGATCTTACAAGGCACATGATTGGTCTGTGAGGTTACTGCGCCGCAAAGCCTGTATACCGCAAAGACAAGAAAAGTTCTGCCGCTTAAAATAAACACTGTTAAAATTAAGTCCTTCTCAGTAGATTATCAGTTTGGGTCCGCATTGGACAGCGCCACGGTCCGCCTATGAGTGACCACTGATATATAGTACTTACATATAAAAGCACAATATAGTATGTATATCAATTATTTTAATTTATTCATTTAATTCAATATCGTTCAGTTAAACAGAATAAAATAAATAAATAGAGCGTTACAGAGGAGCTATTAACCAGAGACAAAAAGTGAGAAGGTTGTATGTACATACACGTTACAAGAGCAGCATAAGTATTATTGCAGTAGTAGAGATATGAGGTAGTTAGAAAGAAACTATCAATATTAAAATATTTTTAGTTGCCACAGTGACGACAGTGGTCAGTCTAGAGAGCAGAAATAAAACAGAAATTTGCCAAGCTAAATAGTTTTAAATTGTACAGTTCTAAAGAAATCATAACAGCAATAGACAACAATGAATGGGAACGTTTTCTCCTACAGTCAGGTACAAAGGCTTTGGTGCCCAGCAAACACTCTGAGCAGGTGCTTAAAAAAAAGGTTCACACGTGAAAGAGTCCAGGGTGGTCTGCTGCAGCGTAACGGTGGGTGTTACTGCAGTGCATGGTCTGCTGGAGCCTGAGCTGTAAATAGGTCAGGTTAAAGCCACCGTACGTCTCTGTTTCCTGACTTTGAAGAACTTTTTTATTTTATTTTTAATACCTTCACAGAGGTCAAACACAGACTGCTCACTCTGGTCACTGCTAGTTAGAAATGCGGCAGAGGGACATTATTGGTAATAAAATGTTCAGATTGGGCCTTTAAAGGGAGAATAAGAGATATGAACAGAAGGTAAATGCTGTAACTGAATGTGTTCAATAAAAATGATGATTATTTGATTTATAGGTAGTGTGAAAAAAAACAACCTTCACTCTTGACATGACAACTTCACACAAAAGGAGTTAATGTGGATTCACAGTTGATAACGTCAAAATATGATAGTAAATATTAATTGTATTATTGTTTTGCTTGTAAAGTATACTTTAAATTATATACAAATAATTAACAGTAGCAGTAACAACGACAATAAGAATAATAATAATTGTATAAATTATATATATATATATATATATATATATATATATATATATATATATATATATATATATATATATATATATATATATATATATATATCAGAATCAGAATCAGAAATACTTTATTGATCCCAGGGGGAAATTGCAGTTTTTACAGTAGCAGAAGAAGAATAAACACTCTAATAATAATTTACAACATAAAAGAAATTTGTAGTATGTACAAATATAAAAGTCATATATTACAATAGAAGAATAAAAAAAATAAATAAAAAAAAATAGATCAAGTAGATCAATCCCATAGTCTCTGATCATTATGCAGGGGTCAGGTTGAAATAAGCATAGACTTTTCTAACAAAGAAGCTGTTGAAAGCATATGTTGCTTCAAAGTATGTATTTATCTTACACCATTAATTTTGGTTTGTGTAATTGCCAGACCACGCTCGCTCTCGCAACAATGACAGACCCTAGCGTTTGATCTTTATGCAGGTAACAATCTGAAAGGTCCTGTTCTGGTCCAAAGAACACGACAGCTCGTCCAACCACAACATACGTTTCTGATTTGGAGATCATCGCTGATAGTTAGTGTGATTAACCCCTCAGAGGGCCAGGGCCCACTGTTAGACACAAAGTGTTACTACACAACGCTGTAACCTAAGAATAACCCATCCAGTGTGCAGGACAGTCCTTCTAGTGACTGTTTATTAAGTCCAAGATTGTAATAATTCAGGGATTTTAATGGTCTTGTGTATGATCTGCTCTCTGTGTGTTCATTTCTCCTCTGACACTTCCTCTGTCTCTTCTCTGAACAGAACATATTTACTGGACATCTTCTTCCTCGTTTAGCGCAGAGTGAATGAGTCTTGTCTTTATTAACATCAGCTCCGTTATCATGATGGCAGCTCCTCAAACCAGCTCACTGCCCTTGGTTTTCGTCAGCCTGGTGTTTCTTCTACTTTGTGCAGGTACTTCTCTGATATAACTGATTTACTGTGTTTCCCGCTGTCAGGCAGCTGACACTCTGTCAGAAATGTGTTCATTTAAACGATAGCTGTGAAGCTTAAATGATGTCTTAGAGGTGTTTTTGTTTTAGCAGACAGCAGTATGTCTACACACCAAAATTAAATTGCATTTATTCGATATTACAATGATATAATATTTAATTTACACAATAATTTATTTCTGGGTTAGGAATAGAATCAGATTTATAGCACAACAAACCTCTGTTTAAAATACACACGGTATACTAAATATAAAGACTTGTACAAATATTAAATAAAATGTGGAAATATGTAAACATGTAAACATCCAAAGAAAAACATGTATCTCATTTTTGTCCATTTTTATCTATCTATGTCACTGGAACATGACAGCTGCCACTTACATTGTAAAAATTTCATGATGACTGGATCATTGGAAATGTTTCAGAATAGCTTGGAAATAATTCTGTTTCCACTGACAGTTTTTGGCCTCTCCTATAAAGTTGCTATTTTGGAGTTTTTTTATTGGACAGCGATGGCATGTTTATATTCCTATTATAAGTTTTCCTGAAAATAAGGACTAATTTATTTGTTAATTAAATAGAATTTAGAAGATGTTTTTATCATTCAGGGCCAACAACCAATATGCCTCATATGATAGCAATGCAATGCCAGCCGTGATGTTTGCAAGTGCAGCTTTTTTGTTAAGCGCAAAACGTTATGACAGTGAACACCGATCACTTTTTCTCTTATTCATGGCACTTGTGTCATATGTATCAGAATCAGAGCTATTCATATATCTATCATTCACTGTAATGTTGGTGCAAAAACTTTTTTATTTTGCATAAAAAATGTATGCAAAATAAAAAAAAGTCTAATGCTAAAATGCTAATAATAAAACCCTTTGTACGCTTTAATGACCACATTTTTTCTATAAATATGCTTTTACAACATATAGAAGGACACATATACATTGTAATTACCTTCCTATAATGTAACTGTAATAAAGCATCAATGATGACATCTTTTTCTGCAACAAAAGTAAAATAAACACAATTTCACTGATTTTTTAATAAATGTCATGGTAGTGCGGTTTAGGGATTCTTACTTTCAAAAATGTAATGTATGCGATAAGATTGTTCATTCAACACATATATTTGAGTTCGAATGTTGTAATTTGTGTAAAACAAGAAACTGCCATCATATCAGTATTTAAATTATCAATGACAATCTGACTGATAAAACTGCACCCACGTTCTTATTACTCATTATTACTGTATTACTTATTATTAAAGATAAATTCTCTTTTTTCTTACAGATTCTAATGATTTCACTGATAGAAATTTTCACACAAGTCAACAGAACTGCCTATCAGGGAGATACTGTTGTTTTTCACTGTAATGTAAGTGTAGGTAAAGGAGCTGATGTCGGTTGGTGTAAAGAGGAGATTACTCTTTTTAACTACAGCCCTGTTATTAACCAATCAATGACAAACTACACATCGAGCAGAATGTATGTTGATCCCAACAATCCACTGAAACTACAGATATCTAACGTCCAGCCTTCAGACGCAGGAAACTATTCATGCTTTTCATTAAAAACACAGTGGATACTCACCATAAAAGGTAATTTTATTTATTTTATTTGTCTGATTGACTGATGATTTATTTTATTTTTATTTTTTGGGACATTAATTATTTTGTATCGGGTTTTGTTTCCAGTCTCTGAGACTAAAGCAGAGCTTCACAGGGAAATGCTTCCCTACATCGTCCTCTCAGTTACAGCAGTCATTGCAGCGTGTTTTATTATCTTCTTCCTTGTATGGATTTACAGGTAAGTGACCAGCACAGCTGCACAATGACCAAAAAGAGTTTTTATATTCTAAAAGTCATATGTTTTTTACATTCCAGCCATTTTACTAACCTCCGCTATAAATATCAGTACTTTGTTTATACACATTAGAATTCTTTTGGAAACGTTGTACTTTATTTTATTATGACTGAAATAACGTGTAGTTTTACACAACTACTTTTCTATGTGCCAGAAATCTTCCTACATTTTCATTTAGTCTTTCAAAGTACTTGTTGCAAATATTCAAAGGCCAAGATATTTGATATTTGTTTTGTTTACCTGCACTACTTCATTTATGTTTAGAATTAATATAAAATTACATTATTGGTAGTCTGGACTGCATGAAGTGTGATCCGGGGTGGGCAGCCCCAGAAAGCAGTCAGGACATAGGTGCCTTGCTCCACAGCACTTCAGCCTGTCAGGAATCAAACCAGCAACCTTCTGGTCACAAGGCTGGTTCTCTAACCTCCAGCCCAGGACTGCTCCCAGCTAATTGGTGGATGTAATAAGTCTGTAGCACTTAGACCAAAACAAAATCTCGCAGTTTCATGACCAAAAGAAAAAAAAAAGATAACAATATGCTGCATTTAACAACATACAACATAAAATCAGACATACTGCTCAGAGTGGTATTCGGTGGTGATGAAGGTAGTGGTAGGGGTGTAAAATGTACAGAGAAACTATGATTAAGAAAAGTTACCAACATAGAAGCAAAATATAACTAATAAAATATCATTTTTAATAATACCCAAGTATATAAAAGTAAAATGCAAATGTCTAAACATATGAAAATAAAGAAATTGTTGGAAAAACTTTCATTTGTGCTCTAAAACAACACTCTTCCAACACAACTTGGAAGAGCTGGATACAGGTAGATACAGCTTGTGCACAGTGTAAGGCCAGCATGCTCACAAAAAAAATCAAATACACAATTCTCCATTTTCACAGATGTATTCAATCGGTCACTACATGTTTAATGTCCAAATTATGGTTATTTAGTTTAGCACTGGAGCTGTAAGGCTAACACTGCTAACAAACACTAGAAGTCAATAGTCACCCAAACCTTTTCTGCCAATACATCCTCAAACCTTCACTCAGACTGTATGCAACTCTTCTAAGTTGGTCGGACTGTGTTTTAGAGCACACATTAAACTTTTTTTTCCAACAACTTCTTTATTTTCACGTTAAGCCATTATATTTTACTTTTTTTATAATTGGGTATGTTTAAAATTGCATTCTCTCAGTTATATTTTGCCTCTATATTAATACATTTTCTTAATCATAGTTTTTCTGTATATTTTACACCCCTACCACTACCTTCATCATCAATGAATACCACTCTAAAGCGTATGTCTGATCATTATGTTGTATGTGGAAAATCTCTGTTACTAAAATACAGCATATTGTTACTATCTTTTTTTTGATTTTGGTAATGAAACAGAGAGATTTTGTTTTGGTCGAAGTTCTACAGACTTTTTATATACACCAAATAGCTGGGAGCAGTCGTGAGCTGAGAACCAGCCTTGTGACCAGAAGATTGCTGGTTTGATTCGATGAACTGACAGGACACGGCTGAAGCGCCCTGAGCAAAGCACCTAACCTGGCAAGTGTGGCCCTCCTGGCAAGTGTGCTCACTGCCCCGCAATGTGTCTGTTCACAAGTGTGTATATGTGGGTGTTTCACTGCACACATGGATTAAATGCAGAGATCAAATTCAGCTGTGTGCAAATATAAGTGGCAAATAGTTCATCATTCTAAATAACCCAGTTTTTTCAAAACTGTTTTATAATTTAAACAAACATATTGTTTTCAACAACTGATGCTTGATGGACGCTTTTAAACTCAGTGGATGGACGCTTGTTTGGGTAATTCATGTGTACACTGCAGGACAGCATGTACAGATTATGATTTTTTTTACAGGAAATGGAAAAAGAAACAGGCTGCTGATATCAGTGGAACAAGGGATGAGCATGTAAGTTCTTTCTTTGCATACATTCTTAAAATACATATGAATAATGTAGAATCAGTGGACACTACTAGAAACATTACTGCTCAGTGTATCTAACAGACTGTTTGTAAGTTGTGAGTTGTTTTGCTTTATTTTTAGCATCGCTGCTGGACTTTCAGTTTCAGTGCCCTCTGACTGCTTGATCGCTACATTTCTCCTTCTTCATGAATTACCTGCTACTACAGTCTGGTGTAACTAGTCAGAAAAGCTTGGAATTATGTGTATTTCTGCAAAACATCCTGTCTTGTAAAACCACTTTGTACCTCAAGAGCCATTGTGATAAGCCTGTTGTCAGTCCAACATGAGAGGATAAAGAAGTATCAATGTCCTGCCGGCATAATTTAACCATTTGTCAATTTGTTGAAGGTTCTACTCTCTGTTAGATTACTTAAGGACAGGTAGCCAATGAAAGGAACAGTAAGCACAACAAAGGCTGGAGCTCTTGTGTTATAGTCATTAAAGGACGTGGCTATTTTAGGCCCAGGCTGCCCACAATAAACGAATGGTCATCACCCACTATTACTTCTTTTTCATGGTCCCTTTAAATTATCCCAAACCACTACAAAGCTGTGTAGTAAGTGCCTTAAACAACTGGACTAGTGCATGTGGACCAGTGTACTAACTTACTCTTGAGCTCCCCCACAGAAAGTAATATCTGTAATCTATACCGTATACACAGATCAGCTATGTTAAAACATCTGTTCATTTTATCAGCTCCACTTACCATATAGGAGCATTTTGTAGTTCTTTAACTACAGAATGTAGTTCATCTGTTTCTCCACCTATTTTGTATTATACTTTTACCCTGTTCATCAGTGGTCAGGACCACCACAGAGCAGGTATTTTTGGGTGATGGATCATTCTCAGCACTGCAGTGATGCTGACGTGGTGGCGGTGTGTTAGTGTGTGTTGCGCTGGAACGAGTGGATCAGTACTGCATAATACAAAATGGCAGAGGGGAAGGACCTCCACTGGTGGGCATGAGAACTAGCAGCAGCAGATGTGTTAAAAATGTGTTAACCAACTGCAGCATTAACTCATTCGCACATCCACCAGTGGAAAAAGACGTTTATCACACACTACTTGTATTAATCATCTTAAGTGTAATTATAATACATAATACATTCTTTTCAAGAATCCTTATATCCGGGATGATACTCCTACACTCACTGACCATTTAGATGGTGGACCATTCTCACTACAGCAATGACACTAAAATCTTACTGGCATGCAAGTGTGTGTTGTCACTTTTGTTTCTGGCTTTTTACATGCGTATATACTGGCCACTTTATTAGAAACACCAACTTTGCCGGTACGGCTATAGTTGGAAAGTTAGAGACCATGGATCTGAGGAGTTTCTGACAACAGGGGTGTTTCTGGCTGTATAGTTTTAGTTGATGGATCGCCCTCAACTCCGCAGGGACAGTGATGTTGACACACAAGATAAGTGTTCATTAACTCTGGACAGAAACTCTGGCCTTATACCACTGAAGAAGTGGGAGTGTCCTAAGATGAGATTTTAAAAGTAATATGAGATGAAGAAATAGTGACTATTTGCATAAATATTTAAAATATATCTTAATAATAATGTTAATAATAATTCTAATAATTTTGTTAATACTATAGAATCCATTGTGCAGCTCTGCTGGTAAATTGAACACATACTGTTCAAGCTTTCATGACAGAAGAACTTTGTTTATAGTAAAAAGCATTCATGGCAGTTTCTAGGCCTTCTTAATGAACATGTTGTCTCTCTTGTCTGCTCTGTCTGTGCTCGTAGGCAAAGTTACATCAGAATTTTCACCTTCACAGAGACATGCTAACTTCCTGTGTAAGTTTCTCACATAAACCAACATGTGCCCCTACACAGACAGGCTACACCCACCACTGCACTCAGTATCACAATGCTTTACACAATAATCATTGCCCATTGTGAGCTCACATTATGTGCTGTTTTTCTCTTTGTCCACATACTAATCTCAGTTTCCTGTCCACAGGAATACACCTTAATACATCTTAAGCAAGCTTCCATAGACACCTACAGAGTTGCCATCTGAGAGCTACACCAGCAACTACAGCTGCTTTTCCTTACACCTCTCCAAACTGGGAAAAGGGTTTGACACATTTCTGAGGCACAAACTGACAGTCTGGTGAGCGACTGAACGTCAGTATGTGTCTCAGAACTGGAGTAGAGTGAGAAGTGGATGTAAAATGTTTTTGCTGTCTGATGGGAAGAAGTGTTTAAAACCACCAAGTTCTGACTTTAGTTCATTAGTTCATGAAAACTGAAATAAAGTTTTTAATACAGATGAACCGGCCTAAACAAAAACAAATCTGTGTACAAATACCCATGTGGACACATCCTTACAATACTTTTTTGTTGTATCTGCACTCTTAGACAAAATAATAATTACAGACTGAAAATCTTCCCATACTTGCTCACTGTATCTGTTTGTTTAACCATTAAACGCTTAATGATTCATTATTTTATTATATTATTATTTGCCTGAGCATAGGCAGGGAGAGATGCTGCAAAGTTAGCTTTAGCCAGAAGTTCTATATACATTGCATTCGCATCCGTCCTGGTTAACTGAATAAAAAGGGAAAATGTTAAGGGGGGTCTATGTGTGTACATTTACTTGTCAAATGTAATATATGTGTATATAAATCAACAGCGTAGGAGCAGGTTTGACATTGGAGGGGACACATTTTCTAATATGAATTAAAGCCCACCCTATCCCCTAAATATTACCTAAAGGCTTATTCCTGTAGGCAAGGTAGTAAATCACTGTATGTATAGTAACATAGAACATCATTTTATCTGTATGTCTGTTTATTATTAGATAAATCCAATTAAAGATCACTTTACAAACTAAACTAGATACTCCACATTACATGGTACTGCTGTCAGAAAACCTTTAAATTACACATGCAGTGTCTGGATTATATACACATCTTTGGAGCATAATGCTGAAATGAAATGACAAAACAATGTATGTTGAGGTTTCCTGACTAGACAAGACTAACATTAATGTTAGGCTGTGTCCCAAACAGCACACACGGGAACATTACATACTGCACTACTGAAAGCACTTCTAACAATGGTGTCCTTTTATTTATTCATTAATTGATTTATTTTTATTTATTATATTTTATATTTTACGTATTTAGTGTAATAGCGGTCTGCAGTTTGGGACGTGGCCAGACCTGTTCTGGGGTAATACCCCCACAAAAACGCCAGTCGAAGCTGAATTCCAACGAGTACTTGGTATATATTACAAAAACCCTTGGGCATAACACCAAAGAAAAAACGAGTGGTCGTGTTTAAATTAAAGAAAGAAAAAGGGAGCGGAGAGCGAAGTTAACGTGTTGCTTGAGGCACGCAGCACCTATTGACTACTACTAATACATACACTACAATACCCACAATGCAATGTGTTTCACACTTAGCCCCTTACTTTCCCAACAAATGTAACTTTACGTTTCAGAATACTTTCTGAAAAAAGTTAATATAAACGTTAGCTAACCCAAACCCTCCTCGTCTGTTCCCAGAACAATATATTATATATAAAAAATAGTTTTTAAAAGTTTTTACTGCAGTATATTTTGCTATTCATTGCTCTCATCACTGACCTCGCGTTTAAACCTGGGGCGAGCTACCCAACGCTCCAGCAAGGCGACAGCTCAAGTTAGTGAAGCTCCTGACAGCAAGATAATTCTGAACAGGCATCTCAACACAAACCTTAATAAAGTAAAAGACCACCCAACAACCAGAGCCCATTGCTTACAACAAACACAGCGCGTGAATTACGAACGATGCCAAAAACACGTTCTTAAAAGAAAATGTTTTTAAACAGCTTCCGCTTTTCCTGTGGTTCAGTTTTTGGGTGGGACAAATCTACCAGTTTCTGACATTGGGTAGAATACTCCCCCCGCCACCCCCGCCCCCGCCCCCCCAGGTTCCTACGCCAGTGATATAAATAGCCAGGCTATTAACAGCATTATCTACAGCTGGATGTGAAATACAGCATTTTAGGGGTTAAGGCCTGGTAAAAATTTAAGGATACTGTTCATTTTCATATCCTCTTTCAGTTTCACACACTGTAAAAGTGCACACACAGGGATTTTATAGGTCATCCAGACTTCTCCATTCACTTCCAGGTTGGTTTTGAGGTGGAAACAAAAATGTCAGGCTTCTAACTGGCTTTATAACTGACTCTTCTACACTGTAAGCATGTTATTTTATTAAAATAAATGACTGATTTTTATCACTACAAAAACAATCATAACTTTACCAACTTTTGTTGGCAGTGAGTGTTTCAGTAGAAACAATTCATCTAACAAACACAACTTTAAACAGGTGTACACCCACAAAATCATCATAATAAAATGTTTCGGTAGTGACCATTGCTAATGTTCCACACCAAATTTCAGACTTTTTACTTCAAAACAATGGGATCTAACTGCTTACTATGTGGCCATGAGGTACAGGTGTGCAAAACTTCTGCTATAAAAAGTTGACAGACCAACATCTTTCACTTTGAAAGCCATAAAATAAGTTTTTTTACAAACAAGCATATAGGTCAGGGTTTGGGACAGACACCTTCCATTAATAAATAATCTATGAATGTATATATTCATCTTATTACTATCTTAAATAATACATTATGTTTAAAAAGATCATAATATAATCCTTGTAAATATGTAAGTCAAGTCAAGAGGCTTTTATTGTCATTGCATCTATGTACAAGTAAACAGTGGACTAAAATTACATTCCTCCAGGAACCACATGGTTCAACACCGAACAGTGCAAAGTGCAAACGTGCAGACATAAGTGTGCAAGACATAAGTGTGCAAGGACTTATTGAGGTACTCAAGGTTTGAATACATCAATCAATATTATGAGGCTGCAGTTTGAGAATGACCATTTATCATTGCTGAACACCTTGCACCTGGAAAAAGGGTTAATTGATGGAAGAAGGTAAAACCTTATTAATATTTAATAAGAGTCAACGTAACCAGATTTTGTTCTAAATAACTTTGCACATCATAAAACTGTAACCTAACATGAAGGGAAGATTTTTAATTACACAAAATGGTAAAGGATGTGAAAATTAATATACAAGCCTTATCAGTCATTGTCAGAATGTTCTCAAATATCAGTGTCATTAATGTAATATATTCTATTCTTATTCTTTTGGAACCATTTCTTTTGGTTTGATGGCATGAAACTTATGTCAGTATTCCATGTGTAATATAGAAGGTTAATAAAATAATAATAATATTAAAAGTAGTACTCACAACTATGCACAAGTCTTTGAAGATACAGGAAGTGAGTCATGCAGTAGTTTTCTCTGTCTCTAATAATGACGTACTCACAAGCTGAAGTCTGGAAAGTTTCCTTCCACACGTGTTTCTCTTTAATAATCAATAAATGCTCAGTATTCATACATTCATTTAAGTGTTGCAGGTTCCGTTTAGACCAGCTCTCTGTTCTCCGACAGTACCTCACAGTGGGTCAGAACCGTCCTTGGGGTTTAAAGGGAAACGGAGCTAAAGCTTTGATGTACCTGACTGTACGGTCACTCTCTCACCACCGTTCTGACTCTGAGGGGTTGTGGTGTGATGTTCTGCTTTCAGAAACCCACTTCCTCCATCTCCATCTTTTAGTGTATCTTCAAAACTTCAGCAGATACCTCACCTCACACGGCTCTGAGAGACAAACGTTTACTTCACCACTCAGGGATTGAGACGCTTATTATGGTGACTACTATGTGGCATCTGGGTTCTTGCCTTGTCATCTTTCATCTAACGTTTGGAGGTATTTGTTTCATTTTGAGTTGTAGGTTTTATTTTGTTTATGTCAGTGATGTAACTGGTACTGTCACCTTTTAATCTTTACCTGTATGTGGTGTGCCAGTGCTGACAATCAATGCCAACTAAGTTCACTAATTCGAAAGTCGAAGATTTATATATTTTTAAGAGCCACGGAATATTACGTATGAGAAATGCTATGAAAAGATAAGAAAAGAATACAAATGTTTCTGGGCATGTGGATATTTCTATGCAGTAGTTCAGATGTTCTATTTGATGTATGAATTCTGAGGTTTCTATGATCTAAATGCTGTAAAAACCTGTCGTGTTATTTTGCAGCATTTATGGAAATATCTGGTTTAACTGATTAAACTTCTCTCTATGCTGTTATATTCTCATACACTCCACACATAAGATGTTAAAACTTATTATCTTCTCTGTTCTTACAGATTCTACTGATATCACAGATAAAAATCTTCACATAATCTACAGAACTGCCTATCAGGGAGAAACTGTTGTTTTTCTCTGTAATGGAAGTGTAGGTAAAGGAGCTGATGTCGGTTGGCGTAAAGAGGAGAGTGTTCTTTTTAACTACAGCCCTTTTATTAACCAATCAATGACAAACTACACATCAAGCAGAATGTATGTTGATCCCAACAATCCACTGAAACTACAGATATCTAACGTCCAGCCTTCAGACGCAGGAAACTATTCATGCTTCTCATTAAAAACACAGTGGATACTGAACATAAACGGTAATTCTATATTTCTGTGTTTCTTCACCTGAAATATACTTTTCCTAAAATGAATTTTATGCTTAATGCAATTTTATCTGATTCTATTTTAGGTTCTAATGTTAAACCAGAGCCGTTTAGAGAAATGCTATTTTACATCGTCCCCCCGGGAGCAGGAGCTGTTATAGTCTGCTTTATTATCTTCTGCTCTGTTTGGATTCACAGGTGAGTGACCGTCACAACAGATTTAGAGAAACTGCCCAATGAACACAGAGGCTCTTTTATTCCGTATGTTATAAATGTCATTGGCTTTTCAGTCTAAAAGAACCTTCACCTCATTTTTCTAGCCCTGATCACCACTACAGATCCTCAATACAACTGACTTTAAAAAAATTATTTTGATGTTTTAGTAAAGTTTAATAAATATTTAAATATAATGCTTATTACCATAATGTGATCGTACATAATATATTTATCTGCAGTCCTTTGATTATGGGTCTTAGCCTAACTTTCACATTCAGATGTGAGATTTACATGAAATGTTGTTAAATATCTAAAATGTTCTTTTCTATATAGCATATAAACAATAGAATAATAAAACTTGTACATTAAAAAAAAAACATTTAGATACTGTTTAGGAGCCACAGGCAGGGATTACTCAAACAGTGCCACAGTGCTGCAGTCTGGCTTTGCTGAGATGCCAGGGGTGATATGATTTGATTTGATTATGAATTAAATAAATAGTAAATCATAAAATTTTCATTAAATCTGATTAAATTGTTTTGATGCCTTTCATAATTATATTTTAATATAAATAATGTGAGCGGATTAAGTATTTGCACAATAGTGAAATGCATGCAATAAAAATATTAAACAAATTACAAATTATGATAAACATCACAGGAACTGCAATTTGACCAAAAAAAAGAGCGTAGATTATACTGTGTTTAATTATAGTGAACAATAATAAATTCGAATATTTTCAAATCTATGCTGTTGAATCATTATCTTCAAATTGGTTTAAATATCTAAAATATTTGAATAATTTCAGCCACTGTTGTTGTGTTCAGGCTTTTTTTGGTCACACGCCCATCAGACTTGCTGATGCATGTTTGAAAGTTTAGCTGAAGTTTAACCGTGTTGGAAATAAGTAAGAAGTTTCTCTTAGACTGCGCTGAGGTCAGATAGAAAGATAAAGCGGTAAAAGTCTCTCCTGCTGCTTTTTTGTTTCCCCAGCACAAAACAGCCCACATGTGTCTCCTCTTGAGTCACACATTGCGCTCACATCTTTATCTGCAACCTCACATTTATTTGCGAGAAAACTCTCGTCTGTCCTTCATCTCATATTTCATATCCCCTTTTTTATCTGATGCTGCTTCTCCTAAATAGTTTAATGAGACTCACCATGAAAACTCTTGAGCTGTCAAAGATGGACATCTGAGCAATAACGCTGTCCGTTTGATTTCTCACAGGAAACGGAAAATGAGAAACAAGGAAATCGGGGATGAGCTTGTGAGTTCTTACTTTGCATATTTTCCTAAATGGCTTTTTGCTTTATATGCATATGATTAACACATCACTGGTGGCTGCATCAGCGTTGCATGCTACACTACAGGTGTGACAGATTTCTACACCTTGTAGAGTGAGTTGTGGTGCATCCATTTTGGTAACATCATTGTGGTTAGAAGTTAGATGACTGCTGAGTGCATATGTTTTCATGTGTTTCCGCTAAATTTTTTGCATGAATCTGAATTTCTGTTCTCTATTATAAGGCTAGAGGAATTTTAAATGCATGTATGTTGTAGCGCTGGGGTTACAAACTAGAGGTTTTGATGATTTAATGTTTGCGTCTATAACACAGCCTTATTTTGACCCAGCAGTAAAAGTACAAAAGAGAAATATAGACCTTAAAACTTTACGTTGTAACCACGATAGAATCTCACTGAGGGTCATGAAATGTGATGCAAGGTGCAAAGGTGCATGAAAGGTGCAGTGCTGGGTAGATTACTTAAAGGTGCAGTGCTGGGTGGATTAGTTAAAGGTGCAGTGTTGGGTAGATTAGTTAAAGGTGCAGTGCTGGGTGGATTAGTTAAAGGTGCAGTGTTGGGTATATTAGTTAAAGGTGCAGTGTTGGGTATATTAGTTAAAGGTGCAGTGTTGGGTGGATTAGTTAAAGGTGCAATGTTGGGTGGATTAGTTAAAGGTGCAGTGTTGGGTATATTAGTTAAAGGTGCAGTATTGGGTATATTAGTTAAAGGTGCAGTGTTGGGTATATTAGTTAAAGGTGCAGTTTTGGGTAGATTAATTAAAGGTGCAGTGTTGGGCACTTTACTTAAAGGTGTAATGTTGGGTAGATTACATAAATGTGCAGTGTTGAGTAGATTACTTAAAGGTGCAGTTTTGGGTAGATTAATAAAAGGTGTAATGTTGGGTAGATTAATTAAAGGTGTAATGTTGAGTAGATTAATTAAAGGTGTAATGTTGAGTAGATTACTTAAAGGTGCAGTTTTGGGTAGATTAATTAAAGGTGTAATGTTGGGTAGGTGCAAAGGTGCATGAAAGGTGTAATGTTGGGTAGATTACTTAAATATGCAGTGTTGGGTATATAAGTTAAAGGTGCAGTGTCTAGCAAATTACTTAAAGGTGCAGTTTTGGGTATATTAGTTAAAGGTGCAGTTTTGGGTATATTAGTTAAAGGTGTAATGTTGAGTAGATTAATTAAAGGTGTAATGTTGAGTAGATTAATTAAAGGTGTAATGTTGAGTAGATTAATTAAAGGTGTAATGTTGGGTATATTAGTTAAAGGTTAGTTAAGCAAATTACTTAAAGGTGCAGTGTTGAGTAGATTACTTAAATGTGCAATGTTGGATAGATTAATTAAAGCTGTAATGTTGGGTAGATTAATTAAAGGTGTAATGTTGGGTAGATTAATTAAAGGTGTAATGTTGAGTAGATTAATTAAAGGTGCAGTGTTGAGTAGATTACATAAATGTGCAGTTTTGGGTAGATTAGTTAAAGATGCAGTGTTGGGTAGATTAGTTAAAGGTGCAGTGTCTGGCAAATTATTTTAAGGTGCAATGTTGGGTAGATTACTTAAAGGACTCATGCCGTCCCAAGAACCTAAGGTGGCCATCATCTTTTTTCTGCCATCGTCTCCTGATTTTGTGTCACTTTTCCATATCTCCTCGCCTCACTTGCTTTTTCCTTAAAATAATTGTTTTAACCAAAATAACCTACCAAGCATACACATATCAATAGTAAAACAGTTTTAATAAAATACAATAAAATAATAAGTTAATATGTGAAATTGAATAAAATAAAAGGATGAATGTTTTAAATATAATAATGTGTTTTAATAATGATTCAGTCTTAATATCACTATTTCCCTATTTCTAAAAATGTGATGCATAAAAAGTAACTGTGATCTGATTGTCTATTTCTATTTTTATACTAATTTCTGTAAGCAGATTGTGTGATGTACTCTGTTACTTCATAGTTTGCCACAAAACAACAACATCATGCAAACTAAGTGCATAGTGTCTTTAAATGGTAATCTGCTCTGTCAGTGTGGCCTAATCCAACAGTTCTAAAGCCAACTGCTGAACTCCCTGTACATTTTTATTTCATGTGCTGGTTGCTTAGGTATTTTTTTAAAGGAAACTTCTAATAAGACATGAATCATTTATGAATACAGTAAAATGATGAGTACACACTCCTGGGCAAAAAAAAAGGCAAAACGTTAAGCTTTAATGGTCTTACATAGTGAAAGTTATTGCTAAACTAGGAGACAGAAAAGTTAATATATAAGTTCCATTCAGCGCTAACAGCTTCAAGCAGGTGACAAACAGTTGGTTTGTGTTAATGTGAGAACACAATTATTCTCAGTAGGGTTAATATCTCTGACCAGATAAAACAGTCAGTAAAAAGCTCTGTACTTGAGTTTGGCAATCTTTTCCAGTGCGTGTGTATAAACGCTTATTTTCTCCCATTTCAGTTATTCTTCAGTGTTTACTTAACTTTATACTATTTGCGCTTTCATATCGTCACTGTCCATTAAAAACAAGTATCTCCAAAACGGCAACGTTACAGGAGAGGCCAACAATTTGCTTTGCTTTTAATGTAAGTCAATGAAACCAGATTTGTTTCCAAGCTATTCTGGAGCATTTCTATTGGTTCATTCATCATTAAAATTGAACACAATGTAAAGGCAATGTTTTTCTTTGGACAGCAACGATATGTACGTTAGATCGTCAGCTTTGTTTGTTGACCAGCCGCTGGATGCTGCAAGAAGCCTTAGATATGTGGGCTAAGTGTTAGCGATCTGTGTAGGTCTGACAAAATATACTCACTCACCACAACAGTTTCAGTACAAACACTAACCTTCCTGTAGAGGCTCTTTTTCTTCAAAGTAGTTTAGTAACCAGCGATGAAAAAGAAATACCTTTTGCAATACCTTTCTTCTTCCATAGGACCAACATTGGCTCCATTACCCTATATTAAAATATTTACCTTCATCATAATTACTTCTCTATCACTAGATTAGAAACCTCTCACATTCTCCAACTTATAAGTGCTATCAGATTTACTTTTAGTTTACAATAACATCAACAGATCTGTATTAAACTACTAGTTGACTAGTTTTAAAGAGCCTGTATCATGGAAAACTGAACTGTTTCACTTTCTCTGAAGTTTAATTTGGTATGTACACATTGGTAATGTTTTAAAATGTTACAGTTTGCTCTCCAGTCCATGTTAGGGAACTGTGCCGCAAAAACAGCCTGTTTTGATTTGACTTTGTTTTTGTGATGTCACAAAAAAAACAATGCATGTACATATATCCATATGTACCACTTATATTAGTTTAGCTCTGCCCATTCTTTCCAGCGCTTTAGCCTGGACTGATTGTTGATAAGCCCAGTCTATGCCATATACAGTCATATATTATTCATATAGCAGTCTTTAAGGTACAGTCACAGAAACAATCTGTTTATTATGACAGTGTTTGGTACATAAAATCACACAAATGTAGTAAGTGGAGCACTTTGGCCCTGCACAAGCTTGTAGGAGTGAAATTACATGATAGTTTTATTGGAATAGAGGAAGGGTGCTCCTTATAAAGTTAAATCAAATTAGGTTTATAGATTTTTAAATATAATACAGTAAATATAATGTATATTTAACTTATTTTTGGTTAGTTTGAAGTTTGTTAAAAAGCTTATTCATATTAACTTTTTTATTGATTTTTGTATTGTACTGGATTTTGTACATAAAAAAACAAGAGCCAACAGTGCGCTATTCACACCACCTGGTGGTCAGCAATGCGGTTGCTGTTGTGCTGAAAGTTTCTAAATGGTTCTTGCCTTGGATGAATGATTCTAGAAAAAAAAAAGACTTTGTATAGAACCTTCCATTAATCTGTAGGTCCCTTAACTTTAAAGAGGTTCCCTCACACTGTTCATTTACAACCAAGGGTTTAGATCTGTTCTTGACATTGATGGGGACCTATGAATCTATCCTGCCCCACCACGGCCCCTAGAAAAAAATCTGGTTGGTTAAAACAACCCACAGTGGTTATGTAATCTTAAAGTCTTAAAGCTTAGCTGCAGTGTTTAACTAATAAACAGGAAAAAGAGCAATCTGGACCCAGACCTTTAAAATAGTTTACAAGATATCTGTGACAGAGGGGAACGTGACGAGGAAGGAGGATACATTCACAAGAGTCTTTTATTTGAACCAAACAGAACCAAAGGAAACAAAGAACTAGACAAAGGCTAGAAGGCAAAAACACGGGAAACATGTAACAATACAGAGGACAGAGACCATGGGTCTGTCTCAAAACAAAACCTAGTGAGGGTCTACATAAATGTGTATATATATATATATATATATATATATATATATATATATATATATATATATATATATATATATATATATATATATATATATATATAACATAAATAACTTTCATTCCCTCTGTCTAGCTTTGTGTTTCTGTTTATGTTTTGTCATGTGATCCTGTGTCTCTGCCCACTCTTCCCAGCTGTTCCTCGTGTTATTTATACCCTGTTTGTTCCCCATGTTGTTGTCATTTTCTGTGTTTCTGTTTCTCTGTGTTCCGCCTGTTTACCCTTTTGTCTAGTCTGTCTGGTTATTTCCCTGTGTTGGTTGTATTCTTTATGTTATTTAGTGCTTTGTGTTTGTTTTGTGTTTGTTTTCATAAAATATGGGTTTAAAGCTTGGTTTGCATGACAAGTTTATTTACGCAGTGTTTAACATAGGCCCCCTGTGTTCTGGGCTGAAGGTTAGTGTAGGTCGTCTGCTTGATCCCCTGAACCTACAGGACATGACTGAAGTGCCCTTGAGCAACACACCTAAACCCCAACTGCTCCCTGAGTGCTGTGGATAGGGCTGTGGCCACCACTTAGTGCAAGTGTGCTCACTGCCCCCTAGTGTATGTGTTCACTAGTGTGTGAATATGTGGGCGTTTCACTGCACAGATGGGTTAATGGTTGAGGTCAAATTTCTCTGGCAAGTGGTTCTAAATTCTTAATTATACACCAAACTTGCAGTAAATGTTAAAATTATTCTCCGGATCACCAAACAAGCCTCTGAATGGAGTTAAGTCATGTTTACAATAAGCCACATTCCCATGAGCAACCCAATGCAGCATTACTATAGGCTTCTGTATAGAACAGTATATACTCAGTGTTAGAAACCACAGAAGCAAGTAAGCTATATATAACATCAGAGAACAATAACCGTTTGCCTTATATCAGAATATACTAAAGATGTAAACCTTAGATAGTGTGTCTGATCAACTACATTACTTTACTAATTAATTTGCAGATCGTGCAGATAGTTTGTTTAATCTATTTGGCACAACGTTAACTCATGCCATTTATCATTTGTTTGTCAACAGCAAACACAAGGAAGAAGAAGGGGCCGCATTAAGAACCAACAGTACTTTGAGAGATTTAACTCTTTATATGGAGAAATCAACTGAAGATTTGCTGGAGTCTGGAATCGTACTGGTAGGCACTGAATCACCTATTACACAGACCTTCAACAGATGATATAGAAGATCCTTAAGGCCAGTAATGTTTAGTATTAGAATAATGAGTAATGGATTGCTCTTAAATGCCACTAATATATGGAGAGACTTCTGAAAACCTGCTACATTTCTGAACGACTTGTCATGATTTTCAACATGAAAGTCCCTCCTGTACTCATTTAGTCAGTCCAGTTTTAGACACCTGCTCCAGATCCAGCATTTACTCTGAAATGTAGGGTAATAAACGGCTCTCCTGCTGTTCCCACACAAACCTCACACCTGCTCATGTAATCTGATAGTCAAATTATGTAAGTGGGACTCTTTACAGGGGAGTAGACTTACAAGAACAGGATTAATAATATCTGCATTTATTTCTAGAGGTATAATCATTTTAAATTAGCAATAGGTTTTACCAACAGGTACTTCTTTAAGGAGGATTTTTGGGCATTGATTAATCCTAGCCTTGGCTGCAAACCCAGAGGGTTATGAGTATACTCTTAATCTGAGTTTAAGTTTAATATTGTTCTAAGCAGCCATGCATGTTCTGTTTTTGTATATATTGTCATCTCACATACAGAGGAAAATAAATATATATATCACACATTATGCAGCTTTTATAAAATGTGCATTGGTTTTTTTCATACAGTATGTGGCCTCCATTAAATAAACCATGCAAGAGGGCACGCCTCAGCCTCGTCTGGCGTGAAGACTAATCTACAGATCATACAAGATAAGCTAAAGATTTCATCCCTCTGTTCAAGACTATTATAGTTTATGTGTTGATGTTTAGATGGCAGATTTGGAAGGCAACAGAAATCACTTCTTTGAATTATAATGGGATGGAATAGAATAATGAGACAGAATCATGGACTAGATTATATTATTAATTAGAATTATGATTATAGTAGATTATTATGGTCAAAGTCATTAATCAGCACTTGATTAATAATGATATTAACATATTTAAACATGCATATTGTGGCTGTCCAAAGAAAAACATGTATGTCTCTTTTGTTGCCTTACTTTTTTCTATATCATTTAAACATGGCAACTTTTTATCTTTATATCCTGTGAAAGCTTAATGATGAACGGACCAATAGAAATTCTCCAAAATCACTTAAATTAAAAATTCTTTACATTAACTTACATTGAAAGTAAAGACTATTATAAGACTCTCCTGTAGCTATACTTGTTATTTTTTGGACAGAGACAATATGGGAAGGGAAGTGCAGCAGAATTACTTATATAATGTATAATTTACCAGTAAATGCAAGAGCCATGCAAAACAAGAGTCCCTGAAAACTCAAAGCAAATATAGTTTTATATGTTAAATATATCTGTGTTTGTGTATTTATGTACCCTGGTCTCTGTGACAGCTTTACAATACTGTCTGTTCTTAATTTATTTGTGGATTATTATTTATTAATATTGGCTTCACAAAGAGCTTTTAGTCATGCGACTGGAAATGATCTGTGTGGTGTGTTTCTGTCGGGAGTGATGTAACCAAGAGAACAAACTTTGGAAATATTGGCAATCAGATATTATGTAATTATAAAATGTGTCATTAATATTAATGGGTGAATTTATATTGTTTGTCTTTCAGTTAAAATCTGTATGTATGCATTTATTACACATATTACAAATAATACAAATAAAATATGATGATATGATATCAAAATGTCTGACAAATGATGGCTGTTAAAAAATGGTGGACTTAAAAAATTAAGGACTTTATTTATTTTTTTATGGTTTTGCTAAATCTCTCATAAAGTGTATTCTTAAAATGTGTCCTTCACCACTAGGGGGCATTAAAGCCTCTTTTTCATTTGTGTCAAATAAGTTGGGCCAGCACATAAGAACACAGTATGAAAATGATGCTTCTTTATCAAAAAAAAAGTTTTGCTATAAAAATTAACTAATAATAAAAACCTAATTATGTAAATCATGTATTATATATAAACCTTTTATTATTTTAACTGACTAATACAAAAATAAATTTAAAAAAATGAAATACTGACTAGTACAAATTCAGCCTGCTTTCACACATTACTATAATTAATATGAAATAAGTTGTTAGTCAGTGATACATTGATGACGATGATTAGCAATAATAAGTAATACCTTGAAGTACTGCAGACCTCATGTATCTTTGACCTTCAGACTCAGATAGTTTGTGGTCGTAAAAAAACCCAAAGCAGTTCATCAGGTAGACTACAGTCTTTAATCAGACCCCTGAGTGAGTCAGAAAAACACTGACTGATAAAACTTATAGGTTGAGGTATTACAAGACACAATAGGCCGAGGCTTGCTGCTTAGTGTGCTAACATCAGCACGATACTTCACTAAACCATCAAAACTGTTTCCTTAACGAGAAACAGACTTTTAGCTCTGCCTCACTTTAAAATACACAGTCAAGTCACACCAGTATGACCACCAGCTAATATCCAGAGTAGCCATCGTGTGCAGCATGGACAGCAAGTGTTGAAAGTGACATGGCACACAGCTAGAAATATAAAACATTGTTTGAAAGAGCTGACCAAGACTTCCAAGTACTAACCTGGATCCCTAGTTCCTCAGAATTAAACCCATCTGAGCGTCTGTTAAAACTTTGATGCACAACCTGGGTCAAAAGTGGCCGGATTTTATTTTCCATTAATTCCTCAAATTACTTGTTTTTGATGATTACAAATCCTGATATCAGTTATATTTTGTTTACTTTTATAATGAAAACAAATTTGTATCACTGCCCTTCTAACACACAACTGACAAAATTAACCCTTATGTGTGCACTCTGGAATTTAATATAAACTACTGACATTTGTAAACATTTGCAGTCAGGAACATATTTACAAACACTGCTTTTGTTCATAAAGTAAATAAATAAGAATTAAAATAAGGATTTAAAGTCAATAACAAGATGTTTAATGAACACTTGGGACATTAAATAATAAAATAAACAGATACAACATTGGAAATTAATACGGGTGAAGTTTGACCCATGTTGTGTGTTAGAAGGTGTTTGTTTAGCTTGTGCAGTGTAAATTAAAACAACATGTTGGTATAATTTCTGCAGTAGTTACATTGAATTAATACATGGTGATCTCCCTTGTTCACCTTGACGTCATGTCACAAAAAAATTTAATTATACATGCAATGTCTGGATTATATGCAAATAAAAAAAATATTTTCTTTGGTGGCATATTGCTGAAATGAAATGACCAAAAAATGTGTGTTAAGGTTTGCTGGACAGTAAGGCTGTGTCCCAAACAGCACCGTCTAGAACATTACGTACTGCACTACTGACAGCACTTCTTTTTTTATTCATTCAATTATTTATTTTATTTTATTTTACGTATTTAGTGTAGTGGCAGTCTGCAGTTTGGGACATGACCAGAGAGTATTGTAACTTTACATTTCAGAGTGCTTTCTGACTAAAGTTAATGTAAATGTTAGCTAACCCAAACCCTCCTGTTACCATAACAACACATTATACTACAGTCGTTTTTACTGCAGTATATATGGTCATCGTTGTTATACAGTGCTCTCATCACTAACTTCGTTTAAAGCTGGCGCTTCAGCAAGGTGAGGGCTCGGGTCAGTGAAGCTGCTGACTGCGGGATATTTCTGAACAGGCAGCTCAACACAAGCCTTAACAACATAAAAGACCCAGACCGCCTAACAACCAGAGCCCGTTGCTAACAACAAAAGCAGCTGTGAATTGCGAAGGCTGCCAAAACACGCTTTTAAAATAAAAGTTTTTTTAAACAGTTTCTGTTTTTCTGTGGTTTAATCCCCCCGGTTCCTACACCAATGTTTGTCTTAACAAGGTTGTCACAGTGTTGTCATGTGGTATTATGACAACATGTTGGTAACTCAGCAAAATTCTATTGAGCTGTATGAAGGATTCCAGGAGGTTGTGACAACTGTACTGACAATGTTGCCACTATGTTGTTACAATGTTGTCATATAACATTGTTGCAACTTTCTAAGGGGCGTTGTTGCAACCTTGTGGGCACTGAAACAACAGGTTGTCACAACATAACTGCAAGGTTAATAGAATGCAGACTGTGATTAGGCAGTTTTTAGTATTTTTTGGTGCTGCTCTTTAACCCTCAGTGGATCATTTTAGTCAATGTCTAAATGTTTTAAACTAAAACTCTTACATATAGATTGTCATTTTCCATATTACTCCTTTAATAAAGTATTCAACTATAAACCTCCCGTATTAGTTCCCAGTTGAGTGAAATTACAATCAAAATTCAATACATAACTTACGTACACAAATGTTAATTTATTTACAACATACATATTATTATTTATCATATAATCGTTATTATATACACAAAATATTAAAAATAGCATGTTCAAAATATAAAACTATAAATATTTCTAATGTAGCGTAGAAAAAAACAACAACAACAGATAATAATCTTCAGCATCATCATCATTCTGGTCTCCCGGTGCATGTACACGTGTTTGACCGGCAGGTGGCGCCACTGCGCATAAATTCGAGCTCTTTGATTCCTGAAACGATAAAATGAGCCGGTTCAGAGATTCAGAAAGCCTCGTTTCACTGTGTACTGTAAGTGGATGATGTTGGATGTCACTGATGAGCTACTGGACAGACAGTGTGATGAGCTGGGGCTGGAAAAGACTGTACCGGTTCTGGACCACATATTTAGCAGGAACCAACAGGAAACCAAGCTGCTTCTTCCAAAGAGCTGCAGCTGCAGGTCCAACTCCTCAGCTCTCCAACCCCACCGCAGCTTCTGGCACACTCACAGCTCTGTTATCATGATGGCAGCTCCTCAGACCAGGTTCCTGCAGCTGGCTCTGCTTCTGTTTCTTCTACATGGTGCAGGTATTGTTGTGATATGAATTTCACTGTTAAGGCAAGAGAAAAAAAATTAAATGAATAACTCTAATGCCTCAATGAAGTTTAAGCAATATCCATGTTTTAGGTAGGTTCTAAAAGTATGTCTAAAGTAGAAGCATATGGATTATATGGTATTAATAGGCTATTACAACAGTTCGGTTAAATATTGTCATCAATAACTGCAGTCCAGGTCATGTGGCTGAATGATCATTGTTTAAAGTGTATACGCGTGATAACTACATTTCTTACAGTGTGATCAATTTCTTGGGAGAATAAACAGTAAGAAATTTGTTTTTTTGTAACAGTTCAATTCATGCAGGTGATCTTTAACCCTGTTAAAGACCCTGCAAACCTCAGAAGTGTAAGCTTATAGAACATAGGACAACACTGCTGCTCAGTCACAGCATAAACACACAGAGAAAAGATAAAATTAGATACAACTAGATAAAATTAGCCATTCACAGAACTAGTAAAGCATGAACCAGTAAAGCAAATAGTAAGGCAACACTGGCGTGACTACAGCTTTATGGCTAGCACTGTGGCGAGTGTATGGAGTGAACTAACACATAAATTTTTCTTTCAATATAGTTAAAACAGCAAACCAACAGACAGACATACTGTTGTGTCTTGGTGTAAAAGTAGACACAGGGGACGCCACGATTTCTGCTAATAGAGGTACTATTTATTAACACCAGCAGAAAAGATACATGCGAACACAGTCAGAGAGCAGGCACGTCACCTGCAGCCATACAGCTGCAAGAAAAAGTAAGTTAACCGTTTGTATTTACCTGGATAACAGTTTAAATTACCAGAGGTGTCAAGTAGTGAAGTACAAATATTTTGTAGAAATGGACTTGTTACTTCTACTCCTTACATTTTCTTGCCATTATCTGTACTTTCTACTTCCTATATTTTAAAAAATAGCCTTGTTACTCCTATTTCATTTAGGCTTGTTTTCATTTACGCACATTTACATTCCAGTAAAGGTTATTAATAACATGCCTTTGAAGTTTGGCTTCATTACAATACTTATAGATAACTAGTCATCATATCTTCCGCTCCATCAAACACATGTTAATGCTCAGTAGTACACAGATATGCTTCTTTAATATATTTACAACTACATTTATTTACAATGGGCGTATATGAGGCTGAAACAGGAAGCCTAGCGCATCCCAAATTTATCAACATTAACATTTTAATATATTATTATAGTTATTATGGCTGTTAGTAGAATGGGGTTTTTGTGGAGGTGGGCTAGTGCACTATAGACCCCTGTGGTGCGGCCTAAACTTTTGTCCTTAATGACATTTCTTTTCTTAAATTACTTTTACTTTTATACTTTAGGTAGTTTTGAAAGCAGTACTTTTATACTTTTACTGGAGTAAAAAGCTTGAGTTCTTCAACTTCTACAGAAGTATTTTTAAACCCTAGTATCTATACTTCTACCTGAGTAATGAATGTGAATACTTTTGACACCTTTGTAAATGACCTACAAAATATCTAAGAATTAATTTAAACACTATTATAGACTCTAACAACTCTAACTCTAACAACACAACTAACACAATAAGTTGTAGTTTTTATGACTTTTATGCCACAGGTGCTTTGTCCATTAATAACAGCAGCATACACTCTGGCTACTGGTCTTCTCAAGAAAGCTTAGTGTGAACCATTAACAACTTTCAGAAGTGTTATAGACACGCATGAAGCTGGAAAACGCTACAAATCCATTTGTAGACGTGCATCAATCCATGGTTAGATTAATTGTCTACGAGAAGATACGATTTTTGTACTGTTAGAATCAAAACAATGTCTGATTATGATTTATATATATATATTCCAATGTGAGTACACACACAAAGTCAACTGGATGCTAAACCCACTGCTCACTTGCCACGGCAGCTTCTACTACGACAGGAATTGAGATTACTTGTGCAGTAATTTACAAGCTGATGCCCACTGAGGTAAAAGGTATTGCAAAAGGATTTATTTTTACAATCAAAAGAAGTAAAACAACGTTGGTCAAGCATGTTAGCTGCATAAGGCACGACTTGTTAAGCAAGCACAAAACAAAAGCCGAGACTAAACAAACAAAGCTTACGTTGAAGATTTAAAAATATTCCGTTTCCGTGTAGTCATCAGGTGGGAAATTATCGCAGGTGTTCATGTGGCCCTAAGGAAAATTGGGGGCCTCCTACTCCTACCTCCTATACAATGGCCACATAGTCATAGCTGACACCTCATTTCTCCCACTACAGTCCTCCCTCCTTCACAGCAGTTTGCTCCATCTGTCATTCTTAAAGTATGTAGGACTGTACAGAACAGACCTATTTAAACTATGCTGAATTCTTAATGATTATTATTATTATGTGCATCAATATTGGAGATATATAAGGAATGTGCACCTATATTGCTCAGTATGCCAAACTAATCAATTCAATATTTAATCAATAGGAACTATTAGTCCACTTTCCATTTTGCATGTTCTAACTAAGCCTTTACTTGAGAGGCGAGGTAATCAATGTCTTTCTTTTAAAATTGCACACCTATAAAGAGTTTGTGCAGTCATACCCATATACTCTCTGGACTGGTCTGCACAGAAGCTGCTGCTGCTGCTGCAAGGCGTGAGTTTCAAGTTGTGCATGCACACATGTAAACACTTTTATAGCGGTTGTCTTTACCGAGCTGCAGCTTCTGAACACTGTTGCCTGATTGTTGTTTTTGCAGATCAGATAGATAGTTACAGGAAGGGGAGGTGCGGCCCTTGGGTAATTGGCAGGACGGTAACTGTTGCACCATTTAAGGCTTTAAATTCAAATTAGAAACTGGTGTAAAACAAGTCAACCTCAGCTTAATAAGACTTTGCCTGGTGGTTTTACTAAACAGCACTCCGCACTTTAAGGTTCATTGACAAAAGCCACAGTTTGCATGTTTTGCATTGTTAGGGAATAGGGCTGCACCTAGGGATTAATTTCTTAATCAATTAATCTAAAGATTCTTTTTTATCATTATTACTTGATTAATCTAACAACTAATTTTTAGACTACTCTAATGTGAGTTTTTATTACACCTCACGCACAAGAAAATATACAAAGCTCCCGCGGTATCGAGAACAGTCTTAGGTTCTACACTTGACAATTAAGAAACAATTCGAAATGCTTTTCAACTTTTCAAGTGACACTACTGAAAGAAACATGTTACACGTGTTAATAATCTTAAAATAATCTGTAAGATAAGATAAACAGGTAAACAGGTGCTGTCCTGCTGCTGTGTTGATGAAGCTCTACGGGATGTTTGATCTTCAAGGTCTCGTGTATAGCAGTTGTTCTGTTGTGATCATCTCCACTGTGCAGAGCTGACAGAGCACCACACTGTTGTGTTTCTGTGTGAAACACTCCCACAACTTTAGATGCACGTGAGTGATCATTTGTAGTTGCAATTTGCGCTGTGGATAAATCCATGCTCCTTTAGAAGCAGCATCTTTGCGATGCATCAACACGTTACGCTAATTGGCATGATGTCCCAATCAATTATGTCGATTACGTTGCCACATCGCCCAGCCCTTTTAAGGCATCTGTGATAATAGAGTGGACGACACCCAGATTTCTGTTTATACATAACCGAATGCAACATGAAACAAATGATTAAACCTGAATATTTAAATAGGGTCTTTCTGTGCTGCTTTACTAAACTGATATCAAACATGTCTTGGCTGATCAACTGCATCTGGGATAAGGAAAACAAATTATGGTAATTTGACTTTTTGCTAAACCATGTCTTCTCAAATGCAGATTCAACTGTACATCGTTTACAGTTGAGAAGATGAGAATCAGAAACAACAATAGCTGTCTCTTCTTGTTCTTCTGCAGTGACAGTAAAGTGATAGTTCACTTTAAGTTATCACAAATAAATAATCACAGCAATGTGTATGAATAATGAGGGGACAAAGTTTAATATGTGGTTGTTAGCACAGTCAGCTAAAGTGTTTGGGAAAGGGAAACCGAAACTGTAGAGTGGCAGTGCCGTTTAAAACAGTGCAATAAATTCATAACAGTTGCAGCCTAGATAACGAAGCTACATTTCTAACATTATATAGATGACATGTTTACGTTATAGCTGTGAGTGTGATTGGTAAAAGACATACCATCTGATTGTCGAATTTGATAGTAGTTTAAGATACTTAGGATGAGATGCTGTGAGATATGTTTCCTAAATTAAGATAGGATTTGCTTCAGTAATACACCTTTGTGAAAAGTGACGTCTTGGTCTCTCAGATCAGATCAAAAGGATAAGAAGGTTCTGTAATATGGCGGTAATATGTGAGCATGCACATGTACAGTGAGGTGGGGGGCACTGACTGGAAGTGATAGCTGCTTAAGCGAAGCCACTTAGCAAAACACAGCAGTGACTATGTCATGAAAAATGTAAAGATATTTTCGGTTTATTGTGAAACTGTGGTGGACTACACTATCTGTAATTATTGTGAAACACTGAGTGTATGTATATATATTCACCTCTACCTCAACTGTGCTGCTTTATCCTTTTTATACAGTGCCTTGCAAAAGTATTCAGCCCCCTTGAACTTTTCAACCTTTTGCCACATTTCAGGCTTCAAACCTAAAGATATGACATTGTAATTTTTTTGTGAAGAATCAACAACAAGTGAGACACAATCGTGAAGTGGAACGAAATTTATTGGATATTTTAAACCTTTTATAGAAATAAAAAACTGAAAAGTGGGGCAGGCAATATTATTCGGCGCTAGCGTTAATACTCTGTAGCGCCACCTTTTGCTGTGATTACAGCTGCAAGTCGTTTGGGGTATGTCTCTTTCAGTTTTGCACATCGAGAGACTGAAATTTTCGCCCATTCTTCCTTGCAAAACAGCTCGAGCTCAGTGAGGTTGGATGGAGAGCGTTTGTGAACAGCAGTTTTCAACTCTTTCCACAGATTCTCAATTGGATTCAGGTCTGGACTTAGACTTGGCCATTCTAACACCTGGATACGTTTATTTGTGAACCATTCCATTGTAGATTTTGCTTTATGTTTTGGATCATTGTCTTGTTGGAAGATAAATCTCCGTCCCAGTCTCAGGTCTTTTGCAGACTCCAACAGGTTTTCTTCCAGAATGGTCCTGTATTTGGCTCCATCCATCTTCCCATCAATTTTAACCATCTTCCCTGTACCTGCTGGAGAAAAGCAGGCCCAATCCATGATGCTGCCACCACCATGTTTGACAGTGGGGATGGTGTGTTCAGGGTGATGAGCTGTGTTGCTTTTACATCAAACAAAACGTTTTGCATTGTGGCCAAAAAGTTCAATTTTGGTTTCATCTGATCAGAGCACCTTCTTCCACATGTTTGGTGTGTCTCAGGTGGCTTGTGGTAAACTTTAAACAAGACTTTTTATGGATATCTTTGAGAAATGGCTTTCTTCTTGCCACTCTTCCATAAAAGCCAGATTTGTGCAGTGTACAACTGATTATTGTCCTATGGACAGATTCTCCCACCTCAGCTGTAGATCTCTGCAGTTCATCCAGAGTGATCATGGGTCTCATTGCTGCATCTCTGATCAGTCTTCTTCTTGTTTGACCTGAAAGTTTAAAGGGACAGCCAGGTCTTGGTAGATTTGCAGTGGTCTGATACTCCTTCCATTTCAATATGATTGCTTGCACAGTGCTCCTTGAGATGTTCAAGGCTTGGGAAATCTTTTTGTATCCAAATCCGGCTTTAAACTTCTCCACAACAGTATCTCGGACCTGCCTGGTGTGTTCCTTGGTCTTCATGATGCTTCCTGCGCTTTAAACAGAACTCTGAGACTATAACAGAGCAGGTGCATTTATACAGAGACTTGATTACACACAGGTGGATTCTACTTATCATCATCAGTCATTTAGGTCAACATTGGATCATTCAGAGATCCTCACTGAACTTCTGGAGTGAGTTTGCTGCACTGAAAGTAAAGGGGTCGAATAATAATATTGCACTTTTCAGTTTTTTATTTCTAAAGAAAGTTTAAAATATCCAATACATTTCGTTCCACTTCACAATTGTGTCCCACTTGTTGTTGATTCTTCACAAAAAATTACAATTTCATATCTTTGTTTGTTTCTATATGTACATGTTTAAATGCTAAACAGTATTTTGTAGTCTTGTACTTGCACATGTGCAGTGACAATACAGTTGTGCCTTATTATTTAATACTCTGTTGACATTAATGACTGGTATAATTGCTTTACATGGTGTTACAGTCAAAGATGTGTTACACATCTTTTTTGCTCTTCTTTCAGATTCTACTGATATAGTCGATAAAAATATTCACACAGTCAACAGAACTGCCTATCAGGGAGAGACTGTTGTTTTTCACTGTAATGGAAGTGAAGATAAAGGAGTTGATGTCGGCTGGCGTAAAGAGGAGAGTGTTCTTTTTAACTACAGCCCTTTTATTAACCAATCAATGACAAACTACACATCGAGCAGAATGTATGTTGATCCCAACAATCCACTGAAACTACAGATATCTAACGTACAGCCTTCAGACGCAGGAAACTATTCATGCTTCTCATTAAAAACACACTGGATACTGAAGGTAGAAGGTAATTGTTTTCCTTTTATTTGTTTGATTGCTTGACTTTATCTTGATTTATCTTTATTTTTGGGATCCCATGTTTTTTTTCTCTGATTCTGTTTCTAGTTTCTGGGAGTAAAGCAAAGATGCTCAGAGAAATGTTTTTCTACATCATCCCTTCTGTAGCTGTTGCGTTGTGCCTTATTATCATCTGCTCAGTTTGCATTCACAAGTGAGTGACCATCACAACAGATTCAGAGAAACTGCCCAATGACCACAAAGGCTTTTATATATTCTTATTCTTATATATTCTGAAGGTATTCATTCATTCGTTCATTTAAGTTTATATCCATGTAAAATGTTCTTGCAAATAGCCATGCTAATTCATACTGGTGCAAGAACCAGCCTACTGGTCACCATAGAGGGCCCAAAGTGTTTTGCACCAGTTTTAGGTGCAATACTGGTGCAATCTATTTTAGTGTTATGTACAAAACTCTGTGTGTGTGTGTGTGTGTGTGTGTGTGTGTGTGTGTGTGTGTGTGTGTAAAATGCAGAATGTGCTTCTCTAGCTCATGCTCTTGCATTTAAAGGAGAACATAAGCATGAATACGGAAGGATCACACAAGACGTGGTAGATATGTTGGAAGAGTTGATTATAAGTTTCAGCAACATAGACTGCAGAAAGACCGCCCGACCCATGTGCCTGAGTTTAGTTAGCTTAGTTAACTCTAGTTTTTTGGCATGTCTGTTCAGCAGTTGGGTGTGCTGTGTGTTGTTTTAAATTAAACAACTTAATTTGTAATTGTTCATAGACAGCACTGTTTGTAGGGGCTATGTTTCATGTAGCAGGTCAGTCATGTTTGTATGTGTGACTATGATCTATATATGTCCCTACTGGCTTGTTCACCTATGAACATGCAGGAGGGTCAGTTCAGTTAAAGATGCACGCATGGAATATTTGTGCTATTCTGTGCTGGGCTGTGGGGTAGTTGGTTTACTGTCTACGGTCACATAGTGGTTATAGGTGACCTGCCTGCTTCCTGGCTGTTTGGTGGTTCCCCCCAGCTGCTGTGTTCAGTAGAAGAGAATTCTCCTAAAGCACCATGTTTCCCACACTTTTATGGTGCCACAGTGTAAATCAGACTCATCAAAGCTTCAGATATGGTTCCTGCTATCACTGCAGTACAGTGAGTGTTGTTAAAAGTGACAGCTGAAGATCAAAACTATGAAACGTAACTTGCTTACAGCTGTATAAAAGCGATTTTCACATTTGGAACAGACCCTGCTTTTCTTAACTGCAAGGCTACTTCATTAAATAAAAGCAATAGAACGTAGCTAGCTAATGCACATCATTTCAGATCAACTCGGTTTTAATGATTTGACTGTTAGGGTAGATTTGATCACAAAGGATGCATTAGATCTGAACCTATAAACCAAACAGCTTTCAGTATCTACAGATACTGACTTATTTTTATTTTGATGAAATACAGTTTTTGTATTGTTTCTCAGGTTTAAGCAGGAGTTACTTAGTGGTTGCTAAGTAACTGCTAAGTTGCCACAGTTTTACCAAAGCTGGAGTCTGGATTTGCTAAAATCAATCCATCCATCCATCCATCATCTTCCGCTTTATCCCGCTAGTCGGGGTCACGGGGGGCTGGAGCCAATCCCAGCGTCATCGGGGTACACCATGGACAGTTCGCCAGTCCATTGCATGGCCACCATTTACTTACACACACACACACACACACACTCACACCTACGAGCAATTTAGAGTGACCAATCAACCTAACAATCATGTGTTTGGACTGTGGGAGAAAACTGGAGTACGTGGAGGAAACCCACTCAAGCACGGGGAGAACATACACACTCCACACAGAACGGCCCGGACCGGGAATCCAACAAGGATCGTCTTGCTGTGAGGCGACAGTTCTAACCACTACACCACCATACTGACCACTACACCACCATACTAACCACTACACCACCATACTGACCACTACACCACCATACTGACCACTACACCACCATACTAACCACTACACCACCGTACTAACCACTACACCACCATACTAACCACTACACCACCATACTGACCACTACACCACCATACTGACCACTACACCACCATACTAACCACTACACCACCATACTGACCACTACACCACCATACTAACCACTACACCACCGTACTAACCAATACACCACCGTACTAACCACTACACCACCATACTAACCACTACACCACCATACTAACCACTACACCACCGTACTAACCACTACACCACCGTACTAACCACTACACCACCATACTAACCACTACACCACCATACTAACCACTACACCACCGTACTAACCACTACACCACCGTACTAACCACTACACCACCATACTAACCACTACACCACCATACTAACCGCTACACCACCATACTAACCGCTACACCACCATACTGACCACTACACCACCATACTAACCACTACACCACCGTACTAACCACTACACCACCGTACTAACCACTACACCACCATACTAACCACTACACCACCATACTAACCACTACACCACCATACTAACCACTACACCACCGTACTAACCACTACACCACCGTGCCGCCCTTTGCTCAAATCATTATAAAGAAAATGCAGTATTTTATTCTTACATTATTCTTGTTTTCCAGCTGCACATTTTTCATAGACCAAAAGCTTATTATTCCAGTACAGTGATGCATGATTGATGATTTTAACTCTATTAGATGGACACTGCAAGAGAGCTTATGATTTCTGTTACAGGAAACGGAAAAGGGATCAGGCCGCTAAAAGCAGGGAAACAATGACTAAGCATGTGAGTTCTTTCTTTGCATACATACTTATTTATAATTAAAACATAATGAAAAACTACCACTAGAGACATTGCTAGTGGCATAAAACTAATTCTGTTGCAGGTAAATGTATCAAATGATTCTAATATGGTGGTACTAACTTGATAGAACTATATAGAACTATATAGCATAAAGCTCTAAAAATATGAATTATTAGATACCACTAGAATGATTACCAGAGCTGTAGATTTTGAAATGATGACAAAGTTGTATGACATGAAAATTGTTTTAAAAGATTATACATTATACAAAAATATTCTAATTATTAATATAAAGTTATTCCAGACTGTACAGTAGTGTATGTGTACAAAGGTATCCAGACAATGTATTGTCCCCATAGAAAAGTGATGCCAGTAGAATGGGATGCTCTGAAGCAGCCACACATGATCCTAAGGGCTTTGCAGCACTGGATCTGTATTCTCTGGAGCTCCATACAATACTTTTGTGATGAAATGAGGCAGATTTTGTGATCCGTTGCATCCAAATTAGGGACAAACTCTGGTTCTATGTTTTAACAGACAGGAGGTTACTGCCCTGATGTGAATAAGCATGTGCAAGCATGTCTTTCTCTTGATCATATCTGTTTTAGTAGGAAAAACACTGAACAAGAGTTGGGTTTGTGGCCAATTACAATAGTTATCTAGAAACACTGCTGCTCGTTTCAGGTTTGTTAAAACACATATATGCAGTGTTCTGGAAATCCCTACTGAAGTAAAAGTACTGTTGCTTTTTGTTTTTTCATTTAATTTGTGTTTAGGAAATAAGTAGTTTATTGGAAGTATATTCACAATCACACACTGTAAATAAGACTGAGATGACTATCTTATATCATTGCATAATACCTGTACAAACACAACTAAAGCCACATATAATACATGAGAAAAAAAGTTTAGACTGCTGAGACTGATCACAGTATGCTCTTTTAGTAAACACTTCTGCATCTTTCTGTACGCTATGTAAACTATAACAGGCTTCCTAGTTTATGCTTCCAACAAATTGGTTTATACTATTAAAAGGCTGAGCTGCCTACTGCTTTTTTAAATCCATAAAACAGAATCCAGTGGAAGCGGTCTCAGATTTGGAGTCTACCAGCTCAGCCTGCAAGTCTGCCAGCAGATTCGGCAGCAGGGCAACACAGGCCAGCTTATGCCATAGGGAGGTTGTTAATACCAAGCACCCTTATGACGCTGAGACAGCATTTAACCTTTTTAACCATGGCGCTCCAGTTCTTTCAATTGCAGTTATGCCCCCCAAATACACCCCCAGATATTTAAAAAAAGATTGTGCTCATGCTGTTCTGCAGAGCTTACAGCATGTCCTGACCCAACACTGACCAAGGTGCTTTATAGAACTCAACAAAAAGATCCAACCATTGTTCATGCCCTGAAGAGCCTCATAGAGTTTGCTCGGACAGAGCTGCAGCAGACTACTGCATTTACTGGCTATGGTCAGGAAAGAACTTGTCTTTCACCTTTTCTGTCTCTGTCCACTCGCTCTCAAACAGCTTAGAAAAGAATCAGACTCTTAGCCTGTAAATTGCAGTTAGATCAGATAAGAGATCCCCCGATTCTGTTCACCCAGCATGCATAAATCTTTTCTGTCCATTACTTTGCTTAAGCCTAAAGAAATGGCCCTGATCTCCACTAAGGAGCTCCACTACTTATATCTCCAGAGCTGTAAAAGATCTAGTTGTCTCTCTTGTAAAGGTACTGCTGACAGCTGCGTGCCACCACTGTTAAACTGAGGGAAAAGCTGTTTACTCTGAGTCTAACAAAAGAATCAGACTCCATTAAATTGGAATCATCTAAAAAACACAATGTTAAAATGGCAGTATGCACTCTTTGGCTTTACAGTACATTTCCTTACTGGACACTGGACCATACAGTGGTCTGAAAAACTCCAGCTCAACCAGGTTCAAACAAGGTCCAGCTCATCCTCACCATCACTAAGCACCATGTATTTCTGGTGCTTAACCAGGGGTGACCGACAGCTAAGGGGGGTCTTTTTGATGGGGAGACAAGTCTGCCTAACTGGGATAGGAACCGAGATGATCTATCTACAGGGAATTATTTATTTGGATGGGTTACTAAGGGGCAGAACAGGCAAGGGCCTATCATAAATAACATAAACTACTTATAACTAAACCAGCCCCCCTGTGGACCACCAGAGTATTCATTCGTGAAGCAGACACAACAATTTTGTAACTTATGGCAACCTCCGCCGATAAGCAGCAATCCTTCGCAATCCACCCTCATGCCATGCCGGCGCTACATACTTTCAAAAAGCCTGTTGGTTGGGAATGCTAGTGATAGCAGACAACCCACACTCCTGACTACACCACACACACACACACTCTCACTCAGGTACACAAACAGATAACACCATGCTCTGCTCACCCTACAGCTCACTGATGAAAAGGTGAGGTAAAAGAGAGAGAAAGGATGTTAAGAGAAAGAGAATGAGAGAGTCAGAGAGAAGTTAGACAGACAGAAAGGAGAAAGAGTGAGGGAGGATAGAGGAGGTAAAAGAGAGAAGAGAGGTGAAAGTAAGAAAGAGAGAGTCAGAGAGAAGTTAGACAGACAGAAAGGAGAAAGAGTGAGGGAGGATAGAGGAGGTAAAAGAGAGAAGAGAGGTGAAAGTAAGAAAGAGAGAGTCAGAGAGAAGTTAGACAGACAGAAAGGAGAAAGAGTGAGGGAGGATAGAGGAGGTAAAAGAGAGAAGAGAGGTGAAAGTAAGAAAGAGAGAGTCAGAGAGAAGTTAGACAGACAGAAAGGAGAAAGAGTGAGGGAGGATAGAGGAGGTAAAAGAGAGAAGAGAGGTGAAAGTAAGAAAGAGAGAGTCAGAGAGAAGTTAGACAGACAGAAAGGAGAAAGAGTGAGGGAGGATAGAGGAGGTAAAAGAGAGAAGAGAGGTGAAAGTAAGAAAGAGAGAGTCAGAGAAGTTAGACAGACAGAAAGGAGAAAGAGTGAGGGAGGATAGAGGAGGTAAAAGAGAGAAGAGAGGTGAAAGTAAGAAAGAGAGAGTCAGAGAGAAGTTAGACAGACAGAAAGGAGAAAGAGTGAGGGAGGATAGAGGAGGTAAAAGAGAGAAGAGAGGTGAAAGTAAGAAAGAGAGAGTCAGAGAAGTTAGACAGACAGAAAGGAGAAAGAGTGAGGGAGGATAGAGGAGGTAAAAGAGAGAAGGCAGGTGAAAGTAAAAGAGAGAGAAAGCTACAAAGAGATGAAATAGACAGAGTCAAAGAGAGGTGAAAGTAAGAAAGAGAGAGTCAGAGAGAGGTGAAACAGACAGAAAGGAGAAAGAGTGAGGGAGGATAGAGGAGATAAAAGAGAGAAGGGAGGTGAAAGTAAGAGAGAGAGAAAGCTATAGAGAGAAACACAGAGAAAGGAGAGTGAGGGAGACAGAAAGAGATTAAACAGAGAGAAAGAGTCAGAGGAGGGCAGACACCGCAAGCTTAAACAAAAAATGTCTTTAATAAAGAACGACAAACAAAACAAAACATGAAGTAAATAAACTGAAATACAAACAAAACAAACAGACTGGACCGACAAACGGGCAGGATACAGATTAACAAGGTTGCAGTAATACAGACCTAACAGAGCTTCAGACAAGAAACTATGACCGATGAACATAGGTAGCAAACACAGGTATATAACAAGACTGCAGACATGGAACACCTGGAAACAGGAGGGAACACAGATTCAGAGCAGGTGTAAGGAGCACATGACCAAAACATAAACACGAGCACGTGACTACAACCAGGAACGTAAACAGACAGGCGAGGACAGGCAGGGCGTGACAATAACTACAAACAAATGTACTTTTTTTTCTTTTTTTCAGATCTGATCTCAACCTTGGCCACTCCTGGCCTTGGTGCTTATTTAGACTCAGTAGCTAAAAGTCTTGGTCTTGACTCGGACTCTATGTGTCCCCGTCTTTGTCACAGACTCGGATTTAGCGGTCTTGCTCACAACACTAGTGAACACCTACTATATGGATTTGTGGCCAAATATGTTCCGTATAGTTGGCTGTTTGTTTTTTACTCTGTAGAATATTTGATTGTGAACTTCAGCTTTATGACAGGTAAAGACAAAGGCTTAGGCTAACACTAACATTAGCTAGCTAGCTGGCACGTCTGCGTTAGTTCAACTGCATAATGAATTGTGTTTTTTTTCTTTTCAATATGTAGAAAAAGTGACACCAGTATTTAATATAAGGTCAAAAAGGTCAAACAGTGCTGATCATAATACAATTTTATATCCCTCAATTCCTCAGCCTGTAGAAGGAAATGAAAATATGACAGCTTTGACGAAAGACAGTCACATATGAATTTTTTTAACGGTTAAAAACTATTAATTAAATGTAAATAAGCTCTGTTTTTTTCCTTGAGGTTGTGTAAACCCGAGTGTAATAAATTAATGTCATGCTAAACAGGTGAGGAGACGGAGAGAAAGAAGATAAAGGAGACTAACAGGACTGAAGAAGCAGCTCTCATGGAGGTTAGTGATTGTGAAGAAAGAGAGGAAAGCTTTCAGTTTGAATTAATAATAGATTCAATTGAATTTAATTGGGAAAATATAATATTTGTCACCACGACCATGAAATTCTGTCACCTAGTTTATTAAATAGCCTACAGAGCAAAACCAGGCCTACAGTGACTGAGAATGAACCATAATCTATGTATGTATTTTATATTATTTTATCTTCACTCACTGACCATTTGGGTGGTTCATGATGTTCATATGGTTCATAGCTATGTGCTAGTGTGTTGTCCCGTAGGTTTTAATGTGCTTTGTAGCTTTGTACTGGTCACTTTATTAGAAACCCCGAACCCCAGCGTTGGGTTTCTGACCACATAACAGCTCTTGGTATTTGGATATTTTGGACAGCAGACTGTTCTCAACCCAGCAGTGACAGTGACACGTGTCACTACACCAAGGTGCACAACATGCTAGCAGGACATAACCACGTCTGTGTCCATGTTGTGTTGAGAATAATCCAGCACCCAAATGTTCAGTGTACCTAATAAACTGATGGAGTCTAATAGGACTGAAGAAGATTTAAGATAGAAAATGGAAATGATACAAGATTATGAAAACAGTGACTAATAATAGAAATATATAAAAAAAAAGGTTCTTATTAGAAATAATCTTACTATCATATTGTCACTGTCCTATGAAAAACACGTATTACTTTTTTTTTTTTTGGTTTTCGATTTTTTGCGACTGCTGCTGCTAATGTTTATGAAGAATAGCCCAATAGAAATACTCCAAAATCTCCCTTTTGGAGATACTGTTTTTTCTTTGGACAGCAACGAGATTATATATATATATATATATATATATATATATATATATATATATATATATATATATATATATATATATATATATATATATATATATATATATATATATATATATTACTACCAGCAATACAATTAGAAACAGAACTATTTTACCACATAACTATAAATGTAGATTATATAAATAAATAATTTTTTGCTACTATGCTAGAATGCCCTGTAAAGTATTTTTAACTCTCTAAGCAAATTCACCACATTATATTATAGGCGTTACAGTAAAATGTCGTTATGACAGTTTAATGTTCACTTAAGGTAACGCAAATGAACATGCTTTGCTCTCTTATCTTTGCTGTCTGTGCTTGTAGGCAAAGAGTCTTCTGAAATTTCACCGTCACAGAGACACGCAGACTTCCTGTGTAAGTTTCCTCGCAAAACCACCATGTGCCCCGTCACACACACACACGCTACTCCCACCACTTCACCTACATGATGCGGTCATTTTTTATCTTTTCTCTTTTCTGTCTGTTTTACAGGAATACCCCAAGACAAAACCAAGACAGCTGCTTTCCTTCAGTGAGATTCAAGCCAGCACTGTTTCTACAAACAATCAACATACAAATATCAAAGTGTTTTTTTGTCATTAGCTCAGATATCTCCCTACCATCAGCTCTGTTTGCTACTAACAGGCTGCTGGGTGCTGCCAGAAGCCTTAGGACAGACTTGCACTAGGTCCAGATGCCTTGTACCATGCCCGAGCACGATTGTCCCTACAAACATGCCTCTGTCTTTGATATAGCTATAATCTAGGTTTGTACTTCAAGAAAAAAAAAAGATACAATCACAGTGCCTGCACTGCACGCTGATATACAGTTACAGCACGTGGCTCTGCACGTACACTTGGCGGGTGGGCCTTTATTCAGACTAAACAAATATGAAGGAAGATTTGCTGAGCAGGTGCTTATATGAGAATACCATAGTGACTATACTCTCGTTTACAGAGTTTTGCACTTCTTTGGCTGCCAAAACTTGGAATATTCACTGCTCTATTTCTTCAGACACATGGAACTTGTGAATTATTCAAAGCTCTGATACTCTGATCCTACATGAGGCTGAAGTTGGCCTCCAATTTGCCAGATTCTTGTTCTAATTATTCCGTTTCACCTTAAATGTTGCAGCAGTTACTTTCTGGTGCCATAAACCAGAGTGATCCCTTAGCTGCCGGGACAGATGCAGCATTAATGTGGTGTTGTTCTGTGCTCAGACATTGTTAGCGATCACACTGGACACGTACTGTGCCCTAGTCCACCTCTTTAAGTGGGCCACAGTGCGCTAAACCTCACCTGGGCATGGCACAGAACGATCACACTAGTATAATGAACTGGACTTTGGGGGTCACATGTGCTTGGGCATGGTACAGATCAGCTAGTGTGAGTACACCCTTTGATGTGTTGGCTTTCTTTTGCTTTAACCATTCTTTGTGTCCTAACTAGTAGTTTTAGAGTGATTTTAACGCAATCTAGAATTCATAGCTCCATCAAATGAGGGCAAGCTGTCCTGGTCCGGACGCAGCAAAGCAGTCCCAAACCATGACACTGCCACTACCATGGTTTAGAGATGGGATAAGGTTCTTATGTTCAGTTTTGCCAAATGTAAGATCCATTTTGCCAGGCAGAAATGCTCTTCCTTGAAGGAACTTCTAAGTGCATTTAGGACATAAAGTCAGATATGTCAATGCTGTTCGCTACTAAGTGGCTGCTGGGGGCTGCCAGAAGCCTTAGATATGTGGGTGGTCTAACGACATGCTCTCACTCGCCACAACAGTTTCAGTACAAACAGACACCGACCTATGGCGGCTTTTTCTTGAATGTGGTTTAGTAACCAGTGATGAGAACAAACAGTGTTTCTTCTTGGTTTCTTGACATTGGCTGTCTCTAGTTCCATTACCCCATATTACAGTAGCTACTTTCATCATAATTACTTCTCATTTATTAAATTAAAAATGACTTATATTCTATCAAGTTTGCATTCTAATCGTTTGTACCTACTTTTATTGCCTACTGTAACTGTGCAATAAAACTTGTTACTAGTATAAAAGGGTGCATACAGTGAACAACTCATTTTGTTCCTCAATTTTCCTAAATTGAAGGAGTTGCATGTAGTATGTAAACACATCGTTTCACAATGTAACTGTTTACAGTCCATGCAGTCCACAACTGTGCTGTGATTCAGCTGTTCATGATGTCGATGGTTTTTGCCAACTGCAGTTAGCTCCGCCCACAAACTGAAGTTATGAGTACTGTTCCAGCCTGAACTGCCGTTCGGAACCAAAGCTCAATACAGGTCACCCAATCAGAACAAAGATCATTTACATATATCAGTCTTAAACGCATAATCACAAATAGCCATTTCTAAATAATACAGAAACAATGAAAAATGGTCTTCTATAAATGAGTTATGAGTACATAAAACCACAGCAGAGAACTGTAGGGTACAGACACTTCAATGCTTTAATTAGTTCTTGGCTGTATACAGGCCTCCAGGGAGGTCTATCCGAAGGTTTATTAGAAAACAGTTTTAGGGGATTAGAGGAGGGGTGATCTCCCAGTGAAATGAAATTACAGTACATGAAATGTTACAATCATTATTTTTTATTAATTAAAACATACATGTAATTAAAAAATAAAATATAAAAATAAAGATTTGAAGATCTTGTATTGTACAGACACTGCAAGTGAAGCTTCAGCAATAGGCTTTGCTCACCACCTGGTGGTCAGAAATGATGGAACAAACACAAGCACCTGGATCTCTTTCTGATGTGAGTGAAAAAACTCTATTACTAATAGTCGTCTTATTAATAAAAGTGATTTTATGTCATTGTGTTCAATTATATTTTACTTATAATATTAATTATAAAAAAAATAATAAATAATCTAAATTACAGCTACAAACACATTCACACAACAGTAAGATTTGTTTAAAGTGCCAGTGTAATCTGTATTTCTGCTGTAACTTGACTCTATAGACTCCAAAATGTTTCCAGCGGCCCAAAAACAAACAATTTCCCTCAAAATGATACAACACCAATTCCAAAAAAGTTGGGATGCTGTGCAAAATGTAAAGTGAACTGAAATGATGTACAAACCATTTAACTGCTGTATGTAACTGAAAATGGTACAAAGACAACGTATTGACTGTTGAGAAATTGTTTTTTAAAAAATATCTGATTTTTTTTTTTTTTTATCCTTGCCAACCAGAGCTTCTACACAAACCTGTGTAGAAGCTCTGGCAACACGCTGAAAGGTAGATACAGGCATTCAAACTTGTTCTCTGATAGCTTCGGGGCGCTTGGAAACTGACTGCTACAACACCTAGAATGGTCATTACACTGTGCACCTCTTTTTTCTGTTCTTCTGGCTAGCTCTAAAAGTTCTATTTCAAATATTTGTTAAATTAAGGTTAAATGCACACTTGAATGTTTTAAGATGCTTATGCAGCTCCTGCTATCATTTTCAGCCTAGTTAGTCACAAATACAGCTAATGTTACCCAAACACACTGGAACATCACCATCACTGGCCAAACATTAAAAACAACAATCTGTTTTGTCTTTAATTAGTTATTTATATGTACACAAACATCAAATAGCTTGCTCGCTATCTAATATAATAAAAGGCGAGGGGTTTTTCCCTTCCCTGTGTCTTTATTGTGTAGTGTAGATTTCCAGGCCTCGCAGAAGTCAATATATTATGTGGTTTTTAGGCAATAGCAACATGTTTCATGGTTTTTTAAACAGTTATGACATAAAATAAATTAGAGAGTTTGAGAAAGAAATTAGAATATGCAAAGATAAAACGAGTTTTATGGCAGCCTGGCAGCACTTTTATTTATTCTAATTTATTCTGTCTTAAATCTCAGTGCTTGCATTTTACAATATGACTAGTTTAACCAGTAAGAAACAGAATTCAAAAGCTAGCACCCATGAGCCACATTCTGCATCTGTTACAACAGCATGACTCCGGTGTCTGGGTCCAGAACATCACACTGAAAACATCTGGTACATTGTGAAAGGACAAAGGAGACCCCAAACAAAAGCAAGAAACAACACTTCACTCTCAAAGCTACAGCAATGATCTCCTCAGTCCTCACTTACAACATGTTGTTAAGGAAGAGGTCATAATCATAGTAGTAAACATCTATCCCAACTTTTTATAAATCTGGCATCAAATTCAAAACAAAACAGTTTTTATACACTGGTGTGAAGTGTGTTAGCAGAGTTAGTCAGAGTTCTCCCCTCTGAAGTTCTGACAGATTTTATTTAGTGAAATACAATAATGATTTTTTAAAAGTAATTATTATTCAGTTGTACATATAATAAAATAAGAATAAAACAAACATTCTTATTGTAATTGCTCTGTAAGTGGTGTGGCTTTCATACCAAAGTTTTCTAAGTGGTTCTTATCTTTAATTAGTACAGAACCTTTATATGTTCAGTTTGAAGTACAACCCGACCAGTTTTTACAGATACACTAAAAAACCCTGGATGTAGCCGGAAAATCCAAAAGCCAGATTATTGTAAACACTCCTTCTCAGCGCCACCACAGATCTATGCCCCCAGAATACTGAGTAGCCTAGAACACACAACACCTGCCTCTTGTTTAAGCCACCTGCTCCTCCTCATCCTCTCCCCTATATCCCTCACACCCACACCTCAGTGCCTATTATTTGTACCATTGTACGTACAAGCCATGTTCTGTGGTGCTAAGATAAGATAAGCCAAGCCCAACCAAACCAAACCAAAACTGTTAACGTGCCCGGGGTCAATTGGTATAGTCAGGTATGCATGTCTCTCGCTTTCTCGCTCGCTTTTGCGCGCGGTGGCTCTCACTCTCTCTTTCTCTCTCTCACTCTCACTCTCTTACTCTCTTACTTGGCCTTCAGGGCCAGTAGTAGCAGATTCGGAACGACGGAGCTCGTTAACCAATCCTGTTTTGAAGTTAGGACCGCCCACCTCATTAACATACAGACGGAAATAAATGTAGAAATAAGTAAATAAATGTAGAAATACAGAAACACATGTAGAAAAAAGTAAATAAATGTAGAAATACAGAAACAAATGTAGAAATAAATAAATAATGAAATAAATAAATGTAAAAATAAATACAGAAATAAATATCGAAATAAATAATAATTTATTAAAATAAAATAATTTAATTATTTATTTGTACATGTATTTATTTATATATTTATGTATTTAATTATATATTTGTACATTTATTCATTTATACTTATGTCATATTTTGTCCTCCATAGTTGCGCGGGTGTGCTCCCTCCCCCCTTTCTAGTCTTCTTGACAGGATCTCAAGGAAGACATAAATTTAAAGACATATTTAAAGATTAGTTTTTATTGGTAAATATCGAGGAGTCTGTCCAGAAGAGGGCGCTAAAGCACTAAGAATTGCAAACACGGTAAGATACCGTCAAACTCACAGAAGGAGGAGGAATAAAATCCTAGCGCTCTTAGTTCTGGCGTGTTTGTGATGTGATGGGATGATCAGGTTAATCGAAAGGATGTTATCTACTGACCTGTGACTGGGACTTCTCTGTTTGGATTAATGCCTTTCTTAACCGCACCATCTTCTTCTCAGTGTTAGGTCGTTTATTCTGCTCTACAGAAGAGTTACAGATAGGTCTGCTATCCTCTGTTAATAAATTAATCCAGTGGATTTAATTCATGTGCAGTTTGGAATGAAATAGATTAAATAAATGAAGTATTGTATTGTTTTACTTGTGATGTGCAGGTTGGGGACATAAACAAGTATAATAGTACAGTATTGTGTTTCACAGTCACTGATCACATGTTTAGCAAAATCAAAGTGGAACATTATGTAAGCTGTGTTGGCAGTAAAAGCTGAAAGGTGGTGGAATCAGACACACATTGCACACAGCTGAACCATCCAGAGCAAGCTCTTCTTTTTTATCCAAAAATGAAACTGCGATTGAAAATGGATTTTTCACACTCACAGACATGTAATACAGAATAGAGGATAGGCTAGATCTGTGCACAGTTTAGCGTACACAGTGTTTTTATTCTGGTTCATGAATAGAAGAGTCGTTTTTGTGTTCTTGTGTACTTTTAACAAGTGTTATGATGTATTCAAACAGGATTTTCAATGATGTTCAAATAAAATCTACTAAGATGTGCATATGTGAAGGCAGCTTTTCACAGTTAAGCCTAATGATTGTGGTGAACGTATGTTTTAACATATTGTACCTTTAAACAGGATGAACAAAAGTCCTTCTGGTCATGTTGCTGAGAGTCGGATAATCCCCCTGATCTCTAGTAATAATGGCATGTACAACCCCTGGCAAAAATGATGGAATCACCGGCCTCTGAGGATGTTAATTCAGTTGTTTAATTTTGTAAAAAAAAAAAAGCAGATCACAGACATGAGACAAAACTAAAGTCATTTCGAACGACATCTTTCTGGCTTTAAGGAACACTATAAGAAGTCAAGGAAAAAAATTGTGACAGTCAGTAACGGTTAATTATTTAGACCAAGCACAGGGAAAAAAAAATAGGGAATCATCCTGTAAATTTTCATCTCCAAAACTAACACCTGCATCAAATTAGATCTGCTCATTAGTCTGCATCTAAAAAGGAGCGATCACACTTTGGAGAGCTGTTGCACCAAGTGGACTGACATAAATCATGGCTCCAACACAAGAGATGTCAATTGAAACAAAGGAGAGGATTATCAAACTCTTAAAAGAGGGTAAATCATCACGCAATGTTGCAAAAGATGTTGGTTGTTTACAGTCAGCTGTCTAAAATCTGGACCAAATACAAACAACATGGGAAGGTTGTTAAAGGAAAACATACTGGTAGACCAAGGAAGACATCAAAGTGTCAAGACAGAAAAGCAATATGTCTCAAAAACTGAGAGAATGCACAACAAAACAAATAAGGGACGAATGGGAGGAAACTGGAGTCAACGTCCGAAGTGTTAGAAACCACCTTAAGGAAATGGGATTTACATACAGAAAAGCTAAACAAAAGCCATCATTAACACCTAAACAGAAAAAAAACAAGGTTACAGTGGGCTAAGAAAAAGCAATCGTGGACTGTGGATGGCTGGATGAAAGTCATATTCAGTGAGGAATTGCGAATCTGCATTGGGCAAGGTGATGATGCTGGAACTTGTGTTTGGATGTTTGGGGATGATAAAATCATTTTTCAAGATGATAATGCATCTTGCCATAGAGCAAAAGCTGTGAAAACATTCCTTGAAAAAAGACACAAGGTCAATGTCATGGCCTGCAAATAGTCCGAATCTCAATCCAGTTGAAAATCGAGGGTGGAAGTTGAAGAAAATGGTCCATGACAAGGCTCCAACCTGCAAAGCTGATCTGGCAACAGCAATCAGAGAAATTTGGAGCCAGATTGACGAAGAGTACTGTTTGTCACTTATTATGTCCATGTCTAAGAGACTGCAAGCTGGTATAAAAGCCAGAGGTGGTTCAACAAAATACTAGTGATGTGTTGGAGTGTTCTTTTGTTTCTTTGTTTTTCATGATTCCATAATTTTTTCCTCAGGATTGAGTGATTCTATATATTTTTTTCCCTCTGCTTGGTCTAAATAATTCACTGTTACTGACTGTCACAATTTTTTACCTTGACTTCTCAGTGTTTCTTAAAGTCAGAAAGTTGCCGTTTGAAATGACTTTAGTTTTGTCTCATGTCTGTGATCTGCTTTTTTTCTACAAAATTAAACAACTGAATTAACATCCTCAGAGGCCGGTGATTCCATCATTTTTGCCAGGAGTTGTATATGTGTAATGTTTCAATCCAGTATGGAAACGCCACAGGTACCCTTTGCTTCCAGAGGTGAGTTTCATTTGTGCATATACACTTACCCAATATGATCAACGCACAAGAAAGATGACAATACAGTGAGTGAAGCACCCCACAAACATTTTAAAAACAATTTAGAACTGTTTGCCACTTGTGTTTGCACACAGCAAAATTTGACCTCCACATTTAACCCATGTGTGCAGTGAAACACCCACATATACACACACTAGTGAACATGCACACTAGTGGGCTCTATTTACAGCACCCGGGGAGAGGGTTGGGATTAGGTGCCTTGCTCAAGGGCAGTCGTGTCCTGTTGGTCCCAAGACCAGATCTTTAGGTCTTACTGACTCCACAAAACAACCTGATTAAAGTGGCATCAGATTCTACTGTGTAACAGCATATCCTTAGCAAATATAGTTCATATATGAAATAAGAATATATATAAATATGTGAAGATATGAAAGATGACCCGTTCCAGTTCCAGCATATAAGATGATTTTTGAGGCTCAGTGAAACCCATAATAATTTTCTCTAATAATGCTATCAACCTTTAATAAATATTAAAGAAAAGAAACATTGACTTTTTTTATTTTTTTCACTCTCCCTGGTTACTCCCCTTGTTTCAGCGCTGAGAGAAAGAAAATGGTATGTTAGTTAATTTTCTTTGTAGTCTTTGTAATAATTATGTGTCTCATTATGGTTTTGAGTACTGCTAATCCAAAAGAAGCATTACAGTACATCCAAATGATTCCACACCCATCACATAATAAACACGTCACTAATTTAAATGTGTCCCTTGCAGGCGTTCTGAGCAAAACCCTGTATCTACTGATTCAGTGAGAGGAATGAGAGCCTATGAGACGTTAGAAGCTTTAGCTTTAACTATAATAAATAATAATAAGATCATCTATTAAAGAACAAAGAGCACAATATCTTCTTTTCTTCTTTTCTACAAAATCAGTACTGAAACCTTGAGTATCCGTCAATGCATTAAAATTAACATCTTGTGTTTTTGACTGGGAGTACTCGGACAAGCCCACCAAAAACTCGAATTGTATTTATCCTGCCACACAGATACACATCACATGCACACACTCACAGAGCAGTGCCATTGTGAAAAAATACTTTTTTAAAAAAAATCAACATTTTCATCTTCATTTCTCGCTGAGAAGAAAACTGCCAAAGGCCTTTATCTTCAATGTGACATCATCATGATGGTAAACATGCCGCAAACTAATGACAGCTAAGAACTTATGTTACATGACTTGCAGTGACACACATTCTTCAGCATTCTGTTCTTTTTCCTGAGGTTTCCTGTGTCTGGTATTATGATTGCACACTATATTGTTATTTGTTGTTTTTGAAATATCAACACTGTTCCAGCTCCAGACTGTCGGGTCTGATTGTATGATTTGGGCTTGTATACAGCTTTTTGATCGGATGCATTTCGGGATTTTTTCCTAAAGAGAATGAATAGGATGGAAAAGTGCACGCCAATCTACTGAAAATATGCTCAACCAACAGACAACATTTCGCATACATTGATTCAGGGCAGACCCCCGACCACCACTGTAGGGAATTCTGACCTGCACTCGTCTGTTTTTACCTCCTTTTTCCCCCCAGAGAGCCCTATTCATTTTCAGTCCCACTCAGACCTCATGGTTTTATTTAACCTACAGCCTCCAAACTGCTTGTACTCTTTTAAAGCAGATCCTCAAGTTCTGATACATAAACATACTGACCTGCACTCGTTTATGCGCAACCATCCTGTGAGAATGTGAGAATCCTACATCAGTGGATGATTCTTACATTCATCTACATCTTTGTTTGGCGTTCGTCCAGCAGAGGGCGCCAACAACTCATGTAGCAGTAGCACTTTTCGGTTGCGCCACAAGCAAATACAAGCAGCAGAGACCGCTGGCTTCTACAGGATTTCCCGCTGAACTGGACCAGATGTGATATCTGTGTTTAAATGAAAGGAGGCTAAACTGGATAGATTCCGGGTTTAAACGATGATTTTATCACCTCGTCTTCTTCTCAGCTTCACTCTGTTCTTTCTGCTCGACAACAAAATTACAGGTAGGTCTGGAATTAAATTCTACACCCCCCCCGCCCCCCCCCAGTCATTTATGTCACACATTCTAGTTTATAAATGGTTTTATTATTTCGGTTAGAGTATAGGCCTACCACAACCTTCCATCAGTTCCTCCACAGCAGACTATCCTCAGTCACTGACCGTGTTTCAGAGCTGCTGAAAATCATCCCATCATCTTCATCACTGGAGTTGGAGTACGAGCAAACATTTTTTGGGGAAACAAGAGCTAGCATTTAGGGTTCATGATGAAAGTAAAGCTCCAGCAAGGGGTAATTATTGTGAACTGCTTTTCATGATGTCTCGTTTTCAGGACGTGGAGTGCTAGGACTAGTAAAAGAGGTCATTCCAGGCACCCTGTTTGTGTATTATTATGCTCACAGTTTGAATCTGGTTATGTCCCAAAGAATGTCAAAAGATTTTTTTTCTCCTGTCTACCTGCAGCGTTTTTCTCATGATTTAAAAAAAAAATGCATCTGTTCTAAACTGACGCTACACTGCGCCCTTTTGTGCCAACAAGATGAGACTCCACCTCACAGCTTGTTTGTACCATGTATGAAAAAAATGATAAGCTAAGACTACATGTTTGGTACGTTGGTGATGGCCCCATGCAGTTTTCTCACTCCTGAGCTTCAAGTTCAACTTTCCCCGGTCAACTTTCAATCAGATTCAATTCAGTCAGATTTGCTGATGGGCTGTTTGCAGTTCTGCATAATAAAAGTCTCGATTTTCTAATTTTGCTTCTCATAGAGGAGTTCCAGTGTATGATTGAGAGAGAGGAGTTAACTTCACATACACTTTCGATGAAGAGGCTGTGGCCGGCCAGTTCAGAGGAGAAGTCTAACAAATGACTTGTAGGGACACTATCAGAGATCATCATTTACAATATCACAGCACTGATCAAGAATAGGTTTTCTGATCACAGGATATTGGGATTTCTCAGCACTCCGGCTTTCCCTGCAGCCGCATAAGCATTCTATCCGAAGCTTTTGGGAAGCACTTGGACATGACACTACTGAGGACTAACAGTCTTGTACTCCATGGAAGATTTCACAGCGAATCCCAATCACATCCTACATTTCATTCAAACGAACTTTGACAGCCCACCTTGACTCTACTGTTGCGTGCTTGTCACGATCCCTGTGTCAGAAGCTCTGAAGAGAATAAAAAACTACTGTCAGCAGCACCTATTGCGATTAAGGAGGATTTGCTGATGGAGCTGAGAAAGAATGCAGCATTATATAATAAAGTCATTGACCATTTGAGGAGTGAAGCATGGAGCCTTTTTTATCAAATAGGGCTAACAGTAGTCTGGTGTTCACATAAACATTTTGGCTTCCCTGAAATAATGTAGGCCTATACATACCAAATGTGTGGTCTTGCTTTATTGAACCGCTGTACCTATAGGGTTTGTAGATTTTTGTTGGAATGTGTTACGCTAGGGCTGGGCGATATGGATCAACAATAATATCTCAATATTTTTAGCTGAATGGCGATATACGATATATATCTCGATATTTTTTCTTCCCATAAGGTGATAACAAAAAGGGCTTCTGCGTCAAAGCTACATGTTCCAACTGCCACACAGGCACTTGACTAGGGCTGGGTATCATTTGAAAATTTTTGATGCAAAAATGTATGTATTTAACAGAAAATATGAGTAATCTCAGTCTCGTACTGTCACCATAAGAGGCTACCTTTATATATTTTATCTTTTTATTTGGATCTTGTTCAAGCAATGAACATCTTAGTGCTTCTTTATTAAGAACAAAACATGAGCATTACTTACGCTTAAGCTATAAAACTATGCAATACTTTAACAATAAAACTGGTTACTGCTCTGTGGCATTTATCCTTTCCCCAGTCCCCATAAGAGCCCCCAACCCCAGTGAAAGAGGTTGTTTCTCTGTAAATCGATATGCAAGTAACTGTTAGTTAGTGTCAAACTTACAGAACACGAGCGATACCTAACAGTGTTACAGGTGTGTTCATGAGGCGACTGAATGTTAGCCGTTCAGTAGCTAATATGTGCTGGTACTGTGCTAACGTTAGCTGAATTATAATTGCTATTCAACACTAACAGACGGCAGTAAGAGTGTTAGTTTCTCTAGCAAAGCAAGAAAGCAGCAGAGTGAACTGTTAACTTGCCTGATGATATTTTATCACTGGAAACGCTGTTTAACATATTTAGCCTAGATTCTCGCGCCTCCAGCAGTGCCGTGCTGCTGTTTCTTAAACCACTATTCTGAAGCGTTTGCTGCAGCTGCTCTTAGACAGACTCCTTCGAAGTAGAGCCAAATTTTTGAGTGCTCAACATGTTTAACTAGCTCTGTCTGTGCTCCCTGCGCTTCTGCGTGTCACGGCGCGCATCGCATTGTTTAATTTTTTTTTTTTTTGTACCAAAAACAGCCACCAATGTTTTTTTTTTTTACTTTTTGGTACTTGGTTTTGCCATCGAATTGTGATACCCAGCCCTACTTTCAACAGGTATTGGTCTTTTTACAAAGCAGATCCTCTTCAATAGAGAATTTTGTGTGTTTATCCGTCTCCATGCTGTTGCTGCCTGGATTTACGCGTGTACCAGGGGGGAACCTGTTGGATCTACAGGTACAATTGCAGCACAACACAGACTATATCGATATAAATGATATTGTCTCATCTTATATCCAATATAAAAATCTATCAATATTTCTTAAAAACTCGATATATCACCCAGTCCTGTGTTACGCAGATAATTAAGCTATTGGAAATACGAAAATATATGTGATCTCAGGAGCAATGTTGTCAGGGGCAACAGCCCCTGGTGTGGGTCTCCTATGGCAGACTGGTCCTGGGTGATGGGCCAGACAAAGAGTGATCCAAGTAAACCCCCATGATGGCCTCCACAAGGACTCAGCATCCCTCGCCCGGACTAGGGTTACCGGGACCTCACCCTTGAGCCAGGCCTGGGGGAGGGGCTCCTCGGCGAGCGCCTGGTGGCCAGACTTTCACCCATGGGGCTGGCCGGACTTAGCCCGAAGGAGATACATGGGTCCACCCTCCCATGGGCCCACCACCTGTAGGAGGGGGAATGGGGGTCCGGTGCTATGTGGATCGGGTGGCAGTCGAAGGCGAAGGCCTAGGCGCTCCGATCCTCGGTTACTGAAACTGGCTCTGGGTACATGGAATGTAACCTCTCTGGTGGGAAAAGAGCCTGAGCTGGTGCTGGTGTGAGCTGGATTTCTCGGCGCAGTCAGGGGACGGTCAGTGTCGGGTTTGGTCGCCTCTGGATTCCATCTCTGCTTTTTGCAGATGATGTGGTCCTGCTGGCATCATCAAACTGTGACCTTCTTGCTGGATCAGTTTGCAGCCGAGTGTAAAGCGGCTTGGATGAAAATCAACACCTCCAAATCCGTGACCATGGTCCTCAGTCGGAAAAGGGTGGAGGGCTCTCTCTAGGTTGGAAATGATCTTCTGCCTCAAATGGAGGAGTTTAAGTATCTCGGGGTCTTGTTCACGAGTGAGGGAAGGATGGAGCGGGAGGTTGACCGGCAGATTGGTGCAGCGTCTGCAGTAATGCGGGCTCTGTATCGGTCTGTCTGAGAGCTGAGCCGAAAACAAACTTCTCAATTTACTGGTCAATCTACGTTCCTACTCTCTCCCGAGCTCTGGGTAGTGACCGAAAGAACAAGATCGCGCATACAAGCTGCCGAAATGAGTGCGGTGTCGGGTCTCACCCTTAGAGATAGGGTGAGGAGCTCGATTATACGTTGGAGGCTCAGAGTCGAGCCACTACTCCTCCACGTCGAGAGAGGTGGTTCGGGCATCTGGATGTCTTCTGGACGCATCCCTGTGGAGGTGTTCTGGACATGTCCGACTGGGAGAAGACCCAGGAGAATCTGGAAGTTCTAAGTTTGTAGGACAAACCCAGCTGGAGCCTCAGAGATCCGCTTCAGTGCCCTTGCTCGAGAATAGTGTCCTATCTAGGCTGACAAATTAACAGATGCCTAGCTTCGTCAGGTTAGTTCAGGGGTATTTAATTAATCCAGTCAGAGGAAACTTCCTCAGGCCAAGGTCCGGACTGCCATAATTTCTAACTTGTGTTATGATTCAGTGGCGTATCCTGTTTACTGAAGTAGTCTAGTATCAGCATCTTATACCATCAGCTACTGAAACACCAACACATCACACATACCGTTCAGTATATTTCAGTATATTTATGGTTTAAATGCTGAACGGAATGAATTATTTATAAAACTTCTAATAAATGCTTTTCCTCACTTCAAGTAAGAACAAGGGCTACATAAAAAACAGAATGCTTTTGAAAAAAAGTGCTTCTTTATAGAAAAAGTAAATAAAACAGTTTTCGCTGGCGACTTTTCTCCGACTTGCTTTATTCTCTGACTGGCCGCACCCCCGAATTTGCACAGATCAGATTAACGCATGTGGTTGGTCTGTGAGTTTACTGCGACGCAAAGTCCGTATTTACAAATATCAATAGTTCCTATCAAGTTCCATGATGAATACATAAGGGTTAATTCTGACCCATGATGTGTGTTAGAGGTGCAGTGATACAAAATTGATTTTTATTAAAAAGGAAAAAAAGGAAAACTGAAATCAGGATTTGTAATAATCTAATACAAGTAAATTGAGGAATTCATAGAAACGTAAAAGATTAAATTAATTTATTGCAGAGATGAAGAAAATAAAATCTCAGTCAGGTCACTTTTGACCCAGGTTTGTGCATCAGAGGGTTAAGAGACACAGAGACCATGACAATGGCCACTTTTTGCATAGTGTTAAAGTAGTGTTATTGCACATGCAGTAGTCTGTCTGTTAACTCAGTAAAGCTGACGCAGTGCATTGATTGGTGGATGAGGCAAATCTGTTTAAATGTTAATTTTGGTTTATAATTGGGTTTCCAAACTATCGAAAATCATTTTGGATACAATCTGTAATCAGATTTGGCTTGGCAGTCTGAACATGGCCAAAGCAGCGTGATGAGGCTTGTAAATGAAGTCAGGATACTGTTTTCATTGTTCTGTGTACTCACAAGTCTGTCTTTACTTGTAGCTCCTCCTGTTGATGATGTGAACACTGATGTGAGTCCTGTTGTTGGTGAGTCTGAAATGATTTTAGCAACTTGCTCTTTAGCTGAAACACATTACATTAAATTTTTAAAGATCCCATGACATTTTATTAAACGCTGTGAATTAGAATTAGAATTTGAATTTGAATGTCTGAATTCCAGCAAATATAAATGATGAATGATGATGTAATATACACTCACGTGTCAATGGCACCTGTGATGTCCAGTTCATTAACAAATCGAGCGTTTCTATAGCATCCTTGCAACATTTACATCTGCCCCATATGCTAGTTATAATTTAAACAAAGCTCTTTGGCAGTTCAGTTTTATATATATGGATATTATTGCTGTGTTCAGGAGCTGTCTTAATGCTTTGCTGTTTGTTCTGTATCATCAGTGCTTTACAACCCAAAACACGTTTGAAATTCTCAGCGTAGGGAACATTTATAAAAAGATTAATTAATTAATTAGCCCTGTTTAAATGGATTTAGTGCAGTGCAGAAAATGTTGAATAGACATCCTTGTGCACAGGGTTGTTGATGGCTGTTGTGAGGTGTGGTGCTAGTGCATTGTGTCTGTGCTAAAATACTGAGATAGGTGTCGTGGTGAAAAAAGAAAAAAATTTTATTTAAAGTATGAGTAGTATTTTAATCAGTTACATTTCCAGTATGGATCTAAAACATACTTGAGTTCAGGTTAAAAAATAATCTACAACTAACAAAACTCATCATGTAACAGTAACAGTAGTACGCACACCACTGATCAAATGACATATTGACAGATTATTACATTATTACATAAGTTGAAAAAGCTAAAAAAAAAAAAAAAAGCCAGAATAAATAAGGACTTTTTTGTCATCACCCCAAACGGTGAAACAGAAAATATTAATGGATTAGGAGACAGATTTGAATTTATTGGGAACATCCAAGAAAACAATGGCACAATTCTTCTGAAGAATGTTACATTATTAGATAAAGGATTCTACACTTGCATCTTCAACATTTTCCAAAGTGGACCACTTGAGGCAGGAATTCATCTTCAGATAGTAGGTAAGATTTGTTATTCATGTTGTTCTACACCTAAAACTCTATTTCCACAAATGTTAGGATGCTGTGCAAAATGTAAATAAAAACAAAATGAAAAGATTATATAATATTTTAAATCCATATTCATAACCCATTCTATATTAAACGACACTTTAAAGACTGAAAATATGTGACCAGTACTGAAAAATATGCACCTGTTTTTAATTTAAGCCTAATCAACATATATTAAAGAAGTTAGGACAGCAGCAACAAAAGACATCTCACAACTAATAAGGTTAATTGTCAACAGGTAAGTAACATGATTGGACATAAAAGAGCATCCCAGAGAGGTTAAGTCTTTCAGAAGTAAAGATAGGGTGGGGTTCATAACTGTGCTGAAAAACAGTGCAACAATTCCATAATGATGTAAAATAGCAAAGAAATATTTTATTATGTAGTGTACGTAATATCAGAAAATAAGATAATATGCTAATGAGACTTTGGAACATGTCGGGTCCTCAGGACTAAAGAGAAGACCATACAGCTTGTTATTAACAAACAGTCTAAAAGCCAGCATCTGTGATGGTATGATTTTATATATATATATATATATATATATATATATATATATATATATATATATATATATATATATATATATATATATATATATAATGTTTGTGTGTGTGTGTGTGTACAGGTTTGGGGCAACATGTGCTTTCATCCAAATAACCAGTCCAGTCCTGACCTGTCACCCACTGAAAATGTTTAGCACATTATAAAAGGAAAAATAAGACAAAAAAATAAGATCCTGAACTGTTGAGCAGCTAAAATCCTACATCAAACAAGAAGAGAAAACATTTCACTTTCAGAACTACAGTAATCGTCTACTCAGTTTCCAAAGAGTGTTGGAGATTTCTCAGTTTCAACACATATGTTGTCTTGGTACTGTTTTATAATAAATATAGGATTTAAATTATTTGGACATTACTTAATTTGGCACGATCACACAACTTCTTGAAAACACAAGCTGATAAAAAAGCAGGATTTGATTCAGTGCGGCTAGTAATTATTTTATTAATAGTTAATGTAACAGACAGTGTGTTTGGGATCTGTGTTCTTTACTACAGCATGATTATTCAACATTGCACAAAATGGAACATTGGCAAGTAAAATTATCTATTGAAAATATATATCTACATCAAATCTAATTATAGTAAAACTGATTTCTCACAACACTGGCAAATGTTTTTACTTGTTTCATTTTAGAAATCAGTGAAATTATATGCTAATATACTGAGAAATATAACTTTAGAAAATAATGTTAAGCAAGTAAAATCCTACAAATAAATAAAATCATTTAAAACTAAGCTACAACCATGTTAACTAACCATGATAACTTGGCTCTGATTGATCAGCCTGCTATAAATGCATTCACCACACTTTGTTTAAAACTGCTCTCCCTTTTGTTTGTCTTCTCTTCCAGTTCCTCCTGTTGTCAACATCTCCACTGATGTGATTCCTGTTGTTGGTGAATCTGAAGTGACCTTGGCCACGTGCACTGCTGCTAAAGCATGGCCTGCTGCAGAGGTGTTCTGGCATCTCGGTGATCTGACCAACTCTGTAAAAGTAAAGACCATCCCGTCTGAAGACCCTGGCGGAACCTTTACCATCAAAAGCTTCATGATTGGTGTCGCAACCAAAGATCTAAACCAGCAGGAGGTTCAATGTTTGGTAAAGCACATCAGTCAGAACAAGGAGCTGATACTGGACTACGCTTTAGTCATCCATTGTAAGTCACCGTCAGCAGCGTGACTGTTGAACACTCTATTGACAAACAGTGCTGTGAAAAAGTATTTAAAGTATTCCCATCCAATCCATCCATTATCTACCGATTTTCCGGGGATCTGGGTCATAGGGGTAGCAGTCTAAGCAGAGAAACCCAGACTTCCCTCTCCCGAGCCACCTCCTCTGGCTCCTCTGGGGGGATAACGATGCGTTCCCAGGCCAGCCAAGAGATATCATCCCTTCAGCGTGTCTTAGGTCTTCCCCAGGCTCTTCTCCTGGTCAGACGTGTCCGGAACACCTCCACAAGGAGGTGTACAATGTACAAGTTATCAAGCGGGTTAACACAAGCATTTAATTCCTGCTGTTACTGCTGAGGGTGGCACAACCAGTTGTTAAGTGGTCAGTTACTTTTTTAAATGAAAGATATGGGTTTTGAAAAAATGTTTATCTTCCATAAATGAAATGATCATTTAAAAGCTGCATTTTATGTTTTTATATGTTTTTATCTTATATTAAAATAAATTGGACGATCTGAAATATTAAATGTAACAAAATAGCAAAATTAGAGTGAGGGGCAAATACTTTTTCACAGCACTGTATATACTAACAAACCATCAACCGTTTACTTGGACAATGTGGCACACAGCATAAATAAACGTTATAGCTTATTTATAGAATTTATTAATCTCCACACAAACTTGAGCCATACGATTCTCAGAAGCACTAGTACAGTTTCTATTCTTGTGCAGGAAAACAAAAATTTTGAGTTGTTTACCAGAGTTTTGATCAATGTGTTCATTGTCTTCCAGTATCAGGAGACCCTGTAACATCGAATTGCACAGACTCTTATATATGTGGAGCAAGAAAAATGTGAAAGGCATTAACTACAATTTTATTATATCACATGACTTAAGAACATTAATGAAGCACTCCACTGCATTTCCTGTAAACTTGACTATACAGTTTAGCATTCTGTCTTTGTTAGCTCCCACTTGTGTTTCAACTAGAAGAAGCCTTTGTAATGTTTTCATTACGTCTGTTTGCTACATTTAGTCAGTCACCTTTTCTCCTCACAGATCCTCCTCAGGCTGTGTTTATTAAATCAGTTAAAGGAAGTCCAACAGGAACTCAGGAATTTCAGTGTGTAGCTGATGCTAATCCACAACCCACAAAATTCATCTGGAGCAGGTAATCTAATTATATTTAATACCCTAATGATGGGGGAACTGCACCATTCATGACAGACATCTGTTCAGGTTAGATAATAGATGAAAGGAAAAAGCAGAACCTGCCTGTAGCTACGTTTTCAGAAACTGTGTTCTGGTTTCTTCTTTTTGAATAGTCATTCTCATATTCAGACTACTGCTATTATTGGTGTTCTGGTTTTATTTCTTCTCATCTCACAAGGTATTTAAACAGGATATTCAAAACAGCAAGGATGATCAAGCTGATGAAGTTGATGAAGGTAGATTCAGTAAATATATAATCAGATGACGTATTATCAACAGTTAAACAAGTGAAACTCTGAGCACTCTTGGTATATATATATATATATATATATATATATATATATATATATATATATATATATATATATATAATATATATATATATATAATATATATATATATATATATATATATATATATATATATATATATCACATTAACTCGTAGCATTTTTGTGAAAAAGAATGCTAATGCATTGTTACTTCTTGTATTAACAGGGTTAACAAGAGTCTTTCCAGTCATGTTGATGCTGACAGGCTGAAAGTCCCACTGACCTCTGATAGTAATGGCTTGTATATGTGTAATGTTTCAAACCAGTATGGAAATGCCACAGGTACCCTTTTCGTGCACACGTTCCCGGGTGAGTCTCATTTCTAATGTGATGTAAAAACTGGCTATAGCCTACATGTCTGTGTTTCTCTGTGTCTGGAACATAATAAATGTCACCTACTTATACAGTAAAGGCACCCAGTCATGCCCACATCTAATGTTTGTATAAACGCTGTGTCCTTCACTGCCTGACATGTCCCATAACGTTAACATCCTCCACGTCAGCGCTAATGTGGTTATGAAAAAAATAGAAGTGAAGAACGTTATCTACCCAAAATAACCACATCTCACACATCACAGGCAGCGAGGTTATAGAAACTCTCTATTTATAGTGAACTGAGAGATGTTCTCACAGTCTAGCTGCCTTTAACGAATTCTGTATGACAGCATTCCAAGTCCAGTAGTTCACTGTCACAAGTTTGAGCTTGATCAAGCCCTTAAACAATCAAATACATTGTTTAGTTGAATCAGAAACTGGTGCTAAAACTTGTATATCTGCGTTTGAACCTAGGAAAGCTGAAATTTAACCTTCACAAACAAACACACGAGTGCAGGTCTCAGTGACTTTATATTTGTGTATGCTTGTAAGATACACTGTCATCAGTTTTTAAGGTGTTAAAATGTTTTCCTCTTACTTGCTTTATCCCTCTCTTCATGTAGAATCCACCGCTGTCTGCTGGAGTTTGTTCGGCATTCTACTCACTGTTTGCCTTGCTTTTGTTGTAATATGGAAATTGAAATTAACCGAAAGTATAATCACATTTTTTTCATCACTGAGAGAAAGAAATGGGTGAGTTTGTTTATTTTGAACATAAAGCATAAAGTACAAAGAAATTAGCATCTTTATGTAGATGTAAATTCTCATTCTTGGCTTTTAAACAGAAAATAAGCGTCACAGTTCTTTTGACATTGTTTAATCAAAAAACTCTCCAAAATAATTCTTGATTAAAGACACAGCGAATAATAAATATGTCACTAATTTGAATGCTCTCACTGCAGGCGTAAACAAGTGCCTAATTCACCTCCAAGAAACCACCAGGACAGACGTGATAGCAGCAGCCACTAAGACTGTAGGGAAATCTTCTTCAATAACTCAATAACAGTGATGATACAGCTCCAATAAACCAAAGCTGGAATAGGAACTACAGCTAGGGACAACATCCAGCACTGCTGTCACACTGGGATCAGGACTTCTGTTCTAAGCCATCACCAGACAGACTAGAGGGTCAGGACAGCCAGGGACAGAGAAAAGACACAGAGGACACAGAAGTCTGTAAGCAAAGGACTGTCCACTCAGTTTTCCTACTGCTCTGATTGTTACAGACAACACAGCCACCATTATGCTCTTTATCTTGAGGGTTGATAAGCAAGAGACAAATGATTTTCAGAAAAGAGTTCAATCCAGCACTAATGGACATGAATCAGCGTCTGTCATTTTTTGATTTGTTCCTCTCCAACAGGATCATACCTTGCCACGGTGGGGAGGCTTCTACACTACCAGTCAAAAGTTTAGACATACCAGAACCTCCAGGTTTAGATTGTAACAGGTTTATAATTTCCCCCTTGTCTTTTGTATCTGAGCTTTCTCATTTGAACATAGTTGTGTCAACTTCATCAGGCAAACATATCTTGGTGCAAGCTTACAATAGTATATTGATCCCGTGTTTGAACTTTTGACTGGTAGTGTACCTCCATAGAAACAGCCTCGCTAACATTGCTAAAAATCTGGAGGTTACCAAATGATCCTGCAAACTGTTGGGAAAGTGGGGTGCTGACGTTGTGAAATACATTGCATTGTGGGTAGTGTAGTGTTTGTAGTCGCTAGGTACTATGTTAACTTCGCTCTCTTCGCTTCCTTTTTTTCTGTCTTTTATTTTAAACACGGCCACACTTTTTTTTTTTGCAACAAATTTGCACTCGTTGGAATTCAGCCTTGACTCGGGTCAACAATTCGGCTCGTTCTGGCTCTGGAGCTGGCGGAGGAAAGCAGCTCCCCCGAGTCCTCCCGAGGGAGGCAGTAGTGGGGAAAGGTAACAAAATGCTTTGTAATGTTTCATTTCAGGACTGATTGGATCATATTTCTGTTAGGACTTTTCAAATAACCTTATTACCATGTTGACCCTGTCACTTGAACTGTAAACATAAATAATCTAGCTCTCTGCCAAAATATACACTACCGCTCAAAAGTTTAGGATCACTTTAGAATTTCATTTCATGCAATTTTCATGCAATTCATGCAATTTTGATGCGATATTCATACAATATTTTCCATTTCACAATTAGTTTAAGTGTATCAGATGATTTTTAAAGAATAAAAATGTTTGTATTAAAGTCTATTTTTGTATAGAGGCTTATTTTGCATATAGTCCTATTATCAGCAATTCTCAGTCCTCTGTCTAAATCTCCTGGTACGGCCACCAATCCAAGTTAAGGATGTTATTGGACTAATTGGTTGTTAGGACACTCTTGCTCAATTGTGATGCACAGCTGAAAAACATTCTACTAATAAGTGAGTATAAAAGGGAGAACAACATTCTAGGTTAGTTTAGTATCTGAAGATCAGCAGTTGATGGCTTGCTGACCGACTCAAAATGACCAGAAAGAAGATACTCCATTAAAACAAGAACATTTCACTGTGATCCCAAACTTTTGAACAGTAGTGTATAGTCCACAAACTGTCCGAGTTCTTGTCTGTGCGGCGTGTAGACTACATGTCATTTGTGCCTCTAAAAGTCGAGTCAGAGCGTAGACTTTTAGTCTTTAACCATTTATAGATCATGTGCGTTGGAGGTATCCTTTAATACATTACGTCTAGGATGGCCATGCGAGCCCCCCACAGCGAAGGGTTATTAAGAAATTGCTTAATTCCTAACACACTCACATTAGAGTAATCTAAAAGTAGTTGTTAGATTAATCGATAAAAAAAATAGTGCAGCCCTCTTCTAATCTCTGTCTCACGAAAATAATAGTTATGGACTGTGTAGACTGTTTGTAGCAGTCCCATGCAGTTTTCACTGTGTGCTAACAGCAGGAAGAACAGTCTGTTATTACTTGGCTGGTTATTCCAGGATAAATAAATGTTGAAGTTTAGCCTTTTGATGTGTCTTCTCTTTTAAAACGTGAGTACAGCTAGTTACAGCTAGTTAATGAAAAGTTAACTCAAAGGGTTGACACGGTCAAAAGCTGACAAGATTCTTTCAGGGTCGACTTCTCACATACAGAACTGCAAATGTTACTTGAACTGCAAATGTTGATACTGAAACCTGTTCAGGATGTGCAAACATTGGTTGTATGGTACCATGGTGACATTTTCATGTTTAGTGTAGCCACCTAGTCAGCGTTTAGTAGGTGTTCTAGATAAAATGGCCATGACGACAAGGCAGATAAGCCCAATAAACTGGCAGCTCAGTGCTAAAAAAAAAAAGACATGACACGGTTTTCACTGTCCCCTCAAGTCAACATGTTTCCACACCATTTACTGAGTAGAAGCTATTACAAAACCTATTACGAAACAGTGTTTCAATATACATCAGACATGACTGGGAATACTAAAGTACCGTAGTGCGGCTCTCCTTGACAGATGCACAGTGTTACAGACCGACGTGTTCCCACTTGGAAGAAAGATTTACTTTGTGTGGAAGACGATGACCTCCACTTATCTAAGCATTAATCTAGCACTGATTTAACCCACACCCGCTGATTGTTTTGAGCAATTATAAATGTATAACAATGTTTTGTGTCTGTTATGTATGTCTATGTCTGCTTACTTACAGCATGTATTGTTACAGTAGATGATGTTCTTAGATTAAAAACGATCCTCAACAGTCACCATTCAGAATATAAACAGTACTTAAAGACTTTAATTGTTTGGGTGACTTTTGTTTGTTTTGGTTCCATGTCAGCTGGTGCTAAATTCCTTCCATACAATAAAATGTTCCTTCCGTCCAGCCTAAACACAGCATGATTAGTCCTATCAGTACAGAAACAAGCATTAACATTTTATGCATGTTTTAGGCATCGGGGCAGTGTTACTACTTGTTATTGTAGTTTCCTGAGGAAAAGACTGCAGAACAAGAGAGTTATTGTTCAGAGAGTTAGAGCCCACATGGTTTCCTTATTACTCCTGTAATTTGATTCAAGAGTTTTATTGTCATGTGTACAGCAGAACAGACAGTTACACTGTACAATGAAATTCTTACTTTGCTGCTCCTCCATTCACCAATAGATAAAGATAACAAATAAAAGAAATAAAAAATAAATACAAAATATACAAAGTATAACAATATAAGTTGAAGTAGATAAAATTATTTTATAGTTAAAGAATTAAAAATAAAAGTTATGTGTGCTTTTATGTGCAAGTATGAAGAGCAGCAGCCATAAAGTGCAAGTTGCAAGTAACAAATGTAAACAATAATGTTTTGTGTGAGTAGTGAGTGTAAACAGTATTGTATGTAAATAGCAGTACAGTGAGTGTAAACAGTATTGTATGTAAACAGCAGTACAGTGAATGTAAACAGTATTGTATGTAAACAGCAGTACAGTGAGTGTAAACAGTATTGTATGTAAACAGCAGTACAGTGAATGTAAACAGTATTGTATGTAAACAGCAGTACAGTGAATGTAAACAGTATTGTATGTAAACAGCAGTACAGTGAAACAGTATTGTATGTAAACAGCAGTACAGTGAGACTAAACAGTATTGTATGTAAACAGCAGTACAGTGAATGTAAACAGTATTGTATGTAAACAGCAGTACAGTGAATGTAAACAGTATTGTATGTAAACAGTAGTACAGTGAGAGTAAACAGTATTGTATGTAAATAGCAGTACAGTGAAACAGTATTGTATGTAAACAGCAGTACAGTGAATGTAAACAGTATTGTATGTAAACAGCAGTACAGTGAGAGTAAACAGTATTGTATGTAAACAGCAGTACAGTGTATGTAAACAGTATTGTATGTAAACAGCAGTACAGTGAATGTAAACAGTATTGTATGTAAACAGCAGTACCATGAATGTAAACAGTATTGTATGTAAACAGCAGTACAGTGAATGTAAACAGTATTGTATGTAAACAGCAGTACAGTGAATGTAAACAGTATTGTATGTAAATAGCAGTACAGTGAAACAGTATTGTATGTAAACAGCAGTACAGTGAATGTAAACAGTATTGTATGTAAATAGCAGTACAGTGAAACAGTATTGTATGTAAACAGCAATACAGTGAATGTAAACAGTATTGTATGTAAACAGCAGTACAGTGAGAGTAAACAGTATTGTATGTAAGCAGCAGTACAGTGAGAGTAAACAGTATTGTATGTAAATAGCAGTACAGTGAGTGTAAACAGCATTGTATGTAAATAGCAGTACAGTGAGTGTAAACAGTATTGTATGTAAATAGCAGTACAGTGAATGTAAACAGTATTGTATGTAAATAGCAGTACAGTGAGAGTAAACAGTATTGTATGTAAATAGCAGTACAGTGAGTGTAAACAGCATTGTATGTAAATAGCAGTACAGTGAGTGTAAACAGTATTGTATGTAAATAGCAGTACAGTGAATGTAAACAGTATTGTATGTAAATAGCAGTACAGTGAGTGTAAACAGTATTGTATGTAAACAGCAGTACAGTGAATGTAAACAGTATTGTATGTAAATAGCAGTACAGTGAGAGTAAACAGTATTGTATGTAAATAGCAGTACAGTGAGTGTAAACAGCATTGTATGTAAATAGCAGTACAGTGAGTGTAAACAGTATTGTATGTAAATAGCAGTACAGTGAGTGTAAACAGCATTGTATGTAAATAGCAGTACAGTGAGTGTAAACAGTATTGTATGTAAACAGCAGTACAGTGAATGTAAACAGTATTGTATGTAAATAGCAGTACAGTGAGAGTAAACAGTATTGTATGTAAATAGCAGTACAGTGAGTGTAAACAGCATTGTATGTAAATAGCAGTACAGTGAGTGTAAACAGTATTGTATGTAAATAGCAGTACAGTGAATGTAAACAGTATTGTATGTAAATAGCAGTACAGTGAGTGTAAACAGTATTGTATGTAAATAGCAGTACAGTGAGTGTAAACAGCATTGTATGTAAATAGCAGTACAGTGAGTGTAAACAGTATTGTATGTAAACAGCAGTACAGTGAATGTAAACAGTATTGTATGTAAATAGCAGTACAGTGAGAGTAAACAGTATTGTATGTAAATAGCAGTACAGTGAGTGTAAACAGCATTGTATGTAAATAGCAGTACAGTGAGTGTAAACAGTATTGTATGTAAACAGCTGTACAGTGAATGTAAACAGTATTGTATGTAAATAGGAGTACAGTGAATGTAAACAGTATTGTATGTAAATAGCAGTACAGTGAATGTAAACAGTATTGTATGTAAATAGCAGTACAGTGAGAGTAAACAGTATTGTATGTAAACAGCAGAACAGTGAATGTAAACAGTATTGTATGTAAATAGCAGTACAGTGAATGTAAACAGTATTGTATGTAAACAGCAGTACAGTGAATGTAAACAGTATTGTATGTAAACAGCAGAACAGTGAATGTAAACAGTATTGTATGTAAACAGCAGTACAGTGAGTTTAAACAGTATTGTATGTAAACAGCAGAACAGTGAATGTAAACAGTATTGTATGTAAACAGCAGTACAGTGAGAGTAAACAGTATTGTAATTAAACAGCAGAACAGTGAAGGTAAACAGTATTGTATGTAAACAGCAGTACAGTGAGAGTAAACAGTATTGTATGTAAATAGCAGTACAGTGAGAGTAAACAGTATTGTATGTAAATAGCAGTACAGTGAGAGTAAACAGTATTGTAATTAAACAGCAGAACAGTGAAGGTAAACAGTATTGTATGTAAACAGCAGTACAGTGAGAGTAAACAGTATTGTATGTAAATAGCAGTACAGTGAGTGTAAACAGTATTGTATGTAAACAGCAGAACAGTGAATGTAAACAGTATTGTATGTAAATAGCAGTACAGTGAGAGTAAACAGTATTGTATGTAAACAGCAGAACAGTGAATGTAAACAGTATTGTATGTAAACAGCAGTACAGTGAGAGTAAACAGTATTGTATGTAAACAGCAGAACAGTGAATGTAAACAGTATTGTATGTAGACAGCAGTACAGTGAGTGTAAACAGTATTGTATGTAAACAGTGTTGCATGTAAACAGTATTGTATGTAAACAGTATTGTATGTAAACAATGTTGTATGTAGACAGCAGTACAGTGAGTGTAAACAGTATTGTATGTAAACAGTGTTGTATGTAAACAGTATTGTATGTAAACAGTGTTGTATGTAAACAGCAGTACAGTGAGTGTAAACAGTATTGTATGTAAACAGTGTTGTATGTAAACAGTATTGTATGTAAACAGTATTGTATGTAGACAGCAGTACAGTGAGTGTAAACAGTATTGTATGTAAACAGTATTGTATGTAAACAGTGTTGTATGTAAACAGCAGTACAGTGAATGTAAACAGTATTGTATGTAAACAGTGTTGTATGTAAACAGTATTGTATGTAAACAGTATTGTATGTAAACAGCAGTACAGTGAGTGTAAACAGTATTGTATGTAAACAGCAGTACAGTGAATGTAAACAGTATTGTATGTAAACAGTGTTGTATGTAAATAGCAGTACAGTGAGTGTAAACAGTATTGTATGTAAACAGCAGTACAGTGAGTGTAAACAGTATTGTATGTAAACAGTATTGTATGTAAACAGTGTTGTATGTAAATAGCAGTACAGTGAATGTAAACAGTATTGTATGTAAACAGCAGTACAGTGAGTGTAAACAGTATTGTATGTAAACAGCAGTACAGTGAATGTAAACAGTATTGTATGTAAACAGCAGTACAGTGAGTGTAAACAGTATTGTATGTAAACAGCAGTACAGTGAGAGTAAACAGTATTGTATGTAAACAGCAGTACAGTGAGTGTAAACAGTATTGTATGTAAACAGTATTGTATGTAAACAGCAGTACAGTGAGTGTAAACAGTATTGTATGTAAACAGCAGTACAGTGAGTGTAAACAGTATTGTATGTAAACAGTATTGTATGTAAACAGCAGTACAGTGAATGTAAACAGTATTGTATTTAAACAGCAGTACAGTGAGTGTAAACAGTATTGTATGTAAATAGCAGTACAGTGAGAGTAAACAGTATTGTATGTAAACAGCAGTACAGTGAATGTAAACAGTATTGTATGTAAATAGCAGTACAGTGAGTGTAAACAGTATTGTATGTAAACAGCAGTACAGTGAATGTAAACAGCATTGTATGTAAATAGCAGTACAGTGAGAGTAAACAGTATTGTATGTAAACAGCAGTACAGTGAATGTAAACAGTATTGTATGTAAATAGCAGTACAGTGAGTGTAAACAGTATTGTATGTAAACAGCAGTACAGTGAATGTAAACAGTATTGTATGTAAACAGCAGTACAGTGAGTGTAAACAGTATTGTATGTAAATAGCAGTACAGTGAGTGTAAACAGTATTGTATGTAAACAGCAGTACAGTGAGTGTAAACAGTATTGTATGTAAACAGCAGTACAGTGAATGTAAACAGTATTGTATTTAAACAGCAGTACAGTGAGTGTAAACAGTATTGTATGTAAATAGCAGTACAGTGAGAGTAAACAGTATTGTATGTAAACAGCAGTACAGTGAATGTAAACAGTATTGTATGTAAATAGCAGTACAGTGAGTGTAAACAGTATTGTATGTAAACAGCAGTACAGTGAATGTAAACAGCATTGTATGTAAATAGCAGTACAGTGAGAGTAAACAGTATTGTATGTAAACAGCAGTACAGTGAATGTAAACAGTATTGTATGTAAATAGCAGTACAGTGAGTGTAAACAGTATTGTATGTAAACAGCAGTACAGTGAATGTAAACAGTATTGTATGTAAACAGCAGTACAGTGAGTGTAAACAGTATTGTATGTAAATAGCAGTACAGTGAGTGTAAACAGTATTGTATGTAAACAGCAGTACAGTGAGTGTAAACAGTATTGTATGTAAACAGCAGTACAGTGAATGTAAACAGTATTGTATGTAAATAGCAGTACAGTAAGTGTAAACAGTATTGTATGTAAACAGCAGTACAGTGAATGTAAACAGTATTGTATGTAAACAGCAGTACAGTGAATGTAAACAGTATTGTATGTAAATAGCAGTACAGTAAGTGTAAACAGTATTGTATGTAAACAGCAGTACAGTGAATGTAAACAGTATTGTATGTAAACAGCAGTACGGTGAGTGTAAACAGTATTGTATGTAAATAGCAGTACAGTGAGTGTAAACAGTATTGTATGTAAACAGCAGTACAGTGAATGTAAACAGTATTGTATGTAAACAGCAGTACAGTGAGAGTAAACAGTATTGTATGTAGACAGTATTGTATGTAGACAGTATTGTATGTAAACAGTATTGTATGTAAACAGCAGTACAGTGAGTGTAAACAGTATTGTATGTAAACAGCAGTACAGTGAGAGTAAGGTACAGTTAAAATCAGACCAGTTAAAACCAGTTCAGATGGGAGAGGTTACAGAGGTTGTGTGTGAGGTGTTCACAAGCCTGATGGCCTGTGAGTAGAAACTGTTTGTCAGTCTTTTGGTCCTGGACTTCACACTCCTGTAACGTCTGCCTGAAGGTAAAGAGTGTGAAGAGTGTGTGCTGGGGGTGTGTTCTGTCCCTGATTATGTTGTGGGCCCTCCTGCTGACCCTGGTGTGGTAGATGTTCTGTAGTGAGGGGAAGGCTGCTCCTGAGATGGACTGTGCAGTTTTGATCACATTAGCATCTTGTGTTTTTGACTGGGAGTACTCGGACCAGCCCACCAAAAACTCTAATTGTATTTATCCTACCACACAGATACACATCACATGCACACACTTACAGAGCAGTGCCATTGTGCAAAAGGACCTAAAAAAAATGCAACATTTTCATCTTCATTTCACGCTGAGAAGAAAACTGCCAAAGGCCTTTATTTTCAATGTGACATCATCATGATGCCGGGTAACTCGTCCCACAGTTTTTGAAATATCAACTCCAGACTGTCGGGTCTGATTGTATGATTTGGGCTTGTATACAGCTTTTTGATCGGATGCATTTCGGGATTTTTTCCTAAAGAGAATGTATAGGATGGAAAAGTGCACGCCAATCTACTGAATTGATGCTCTACCGACAGACAACGTTTCGCACACATTGATTCAGGGCAGACCCCCGACCACCACTGTAGGCAATTCTGACCTGCACTCGTCTGTTTTTACCTCCTTTTCCCCCCCAGAGAGCCCTATTCATTTTCAGTCCCACTCAGACCTCATGGTTTTATTTAACCTACAGCCTCCAAACTGCTTGTACTCTTTTAAAGCAGATCCTCAAGTTCTGATACACAAACATACTGACCTGCACTCGTTTATTTGTCGTTTATGCGCAACCATCCTGTGAGAATGTCAGAATCCTACATCAGTGGATGATTCTTACATTCATCTACATCTTTGTTTGCCGTTTGTCCAGCAGAGGGCGCCAACAACTCATGTAGCAGTAACACTTTTCCGTTGCGTCACAAGCAACGTACTTTTCAGACGCCCAGTTACACACAGCAGCAGAGACCACTGTCTTCCACAGCACCGATCAAGGATCTGCTGCTTTCGGGTCCTAAATCAGTCCTAAATCTAGGACTTCCCGCTGAACTGGACCGGATGTCGTATCTCCTGATCTCCGACTGTGATGTCTTTGTTTGGATGAAAGGAGGCCAAGCTGGATCGATTCCGGGTTTAAGCGATGATTTTATCACCTCGTCTTTTTCTCGTTTCTCGTTGTTTGGGTGGCTTTTGTTTGTTTTGGTTCCATGTCAGCTGGTGCTAAATTCCTTCCATACAATAAAATGTTCCTTCCGTCCAGCCTAAACACAGCATGATTAGTCCTATCAGTACAGAAACAAGCATTAACATTTTATGCATATTATGCAATATTCCAGGCATCTGGATGTGAGCTGGCTCAGGCATTAATGTGTTATCTGTTTAAAATCAGCATTATTCCCCAAAGCGTATTCCCCAGAGTTCAGTGACACACTCTGCTCCCTGTTGTCCACAGACACACTGCACACGTTTTAGACTGAGCACCTGTATGAACTCGGCCTTAAGCTGAATATATCAGCTTTTGACAGTGGCAGTTTTACTTGTTACACCGGTGTTTACTTGGTTAATACATACTCAGATGGACTCTTTCGACAGAATGTAGAGGATTTTATGAAACAGGACTGATAAACTCAGAGAACCTAAAAGGTACCTGTAATGTTTAGGATCAGTAAGTCTTGTATTGCCTGATTTTTCACTTTACATGGCCAAGAACCACCTAGAACTACAACGAAACCAAATTCAATGGATATGCAAAACATCTAATAACAGTTCTGCTGTTTTGGCATGACTTATAGAAGGAGGGGTAAACAGTCCCTTGGGAAACACAGCAGTGCAGTGTGAAAATGAGGTAGCTGTGGAGTAAGAGCTTTTAGGAGGATGTTGAAAATAAAAAGAGGAAAGAGGAAAAGGAAGACAGCTATGCAGCTGGCCCGGATTGAACCCACGAACCCTTGTGTTGAGAGATGTGCGCCCTGCTGCTGCGTCAGGGGGGCACGTACTCAACATCATATCAATGGGCTTATGAATAGCACCAAAAAGTGTGGGAAGGGCAAAGAAAGGGACATGCTAACAAACCTTGTGCTTCAAAGGCAGTTTTTAAATAACAGGACAACAAAGATACTCAGGGTTTAACCCTGAGTCTTTCGTCCTCCTGTCTTTCTATTACGTTGAGATATTTAATCCTCTTTTCTTTTGTTTGTTTTGGGATTTTTAATCTACCTCCACCTTTAGCGGGAGGTCCTTGGAGGACAGCCACACTAACTGTCCAGTCCGTAGAGTTGGTCTGCAATCTTTTTCTTCTAGTTTCTAGTTGCTTTCAGTACTGCGTCCCGTGCCATCTGCCAAGATCTCCAGCCCTGCCTCCTGTTTTGGGACACTCCCATGAGCTGAGAGAAGGCCTTCCAATGGTGGCTAGCAAATTGGGATCCTCTGTCAGACACCAAGTCACTAGGCATGCATCAGGGCCACATGCTTTAGGAACAGCTGCGCATTCTCTGCAGCTGAGGGCAATTTGGGCAGAGCCACAAATTTACATGCCCTTGAGAACCGGTCAGTGAGTACCAGGATAACTGTATTGCCCCAGGAGGAAGGTAGACCTGTAATGATGTGGGACGATGGACGAGAGGGTACAGGTAGTTGCCGGAGAAGCCCCTGGGGCTTGGACCTGGGCACATGTTTCACATGCTCGGATCAAGGCCCGCAGGTCCTTCTTCATACTTGGCCACCAGAACCATCTCCTAAATAAGTTCATGGTCCTCGTTACCCCAGGATACCCAGAATATATGGAACATGCCCCGAGCTCATCACCTTCATGCAGACTGTATATGGGACATAGGTTCTGTTAGGTGGGAGACTGTCCGGTGCTGGTTCCCTCTTTAGGGCTTCCCAAATTGCCCACTCGAGTGGTGGATGATGGGTGCAGCCTTGGGTTCAGACTCTGGAGGTGCCCAGATATGTGACAGATATATGACAGGACAAAGTCAGGCATTCAGCTGCTTCACTTGCTGGATTTACACCAGGTTTTTTGATCTGTCCATACCACAAAAGGGTGTGTGGCGCCATTCCTCCAGAGCCAGCTTAACAGCCAGAAGTGCCCTGTCCCCTATGTCATAATTCCGCTCGGCTGATGTTAGCTGATGGGAATAATAAGTGCAGGGGAGGAGCTTCTTGGCTGGTCCCAAATGTTGGGACAGGACTACCCACCCTGAGTTTTGAAACATCTACTTGGACGATAAAGGGTTCCTCAGGGTCAGGGATCTGGAGAATGGGGGAGACGTAAGCCATGTCTTTATCTCCTCAAAAGCCCCTTGGGCCTCGGTGGTCCAGTGAAAGCAGCCTTGGGACTTTTGGGTTAGTGCGGTACTATGTGCAACTACAGAGCTGTAGTTGCGCACGAAACGCTGGAATAAGTTGGCAAACCCCAGGAACCGCTGGACCAACCAGTGGTACGACCTGGTCTTGGTCGGATCCATGTGCAGATAGCCCTTGGAAACCACAAATCCCAGAAAAAAACTCTCTGGGCACAAGGAATTCCGATTTCTCCAGCTTAATGTACATGCCCTATACATGCCCTATATAGAGGTAAACTAAGAGAAGCAAATTAAGAAGCAAATTAAGAGGGTGGGAGATGTAGATATGACAGGTTTTATGAGAAGCTGCTTAAAGCACTATGTCGGTGATCACGGCTGTAACAAGCATGCGTTCTGCAGAAATATGACATACATCTCACAGTAAATAAAATAACTGCTAATCATGTTTCTTTTTACCTATCCATAACTGTTATGCACCATTTTGTTTGATTTGTTCTTTTCCCATCCCTCCATTCTTCTGCCATCACTGATAGCATGAACTGCTTTTCACTTGTTATATGTTAAACCAAAAGGGAGCTCAGACACTCTCTCCCACTAGCTCTATCTCTGTCCTTGACTCTTTACCTCTCTCTGCGTGTCCGTTTGGCATCTCTGTCGTCACTGATTACTGAAAAAGTGCACATTAAACATACATTATAATGTGTGCTGTTACCAAACCCCAGTAACAGGTGTGTAGCCTATTCACACAGTAAATAAGACAGTATAAAGCCTAATGTATCTGCTTATTTTTTAAATAGCTACATGATGCTATATTGCTAACAGTGAACTCTGTCATGCTAGATGTAGTATCCTATGTGTGAGTACATTTTTTCCCATCTAAACTGAGCAGCTACTGAAACTAGACTAAAGCATGCCAAGTTAGCTAGCAGCCACAGCTGGATCAGCTGTCATTGCTCGTTGTGAAGTTTCATCTCTTCCTACACATTGGATGTCATAAAATCCTTTAAGGAACCTGTGCCTATAAGAAAGAACTAATAAAAAAGCAGTATTTTTCCTGCTCTGGGACTGCTCTAGTATTGCTTTCATAACGTGAGCCACACTGCTGAGCTATTCAGCAAACCCACATACTGGAAAGTCTCACTGATCACACCAAAGTTCTACACATATATACTCATGTCGTCCATTTTGCTGTGACAATAATAAAGATGTTGGTAAAAACAGGTGCTGGTCTTCTAGCCAGTGATTCAATTTACAATGTAAGTCGTATTAAAGAAGTGATTTTGTCAAAAAACAAATCTACATAGTTTTCTTTGCTCTTCATAAACATTGTAGTATTGTGTAAGTGTTATGTGTGAAGCTGACCCTCAGGGGGCAGTGTTACTACTTGTTATTGTAGTTTCCTGAGGAAAAGACAGCAGAACAAGAGAGTTATTGTTCAGAGAGTTAGAGCCCACATGGTTTCCTTATTACTCCTGTAATTTGATTCAAGATTCAAGAGTTTTATTGTCATGTGTACAGCAGAACAGACAGTTACACTGTACAATGAAATTCTTACTTTGCTGCTCCTCCATTCACCAATAGATAAAGATAACAAATAAAAGAAATAAAAAATATATACAAAATATACAAAGTATAACAATATAAGTTGAAGTAGATAAAAGTATTTTATAGTTAAAGAATAAACAATAAAAGTTATGTGTGCTTTTATGTGCAAGTATGAAGAGCAGCAGCCATAAAGTGCAAGTTGCAAGTAACAAATGTAAACAATAATGTTTTGTGTGAGTAGTGAATGTAAACAGTATTGTATGTTAACAGCAGTACAGTGAGTGTAAACAGTATTGTATGTAAATAGCAGTACAGTGAATGTAAACAGTATTGTATGTAAACAGCAGTACAGTGAGTGTAAACAGTATTGTATGTAAACAGCAGTACAGTGAATGTAAACAGTATTGTATGTAAACAGCAGTACAGTGAATGTAAACAGTATTGTATGTAAATAGCAGTACAGTGAATGTAAACAGTATTGTATGTAAACAGCAGTACAGTGAATGTAAACAGTATTGTATGTAAATAGCAGTACAGTGAATGTAAACAGTATTGTATGTAAATAGCAGTACAGTGAATGTAAACAGTATTGTATGTAAACAGCAGTACAGTGAATGTAAACAGTATTGTATGTAGACAGTATTGTATGTAAACAGTATTGTATGTAAACAGTGTTGTATGTAAATAGCAGTACAGTGAGTGTAAACAGTATTGTATGTAAATAGCAGTACAGTGAGAGTAAACAGTATTGTATGTAAACAGCAGTACAGTGAGAGTAAACAGTATTGTATGTAAACAGCAGTACAGTGAGTGTAAACAGTATTGTATGTAAATAGCAGTACAGTGAGTGTAAACAGTATTGTATGTAAACAGCAGTACAGTGAGTGTAAACAGTATTGTATGTAAACAGCAGTACAGTGAGTGTAAACAGTATTGTATGTAAACAGCAGTACAGTGAGTGTAAACAGTATTGTATGTAAATAGCAGTACAGTGAGTGTAAACAGTATTGTATGTAAACAGCAGTACAGTGAGTGTAAACAGTATTGTATGTAAATAGCAGTACAGTGAGAGTAAACAGTATTGTATGTAAACAGCAGTACAGTGAGAGTAAACAGTATTGTATGTAAACAGCAGTACAGTGAGTGTAAACAGTATTGTATGTAAATAGCAGTACAGTGAATGTAAACAGTATTGTATGTAAATAGCAGTACAGTGAGAGTAAACAGTATTGTATGTAAACAGCAGTACAGTGAGTGTAAACAGTATTGTATGTAAATAGCAGTACAGTGAGTGTAAACAGTATTGTATGTAAACAGCAGTACAGTGAATGTAAACAGTATTGTATTTAAACAGCAGTACAGTGAATGTAAACAGTATTGTATGTAAACAGTATTGTATGTAAACAGCAGTACAGTGAGTGTAAGGTACAGTTAAAATCAGACCAGTTAAAACCAGTTCAGATGGGAGAGGTTACAGAGGTTGTGTGTGAGGTGTTCACAAGCCTGATGGCCTGTGAGTAGAAACTGTTTGTCAGTCTTGTGGTCCTGGACTTCACACTCCTGTAACGTCTGCCTGAAGGTAAAGAGTGTGAAGAGTGTGTGCTGGGGGTGTGTTCTGTCCCTGATTATGCTGTGGGCCCTCCTGCTGACCCTGGTGTGGTAGATGTTCTGTAGTGAGGGGAAGGCTGCTCCTGAGATGGACTGTGCAGTTTTGATCACATTAGCATCTTGTGTTTTTGACTGGGAGTACTCGGACCAGCCCACCAAAAACTCTAATTGTATTTATCCTACCACACAGATACACATCACATGCACACACTTACAGAGCAGTGCCATTGTGCAAAAGGACCTAAAAAAAATTCAACATTTTCATCTTCATTTCACGCTGAGAAGAAAACTGCCAAAAGCCTTTATTTTCAATGTGACATCATCATGATGCCGGGTAACTCGTCCCACAGTTTTTGAAATATCAACTCCAGACTGTCGGGTCTGATTGTATGATTTGGGCTTGTATACAGCTTTTTGGATGCATTTTGGGTTTTGAATAGGATGGAAAAGTGCACGCCAATCTACTGAATTGATGCTCGACCGACAGACAACGTTTCGCATACATTGATTCAGGGCAGACCCCCGACCACCACTGTAGGGAATTCTGACTTGCACTCGTCTGTTTTTACCTCCTTTTTCCCCCCAGAGAGCCCTATTCATTTTCAGTCCCACTCAAACCTCATGGTTTTATTTAACCTACAGCCTCCAAACTGCATGTACTCTTTTAAAGTTCTGATACACAAACATACTGACCTGCACTCGTTTATGCGCAACCATCCTGTGAGAATGTCAGAATCCTACATCAGTGGATGATTCTTACATTCATCTACATCTTTGTTTGGCGTTCGTCCAGCAGAGGGCGCCAACAACAACTCATGTAGCAGTAGCAGTTGCGTCACAAGCAACGTACTTTTCAGAAACCCAGTTACACACAGCAACAGAGACCGCTGTTTTCTACAGCACCGATCAAGGATCTGCTGCTTTCGGTCCCCAAATCAGTCCTAAATCTAGGATTTCCCGCTGAACTGGACCGGATGTCGTATCTCCTGATCTCCGACTGTGATGTCTTTGTTTGGATGAAAGGAGGCCAAGCTGGATCGATTCCGGGTTTAAGCGATGATTTTATCACCTCGTCTTTTTCTCATTCTGTTCTTTCTGCTTACAGAAATTACAGGTAGGTCTGGAATTAAATTCAACCCCCACCCTTCCCCGCCCCTCTTACTGTAGCTTAGCTGCAGAGTGGCTTACTTCAGCATGAACAGCCAGCTAAGTTATAGAATTTTGGAAATACCCCCCATTATATTGGCAGGTTTACTGCTGAAAGCACTCACTGAACTATAAGTATTTAAATGTTTCATTTGATGAAGATGAGTCATACAGTCTAGGTTATTTTTGTTAGAGTACAGGCCTACCACAACATCCCATCTCCTCCTCCACATACTCATCTTCATGGAGTATGAACAAAGAGTTTTTGGGAAAGCTAGCATTTAGGGGTCATAATGAAAGTAAAGCTCCAGCAAGGGGTAATTATTGTGAACTGCTTTTCATGATGTCTCGTTTTCAGGACTTGGAGTGCTAGGACTAGTAAAAGAGGTCATTCCAGGCACCCTGTTTGTGTAGTATTATGCTGATTATCATGATTTTAAAAAAATGAATGCATCTGTCCTGAGACTCACTCTACACTGCCCCCTTTTGTTCCAACAAGATAAGACTCGACCTCACAGCTTGTTTGTACCGTGTTCGGGAAAAAAAAGATAAGCTAAGAATACATGCTCAGTTAACTTCACATACACTTTCGATGAAGAAGCTGTGGCCGGCCAGTTCAGAGGAGAAGTCTAACAAATGACTTGTAGGGACACTATCAGAGGTGTCACAGGACCATCATCTACAATGTCACAGCATCAGATCAAGAATAGGTCTTCTGATCACAGGATATTGGGATTTCTTCTCTCTATTACGTTCTTAGCGTTATGGCTTTCCCTTCAGCCGCATATGCATCCTTATCCGAAGCTTTTGGGAAGCACTTGGACATGACACTACTGAGGACTAACAGTCTTGTACTCCATGGAAGATTTCACAGCGAATCCCAATCACATCCTACATTTCATTCAAAGAACAGACTTTGACAGCCCACCGTGACTCTATTCTTCAGTGCTTAATTGTCACGATCTCTGTGTCAGCAGCCTCTGTTGAATGGAGTTTCTCAGCTCTGAAGAGAATAAAACTACTGTCACCAACACCCATTGTGATTGAGGAGGATTTGCTGATGGAGCTGAGAAAGAATGCAGCATTCTATAATAGTCATTGACCATTTTCTGGCAGAGGAGTGAAGCATGAGCCTTTTTTTATCAAATAGGCCTGACAGACTGAGTAGTTTGGTTTTCACTTCAACATTTAGGCTTCCCTGAAATAATGTAGGCCTATACATACCAAATGTGTGGTCTTGCTTTATTGAACCACTGTACTTATAGGGTTTGTAGATATTTGTAAGAATGTGTTATGCAGATAGTTAAGCTATTGGAAATACGAAAACATTGTGCTTTTGCTTGGAGACCAAAAACAAGATACCTTTGTAGTGTGTAATTGCAAATGTGGGCTGTTGATCTTTTTATGTTGTTATTTTACTGCGCATTGAGAGTAAATGCAGTGGGAGCGTGGTCTAGAAGGGGTGCCCACTGCACTCCACTGCTACTTTGGGATGCAGATGTATCCTCCATCATCGATTCCTGGCACAGGAAATGTTTCGCTATGCCGCTACTTGATTCCAGCTGCGTCACGTGGTATAATTGTTGATACATTTTTGTATATAGTTTATACCCTTTCTGTTCCAAACAGCATATTTTACAATAAGTTATGCTTAATAAGTTCTATCTTTGCTGTTGGTGCTGTTTTTTTGTGTATTTTTTGTGCTGGGATGCATGGAGTACCGTTGACTACTTCATAACTTTCGCCGTGTTAAGAAGAGCTGTTAGAGTTTTAAAGTAGAGACCCCTGAGTCTCAGCAACTCACCTTATGTCCAATTCTCTCTCCCTCTTGTTTTATAGCTTTTGCATATGTATTCACGCGATTAATGGACTTTAACTTAAATTGGAGGGTGGGGGTTTGTGAATAAGCAGGGATCGTTGAGCATTTGGGGTGCAGGCAGCTAACGGTGGGGTTTCATGACGGATAGGTGTTTGTATATATACATAATAGGGGTGTGAGAAACTGATGCTTTTAGTTTCTAAGTATTCAGTTTAATCTAGAATTTCTTGCTGGTCTGGACCGAATGTCGTATCTCCTGATCTCCGACTGGGATGTCTTTGTTTGGATGAAAGGAGGCTAAACTGGATCGATTCCAGTTTAAGCGATGATTTTATTATTACGTCTTCTTCTCAGCTTCATTCTGTTCTTTCTGCTGGAGAACAAAATTACAGGTAGGTCTGGAATTAAATTCTACCCCGCCGTCTCGTACTGTCTCTTAGTGGCTAACTTTAGCATGAACAGCCAGCTAAAATTCAGAATTTTGACATCACCGCCGCTGCTCGATCTGCATCTCATTTCCCCCCCATATATAAACGCATTATATTTTGGGGGGTTTACTGCTGAAAGCACTTACTGAACTATAGGTAGGATATGATGGCCTAAGCCATCAGATGTAGTAGGTAGTAAACTATAAGCTGGGCCTGCGCGCTGTACTGAAAATAAAGCTAAGTTAACCCCCAATAAATACAATAAATAAAACAAAAACCTCCCTGTGTTACTGCTCCGTTCATTCCGTATCCATAAGTTTTCACATGACGTGCACAAATAACGATTGAACGCAAATATGAAGGACAAAAGGCTACGTGTCAGTCTCTGTGTGAGCATAAATGATGACTACTAAAATTACTAGATGTGTTGTAAAAAAAGAAAAAAAAAAACTACAAATGATCTTATTTCCGCATAAGCAGAACCCCCTCCCCCTCCCCCCCAACCCCCATAACATATGCCTCCCAGGATACGTTACCCTGTTATGGTGTAGCAAAACTATCCTCTGTCTCTGACTGTGTTTCACTGCTGCTGAAAATTGTCTCCTCATCTTCAGCAATGGAGTTGGAGTATGAAGAGCTTCCAGGCATCTCCTTTATCTCTGTCTCTCTCTCTCACCTCTCCCTCTTTGAACAAAACCACTTGCATTGTGGGAAACATTCATGATGAATGGACCAATAGAAATGCTCCAAAATAGCTTGGCAAATGTAAGTTCAGTTGACTTACATTATAAGTGAAGACTGTTTTTGGCCTCTCCTGTGAAGTTACCTTTAGATAGAGATGATGAGCAATGATATAATTATACTGACAGACTGTTTTCTACCCTTAATCTGTATTTTGTGGGGCTGTATATACTTTTTTTTGCTGATTAATACCACAAATGCATTTCTTTCATAAATATGTTAAGACAGTAGTCATAATTATGTTTATGAATTTGTTATTGTTTTATTGAAATTACTGATGATTAATATTAAGGCTGGCTCGATAGTGCCCTTTCATTTTTTTATACCGATACTGATATTGCAACGTTGAATTTATGCAGATGCTGATATCAGTTAATAATAAACAATAATAATAATAATAATAATAATAATAATAATGATAATAATAAGTTACACTTATATACTGCCATTCACATACCCAAGGATGCTTTGCAATTTAAGGGGGGCGTCACAGAGAATGAGAGGAAGGTTTTTAGCTGCGATTTGAAGATGGAAAGAGAGGCAGAGGACTGAATAGAAGAAGGTAGGGAGTTACAAAGAGAGGGGGCAGCAACACTAAAAAGGAAATAGAGGAAAGACAAAACCTAGGAACAGCTAGAAGACCAGAATCAGAGGACCTTAGCTTGTGTGATGGGGCATAAGCATGTGAAAGGGCAGTAGGTGAAGGCCATGCAATGGTTGTAAAGGTCAGTAGCAGTATTGAATGTAGTTTTAGAAGGGAAATCATAGAAAAGAGAATTGCAGTACTCTAACCTAGATGCAATGAGAGCCTGCACCAGGATCTCAGCAGCTTACAAGGTAAGATGGAAGATGAAAAACCTCAGACTTGGTGAGAGAATTTAGATGTGAAATGAAGGTGAGAGATGGGTAAATCAAAAATGTTGTTTTTTCTACAACATGTAGATCATAAATAGCAGGGGACCAAGAATGTCTTTATTTAGAATTAATTTGTTTTTCCTGCAAACTGAGATATTTCTTTTAAGTATGATGTGAACAGCATAACGCCAGAGAGACCAACTAAGGAAAGTCATGAGATGAGTATTATATGACTGACTGTATCGAAGGCTGCGATAAAACTAAGAAAGAGAGATGCACAGCCAGAGGTAGACAACAGGAGCAGATCACTAGCAATTAGTATGAACATTTCATATCATGATTATAGTGACAAAAATGAACATGGTTATTCCACCTAGCAGAAAATTTCTGAGAACTACGTCCCTCTATGACTGAATCTGGTTGCAAATTTGAAGTTGAACAGCCATGTTTTTCTCTTTAACTTAACAAATTTCAACTATAAGTTTATGATATATGAATAGAGATGGACAGATATGGGTTTGTAGCCGATATCTAGAAAAGCGTGCAACTTTTCATTTTCTTTGTTGCTACATCTGAGTAAGAGATGTCAAAACTGCTGATTAGAATGTCTTCAGGGGTCGTTGAAGTGTATGTGCCCCTCCTGATGTTACTGAGAAGGGTTCTGTAATGTACGTCTGTCAGAAAAATGACAGGAGTTCTGGCCTGTCTGATTATATTGGGATTTCTTCTCTCTATTACATTCTCAGCATTTCGGATTATATAAGCGTCTTTATCCAAAGTTTTTGGGAAGCACTTGGACATGATACTACTAAGGACTTACAGTCTTGTACTCCATGGAAGATTTTACAGGGAGGTATCCCAGTCACCTACCTTTTCTGAAAACAAACAGACTTTCTCAGTTCTGAAGAGAATAAAGAAACTTCTCAACCCACTGGAACTCATTGCGATCGAGCGATTGCTAATGGAGCTGAGAAAGAACGCAACATTGTACAATAAAGTCATTGACCATTTTCTGGCAGAGGAGTGAAGCTTGGCCCTATTTTATCAAATAGGCCTGATGACTGAGGAGTTTGGTGTTCACTTAAACAGTTAGGCTTCCCTGAAATAATGTAGGCCTATACATATCAAATGTGTGGTCTTGTTTTATTGAACCACTGTACTTATAGGGTTTGTAGATTTTTGTAAGAATGTGTTACGCAGATAAATAAGCTATTGGAAATAGGAAGACATTGTGTTTTTACTTGAAGACCAATAACAAGATAGATGCTACTTTTGTTTTGTAGTGTGTAATCACATTTGTGGGCTGTCCATCTGTTTATATTATAATTTTACTGCACATTGAGAGTAAATGCAGTGGGAGGGTGGTCTAGAAGGCGTTTCCAGTGTAAGCACTGCACTCCACTGCTATTTTGGGGAGCAGGCGTATCCTCCATCATCAAACCATGGAACAGGAAATGTGCCAGTATGCCGCTACTTGATTCCAGCTGCCAACGAGCAGTCAGTAGACAAACCAGATCAGATTCAAACAGTCTAAGTTCATAAAACAAACTCCAAAGATCCCCAAAGATCCACTTCAATGCCATTGCTCGAGAATAGTGTCCTAGCTAGGCTGACAAGTTAATTTGGCATTAGCATTAGCTGCTAACAGATGCCTAGCTTCGTCAGTTTAATTGATTTAACCTGCTTAGCAGCTCCAAGCTTCAAACAAACACGCATTTCTTCATTATCCAAATAAGTTATTATTACTATATGAGTCTGAAATATGAGTCTATAAGGTTTGCAAATAATTGCATTCTATTTTTAATGACTTTTACATTTTCCACAGCATCACATGTTTTTTGGAATTGGGGTTGTATAATTCTGACCAGTAAGGATGATGGATATCTGTAATTTACTCTTTAATGGCTGGGGCCTTTATTGTCACACAGTCACAAGTACAAGAACAGGCGAAATTTACATCAGCCCGTCCGTTACATACAGATACGAGGTATGGGGGACTGGGAGGGGAGACAGGACAGGAAGACAGGCAAAATCAGAAACATAAGAGTGATACACGGGGAGAGAGGAGGATAAAAAAGTCAAACCCCCAGACAGAGCTCCATAGAGCACAGTTTGGGAACATACAAAAAAACTTCTGCTGATAGGCACAATCAGTACACTCAAAACACAACTAGCAACGGGTGAGTGGGCCGGGTATAAGACACAACACCAAGCCTCGCGCGACATCACCGTAGGCAGCCAGAATCCGGCACTAACAGAGACTCGCACACACATATGGCCGAGAACAAGCAGCGAAGGCGTGGGGGAGGGAGAAGATTCTCTGGACAGTGCTCTTCTGGAGGAATTTTCTTCGTCAACAGCTGCGCCTTAGCCAAGGTCAAGCTGATAACAGGGGAGCCGAAAGCAGATTAGGCTTGAGGTTGTTTGGGTGAGTGGCGCCGCGCTAATTTAGTAAGTTTCACTCTGTCTTAAGATGGACCTCATGGATCTGGATCTAAGATGGATGGATCTTTTCCACACAGCGTTGCAAATCTGAGAGCTTCTCCGAGATGTTGTCAATGCTGTGGTTCAAAGTTCCCAAGATGTTGTCCATTTTGCTGTTAAAAGTCACAGTCTGGTTTCCCACAGCTCTGCCCACTGCGTTAATCATGTCAGGCAGCTTTCCTGGGCTCTTGACAGCTGACCGGACTCTTGTAATTTCGAGATATACCAGGGAAATGCCTAATCCAATCAGCATAACCCCAATAATCAGACTGCCAAAAATGTAGACATCCTCAGTGTCCTCCACGGAGAGAGTCGCCAGACACACGACACGCCAATTCTCCCATGCGTCCCTCGCGTATCCAGCTACGAACGTTCCGGCAGGACAGTCAGTTTCCCCCGAACCTGAGCTTCTTGTCGAGAAGATGGTGTCAATTGTGTTGAGAGACCATTTAATCAAAACAAACTAGTGTTGTAACTAGTTTAACTAGTGTTTATTGACTAAAACTGAATTACAGATCTTACAGATTTCAGCCTATTTGCTAGTAATAATGTTACATATCTCTATTATGAAAACATCATTTGTTGATCGATGATTGTCTAGTCACATTGGTGTTTTAAACAGCTATAAATTCAGTTTCAGATCTCTAAAACAGACTTCTTACTAGTCAGAATTTACTCACTTAAAATAGACCTCACTTTTCTCTGTAACATCTTAAGATATATTCAGAGTTTATTTCAAAATAAGTCACTCATATTGTATGGTTGTTTTCTACCATTACGTTTGCTTAATAAAATTATAACCATGGTGGTTACCTGGTTGATCATGGGCAGCTGTTACTTTCAGAGGGTGAACACAGAGTAAAAAAAATGAAAGGAAAAAAACTTTCATAGATGGCCTGCTAGAAAAACCATCAAAAACAAAACAGCTACAGTCATTTATAGTTAAGCTCAAATTCAAAACAAAAATATACACAGGCTCTAAACATAAACGGTATCATGCATAAACAAATGAAGACTGAAGCATAAACACATTATAAACGGAACTGAAAATTATTTACGTAACTGAGGACAGCACTATAATACCTCCAACTCCAGAGAATGGTATTTCCCATTCCTAATGGTGCAAACCCCCCTATAAATGAGCTTATTCATAGAGAGGGGTTTGCCCCTATGAGCTCATGAATAGTTGCCTCTGGTTGAATATAGCAGGGCTGCTGCAGTAAATGCTTTACTAAATAGCATGTGATGGCTGGTGTACTAGTTATCAGGGCATGTCGAACAAAAAGAGATTTTCATGAGGAAATCCGTCAAACACTCACCAAACAAAACCTTGATACTGCTTCTAATGCACAAAATGGGTCAAACTCGAAAAAAACATTAAAGCACAATGAAGGAGTTGTTGGAATTAAATTAAAGTGTATTTGTGTGAGTGTAGTGATGATATGTGTAACTGATTACAGTATCAAAGTGAAAGAATACTGCATAGTGGGAAAACTGTATTGTTGAAAGAAGGCTCTAGTATCATGTTTGGTGCTTTTAGTCTGGATACAAGATGAGATACGGTTGGGCATGTAGGTATACAGGATATGTATTTACCCAAAGATGTGCCAGCTGGGCCTTAAGTTTCAAGTTTCAAGTCTCAAGTCATTTGCACATCATGTCAGGACATAACATGCATTGAAATGCTTGGAGTGAGGTCTGATAATAACTCTACAGCAGGGCAGCAATTATATATGTAAAACAGTGCAAACATACAATAAATAGACAATATTAAAGTAAAAATAAGCTAGAAAATATACATATAGTAATAACTGAAATATATAAAGGACTATACAAAACATACACAAGATATATACATATATACAGGAGGACATCTGTAAAAACTTTTGTATAGGCAGGTTATCTAAGAAGATGTATATTTAAAGTGACTTAGTGATATTGTCCAAAGCAGCGATATATCATAATAAATAATATAATAGTGTAACATAATGTAATATAGCAGTGATATCAGAATAAATAATATCTAGTGTAACACAATGTAATATAGCAGTGATATCAGAATAAATGTGCTGGCCCCCCGGATCCTCACACCAGCAGTTGGGTCAGTGTGTTGCTTCACAAGCAAAGCAGGATTGAAGCCCTCACACTGAGGCCTCTATATTTTTGCAAACAGAACCTGGATTCGTTGCTACAGATGTTTGTTATTTTTGTTCTTTGTCAGTAAGCGTATAACTATAAATATCTTTCTGCACCTCATAATTGTTTTGCGGCAGACTGCAACATGAAGCCACACCAACATCAGCATGGTGACAGCAAAAACACATGATTCTAAGAGGAGAGCTTTATTAAGGAAGAAGAAGACCTGTACTCTTATTTTTATTTTATGAGACATGGTTTGCTTGTCTGCAGCGAGATGTTTGACAACCTTGCAGCTCAATTTAAAACAAAATATCCAGTTTGCCATCATCTGTTTCTTTAAAATAAGTAAACTGTTAATAATACTGTAGGGATTTCATTTGTATTAAAATGGTTGTGCATGCTTTATCTGCAGTTTTGTGGTTCTCATGTGACTTCAGGGACAATAGTTTAAAAAAAATATCTGCCAATATCCTCTTTTAACACATTATGACTCAAGTGTAAACGTTTGCCCACAGAGAACTTTTAGCAGTCTTTTGGATTGGTCAGCACCAACAGACATTTTAAAACAAAATTTAAACTGTGACTAGTGCAAAGTGTTAGTTTAAGTATAGGATCACATCAGATTATATATTTTTATTCAGTGGCAGACTGAGACTGATGCTGAGTATTGTATTGGTGCACCGCTTATTACTATACAATTATTCATCACCTGGTCACTATATCCTGCACCACTGGCAGCCATGACGACTTCAGAACAGATAACCTGAACCAGTTCTTCTACTAGTAGGCCACCATGATGACAAGTGCATAGCACTCCACTTGGGGACTAACAAACAAGGGAATAACTAACTTCAGGACTTCTGCTTCCTGCCATTTGTTTGAGAAAAAAAACTTTTTTTAAGAGGACTGGAAACCCTCGAAAGACTCGGGAAAGGAGAGAGAAAATGAGGCAGAGTGCAACAATCTCTTCGCCCTCGAGCAGTATTACCGGCATCTTCTTAGACTCAAGATGAGACAAAGACCTAGCAACGCGTGTCTCTGTCTCGACGCTTATAAAGCCCGTTGGGCTTGATTGTTCCGTGTTTGACTTGATTGGCTCCAACAGTGACACAGCGTCCCCCTCTAGTGCCGGGAGGTGACCTGGAGCCAACGCCTTAAAACCATAACTCCACGTTCCCTCCTGACTCTCCTGTTCAGTTATGCTGTAATAGCCAGGAAAGCTTTGCCTGCATGCTACAGACACCTCCAAAGATCCTGTTTGCTAATTGAATTACTGATGTTTTCCTCCTGCTTTCACAAACTCATCAGTCTTTTCTTCTTCTACCTCACAATATACACTGAGCTGGTTCTAACTACTGCTCTGATGGGACTCTGGTGTAATGTTGTTCTCTTTGAAATGTGATTGATTAAAAGTAAAGTATTTATATTCAACAATATTTGAGTACAAATCTTCCAAAATAATACATGCATATAGTAAATACAATAACGTAAGTATTTTCCAGCCCTGGTTACAGCTGGTGTTTATAATAAGCTGATATGAGTAAATTTTGGTTTGAAACGAGGGAAACCAACTAAAGCTGTTGGAATTTTAAAGTTTCTAAAGCTGCCATGAGATTTTGTGGAAGCTTAAGACACTGTTGATAAAATGCTTTGAAATATTCACAACAGTGAAAATTTGCAGCATAGAGTACAAATAGCTAGGTTGAACCTAGAAGCTTTCAGTTGTTTCTATTGATAGAATTTGTCTAATCTCATTAAATGAGTTTGTATTCTTACTTTATTTTCTTTTTTTTTACAGCTATAAGGATCATCCACAGTCCGAGAGTTACTGTTACAGCAGGACAGGACGCCACGTTGTTCTGTCAGTTGGTTGAGACAACTGAGAAATTAACACGGATTACATGGCAAAAGAAGACCCAAGGAATGCTTACAAACAAGGACTTTTTTGTCATCACCCCGGATGGCAAAACTGAAAATAAAAACGGACTAGGAGACAGAGTTGAATTTATTGGGAGCACTGAAAAATTGAATGGCACAATCCTTTTAAAGAATGTTAGTTTCTTAGATGAAGGACTTTACACTTGTATCTTCAACATATTCCCAAGTGGACCATTTGAGGCTGGGATTAATCTCTTTGTACTAGGTAAGATTTGTTATGCATGTTATAAATCTAAATTTAAAAAATAAATAAATGAAATAGTTGGCTGTTACTTGAAGGCTATCTTGCTGAAATTCAGGGAAGCCCTTCCAACATCGGTTAGGATTTTTAAAATCATGTACTGTGGGCCACATTAAACACCCCTGCATTTAATACTTAGTGCATACGTAGTAGAAGAACACCCATAATTTAGGGCGTCACACCAGCACTAGTGAGTCTGGTTAAAACGGACGTTTGCACTCTTGTGTGGTTCATTTGGGCAGGTGTGTAAACAGTAATCGCACTCGGGTGCGGACCAAAACAACAAACTCCGGAACGGTTCATCTGTGGTGAGAACATGATTCGACCTCGATCCAACCCAAGTATTAGCTCCACAAGTTTGATCTAAACATCTCCTGCAGCCAGGTGTGCTTTGCATTATGGGATGCGGCAGATGGCGTAAACAGAGAACTGGAGAACTGGAGCAGCTAACAGGGCGAGGACAATGAAGCGAGGTCTCTCTTGGACTAGCAGTGAGGGACGTTGTCTACTTGATGTTTGGAGTGAGCTGGGTGGTCTGCAGGTGGACTGTAGTTTGGTATATTATCAGATTATTATTACAGCTATGAACAGATGCTGTCTCTGCCGCTGCTCCGTGCTACGCTCTACAAGAAATGTGCAGTAGTTTGGGAAAACCGGATCTTCTCCCCGTGTTTACTTTCTTGCTCGCACGCTAGATAGTTCTGACCAATCAGAGAAGACAACGAGCTCACGTGGGTTGTTTGGTGCATTTAGTTTTTTCCTGTGTGAAAACAAAATTAACCAAGGGGGAAACACTCCAAGTAAACGAACTCATTAACTGATCCAGACCAGTGAAAAGTTAGATTGGAGCTCTGGATCATCTTACTGCTGGAAGTTCAAATCATTAACCAACCTGAGCTAGTGATGCACTAATGATTAACTTTTACTGCTGATTCACATTTCTTTATAACACATTTGGCCAACTGCTATTTTCCCTCCAAACTAAATTTTTTAGTGTCTTAAGTACTAAAAGGAGAGTGGGTTTTTTACTTAGAGTAGCTGCTCAGTGGAGTTGTTTTGTTTTTGTTTGGTTTTTTTTTTCATTCTTTTTTTTTCAGCAGATTTGGCAGAATATAATAATCAGAGATGTACATTTGGATGGCCTGTTTAGATTAAGTGATTTATTAGAGTGGCAAATTACGAATGTATGTTGGTGTAGAGATTCATGCATGTGTTTTTAGCTGTCTTTTTCTAATGTACAGCGTCTGTGTTAGCTGTTTCATTAAAGCTGTGTGGCCAGGCAACAGTTCACTCATCTGTTTGCTTAGCAAAGTAGTCTTGCATGGCAGGGTACGCTTATTAGGTTAGACTCCTATAAATAATTATTAACTACCTTAAAGGCAGATTTCCGCTCTAAATTGTAATGGTTCACAACAGCTTGTCTTATTCACACAATGAGGCTCCTGTTTTTTATGAATTTCTAAACAGAATAACTGAAAAGTAACAGTGTAATGATGTAGGTTACCCCTACCCATTACCAAAAAGACATTCAAGCATATATTCTTAACTTTTTCAAATCGGCACTGTTAATACTTTCCTTCAGGGTCTCAAAAGAGTACCAGTGGGGTAGCTCCTGAATTTTACTTACCTGGGTGAGTCCAACCTGTGTAGCCGGGGAGGGGAGGAAGAGTGTCTTTAAAAGGAGAAAATGTGTATTGATTGTTGTGTACAGGTTCATTATTTATTCGAGTGATAGCTATTGTTTGTGATGAGATCGTGTCGAGTGATATTGCCGTTTTTGGTCTTTGTGTAAATAATTGGGATGTGATGTTTTAACCTGCAATTAACTGTGGTGTATGCCAGGGAGGGGCAACCCGTATTTATACCTCCTAATGATGTGGAAGGGAGGTCTTTTTTTTTTGTTGCTTAAGCTGGCTGGGAAAAGTAATGCCTGTGTAGGTCGGTAAAGGTCATGGCACTTATGACTTTGTAGTCTTAGCCTTATACCTCTGTTGAGAGGCCGTTTACTTTTTGTTTTGCTTGTTTATTTATTTTTCTCTTTTTTTTTTTGCTTTAACGGCGAGCTGTATGTATTTTGTGGTGACTGGATATAGAAAGGTGACGGACTAACCTTGCCTCTCTGCTGTTTTTATGTGGTGCTCCAGACCATTCTCCCGACTCTACCCATAAAGAGAGTTTTCTTGATTACTTTTCGTAGTTGGGGCAACACGCTTTATCACAAACAGCAAAAAAACAAAAAAAACAAACTCCACTTTGTCTTTCTTTTTATTCTGCACACAAGCTGCTACGTGTATGAACGATTACTCTATGAGTAATATCCATACCTGAGTGAAGGAAAGCAGGTGGTACGGAATGAAAACAAATCATTCATGCCAAGGTTATACCACCTTCATACCATAATCTGTGAAACAGGGTGGAGGTGGCCTCATGGCTCGGACTTATATGACTGCTTCTGTTCATTCGATAAAAATCAAGATAAATTTTTATGTGATATCTCGATTAAAATATAGCAATTTGTATCAGAAATAATTGGACAGTGCCTCATCTTCGTATCAGCACTAATACATTTTGAGGTTTTATCTATTGCGAAGTTCTTCCAGTGAATGGGTGGAGGGGTGCAGTGTTATTAAAAGGAATGTGATTTCTATATTTCAGTCAGTCATTCATTCAGTCAGAACCAGCAAACTTCACACAGAGAGGACTCTGGTCCCCCAGTCCTGGGGACTACTTGCTGTAAGGCACCAGCAATACCCACTGCGCCACTGTGCTGCACCGTATTTCACCCAATATGTATTAAAGATACATATGATTTGCACTTTTCAGCTCATGTTAATTTTTACATTTTAAATCCAATGTGTTCAAAGTACAGAACCCCAAAAAGATTGCTGCACTGTAGTATGGTAATTCAATCTGTGGCCATTTAAATTTTTGTTATTTTTGTTACTGGAGCTGTTTGTTGTTGTTTAAACTGCATTAACTACACTTTTCACAGACTGATCTATTTATTTGCTTTCCATGACGTCTTCTCTGTCTTCTCCAGTTCCTCCCGTTGTTAGTGTGACCACGGATGTAATTCCTGTTGTTGGCCAGTCGGAAGTGACCTTGGCTACGTGCACTGCTGCCAGAGCAAGTCCTGCAGCAGAGGTGTATTGGGGTCTCGATCATCTGAAAGGCTTTGTAGTAAAGACTAACCAGTCTAAAGACCCTGGTGGAACCTTCACTGTCAAAAGCTTCCTGATTGGTGAAGCATTGAAAGATCTAAACCAGCAGAAGGTTCAGTGTTTGGTGAAGCACACCAGCCTAAATAAGCAGCTGATACTGGACTACGCTTTAGTCATCCATTGTAAGTCACTCTCCACAGCCTGACAGTCACATGCTGTAGTGACACATACTAAAGAAATATGTCACACAGTATAAATGCAAAGTCTTAACAATGGCATCTTTTCATATCAACACAAACTACTGAAACAGGCGAGCTGTTGTTCAGAAATGTCCTGAGGTACTGATGCAGTTCATATTGTCAGACAGGAATGAGTCATTTTTTCTTCCTTTTTTTATTATACAAAGTCAAATTAGGATGATCTTTAAATAGGTGTGTGCTAAGGAACAACTGTATTACATTAAGTAAAATTAAATTTCTTCACATAAAACCTTCTGTGCTTAAGAACATCAGTGTAGGCACCATTGTACTGAAGTACTGGATTACCTCTGTCTTACTGTTAGTTCCCAGTTCTATTTCAAGTAGAATAATGTGATGTGTGATGTTTTAGACGGTCTGTTCACTTGCTGTATGTTGTAATTTTTCCTGCTTTTTCTCTCAGATCCTCCTCAAGTTGTGTATATTATATCCGTCAACCATCCGACAGCTACTCAAGAATTTCAGTGTGTAGCTGATGCTAATCCACAACCAATAAGCTTCACCTGGGGCAGGTAATCTGATTATATTTCATACCCTTATGATGGGGCAGCTGCAGTATTCATTACAGACATCTGTTCAAGGTTATAATAGATAAAAGCAGAACCTGCCTGTAGCTCTGTCTCCTGGTCGTTCTCATATACAGGCTACTGCTATTACTGGTGTTCTGGTTTTATTCCTTCTCATCTCACAAGGTATTTAAACAGGATATTCAAAACAGGAGCACGGATCATATAGCTGCTGTTACTTTGCTGTATACATTAATGAAGGTAGATTCAGTAAATATATAATCTGATGACGTATAATCAACTGTTAAAAAAGTGAAATTCTGAGCATTCTTCAGTTTTATTTTTTACAGATTTTGTTTTCTTGGGTGGCTTTTGTGCAAAAGAGTATTAATGCATTGTTACTTCTTGTATTAACAGGGTTAACAAGAGTCTTTCCAGTCATGTTGATGCTGACAGGCTGAAAGTCCCATTGACCTCTGATAGTAATGGCTTGTATATGTGTAATGTTTCAAACCAGTATGGAAACGCCACAGGTACCCTTTTCGTGCACACGTTCCCGGGTGAGTCTCATTTCTAATGTGATGTAAAAACTGGCTATAGCCTACATGTCTGTCTTTCTCTGTGTCTGGAACATAATAAATGTCACCTACTTATACAGTAAAGGCACCCAGTCATGCCCACATCTAATGTTTGTATAAACGCTGTGTCCTTCACTGCCTGACATGTCCCATAACGTTAACATCCTCCACGTCAGCGCTAATGTGGTTATGAAAAAAATAGAAGTGAAGAACTACCAAATTAACCACATCTCACACATCACAGGCAGCGAGGTTATAGAAACTCTCTATTTATAGTGAACTGAGAGATGTTCTCACAGTCTAGCTGCCTTTAATTAATTCTGTATGACAGCATTCCAAGTCCAGTAGTTCACTGTCACAAGTTTGAGCTTGATCAAGCCCTTAAACAATTAAATACATTGTTTAGTTGAATCAGAAACTGGTGCTAAAACTTGTATATCTGCGTTTGAACCTAGGAAAGCTGAAATTTAACCTTCACAAACAAACACACGAGTGCAGGTCTCAGTGACTTTATATTTGTGTATGCTTGTAAGATTCACTGTCATCAGTTTTTAAGGTGTTAAAATATTTTCCTCTTACTTGCTTTATCCCTCTCTTCATGTAGAATCCACCGCTGTCTGCTGGAGTTTGTTCGGCATTCTACTCACTGTTTGCCTTGCTTTTGTTGTAATATGGAAATTGAAATTAACCGGAAGAATAATCACATTCTTTTCAACACTGAGAGAAAGAATTCGGTGAGTTTGTTTATTTTGAACATAAAGCATAAAGTACAAAGAAATTAGCATCTTTATGTAGATGTAAATTCTCATTCTTGGCTTTTAAACAGAAAATAAGCGTCACAGTTCTTTTGACATTGTTTAATCAAAAACTCTCCAAAATAATTCTTGATTAAAGACACAGCGAATGATAAATATGTCACTAATTTGAATGCTCTCACTGCAGGCGTAATCAAGTGCCTAATTCACCTTCAAGAAACCACCAGGACAGACGTGATAGCAGCAGCCACTAAGACTGTAGGGAAATTTTCTTCAATAACTCCATAACAGTGATGATACAGCTCCAATAAACCAAAGCTGGAATAGGAACTACAGCTAGGGAAAACATCCAGCACTGGTGTCACACTGGGATCAGGACTTCTGTTGTAAGCCATCACCAGACAGACTAGAGGGTCAGGACAGCCAGGGACAGAGAAAAGACACAGAGGACAAAGGTCTGTCCACTCAGTTTTCCTACTGCTCTGATTGTTACAGACAACACAGCCACCATTATGCTCTTTATCTTGAGGGTTGATAAGCAAGAGACAAATGATTTTCAGAAAAGAGTTCAATCCAGCGCTAATGGACATGAATCAGCGTCTGTCATTTTTTGATTTGTTCCTCTCCAACAGGATCATACCTTGCCGCGGTGGGGAGGCTTCTACACTACCAGTCAAAAGTTTAGACATACCAGAACCTCCAGGTTTAGATTGTAACAGGTTTATAATTTCCCCCTTGTCTTTTGTATCTGAGCTTTCTGATTTGAACATAGTTGTGTCAACTTCATCAGGCAAACATATCTTGGTGCAAGCTTACAATAGTATATTGATCCCGTGTTTGAACTTTTGACTGGTAGTGTACCTCCATAGAAACAGCCTCGCTAACATTGCTAAAAATCTGGAGGTTACCAAATGATCCTGCAAACTGTTGGGAAATTGGGGTGCTGACGTTGTGAAATACATTGCATTGTGGGTAGTGTAGTGTTTGTAGTCGCCAGGTACTATGTTAACTTCGTTCTCTTCGCTTCCTTTTTTTCTGTCTTTTATTTTAAACACGGCCACACTTTTTTTTTTGCAACAAATTTGTCCTCGTTGGAATTCAGCTTTGACTCGGGTCAACAATTCGGCTCGTTCTGGCTCTGGAGCTGGCGGAGGAAAGCAGCTCCCCCGAGTCCTCCCGAGGGAGGCAGTAGTGGGGAAAGGTAACAAAATGCTTTGTAATGTTTCATTTCAGGACTGATTGGATCATATTTCTGTTAGGACTTTTCAAATAACCTGATTACCATGTTGACCCTGTTTCTGTAATCACAAGGTCAAATGGCAGCTTGTATACTGTTTCTTTCAGTTCATGACAGTTATGCCATCTGTGTCATGTTTGCCCAAAACAGTTGTAACGATCCATGCATAAAACCCATACATTGACTTTTTCTGATTTGGCGAACACCATATTTTGTCTGTTCTAAGACTTTGTGTCAACCAGCGATTTCCAGAGACAAGAAGTCTTCTCATACAGACACACACCACCCCCTCTCATCCTGCCTAAAAATCAGATAAGACAGAGCTAAAACTATATGACCCCCTGCCCCCACATCCTGCTGACACCAGTTTAGCAGAGACCAGACTTTATAAGCCAAATTAACTTTTCATAGAAATGTTCCTCTGTTTGTGGCCGTGAAATATGTAAAGTTATGTGTCCACCTTATGTCTACACTGTGTTTTTAATTTCCTTCTCTCTCTCCAAGACCTTCGATTTTCCAAGCAAAATTCTCTGAGTTTGATCCAAGCTAAATTCTTCGATTTACGCCAAATGAACCTTTGAATGTTTTCATAACCTCATATACAAGTTTGATTGTGGTTATAAGTGGTAGAATTTAGCGGTGTGTTAAAAGTTTTGTAAGTTTATTTAGTAAACTTAAAGATCTACTTAAATCCTTACGTTTACCAAAACATTTACAGCAGCCCAGATGAACGCAGGACACTTGATTTCAATTGGAGATTTATGTTTATTTTCATTTTAATCTACTCTTTTGTTTTCTTTTCTTTAATTCTGTTTGAATCGGCATTCTCCTCTGGTATGTAAGATTCAAAGTTCAAAAGATGCCTGCTTTGCCCTCAGCCAATCAGGATAGTGTGATGCGCTTGGCTTTGTGACAAACATGAGTGATACATATGCATGAGAGGGGGGCCTCCACGTCACCCCTCCCCCTTCAGGAACTCTATAAACGAGAAACTTCTCTCAACTCTCTCTCTTCTCCTTGACTCTGGACAAAGACGACAAGCTGTTGGAACTCCAAGGAGGTCCAGGGCGTCGGCCCTTAGAGGCAGACTTCTCTCTTCATCCGGGGCTTTTCAGCCGCGGAACTGCGGAAGCAACGACATGGCGGTAGTTTCACGGAGAATGAAGATCCGCCGAGACGGTCTACACAGCCCCGTCACTCAAGTTCAGTTAAGTTTCGTTTGGTGAATGGTTCACCGTGCGCACGTGAGTCGTGTTTCATTCATCTAACCAAGGCGCACGAAGCAACCAAACCGCACGTGCGCAGTAGAGGTCTGCAAGGCGCGCCGTCACCGAGGCAACCAGCGCGTCGCCCTGCAGCCCAAGTGCGCGAACCACGTGATCTGCGCGAAGCAACCAAACTGCACATGCGCAGTAGAGGTCTGCACGGCGCGCCGTCACCGAGGCAACCAGCGCGTCGCCCTGCAGCCCAAGTGCGCGAACCACGTGATCTGCGCGAAGCAACCAAACTGCACATGCGCAGTAGAGGTCTACACGGCGCCCCGTCACCGAGGCAACCAGCGCGTCGCCCTGCAGCCCAAGTGCGCGAACCACGTGACTCGCGCGAAGCAACCAAACCGCCCATGCGCAGTAGAGGTCCACCCGGCCCCCCGTCACCGAGGCAACCAGCACGTCGCCCATCTAGCGGAGAGGCCTTTGATGTCTAAACCGACGAGACCGCCGCGGCTTCCCTCAGACAGAAATGCAGTAAGGCACACGCATGCGCAAACATCTGTCGTGATCCGGTCCGAGTGCTATTTGTTAGAGAAGTCGTTTCCACAAAGTGCATATTTCCATTCTATATAGCAAGTTCTGCTTTCTTTTAGTCTAGGTTCCTTTCTTTCACCCCTTTTTATCTCTTTTTCTTTTTATTTAATATATATACGTACTTTTGATGTGTTCATCTAATAAAGCCTCTTTTATATAAGCTAGTCTTGGTGTGTTTTCAATATTATTACCAGTGTGTGGATCCCTGAACTCAAACCAACCTCAACCTCAGAAACTTAATATTTTATAAGGGTAAATTTGATTCATCTAAATTAATTAATTCGATTAATTAATTGGTGGATTAAATAAATACCCCTAGTTACGTTACACAGTGTACAAAATATTTTAATATTTCTGACAATTTACAAGACCGGCTGAAAAAGCATTGTTCTGTCCCATTGTTCGGTGTCACTTGAACTGTAAACATAAATAATCTAGCTCTCTGCCAAAATATACACTACCGCTCAAAAGTTTAGGATCACTTTAGAATTTCATTTCATGCAATTTTCATGCAATTCATGCAATTTTGATGCAATATTCATACAATATTGTCCATTTCACAAGTGTATCAGATGATTTTTAAAGAATAAAAATGTTTGTATTAGAGCCTATTTTTGGATAGAGGCTTATTTTGCATATAGTCCTATTATCAGCAATTCTCAGTCCTCTGTCTAAATCTCCTGGTACGGCCACCAATCCAAGTTAAGGATGTTATTGGGCTAATTGGTTGTTAAGACACTTTTGCTCAATTGTGATGCACAGCTGAAAAACATTCTACTAATAAGTGAGTATAAAAGGGAGAACAACATTCTAGGTTAGTTTAGTATCTGAAGCATCAGCAGTTGATAGCTTGCTGACCGACTCACAATGACCAGAAAGAAACAACTTTCTTTAGAGACCCGTCAGTCCATTGTTGTGTTAAGGAAGGAAGATACTCCATTGAAAACAAGAACACTTCACTGTGATCCCAAACTTTTGAACAGTAGTGTATAGTCCACAAACTGTCCGAGTTCTTGTCTGTGAGGCGTGTAGACTACATGTCATTTGTGCCTCTAAAAGTCGAGTCAGAGTGTAGACTTTTAGTCTTTAACCATTTATAGATCATGTGCGTTGGAGGTACTCTTTAATACATTAAGTCTAGGATGGCCATGTGAGCCCCCCACAGCGAAGGGTTATCAAGAAATTGCTTTAATTCCTAACACACTCACATTAGAGTAATCTAAAAGTAGTTGTTAGATTAATCGATAAAAAAATAGTGCAGCCCTCTTCTAATCTCTGTCTCACGACAATAATAGTTATGGACTGTGTAGACTGTTTGTAGCAGTCCCATGCAGTTTTCACTGTGTGCTAACAGCAGGAAGAACAGTCTGTTATTACTTGGCTGGTTATTCCAGGATAAATAAATGTTGAAGTTTAGCCTTTTGATGTGTCTTCTCTTTTAAAACGTGAGTACAGCTAGTTACAGCTAGTTAATGAAAAGTTAACTCAAAGGGTTGACACGGTCAAAAGCTGACAAGATTCTTTCAGGGTCGACTTCTCACATACAGAACTGCAAATGTTACTTGAACTGCAAATGTTGATACTGAAACCTGTTCAGGACGTGCAAACATTGGTTGTATGGTACCATGGTGACATTTTCATGTTTAGTGTAGCCACCTAGTCAGCGTTTAGTAGGTGTTCTAGATAAAATGGCCATGACGACAAGGCAGATAAGCCCAATAAACTGGCAGCTCAGTGCTAAAAAAAAGACATGACACGGTTTTCACTGTCACCTCAAGTCAACATGTTTCCACACCATTTACTGAGTAGAAGCTATTACAAAACCTATTACGAAACAGTGTTTCAATATACATCAGACATGACTGGGAATACTAAAGTACCGTAGTGCGGCTCTCCTTGACAGATGCACAGTGTTACAGACCGACGTGTTCCCACTTGGAAGAAAGATTTACTTTGTGTGGAAGACGATGACCTCCACTTATCTAAGCATTAATCTAGCACTGATTTAACCCACACCCGCTGATTGTTTTGAGTAATTATAAATGTATAACAATGTTTTGTGTCTGTTATGTATGTCTATGTCTGCTTACTTACAGCATGTATTGTTACAGTAGATGATGTTCCTAGATTAAAAATGATCCTCAACAGTCACCATTCAGAATATAAACAGTACTTAAAGACTTTAATTGTTTGGGTGGCTTTTGTTTGTCAGCTGGTGCTAAATTCCTTCCATACAATAAAATGTTCCTTCCGTCCAGCCTAAACACAGCATGATTAGTCCTATCAGTACAGAAACAAGCATTAACATTTTATGCATATTTTAGGCATCTGGATGTGAGCTGGCTCAGGCATTAATGTGTTATCTGTTTAAAATCAGTATTATTTCCCAAAGCGTTCCCCAAAGCGTATTCCCCAGAGTTCAGTGACACACTCTGCTCCCTGTTGTCCACAGACGCACTGCACACGTTTTAGACTGAGCACCTGTATGAACTCGGCCTTAAGCTGAATATATCAGTTTTTGACAGTGGCAGTTTTACTTGTTACACCGGTGTTTACTTGGTTAATACAGACTCTTTCGACAGAATGTAGAGGATTTTATGAAACAGGACTGATAAACTTAGAGAACCTAAGAGGTACCTGTAATGTTTAGGATCAGTAAGTCTTGTATTGCCTGTTTTTTCACTTTACATGGCCAAGAACCACCTAGAACTACAACGAAACCAAATTCAACGGATATGCAAAACATCTAATAACAGTTCTGCTGTTTTGGCATGACTTATAGAAGGAGGGGTAAACAGTCCCTTGGGAAACACAGCAGTGCATCTGTGGTAGAAACTTTTATTTGCTAGGCTGAACTTAGCTGGAACTTGATTACTGTGGGACCAGTGAAAAAACATACACGGTCGAGTGTATACATAAAAGTACACACAGCCAATCAGGACACAACTGTCAGAATAAAGACTCCATAGATATCAGATTGTCTGTCTACATGTGGGTGGAGCTTCTATACTAAGGATTAAGCAAAGCCCCTTTAAGGGTAAATAAACAGAAACTGGTTAGGTGCAAACAAGCCAGAGCCTTTTAGATTAACATGTCTTCTGTAATAACAAGCTACTGCATCAGCAGACAAGTTGAGTAATGAAGCTTCTGTTGTAATTTGAGTTTCCAAAGCAGAAAGTTGTCATGGACATGTGTTTTGTACCTGACTGAGAAATAAAGGAGTTTTGGCCGTTCATGCTAAATGACGCAACACCACAACGATATTTGTAAACTCATAAAAGAGGCAGTGACGCTGACACTGGTTGTCTGGATCATGTGTTTATGAGACCTTGAGCAGTTAAGTTCATTTTGAAACAATTTTCATCTTATTTTATTTGGATTCATTGAAATTCTGTTCAGCTTCATTTTTGTTATGTAGTGTATTATATCATATTGTCATTGGTTATGATTAGTACAGTGCAGTTGTTTGTTTTGCCATGTTTTTTTAAATGTACAACCCCAATTCCAAAACAAATAAAGACAGAATGCAATGGTTCGCAAATCTCGTAGACCCATCATTTAATCACAATAGAACATATCAAATGTTACAAGTTTGACATTTTACCATTAAATGAAAATTATCAACTCATTTAGGACTTGATGGCAGCAACACATCTCTAAAAAGTTGGGACTGGGGCAAAAAAGGATGGAAAAATAAGTGGTATTTAAAAACAGCAGGAAGAGTAATTTGAAAGTCACACAAGTGGGTCTATAAAGGTATAAAAATGTTCTGTCATGGGTCGGAGTGAGGGAGGAACCAAGTTGGAAGGCCACAAAATGAAGTCTGGCTTGATAAAAGGAGTGTGTGCTAATGTGTGAAAATGAGGTAGGAGTGGAGTAAGAGCTTTTAGGAGGATGTTGAAAATAAAAAGAGGAAATAGAAAAAGGAAGACAGCTATGCAGCTGGCCCGGATTGAACCCACAATCCCTGTGTTGAGAGATGTGCGCCCTGCTGCCGCGTCAGGGGGGCACGCACTCAACATCATATCAATGGGCTTATGAATAGCACGAGTGTGGGAAGGGCAAAGAAAGGGACATGCCAACAAACCTTGTGCTTCAAACAAAGGCAGTTTTTAAATAACAGGACAACAAAGATAATCAGGGTTTAACCCGGAGTCTTTCGTCCTCCTGTCTTTCTATTACGTTGAGATATTTAATCCTCTTTTCTTTTGTTTGTTTTGAGATCCACCTCCACCTTTAGCGGGAGGTCCTTGGAGGACAGCCACACTCCGTAAAGTTGGTCTGCAATCTTTTTCTTGATTCTAGTTGCTTTCAGTTCTGCATCCCGGGTCGTCTGCCAAGACCTCTGGCCTTGCCTCCTGTGGGAACATGGGTGGAGTAAACCCAAACTAGCACTCAGATAGGGACTGCTGCCAGGCACCTCAGAGTCTGTCCATTGGATTCTCCCATGAGCTGACAGAAGGCCTTCCAATGGTGGCTAGCAAATTGGGATCCTCTGTCAGACACCAAGTCGCTAGGCATGCCATAGATGAGGAACAGCTGCGCATTCTCTGCAGCTGAGGGCAATTTGGGCAGAGCCACAAATTTACATGCCCTTGAGAACCGGTCAGTCAGGACTAAGATAACTGTATTGCCCCAGGAGGAAGGTAGACCTGTAACAACATGGGACGATGGACGATAGGGTACAGGTAGTGGCCGGAGAAGCCCCTGGGGCTTGGACCTGGGTGCTTTTTTCCGGGCACATGCTTCACACGTTTGGATCAAGACCCGCAGGTCCTTCTTCATACTTGGCCACCAGGACTGTCTCCTAAATAAGTCTATGGTCCTTGTTATCCCAGGTTTGCCAGAAAATGGGGAACAATCATCAGATCATCACTTCCCTGTAGACCGTATATGGGACATAGGTCCTGTTGGGTGGGAGACTGTCTGGTGCTGGTTCCCTCTTTAGGGCTTCCCAAATTGCCCACTCAAGTGGTGGATGATGGGTGCAGCCTTGGGTTCAGACTCTGGAGGTGCCCAGATATGTGACAGATATATGACAGGACAAAGTCAGGCATTCAGCTGCTTCACTTGCTGGATTTACACCAGGTTTTTTGATCTGTCCATACCACAAAAGGGTGTGTGGCGCCATTCCTCCAGAGCCAGCTTAACAGCCAGAAGTGCCCTGTCCCCTATGTCATAATTCTGCTCGGCTGATGTTAGCTGATGGGAATAATAAGAGCAGGGGAGGAGCTTCTTGGCTGGTCCCAAATGTTGGGACAGGACTACCCACCCTGAGTTTTGAAACATCTACTTGGACGATAAAGGGTTCCTCAGGGTCAGGGATCTGGAGAATGGGGGAGACGTAAGCCATGTCTTTATCTCCTCAAAAGCCGCTTGGGCCTCTGTGGTCCAGTGAAAGCAGCCTTGGGACTTTTGGGTTAGTGCGGTACTATGTGCAACTACAGAGCTGTAGTTGCGCACGAAACGCTGGAATAAGTTGGCAAACCCGAGGAACCGCTGGACCAATCAGTGGTACGGCCTGGGCTTGGTCGGATCCATGTGCAGATAGCCCTTGGAAACCACAAATCCCAGAAAAGACATTCTGGGCACACGGAATTCCGATTTCTCCAGCTTAATGTACATGCCCTATATATGCCCTATATAGAGGTAAACGTACACAAATTGATCTAGGGCCTCACGTAGCATCTTGTTAATGAACAGCTGGAAGACGGCAGGGGCGTTGATGAACCCAAAGGGCATTACTTTGTCCTTGTAATGCCTGTTAGGAGTGATAAATGCAGTCTTCCATTCACCCCCCTGCCGGATGTGGATCAGGTTAAAGGCACTACACAGGTCCAATGTCGTAAATATGGGAAAAGAAAAAGTTCATCTTTTGTTGGGGTTGGGATTTTTAATGCTCTCTGCTCTGTACAGCTACCGTTTACCGGTTACACTAAGGGTAGAGTGCAACAATCACTTGTGGGACTCACGGCCATGTCCCAGGTACTGCCGATGAGGTCTTGTTAGATAGCACCTTACCGTCTTAGTGGGCTTATGACTCACTCTGGTGGTTACAGTGGGAACTGACGGACCCTTTACATCCTCAATGTAAAATTGCGGAGACTTAGGCTATCCCAATATCTAAAGTACATAATATCATCAAAAGATTCTGAAGATTTCCATGAGATTTCCATGTGATTTTCAAGAACAAGGCAGGGATGGTCAATATGGGACATTTGTAATCTTCAGGCCATCAGATGGCATTGTTTTTAAAACAGGTAGGATTCTGTTCCGGAAATCACTGTATGGGCTCAGAAACATTTCCAGAAATCATTGTGAACACGGTTTGCTGTGCAAACAAATGCAAGTTAAAGCTGTGTTATTCAAAGAAGAAGCCATGATGTGAGGTTGCATTAGAGCCCCAGGTAGCGTCTCTTTCAGGTAAGGCCTTGTATATTTCAGCAAGATAATGTTAAACCACATACTGCATCTATCACAACGGCATGGTCCGGATGCTGACCTGACCTGCCTGCAGACCAGACCTTTACCAATATAAAACATTGGGCGCATCGTGAAACAAAAAACTCTGGCAAAGACCCAGAACTGTTGAGCAGGTAGAATCCTACATCAAACAAGAATAGCACATTCTCTCACTTCTCAGACGTTTACAGACTGTTGTTAGAAAAAGAAATGCTACACAATGGTGAATGCGTTGTTGCCATTAAGTTCTAAATGAGATGAAATGCATTCTATGTTCTATTGTGAATAAAACATGGGTTTTTGAGATTTGCCCATCATTATGTTCGGTTTTTATTTATATTTCTTTTGATTTTTTTTTTTTTACTTTTTTGGAATTGGGGTTGTATAATGTGATATCAAATTATATCACATGATGTTATTGACCACACAGAAGCTTCTGCATTTAATTTTACTTTATCATTAGAAAAACACAAAAGCAGTCTGTGTTGAACAGCCATGTAAGGTTTGTTAGTGCTGCTCCTTACTGATCCTTCAGAAGTAGATTTTTCAGGAGTAATGCCAGACTGTTGCTGTGCCCTTGATAAAAAACCTTTTTACAAAATATGGCATGTGATGTGTTTCATGTGTTTTATAAAGGAAGAATAATTCTTACGTTTGTAGTTTGTTGAAACATTATTGTGAGATTAATATCTACAGGTATTTTTACTTAACTAATCATTTCACATCGGTAACAAACCAACTAATCAGTTATGAAAACAGGTGTTTGTTGCAGCCCTGTTAGTGAACCCTTGTCTGTTTTTTTTTTTCCTCGCATACATGAAGCACTCAGATGAGATATAAACAGATTGGGCGGGTCAGCATGCCTTCACTCAAAACTAATGATGAGACAAATAAGCAGCTGCCACTAGATGCTCTCATTTACGGCACATGGAAAACCTTGCATAAAATGGACCACAAATGGTCATGCTCAAAATATAGAACATAATTGGTAAACATGCATGCAATACAAGCAATACATAACAGCTAAATCTAAATATTTTACTAAATATAACTGCTAAACTGCTAAAGTGGATGTTCTGGCAAACTGGGCAGCAGTCCTTTCTAACTACACACACTTTTTTATTCTTGGTATTTAAATTTTATGACAGCAGCTCTGCAGAACTACTCTGTTCATTTAATGCATTATATTTTCATAGGGTAGGGTCATCTGTCCTGATAAGGTGGGTCATTTGTTTTTCTTGTATTTATTTATTTATTTATTTGTTTGGTTGGTTGGTTATTTGTACTTTTCTGAAGTTTTCATTAATTGGAGTGTTCTACTTTAAATTAGCGGTGTAAGAAAATATCGCAATATCGAAATAATGAATATTCGGACATTATGTTTCGTGATACTGTATCAATTCTCAAAAACACAGTATTGATGCACAGATTCCTGTCAGACATTGACTCACTGTGTGTTGTGTTTTAAACTCGGACCACTAGATAGCAGGGTTGTAACCCATTTAAGCTCCACTCCAACATTAACAGGTAGCACAAGGGCGCAATGCTATTGTAAGCATTGGCAAATCTGTTCATATAGTGATGTGTTTTGATAGTAGGATTTAAAAAGTCGCAATATGTCACTTTGTTTGCAGTATCGCAGTATATCATGATATACTGAATCGTGACCGCTGTTTCATGATACGTATTGTACCGCCAGGTTCTTGCCAATACACAGCCCTACTAGAAATGAGCCCAATAACATTCCAACAACCCCAGCTTATTATTATGATTATTATAATTAGTGATGGGACCGATCCGATACAGAATCAGTATCGGGGCCGATATTGACGTAATGTAACGTATGAGATATCGGGTGAATGCGGCTGATCCACTTACCGATCCATTTTCTATTTCATTTCTATTTAGTTTTGCACATTTTTTCAACTATTTGAAATCTTGAAGTTGTTGCTGCTGCTGATACAATTTTCTAAATACTTGAACTGTTTAGATCATGCAGTCAGTCATATTGTTGTATTTAGCATACTAGAAAGGTTTTTGATACATAAGATGTTTATTTCAGTTTTGTGTTTTAAATATTTGATATAAAGAAAACTATTGTGTTTGTATATGCCCTTGGAATGCATTTATAATAAATGCATGTGTGTACTCTTCTAAGTGCTGTGTCCATTTCAGCCTCATTATGTTACTTTAAACATAGTACCAATGATAATAAACTAAAGAGCCCTTATATCGATATTTGTATCGGTATCAGTATTGGTATCGGCAGTTATATATCGGATCGGAACTGAAAAACACTGGATCAGCCCATCACTAATTATAATTATTTTAGGTTATTGTTTGTTTCAAAGCCCATACAGTTACTCCTTCTTTACCAGGACATATACACTCATTTTTAATATTTCTTTCTTTCTCTCTCTCTCTCTCTCTCTCTCTCTGTTTTTCTGCTTCTCTTTATTTACATACCAAACACTGATCATGCCTAAGTCTAAAGAGGCAAATTAAGAGGGTGGGAGATGTAGATATGACAGGTTTTATGAGAAGCTGCTTAAAGCACTATGTCGGTGATCACGGCTGTAACAAGCATGCGTTCTGCAGAAATATGACATACATCTCACAGTAAATAAAATAACTGCTAATCATGTTTCTTTTTACCTATCCATAACTGTTATGCACCATTTTGTTAGATTTGTTCTTTTCCCATCCCTCTATTCTTCTGCCATCACTAAAAGCATTAACTGCTTTTCACTTGTTATATGTTAAACCAAAACTAATCCAGGTTTCACATTGAATTTCTTTCATTTGACTCTCCCACTAGCTCTATCTCTGTCCTTGACTCTTTACCTCTCTCTGCGTGTCCGTTTGGCATCTCTGTCGTCACTGATTACTGAAAAAGTGCACATTAAACATACATTATAATGTGTGCTGTTACCAAACCCCAGTAACAGGTGTGTAGCCTATTCACACAGTAAATAAGACAGTATAAAGCCTAATGTATCTGCTTATTTTTTAAATAGCTACATGATGCTATATTGCTAACAGTGAACTCTGTCATGCTAGATGTAGTATCCTATGTGTGAGTACATTTTTTCCCATCTAAACTGAGCAGCTACTGAAACTAGACTAAAGCATGCCAAGTTAGCTAGCAGCCACAGCTGGATCAGCTGTCATTGCTCGTTGTGAAGTTTCATCTCTTCCTACACATTGGATGTCATAAAATCCTTTAAGGAACCTGTGCCTATAAGAGAGAACTAATAAAAAATATTATTTTCCCATTTGGTTGGCGAGGCCTGTGCAGCCATGTGATTGACATTGTAAGCATCATGTATTTCATTTGTTGAAAGTTGCTTATAATCTACTTTTTGTGACGCCGCACATCACTATCAGTGCTTCTGAGCTGTTGTTAGTCAGTTGGTTAATTGTGCGAAAAAGAAGGTTCAGCTTTTTCTTGTATTTCCGCTGAAAAACGTCCGAACCAGTTTGACATTGACTAAAACATGAGAAATAGAGCTCTCATGACTGCAACCCACATGCTCATTCTCTTTTTACATATGTGTGTACATGTTGTTGTAAATATATTGTTCAGTTGTTTGTTGTTTGTAGATATACAGTAGAGCATTATACTAGCACAAGTTTTCATTTGTTAGCTGAAGTATGACTGTGTTAATTGAGCACTAAGTTACTGCTGCATTTCTCGTTTATATACTGGGTTAAATGTATTGTGAAAGAGAGAACTCTCTTACTAGAAGCTCTGTTACTAGGTTTTAAGGTTGAAACTGTATTTCATGGAACGTATGTCAGTTAGATGATCTTAGATCAGCAGCTGCCATTCTTCTACAGTCTGTAGAAGACAGTATCTAGTGTCATTCAACCATTTTAAAATTTTCAGCTTTATCTCAGCCTGTAACTGTTTAAGCTTAATTAGTTGTAGTGGGTTTTCTTCACCCTTGGTTGTTTTTATTTGTATTTGTGTCATTTATTGTATAGTTTTATCATTTCACTATTTTATCATTGCTATTATTGTTTTAGAATTGTTTCTTTTATTTACCAATTTGCTTAGTAATTTGATTTTATTGTTTGCATTTTGTAATCTTAATTTTTTTAATTCTATTTTTGGTCTTATTTGAATTTCTGTGCTATTGTTTTACCACCACAATGTGAAAAAAATTATGACTGTCTGTAGTTCATAAAACCACACGAACTGGAAGAACAGCTGGAAAACGAGCACTTTAAGCAGTAGGATAAGTTAGTCATAGTCAAAGCTTCCGAGGTTCTTCTAAACGAAGGCTATGAGCAGACTGCAGGCAAATCTGACTGTCCACATGTGATTATATTGGATTTGTGTGTCTAGACATCACCAGCCTAACTAAGTTACTATGGTGGCAACATGGGTGTCAGTAACTACATAGCCATGCTGGTGACATGGCTTTCATATGTGGGTCGCTATGTCAACTCCTCTGCGCTCTTGTTAAATCCCAGCACTTTCAGACTGGATTTTACATTGTCATTGATTGTTGCATTGCAAGTGATGCAAAGGACACTTTGAAATCTGATTTGACCATCCAAAGTGTCCAGACTGAGACGCATCTGCAAAAATCAAATTGGAAAGCTGTTTTTTTTCATGGTTTTGATCTAATGGTTTAGATCTAATTAGCAAAAATTGGATTATATGTGTTTTAAGCTATCCAGACTGTTAGAAATCAATTTGGATATGCTGAAGATTGGACTTGGACTGGCAGTCTAAACATAGCCTTAGTATGTCAGAGTATATTTGTATGTTTTTGGCTTGAGGTGACCTCTTCCTCTGTTCTTCTGGTTTTCATCTGCTTCTTTGGTGTGTTTACTTTTCTAGTAATAAAAAATAGTTTTCATCTGTCCAGCGCTACAATACTGTAAAACATGATGTCCGAGGTGTATGTAGGTGTTAGGACTGTTATCAAACATTGTATTTGAGGTGAATCATTATAAAGTTCTAGAAATGTGTCACAGATATAAATGTTTTGGTGCTTATTTTTTGGCTTAGCTTTGCCATGTGTTTTGGGAACTCCCTCCGAGAGTTCTGTCTTTAGAACTATTCAGCTCCACCTAAGCATGATCCCCTCCCAACATCTGTGCCTTTTAGAGCAGCTCTTATTGAAACAACACGCTGCGTCCCAGTCCATCAGTTTATAACTCTGTGTGAAGTGACTACTACTACAGTAAAGGTGGAGAAGGTGGTCCTGTTGGGATCTATTAGACTTACATATACTCTGTACTAGTATAGTGAAGGTGGGAGGGGTTCCTGTTGGGGTCTATCAGACTTACATATTCCATATTACAGTACTATAATAAAAGGGGGCGGGGATCCTGTTGGGATCTATTCATATTCTTGCTGTATGAGTAGTCTATGATTCCATAGTCTATGATTCCAACAGGAAGTTTCAAACATTAGGCACTCATCAGCACAGCTGCTGTCACCACCCCCAGCTCCACCTCCACACAGAACAAAATTCCAGGGGGATTTCCAAGGAAATAGGATATATTAAGAAAGAGGTGGTGCATAGCAGTAGTGGGAGAATTGCTTGCATGTGTTCTTTTTAGCAAATATCTACTTCAGTGTCCTGACTTCACACAGTGGTTCTTCTTCTTAATAAGAGAAAAGACAGCTACTGAGCAACATTTAAAAAGTTGGAGCAGCAGTATTCTTTCCTGCTCTGAGACTGCTCTAGTATTTCTCCATACCGTGAGCCAGACAAACCCTTTTTCTCATGCTGGCTAACATTGTGATATGAGTGTTGCCTCAGTGACTCTACAGCTTACACATACCAACCACACTGCTTTAGCAAACCTACATACTAGGAAGTCTCACTGATCACACCAAAGTTCTACACATATATACTCATGTCGTCCATTTTGCTGTGACAATAATAAAGATGTTGGTAAAAACAGGTGCATTTATTTACTGTTTGTCTTCTAGCCAGTGATTCAATTTACAATGTGAGTCATATTAAAGCAGTGATTTTGTCAAAAAAAACAAATCTGCATACTTTTCTTTGCTCTTCATAAACATTGTAGTATTGTGTAAGTGTTATGTGTGAAGCTGACCCTCAGGGGGCAGTGTTTCTACTTGTTATTGTAGTTTCCTGCTGAAAAGACCGAATTACCGTTCAGAGAGTTGAAGCGCACATGGTTTCGTTATTACTTCTGTAATTTGTGAGCTACAAATAAAGACCCTGAACTATATATTGGGTTGTGTTACTTAAGATACCACAAATATGTATAATAAATATATGAATATAAATATATTTACTAAACAATGAACCAAGACGTGTTTGTTGTAAGAAGTTCCCTTCTTTAGCTTCGTGCTGGAGCTACGAGGCTAAAGGAACCTCATGGCGATCAGCTTCGTGAAAGCTGTGTACCATTCGCTCGCCATAAACCACAAACACTGTAGGGCTGAAGTACGTCAAAGCATACTGCAGAGCTAAAATTAACCCAATTAAGACAATGCTGGGTGCTGACAGATGAGCAAGTGTGCAGCTTGTGCTCACAGCCCTGTTGCTGTTGTTTCCCCCCTTTCCAGCCATTCAGTCAGCAAAAACATCGGACTGTGACTGACTGCTGTCGATCTGCTGTAACCTGCTGTCTTTATACGGACACATGCAGCAATTTTTTTACTGACTACTGAGAAAGTCAGCGTATGAGCAGTAAAAGTGCAAATGCTGTGTAGTTTACTGTTGACAACGACGGAAACAAACAAGGAACTACAAATGATGTTGACTAACAAAAACATGTGAACCGAATTAATACAGCAGCCAGAGAAGAGGATCTGAATAAGAGTCCACATGCTAGTGGTTCCATGCTTTGCATGCATCGAGAAGAAATGCAAACACTAGGCTGCACATGACAAAAGAGGCCTCGCCTAATTAACTAAACCTCTAGAGACAAGATTACATTTTCACTCACCTTATTTTTGATTCCAGAATCTCTTGAGGCATGTTATCCCTTTATAGCCTTTACCAACCTGGGTCATCATTTTTGGGTGTCTTTTTCACTCTCCAGCAAACAGGATGTTGTCACTGGGGCTGCAGTTGGATGAGCTGTCTTCATTGTTGATACAAGTTTTGCTTATTGAGTCACTGCTGCGCACTGGACTGAATGTATTGTCAGACCGAAACCAGATACCGATACCAACTCTGACTTAAATGCTCGATATACAGCTATAGATCCTGATATTTATAGTGTTCCACTTTTTATATGTTGTGTTTTTTATGTCTTATCCTGAATAAGATATAATAACCTTGAAAGAACACCATTTACTGGTTGAGTAACTGCACATTAAGAAGTTTCAGAGCAATCAAAAAATAAAAATTGCCACAATGCAGAAACACGTGTAGCCATTTAATCAATGAGCTTCATTGCCAGTATTGGCGCAGATACCAATACGGTATCGCTGCAACACTAATTATTATTATTGTGCAGTCTGTTTTGACTCCTGGTAATCATATGAACAGCATTTCTCCAGAATACTTCTGTTTTCTTCTGTTTAGGTCTTGGAGTGTTTATGATATCTCTGGTTATTGCTGGTTCATGCTGTTCCTCTTTTGTTTTCCGCTGCTGTATGCACAGCTGTCTTTAAATACAAGCTGGTCTTCTCATATATCCAAAATAAGAGCCTAATTCTGGCTAGGCGAGCATAAAAGGAAAAAGAGAAGCTTGATATGATCAAGAACCCGTTTGTTCTCTTTGCCATCCAAAGTGTCTTCAGCAGCACCAAAATTCAGATATATCAAAATATCCCGTTTTTTCATAGTCCAGTTTAATTTCCGTAAACAACCACAGAAAAGATTTTTGTAAGCTTTTTTTGTAAAGGCACATTATTCTATTTAGAGATCTTTTTGAGCTCATTTATCCACACTTTGGCACATTTCTTCACTGCCGGATTCTTTGTTAATAATTGCTCATTTTTTGCTTATTATTGAAGTATGCATGATAATAATCAAAGAATCCAAGTAGGCAAAAGCTGTTCACCGTTTCTCCAACAAGAGTAATGTTTCCCCCTTTTCACTCTGTACTTTAACTTGCCTTATAAGGGCTTTCAGATAGCCCTGATTTTACTGTGTGCTCCATTCAGGACATTTGGGAAAAGTTGGAGTGGCATGTGTCATCTAGAACCAATCATCTGCACCTGACCTCATTAATGCTCTTGTGACTCAATACAATCAAAAGAAGTGTACATTTTACTCTTTTTTACATTTTTAGTCTTTTATAAACAGAACTACATTATTGGCTCAGCCTGTTTGGTACACACGTCTACTAGCTTTTCCAGTGCTTAAGCCCTGAAATAGAACAATACAAGCACCTGACACGGAGCACAATGCTGTATTTATACTGACCCAAGAAACACCCACAGTCCTTACCACAGGCTCAACCTCTGCTTGGTGAAGACAATACATTAAACACATTCACTCAAACGATTACTTTTTAAAAGTAAAAATTCAAATTTCATAGTAGAAATTAAAATGTAATGTGTACATTGAATTACTTATAATAAGCAGAATAAGAATAAAAGCTAAAACGGCTTGCCATTTCGGAAAACATTAAAAATATGTATAACTATTTTAAAAGATCTCTATCAAGCCCAGCGAATTGGAAGGTAGACTTGTTGTGCACTTACACCGCCTAATGTATCTGCTGATTTCATAATTACATAACTATACCAATATGCTAGTGAACAGAGAAATGTCTTCTGCTCATTGTAGCATGTGTAAGTAACACAATACAACAACTTTGAACGACCATTAATTTCTCTATCGATAGCTAATTTAGAAAGTTAAGGATCTCGTCACGTTAGCTAAACTGAATTACTTCCAAATTAGACTAAAGCATGCTGACCTTACGAGTAGCAACGTTATGACTAGTCCAAAATAAAAATAAACATAATCTGTTAAATACCCTCATAAACCCATTTATATCATAGCTATGCTGTTCGTTAGTATAGTATGTGTTCTGCTTACCTCTACATCTCAAGAAGTCAAAGTAGCTTGAGTGTAGCGTCTTGTACTGAGATGAACACAGCGGGAAGTCTATTGCCAAGCCACAGCCTCCTAATGCTAGCTGACAACCTATCGCGGCTAATTGTGTAGGCTTGTCCTCATTGACTCGTAAAACCATCTGAAAGTTCTGAGGTTCTTGGCATTCTCATGGTAGATACCCACATGACTGGTGCTGATGACGAACTGAAACTTGAGGCAGTGGAGGATTGTAATGTTTGCAAAGCAGTGATTTGTGGGATTTAAAATCAGATTTAATTTTCTTAAGAAATGTGGTTTATTAAATATTTCCCATATTTGATTGAGTAAGACTGAGACCAATCAGGCCTGTGCTGTATGTGTTGACATTTCCAAAATGGGTACACTTTTTGTGACTTGCTGTAAAATCAGGTCCTGAATGTGTGACTTGTAAACGCGTTGCCCTGTGTCGTCCTTAACTGTTGTTTTGTTTTCTGTTTTGCTTTTTGTTTTTGTATCCCATGGATTCAAACATCTCTCTCAGGATGCCATCCAGTTGCCAGTCAAGTCTCGTCATCTCAAGGCTTTGCTACTACAACTCACTTCTGGCTGGTTCCTCTGCAGCCATTAAGCCCGTGCAACTGATCCAGAATGCAGCAGCACGACTTGCGTCTTCAATTTTCTGAAAATCACTTGTCACTTTGCTGCTGTGCTCCCTCACTTCACATTAGATTTTAAAACTCTAATGCCTACAAAGCAAATACTGGACCAGCCCCTCTCTACTGTATGGCAATGGTCAAAAGTCAATCTGTACCTCGAGCCCTTCAGGCTTCAAGCACAGCTCGGCTTGACTCGCCATCCCGAAAGATGCATGGAAGACGAGTGTGGAGACTGTTCTCAGTGCTGGCAACAAGGTAGTGGAACAAACTCTCACTGGCTGTCTGAACAGCAGACTCTCTTTTGGTCTTCAAATGCAGACTGAAGACCATCTCTATGTGAATCACTAATCTAAGTACTTACTGTAATGCACTGCATTGCACGTGTGCTGTGCTTAACTCTTTAATTTTCTGTTCAGGTGTCAGCACTGGCGTTTGTTCTGACAGTGTTTGAGCTCAGGCGTAATTTAGAGTCTAACCTATTTGTACTAGCTGGAGACACATACTCTGACTAAACACTAAGCATGTTTGTATGCTGTCTGCTGAAAGCTTATAAATGTAAATATTGTATGGTTTGGCTTTTCCCCACCCCTTCTGACTACATCTGTGCTATTTTGTTTATGTTAAGAGATCAGCAGTGCTGATTGGTCACTGGCGTCAGTGAATATTTGCTTATAACTGCTTTGCTGACTAAATGATTGTGCGTGAGTCAGGCATGATCAAGGTCAAGGCCAGCACTGCAGTGGGAAGCACTGCCTGTACCACTGCATTATTGCCTCAAGATTATTATTATGCAAAACTAGGTGCCTTTGGTGCAATTGAGTAAGAAAATGTGTGTGTTCTATTCTAAATGAAGTTATGAAATAACTTAAGTTTGGGAGAAGGACCACGCCCAAACTCCTCCCTTCCATCATTACACGCTCTATATAAACCACTCCTCTGCCCTCACCTTCTCATGACGAAATTCGCACCGACTTAGCCATGGCTTCGTATTGCCCCTTGAATGCTCCTTCCTTACTCTCTGCCAACACAGACTTGCTTCGGACAGCTGGCTCTTCGCCAATCGCCAGCACATCCTGCTCAACATCACCTTCCCTTCATACAAACTTTTCATCACTGCAGCCTCCCTGACGCCAGTCAACTCGCAGCACTCCGCCAGCTTCTTCGGTCACATTTAGTAACTAGTTCAACTCATCCTCCTCCAAACCACACTCAGACTTCTTCTCCTCAAAAACTATTCCAAAGACATAACTTCACTTCCGCCACAACAACCATCAGTACTCGGACCCCTTTCTCTACACTCAGTCATTTTCTGCTAGCCATCTGGATTTCCCCAATGTTTGGAATTCCATCTTTTCAGTCTTATCCAACACCTCCTCGATGGAGCATCTTACCGTCTAGTGGAAATATCACCTATATGACCACTAACACCTCCAAAGATTCCATTTTCTTACTTACAATCGTTTTCTTCACCTTCCCCTAGAGTCTCATCACTCCTACTTTACAAACGCCGAGCTGCTTTTACCGCTACTCGGATAGAACTTCTCCAAATTTGTACTGGCCTCACTGGTTCTTCTGTACAGCTATCCAGCAAGCTAAACACCTCCATGAATTGACTCCCGGAATCACAAAGTGATGTTAAGAGTGTTTATTCTATGGACAGTGTGAAACTAAAAACACAAATACCACACAGAAACGCGTAAGCAAAGCATATACATGAAACCAACCATATCCTTGCTAACAATTACAATTTACTACTAAAATAAAGCTTATAAACTAAAAACAGGCATTAATTAACCACCCTTACGTACAGGGAATGCCTTTCCGAGGGCTAACAAAGAGGGATTGCGACGGATTCCAGTATTTGCAGTCCAATGTGCTCTGCCTTGGGTACTTCCTGTTCCTACTTCTGGGCTTTTTCCTGTTCACCCAGTGGGGGGCGCTAAACTAACAAAATAAATAGCCGGGGGGCAATAAACTAACAAAATAAATAGCAGAGCCAGAACAAAATTCATTGATCCATTAAGTATAAATGTAATTCATTTGCTATCCGGTGTCAACCAGAGGAGGATGGGTTTCCCCTTTTTGAGTCTGGTTCCTCTCAAGGTTTTTTCCGCTTGCTCACTGGGGGTTAGGATCCGGATTTGCTGCTTCATAACGCCATTTATCGCAAACAAACCTTGACTTGACTAGACATTTACCTGCTTATAACTTAGACTTCTCTCCTCAATTCAAGTACTATTTAATATTAACATCCAACTAGCAAACTAAACAGTTTGGCTGACCACGCTTCTCCACCTTAAGTTAAAATCACTGCTTGGTCCATATCATGAAACCTACATCGGTTTCCTCAGAACACTCGACTCTCTTCATTACAGAATCTGAATCCATCATATCATACCTGGTTTCACACTCATCTTTGCCACATCCTCTCAGTGGTTATTCTCCAGTGCATTTCTAAGGACATCCATCCAGAATTGACACGGCTTCCATGGCTTTCCATCAGGGATCCTCTGATCACATAATCTAACTCCTAGCACAACAAGCTTGTATCTCTCTAAGTTAGGACTGTAGGGGCCTGGCTCCAAATTTCAGCCACTGATGCCATCACCACCAACTTACCAGCCATCTTCCTCCTTCCTTTTGCCTTCTTTAACTTTTCAGACGTTCAAAATTTACATCGCGCTCAGCCTCATCCGACACCTCCATTTAGCTGTTTGTCAGACCTGTCTGTCCTCAAATCAAATACGTCTTCTTCAGGGACTCTCAGACCTCATTCCTCCCAGACACATCATAGTTACATTCGTTCCCAAATCAACGACCTCAGGCTGGCACGAGAAACTTGCGTCTATCTCAGCTGGAGCTTCTGGGGTCTGCCTTCAAAACCTAGCAGCAGAAGCCACCCAGAACTCCAGCCCCAAGTTTCTCGGAGTTCCCCGCCTTGCCCTGGTTTAGTGGTCCGCACTTCGCAAATAGAAGGTGAGCAACTAACTTTAAAGTGTACATAAATTTGACTAATATTTAAGAATGTGTTGAAAAGGGATGGAATGAGACACATTCATCAATCTGGGTGTTGTTGTAAAGTGTGATCAGTTCATGTTCAAGTTCATGTTCAAGTGAAATAAAAGAAAAAAAAAGTCTGTCCTCACTTATTTTATTTATTAAATTGTATTTGTATAGTTATATTATATTTGTATAGTTATTATATAATTAACAATTATATTGATATATTTTAGTATACTAATTTTATATATATACTAGAGTATATAAATAACAACACTTTTACCTTCAGGCAGACGTTACAGGAGTGTGAAGTCCAGGACCACAAGACTGACTAACAGTTTCTACTCACAGGCCATCAGGCTTGTGAACACCTCATGCACTACCACTCTAACCTCTCCCATCTGAACTGGTTTTAACTGGTCTGATTTTTAACTGCTGCTGTCAGAATACTGTTTACATTCGCTACATTCGCTGCTTATTACTTGCAACTGCTTATTTATTTATTTCTTTTTTGTTATCTTTATCTATTGGTGAAGGGAGGAGCAGCAAGTAAGAATTTCATTGTACAGTGTAACTGTCTGTTTCTGCTGTGCATATGACAATAAAACTCTTGAGTCTTAAATACATGTGCATACTTTTATAGTGCAATATTTCAACATTTATTCATATAGTAGTTTTTACCATGCATGGCAGCTTTACAGAGATACAGTTCCGAACCCCAGCTCAGTAAGTGGAGGGCTATAGTGGCACAGTAAGCTCTCTAAGAGCAGGAGGAAACCCAGCAAGTGGAAACCATCATCCTCTGGCCTACACTGTATAGCAAAACAAAGCAACAATGAATAGTTTCATATTTCTTTCATATTTCAATTTTGACTCTTTGTGGGAATGTACTGAGGTAACGCACCGTTCACGAGGGCATGTTCCACCCTGCAAGGATCAGTCCAGACTCCAAGGGTAAGTTTTGCACAGTCGCAATATTTATTTACTGGATCGGCCGACACATGGAGAACCACACCAGGACTTTATATAGCTTCAGCTACAGCTACTGTCATTCAGTCCCGTACTGGCATAACAGCAGTAATCCCCTAATCCACAATAAAATCCCCTTTTATATAGCCCCTCCAACCCCGCCCACCCATTATGCTACCATCCTGCAGGACCTGGGGGTACAATAACAAACCAAATTAACAAACAAACCAAATACAAATAACATTACACTCTCTGAATCTACTTTACAATGAACAAAACATTTAAATTCTTATTGATCTGGGCGTTTATTAGGGAGACGACACTCGAACTGCTTTAAATGATATTGTATTTTTATTGGATGGAAAACACAGCCTTAATCTTTCAAAAGCCCTAAATATGCTGTTCATATGTTTTTTATTTTGCTTAGTTTCGTTTAGTTTTTTGCTTTTATTGCAAACATGTTCCAGTTAGAGTTGAGAACCTGAATGAAATTAAGTGGAGTGTTAGAAAACCTAAAGGCCATCTGTCACAAAGCTAACACTGAGGTATCCACTGCTTCTACTTCTTTCTTTTCTTCAAGGCTGTTCAAAGCTGTACATGCTTTGTGCTCTCTGGTTCTCTTTTGAGACACAGTTGTATGTGTGCCAAATAACATAGAACTACTGATGGTGAGTACGGTTAAACTGCCACTTCCACCACACACAGATGTTTCCAACTGACAAGTAACCAAGGGCATAGGGGCGGGTGGTCGGGGGGCACATTTGCTAAAAACTAAATTTTACCTATAAGCTGATTCCACTGTAGGTAAGGTAATAAATCACTGTATGTAGTAACGTAGAACAACATTTGTGGAATTACAGTAAATTACAAATAAATAAACAAAATACAACATTATCTGTACATTTGTTTATTGTTAGATAAATCAAATTAAAGATCACTTTACAAACTAAACAAGATACTCCACATTACATGGTACTGTTGTCAGATAAATTATAGAAGAATTATACATGCAGTGTCTGGATTATATACATATGTAACTAAAAAAATATTTTATTTGGTAGCATGATGCTGAAACGAAATGGCAAAAATGTATATTAACGTTTCCTGACTAGACCAGACATTAATGTTAGACCCTCTGGAACATTCCATACTGCACTACTGAAAGCACTTCTAATGATGGAGTCCTTTTATTTATTTATACATTTATTTATTTTATTTTATTTAATGTAGTAGCAGTCTGTAGTTTGTGACATGGCCAGAGAGTAATGTAACTTCACGTTTCAGAGTGCTTTCTAACTAAAGTTAATATAAACGTTAGCTAACCCAAACCCTCCTCGTCTGTTACCATAACAACACATATATACTAACTCATAATATCAAAGCGTGTGTTATTATTGTTTCTGTGAAGTTCTACAATGAACAGTCGGTTATTTTAAGAAGCAGTTATTTTTAAAAACACACCTCTTAAACTCCTACTCCAGACTTCATCTCTTTATTCTCCAAGAGCGTCTCCGTCATGGTCAGCAGCGCTAATCTTAACTCCTTACATCAGTTCTTTTGTTTACTGTTGAATGTTTTTTTCCTCCTTTCATTGGAGATTTGTCCTTAAATGACCTACCTGGAAGCAGAACCTTTAACATATTTATAAGAGGTTAGAATACACCTTCAGGGCAGCAGTGCTACTTCTTTATCCTCTTATGTTGGACCGATTCGACTCATTACAAGACAGGGTAGGCTGAGGCTAGCTGGTTAGCATGTTGAACTTCAACGGATGTCTAAAGTAAAATGTATCCATCCGTTCTTGTCGATATTTCATTTTCAACTTCAAATAAACACAACAGATGACCTGTATTTCCTGTGAGAATTATATGATAATCGGATCAGTAGAAATGCTCCAAATCCTTTAGTCCCTTGTAATAAAACCCTCTTTCCATTGACTTACATTAAATGTTAAGAATGGTTTGGTCCTCTCCTGTAAAGTTGCTTTATTTGAGATCCATGTTTTTCTTTGGACAGTGATGATATTCTCCTGATAATTTTACTTACTTCATATGAATTACACATTTAAACCAAGCATACCCAAACGTCTCAATTTGTAGTATTTTAAGCTGCCAGGCCAACATGAAAAAGAGCTTGACTGTTATCTAATGACCTATATGATATATATGATTATTATTATTATTATTATTATAATTATTATGTTTTTAGTTACTGTTATTGTGTATATTTGTGTACATTTCTTAGCAATGTTTACCTATATCTATGCTTTATTTATAAAAATATGCAGATAAAATATTAAAAATTTTAAAGATCCCACATCACTTGTTTTAATATAAAGGTTTCATGCCGTTCACTCTCCAATCCTTATGGAACAAAGCAGCAAAAACTGCATTTTAAACTAAATGTTTTTTTGTGTGGCATATCTAGTGGAAAATGAGCCCTCCTCTAAGTTTAATTATTGCTTATGCAGCAATAAGTCTAGACATTAGATACAGTGTGTCAGGAATTCCTGACACTTCTGTACACCAGTGTTCACTGCTGTTCACTACAGAACATATATGCTGTAGAAGCTAAATTGATCATTTAGGTTCATGTGTGTATGTTTTCTCATATGTTTACTTCACCTAGTGGTCGTAACGGATGGGCCAATGTCAATAAAGACAGGTGACATTGGGGGGGCTTCCAGAGCAGGAAGACACAGTCTTTGACCAGGCTGCCACAGACAATGCACCATTTTTGTTGTTGTTGTTGTTGTTGTTGTAATCTTTGGTTTATCTTTGTAATCCTTATTTTTACTTAGGTTTGGAGTTTCTAGAAACATTATGTTCATTATTTACAATAAATAGCATGTCAAATTTGGACAACAACTTTGGATCTTTTCTGGATTTGAGGAGTCAGACATTTTTGCTCAGCCACCACAGTGGTTATCAACAGGACAGGAAATAACCACTACATATATTTAGAAACATACTTAGAAAACATTCTTATATTTATATTTATATTCATATTCAGAAACATGACTTGTATATTCTCTCATACTGCTTAGTCTTCGTTAGAATGTACTTGTGTGAGTGTATCATGTCTAATTTCAGAGGAGAACACACCCCGTAATGAGAGGTTACTGAGGTAGTCAGTTGGTGAGAAGCTTGAAACATAAGTCAACGTCTAGAAATTCTAACCTTTGTTTAGTTCTTTCTTTACAGACAGCTTTATAAATGAAGGAAAGCGGAACTGTTGCAGCCCCGCCTTTGGCCTTCAGCTTCTCACACAGTGAACAGCTTGTTTGGAAATAACCATGTGATAAGCTATCAACACAAAAACACTATTCAGGTTGTTCGTTTTCTTAACGTATTCAAACTGTCCTGTAACTACACTTTTAATCCAAAGTGTGCCTTCAGCTCAAACGCACTACATCTGTAAAAAGGTGTGGTTGAAAAGAAAAGAGATAAAATGCAAATACAAATGCAAATATTACAACTTTATTCAGTGCCGAAAGTGTACACGTCTCAGGGTTCAGTGGGTCTGTGTAAGGAGCTGAACAAAGACACACGTAAAACCAGTTTAAGCTGCATATCAACTGTACAGAATAGAAAATACTAGCATCAGAGACAGTTCAAACAAACTATAGTATATCAAGTTTAACAGAAGTGGTATTTCCTGTATCAGACACAAGAGCTCATGGGCTTCCTGATCTGTACTGTATGATTAGTAGATGAATTTAAGTGTAGCTAAAACCACCTTATATTTAGTTTTAGCAGAACACAAGGATGCAGTGTTGGCTGCAGTCACATTAGATTTATTGTGGACGTGAAAGTTTTTTACTGTAACCATTCTGACCTGAAACTGTAGTGAGAACTGACAGAGAAATGAATGGGTTAATACAGGGCATTAGAGCAAAATCATAATTTTTAAATTATTGTAACGTTTTATGTAAACGAATGCATCTAATATAATATCTGAACACAGAACACAAGCATAACAACACCGATTGAACGTGAGCTTCAGTTAAAGGCACATCAGGGACGTTCATGAACCAAGCAGTACTCAGTAGTATTAAAGCTGAACAATCGGCAGTTCTTAGGAGTAATACTGAAGCCAAAACCTCTTTGCTGTAGTAAAATGAAATACAAATTAAACCACGGTACGGGACAGGGGATGGGAACCAGCTTAACTTCTTTACATTCCTAGCTCCTTTCTTCCCCCCGTGCAGAACTCGACCTGGGGCTCTCTGGCGTGTTGCAGTCATGTGTACTAGGAAGTGGGTATTCGCGTTTCGCTCCTGCTGCAGCTCACAAACAACGTCGTTAAATTTCTAAAATGACATTTTCTAAGTCGTGGTAAACCAGAGACCAAACTACAGTCGTTACATTTCGTCAAAGTTCCCGATCTTTCCATTTCTCCGTGAAGTTTCTATCATAAGCTTATTGCTGCAGCGGACACTGACGAGGGACCGTCTATAAAGTGTGGTACTGTTCAAAAACGTACAACATCCAGGAAGAGGAGGAAAGGAGGAGCCTGCCTGCGTTATGTTTAAAGACTTAAAACGTTTTTACACAGATTATGTCAAAATCTGCTACTTTATCAAAGCTGTGGTAAACAATGCAGACATTCATCAGACAGACTTCACAAAAATCTCCTAAAACTTTACTGAGACACAACACATTAACCTACTGCAAAATAAAATAATGTGTAGTTTATTAAAACACAATCTTACAAACACACTACAATCTTTACCTTGGTATGATATTCTTTGATTTTTTGTTATTTATTAAATGTAATAAATTACTATTGTAAGACATCCACATGATGGACAGAGTACAACAGCACAACAGATGAACAAACTACAATGTTTAATTTGAAAGGGATAACTTGCTGTAACTTTAATGATTTTTTTAAAGGTAATTAATTCCTACTGTGAAACACCCAAATGACATACAGATCTAAAATCACTTGTAGTTTATAGAGACCCAACAGACAAGCATACTACAACTCTTTGTTTGGTAAGATATGCTTCACTTCAATTTTACTTAATTTTTATAATTTAAAGAATCACTACTATGAAAGATCTTAATGACTTGTAGATGTAGATCACTTGTAGTTTACTGAGATCCATCAGGTGAACATACTACAGCTCTCTTTTTGTTAAAATATGCTTTGGTTGAATTTTACTTAATTTTTATAATAAAACAATTACTACTGTGATTGTAGTACAGCTCTAAAATCTCTTGTAATGTATAGACACCCATCAGTCAAACATACTACAAGTCTTTGTTGAGATGTATTTCGATGGAATTTTAGTTAATTTTTTAAATAAAAAAATCACTACAGTAAATCATCCAAATAACATACAGATCTAAAATCACTTGTAGTTTACAGAACCCCCTTAGACGAACATACTACAACTCTTTGTTTGCTAAGATATGTTTTGGTAAAATCTTTAATTCAGTAATGTAAAACATCCAAATGAGATACAGATGTAAAATCACTTCTAGTGTACAGAGACCCATCATATGAACATACTACAACTCTTTGTTCGGTATTATATGCTTCGGTTGAATTTTAGTTAATTTTTTATAATAAAACAATTAATATTGTAAAACATCTAAATGATATATATATATATATATATATATATATATATATATATATATATATATATATATATATATATATATATATATATATATATAATCACGTGTATTGTAAAGAGAGCTTTTTCACAAACATACTACAACTCTTTGGTAAGATATGATTTGGTTGATTTTTTTGTTAATTTTTGTATGTAAAAACTTACTAATATAAAACATCTAAATGACATATGGATCTAAAATCTGTTCTACTGTACAGACTCCTTTGCACAACTCTTTTTTTGGTTGAATTTATTTTTTTGGTATTGTCATTTTTATATTTAATACATTTCTACTGTGAAACTGCATGTCCTTATTGGTAAGGATTTTGCTTTGGTTGGATATTAGTTAATTTTCTTAATGATAAAAAAACTACTTCAAAACATCCAATTGACATACAAATCTAAAACCAATTATATTGTACCTGCTGACAAACATACTACAACCTTTAGGTTTGTGCAATATTATTATTTTTTACTTTAAATGATTTTTTTATGTGGCAAAGTCCTACTGTGAGACATCTAAATGATAAATAGAACTAAAACCACCAGTAGTGCATGGAAATCAATCGGACAAATATACTACAACTTTTATTTTGGTAAGATTTGACTTTAATTTTAGCTACTGTTTTGATATATACACTCTTTGGTAGGAACATGGAGTCACTTTACTGGATTTAAAATTGGGAATTACTTTAGTTATTTTTCATTTTCGTGTGAATTTGTTCATACTATTAAAATGATGTTATTTAAATATTGGAAGTTATATTATATTTATTAAATGAACTCAGATCAGGCTTATTTTGTCCGTTCTAACAGAATACGCTGCATAAAATGTATTTATCATATGTTCTGTTATCTCTATAGGTGTTTTGGATTTTAGTTAGTGACGCCACCTTGTGGCTGCCTATTGTAAGAAGGAAACAGGAAATAGGAAGTAATATCTATTCAGTTCTAATACTTTGCACAAGGCATTTGAGGTCGTTGATGTTGCCACAATCTTGCTGCATCCTGTTTCAGGACTCATTCAATGCATTTACAGCAAGTGAATTTGTAAATTGACATTGTATTGATGTAAAGGAGGCATAATTTAAGAGAAATCTTGTTTATTTTGTTAGCTGATGGTAGCAGCTATGTCTAAAGACATCCAGCGGATGTCTAAAGAAAAAATGTGTGCATCCGTTCTTGTCGATATTTCATTTTCAACTTCAAATAAACACAACAGATGACCTGTATTTCCTGTGAAAATTATATGATGATCGGATCAGTAGAAATGCTCCAAATCCTTTAGTCCCTTGTAATAAAACCCTCTTTCCATTGACTTACATTAAATGTTAAGAATATTTTGGTCCTCTCCTGTAAAGTTGCTTTATTTGAGATCCATGTTTTTCTTTGGACAGTGATGATATTCTCCTGATAATTTTACTTACTTCATATGAATTACACATTTAAACCAAGCATACCCAAACGTCTCAATTTGTAGTATTTTAAGCTGCCAGGCCAACATGAAAAAGAGCTTGACTGTTATCTAATGACCTATATGATATATATGATTATTATTATTATTATTATAATTATTATGTTTTTAGTTACTGTTATTGTGTATATTTGTGTACATTTCTTAGCAATGTTTAGCTATATCTATGCTTTATTTATAAAAATATGCAGATAAAATATTAAAAATTTTAAAGATCCCACATCACTTGTTTTAATATAAAGGTTTCATGCCGTTCACTCTCCAATCCTTATGGAACAAAGCAGCAAAAACTGCATTTTAAACTAAATGTTTTTTGTGTGGCATATCTAGTGGAAAATGAGCCCTCCTCTAAGTTTAATTATTGCTTATGCAGCAATAAGTCTAGACATTAGATACAGTGTGTCAGGAATTCCTGACACTTCTGTACACCAGTGTTCACTGCTGTTCACTACAGAACATATATGCTGTAGAAGCTAAATTGATCATTTAGGTTCATGTGTGTATGTTTTCTCATATGTTTACTTCACCTAGTGGTCGTAATGGATGGGCCAATGTCAATAAAGACAGGTGACATTGGGGGGGTTTCCAGAGCAGGAAGACACAGTCTTTGACCAGGCTGCCACAGACAATGCACCATTTTTGTTGTTGTTGTTGTTGTAATCTTTGGTTTATCTTTGTAATCCTTATTTTTACTTAGGTTTGGAGTTTCTAAAAACATTATGTTTATTATTTACAATAAATAGCATCTAAAATTTGGACAACAACTTTGGATCTTTTTTGGATTTGAAGAGTCAGACATTTTTGCTCAGCCACCACAGTGGTTATCAACAGGACAGGAAATAACCACTACATATATTTAGAAACATACTTAGAAAACATTCTTATATTTATATTTATATTCATATTCAGAAACATGACTTGTATATTCTCTCATACTGCTTAGTCTTCGTTAGAATGTACTTGTGTGAGTGTATCATGTCTAATTTCAGAGGAGAACACACCCCGTAATGAGAGGTTACTGAGGTAGTCAGTTGGTGAGAAGCTTGAAACATAAGTCAACGTCTAGAAATTCTAACCTTTGTTTAGTTCTTTCTTTACAGACAGCTTTATAAATGAAGGAAAGCGGAACTGTTGCAGCCCCGCCTTTGGCCTTCAGCTTCTCACACAGTGAACAGCTTGTTTGGAAATAACCATGTGATAAGCTATCAACACAAAAACACTATTCAGGTTGTTCGTTTTCTTAACGTATTCAAACTGTCCTGTAACTACACTTTTAACCCACAGTGTGCCTTCAGCTCAAACGCACTACATCTGTAAAAAGGTGTGGTTGAAAAGAAAAGAGATAAAATGCAAATACAAATGCAAATATTACAACTTTATTCAGTGCCGAAAGTGTACACGTCTCAGGGTTCAGTGGGTCTGTGTAAGGAGCTGAACAAAGACGCACGTAAAACCAGTTTAAGCTGCATATCAACTGTACAGAATAGAAAATACAAGCATCAGAGACAGTTCAAACAAACTATAGTATATCAAGTTTAACAGAAGTAGTATTTCCTGTATCAGACACAAGAGCTCATGGGCTTCCTGATCTGTACTGTATGATTAGTAGATGAATTTAAGTGTAGCTAAAACCACCTTATATTTAGTTTTAGCAGAACACAAGGATGCAGTGTTGGCTGCAGTCACATTAGATTTATTGTGGACGTGAAAGTTTTTTACTGTAACCATTCTGACCTGAAACTGTAGTGAGAACTGACAGAGAAATGAATGGGTTAATACAGGGCATTAGAGCAAAATCATAATTTTTAAATTATTGTAACGTTTTATGTAAACGAATGCATCTAATATAATATCTGAACACAGAACACAAGCATAACAACACCGATTGAACGTGAGCTTCAGTTAAAGGCACATCAGGGACGTTCATGAACCAAGCAGTACTCAGTAGTATTAAAGCTGAACAATCGGCAGTTCTTAGGAGTAATACTGAACCCAAAACCTCTTTGCTGTAGTAAAATGAAATACAAATTAATCCACGGTACGGGACAGGGGATGGGAACCAGCTTAACTTCTTTACATTTCTAGCTCCTTTCTTCCCCCCGTGCAGAACTCGATCTGGGGCTCTCTGGCGTGTTGCAGTCATGTGTACTAGGAAGTGGGTATTCGCGTTTCGCTCCTGCTGCAGCTCACAAACAACGTCGTTAAATTTCTAAAATGACATTTTCTAAGTCGTGGTAAACCAGAGACCAAACTACAGTCGTTACATTTCGTCAAAGTTCCCGATCTTTCCATTTCTCCGTGAAGTTTCTATCATAAGCTTATTGCTGCAGCGGACACTGACGAGGGACCGTCTATAAAGTGTGGTACTGTTCAAAAACGTACAACATCCAGGAAGAGGAGGAAAGGAGGAGCCTGTCTGCGTTATGTTTAAAGACTTAAAACGTTTTTACACAGATTATGTCAAAATCTGCTACTTTATCAAAGCTGTGGTAAACAATGCAGACATTCATCAGACAGACTTCACAAAAATCTCCTAAAACTTTACTGAGACACAACACATTAACCTACTGCAAAATAAAATAATGTGTAGTTTATTAAAACACAATCTTACAAACACACTACAATCTTTACCTTGGTATGATATTCTTTGATTTTTTTGTTATTTATTAAATGTAATAAATTACTATTGTAAGACATCCACATGATGGACAGAGCACAACAGATGAACAAACTACAATGTTTAATTTGAAAGGGATAACTTGCTGTAACTTTAATGATTTTTTAAAGGTAATTAATTCCTACTGTGAAACACCCAAATGACATACAGATCTAAAATCACTTGTAGTTTATAGAGACCCAACAGACAAGCATACTACAACTCTTTGTTTGGTAAGATGTGCTTCAAAGATCTGCCCCCTTGACTGGAAGGGGAGAGGACGCTGGCGTGGTCTGTTCGCCGCTTCTCCTACCTGAGTCTGCCCGAGTTTTCTTAACTTTTTCGAGTTCGACACTCTATATAAACGTTAAGTACGCTTTCGGATCTCACTCTACCGATTCTGGACGTCTTTACCCACCTTTTGTTGGAAATTCATCACAGCATATCACTGCCTGGAAACTCCCTCACCGGACTGTCGCAGCCGCCGTATGGACTCCACCTAAGCAACTTCTCTGCTGGTATAGTCTGCCTGACTCCGGGATTAAGAGTGCCCGTAGCTGAGCCCTTGCTGTTCATGCACGGTGTAAACACCAAGTGATAAGCTATACTCCCCATGATGTTGAAGTATTCGGTCAGTCAGCTGATGAAATTCAACAATTTCACTACTCCAGCATGCATAGCAGTCATTAAACAACTTGAACTCCTCCGCCGACCTCGCTACATTCATAGGAGCTTGCGGAGAAAGTTTGTTTACTCTGGGCACGCCATTCCATCCATCTGGTCAGCTGTGCGCACCGTCGCACCACAAACTCGTCATCAGAACGCTGCTGCTACTCACACTAGTAACGCAGGGGTTCCCATGGAAACGCTATTCGCGGAGCGGAGTGGATTTCAGTGTTCTTCAGCCTGTGCGGAGACCCAGCGCTTCATCCAATATCAAAATTGAATTATTTAATACACAATCATTAACAAATAAGTCCTGTCTCATACATGACCACATTCTGGAAAAATGCTTGGATTTAATGTGTCTTACAGAAACCTGGCATCAACCAGAAATGTTTTCAATATTAAATGAGACCTGTCCTTCTGGCTACAGCTACCTTCAGAAAGCCCGCAGCACGGGTCGTGGTGGTGGTCTGGCTACTATCTACCGCAGTGATCTGGACTTGTCCTATTTGCCTCTGCCTGAGCTTTCCTCTTGCGAATGCCTGGCGTTTAGATGTAAACTGCCATCTCCGGTGACAACACTTCTCATTTATCGGCCTCCCAAACCAAACCCATCCTTCATGCCTGAGACACAACCCCTGCTAATATAATTATACTTGGGGATATCAACATTCATGTCAACAATCCGTCCTGCCGCTTTGCAGCTGAATTTCTCCAACTGCTGGACTGTTTCAGTCTAAGGCAACTTGTCCCATCACTTGTAGTTTACTGAGATCCATCAGGTGAACATACTACAGCTCTCTTTTTGTTAAAATATGCTTTGGTTGAATTTTACTTAATTTTTATAATAAAACAATTACTACTGTGATTGTAGTACAGCTCTAAAATCTCTTGTAATGTATAGACACCCATCAGTCAAACATACTACAAGTCTTTGTTGAGATGTATTTCGATGGAATTTTAGTTAATTTTTTAAATAAAAAAATCACTACAGTAAATCATCCAAATAACATACAGATCTAAAATCACTTGTAGTTTACAGAACCCCCTTAGACGAACATACTACAACTCTTTGTTTGCTAAGATATGTTTTGGTAAAATCTTTAATTCAGTAATGTAAAACATCCAAATGAGATACAGATGTAAAATCACTTCTAGTGTACAGAGACCCATCATATGAACATACTACAACTCTTTGTTCGGTATTATATGCTTCGGTTGAATTTTAGTTCATTTTTTATAATAAAACAATTAATATTGTAAAACATCTAAATGACATATATATATATATATATATATATATATATATATATATATATATATATATATATATATATATATATATATATATATATATATATAAAATCACTTGTATTGTAAAGAGAGCTTTTTCACAAACATACTACAACTCTTTGGTAAGATATGATTTGGTTGATTTTTTTGTTAATTTTTGTATGTAAAAACGTACTAATATAAAACATCTAAATGACATATGGATCTAAAATCTGTTCTACTGTACAGACTCCTTTGCACAACTCTTTTTTTGGTTGAATTTATTTTTTTGGTATTGTCATTTTTATATTTAATACATTTCTACTGTGAAACTGCATGTCCTTATTGGTAAGGATTTTGCTTTGGTTGGATATTAGTTAATTTTCTTAATGATAAAAAAAACTACTTCAAAACATCCAATTGACATACAAATCTAAAACCAATTATATTGTACCTGCTGACAAACATACTACAACCTTTAGGTTTGTGCAATATTATTATTTTTTACTTTAAATGATTTTTTTATGTGGCAAAGTCCTACTGTGAGACATCTAAATGATAAATAGAACTAAAACCACCAGTAGTGCATGGAAATCAATCGGACAAATATACTACAACTTTTATTTTGGTAAGATTTGACTTTAATTTTAGCTACTGTTTTGATATATACACTCTTTGGTAGGAACATGGAGTCACTTTACTGGATTTAAAATTGGGAATTACTTCAAATTAGTTATTTTTCAGTTTCGTGTGAATTTGTTCATACTATTAAAATGATGTTATTTAAATATTGGAAGTTATATTATATTATATTTATTAAATGGTAGCAGCTAAGCTTATACTTGCATGTGATGCTTGCATTGTCATGTCTGTAATGTGACATATTTGTGTTTGTTACAGTTTTACAAAAAATGACTGTTTAAGTAAATAACTGGAAGAGAAATGCTGTTTCTTCTGGAGTTATTTGGATAGATGTTTACGCTGACTGGATAGCTAGGCACAGGGATTTCTAGTGAGGCCAGTACAGTAAAAAGACAGCAACGCTTCAAGTTGTACATTTAGGAGAGCAAATCACATGGAACGTCGACCATCACTTAAACTGCAGCTCTTTTTTATTATGGCTGGGAGCCACAGCAGTGCTAAAAGTATCAAGGAAGAAAATGAGGATATGCATTCTCTCCTTACCTGTTCAAGTAGGGTGTCAACCAGTTCTAAGGCTAGTCTGGTTATTGCTCGAGCAAGGGCAAAGGCCGAAACAGCCCAAGCCAAGCCCGTCTTTATGCTACCTTTGAAGCCCTACAAGTCGAGAAATAAAGAGATGCTGCTCAGGCTGAAGCAGAAATGCTGGAAGCCGGTTTAATTGAATCCAATTTAGGGTCTGCAGCCACGCCTTCTTTTCCATTTTGACCTCAGAAATGCCTGCAGCGCACAGAGAATTATATAAATGAGCAATCTCGCATCAATTCCACAGCCCAGTCTGCTGCAGAAGACAAAGAAGCAGCAAACACATTTCATGCTCCCAGCATTGAAGACCAAAGTGAACTTACCAGCAATGTGTATGGAGCCTGTCCCATTAAACGAGAAGAACATGTGATGGGCAACAAAGGATAAAAGCCATACGCTCAACATCACTCTCCCACTCATCTACATGGGGCTTACAGCACTACCCCCACCAGTCATGACCTCGCCAAGTGTCTAGCTCGCAACCAGCTGGTCCAGACAGGCTTAACCACCTTTGATGATAAGCCAGAGAACTATTGGGCCTGGAAATCATCCTTTCAGAATGCCATTGCTGGATTAGATCTGACAGCAGGAGAACAGTTTGATCTTCTCAGTACATGGCTTGGTACAGAGTCACCTGAACAGGTTAGTTGGATAAAGGCAGCCAACATTAAAAATGGACTGGGACAGACTAGAAGAGACATATGGCTTACCTGAAGCCATCAAACAATCTCTTCTCACTGAACTCGAGAAATTTCCAAAGGTGACCAACAAAGATCCCCAAAAGCTCCAGGACTTAGGAGATCTGCTGCTGAAGCTTAAAGCTGCAAAGCTGAATGACTACCTACCAGGCATGTCATACCTGCATACCACCAGAGGGAGAAGTTACCATATAATCTCCACAAAAAGTGGATGTTGTTTGGGTCCAGATACAAACTTGAACACCAGGTCAGCTTTCCTCCTTTTTCTGTGTTTGTTGGATCGTGTGGACAGAAGGCAGGGCGCATACAGACCCCAGCTTTACCAGGAAACCTGGTATCCGCCTCATTTTGGAGTCTATTATCCAAAAAAGCTGGAGCAGATCCGCATTGTTTTCGATTCTAGTGCATCAAGGGATCTCTCTCAATGATGTACTGCTCAGAGGCCCTGACATGAATAACACCCTGGTAGATGTACTTATCAGGTTCAGAAAGGAACTTGTGGCCATCACAGCTGATATCCAGCACATTTCACTGTTTCCTAGTGAAAGAGCAGCAGCAACTCCTCAAAATTCACAAAGCTGAAAGTCCAGCAAATTATAACGGACTACAGCTGGGCATTAATGCAGTGTGCTCCCAGGATTTAATAAAGAATCCATATATGCATACCTGGACAGGTCATATGTGGTTTGTTAGAGGACAAAGAGCTGGGTGGAAGTAAAAAGGTTCACATTACTGCACATCTGCTCAGCAAGTGCAAGCATGTATTATCATGCTTGAAAGCCTAATATTGAAAAAACCTGGATCTTGATAAAATACCAGAAAATGGTGGAGATAAAGATCAGCAGCGGCATGCCACAACATTTGTAGGCAGCTCTCCATTTTCACTATATTTCCGAAAGATTCTTGAGGATGTCAAGACCATGCTGAAAGAAAATGGGGAAGGGCGGCATGAAGACAACCCCTACTACTAAAGGTCCTGTTTGAAAACTACCTTGCCATATTTCCATTGTGGAGTGGGATTATGCTTGGAAAAAAAGAATGATTTTTAGGCAAGACCAGAGACACAAACTGTCATGTGGAGGCATGGTTTGTAATAGTCAAGCATACCAATCTACAAAAAACAAGAAGACTGCGACCAGGTGACTATTTACAGAAAATGTACAGTTCTGTTCAGGGCAGGTACATGAAACACATAATGCAGCATGGTTTGCCTGAGCACCTCCTAATTAAACCCATGAGATCTAAAGACATCTCTCACACTCAAGAGGTATGGGCCAAAAAAGACGAGTCTAAACAGACAGGAGTCAGAGAATCAAAGTATTAAAGACCCACAAAAACTGTAGCCTGCTAAAACAAAAGGTTGTAGAAGATGCATGTGGCATGTGGCACCCCAGCCAGTGTACACTTACAATATACTCTTGTTTAAAGAAGATATTTATGAGTGAAGACGCTTTAAATGTTAAATAACCTTAATATATTGAGTTATATTAAGAAGTATATACCAATATAATTATGCATTGGTTTTTTTAAACTTTGAAGAGGTTCTTCACAGTCTTCTCATTCATGAAAATGTTTATATAAACATCCACCAACAAGTGTCTCTTGTATGTTACTCATTCTGGCACATTTTTAAATAGTGTAGTGGTGTTTTTAACGTGTCTTACATAACATTAACATCTTGTTATTCATTCTATTTTATTAAAATTTCTTCATGTTGTTTAGGCCAGAGTCTTGTGGGAAAAGAAGGAAAATTAAGTGGTTGTTGCTGTTGTCAAATCCAGAGACAATGTTTGCAGTTTTTCATTGAGACAGAGATTTTCTAACACTGAAGCCCCATAATTTGTTAAATGGCGAGGTAATTAAAAGTTTACAGAACAGGTTAAGTAGGTTTTCCAATCTGTGTCTATTGCTTAGTATTGCTTGATTTCTAACGTTATTCTTTCATATTTAAACAATAGAATGCTGTATCCGTCATTCTAAATGCAAAGGACAGTGTTTCACGACTCTATCAACTGAATCATTACACTGTGGGTGTAATTTAATTTGGACATAGAGAGCAAGTGATGCGTCAGGGTTTGAAGAATGTAAGTGACATAATAAAAAAATTAACAAAACTTTGTGCTCATATAACTAGAATATTCAATTTTTCAGTTGAATTATATTTATATTTACTTAACACAATGTAGAGCATAAATGTATATGATGACTTCTTCTGAAATGTTTATTTTTACACTTCTTTCTACAGGCTAACTTTGATGCATATAATAGGGCCATTGGGTTTGTCAACATAAACAACAGCCATTGGAAATGTGTGGTTGGTGGTCTACATATATTCTGCACTGGTAGCACTGTGTGACTAACATATGAGTAAATTACTGCATATAAAATGAACAATAATATGTAGATAGTTGACAGAAAGTAACAAGGATAAAAAAATAAAAATGCTAATTCAAATTTGCTTTACTGCACGGCATTGTTTGTGATGACATGACTGCTGACAAGGAACTATATAACATATAGAAAGACCTATACCAACAAGTTTCAGTTGTTTAGTTGTCATGCTCTATGGCGAATCGTTTCTGGAAACCCTTAAAGATTCTATGTAACTTTCATTTAAAAAGGTTCTAAGTACTTATCATTGTGTATGTGTTTGGGTTTTTTTGTGTGGGGACGGGGGTCTCCAATATTTTCATGCCCTGTCAAAGCAGATTTTTGTGGTGGATCCAGCAAACAGAAGCAGCTCAGGAGGATCAAATATAGAGCCTTAAGGATCCTACCCAAAAATGTGGCATCAAGAACTACAGACGTTATTGGGGTTAGTAATTAGTGATGGGCCGATCCAGTGTTTTTCAATTCCAATCCGATACCGATATATAACTGCCAATACAGTTATACAGTCAATACTGATACCGATACCAATACAAATATCGATATAAGGGCTCTTTAGTTTATTATCATTGGTACTATGTTTAAGGTTACATAATGAGGCTGAAATAGACACAGCACTTAGAAGAGTACACACATGTGTTTAATATAAATGCATTCCAAGGGCATATACAAACACAATAGATTCCTTTCATATAAAATATTTAAAACACAAAACTGAAATAAACATCTTATGTATCAAAACCTTTCTAGTATGCTAAATACACCAATATGACTGACTGCATGATCTAAACAGCTCAAGTATTAAGAAAATTGTATCAGCAGCAACTTCAACAAGATTTCTAATAGTTGAAATAATGTGCAAAACTAAATAGAAATGAAATAGAAAATGGATCGGTAAGTGGATCAGCCGCATTCACCCGATATCCGATACGTTAAATTACGTCAATATCGGCCCTGATTTTCGCCCTCAGTCTATTACAGAGTGGATCAGACACAGCAGTACTGCTGCTAATACATATCCAGTGGCAGGCCTGAATATTAATTAATATTGACTGATGTTAATCCCAGTATTCTGTTGTATCTTTGTTTTTGCTGTCAGAATGAAGAGGGAGACCAGTTCAAAGCTTTTTTATTTTTGGGATTGCGGTACCGACGTTTCTCTGAGCTCTCACACCCTGGTCTAGGCTGTATGGTCCCTTTATAGGTCTGTACTTCTGCTTTCTCGGCCCCTGGGCTGCCTCTGGGCAAGTCGTTATCTCCTGGTTCTTGAGCCCAGAAGGTCTAATACACACAATCCATTTAAATAATAAACACCAATCTAACAACAACATTTAAACTTGGCTATTTATTTTAGATCCAGCTCAATTAGTGTTAAAACATTTTTAAGTGTCTAAAAGCTTTGCACAGTATTGTACATTTGTTGTTCAGTCATGGGACACAAATGTGTATGTGAAAAACAATAAGGAAGGGAGCTGCCCATGGCTCCAGTAAGGAGAAGCTGGGAACAGGGTAGTGTTGACATCCTACACTTCAAGTGATTTTACATTTGTATGTCATTAAAGTAACTAAAATTCAACCATGGTATATCTTACCAAACAAAGAGTTGTAATATGTTCTTCAGATGGCTCTTTGTGAACTACAACTCAATTTGGATCTGTATGTGATTTGAGGGTTTCAGTAGTGATTTTTTTATTATAAAAATTAACTAAAATTCAACCAAAAGATATTTTACCAAACAAAGAGTTGTGGTATGTTCATTTTATGGGCCTCCATACACCACAAGTGATTTTAGATCTGTATCTCATTTGGATGTTACAGTAGTAATTTATTTATTTTTAAAAAATCACAAAAATTCAACCAAAGCATAACTAACCAAGGAAAGAGTTGTAGTATGTTTGACTGATGGGTCTCTGTAAACTTGTAAAGTGATTTTAGATCTGTATGTCATTTGGGTGTTTTACAGCAGTATATACACTAAAATTCTACTAAAGCATATCTTACCAAACAAAGAGAGCTGTGTCATTTGGGTGTTTTACAGTAGTGATATTTTTATCATTAAAATTAAGTAAAATTCAACTGAAGCCTAGTTTAACAAAGAGTTGTAGTATGTTTGACTGATGGGTCTCTATAAACTACAAATGATTTTAGAACTCTATGTTATTTGGGTGTTTCACAGTAGTAATTTTTTTATTATAGAAATTAAGTAAAATTCAACCGAAGCATATTTTATTATATGGTTTTCTCACAGTAGGAATCGATTATCTTTAAAAATCATTATATTTCCACCAAGTCATACCTTATAAAATTAAACATTGTACCATGTTTATCTCTTGTGTCTCTTAATGCTACAAGCAATCTGCATTCTGTACATCATGTGGATAGCTCACAGTAGTAATTTATTACATTTAATAAATAACGTGGAGGAGGACACGTGACCGTGACGTCATCCAGTGGGGGTTTCTGGGAAATGGAGTCCCTTGGTGAAACCGGTTCAGGCAACGTGACGGTAAGTTCATGTGTTGAGTCTCAGTAAAGTTTTAGGAGTTTTTTGTTACGTCTTTGATGTATGCCTGCATTGTTTGCCACCGCTTTGGTAAAGTAGCAGATTTTTACATAATCTGTGTATTTCAGTACGTTTCGAGTATTTAAAAATAACACAGATAGGCTCATCCTTTCTCTGGATTTTGTACGTTTTTAAACAATACCGCACTTTACAGATGGTCCCTTGTCGCTTTAGCGCCTGCTGCAGCAATACGTCTATGATAGAAACTGCTCGGAGAAACGAAAAAATCGAGAACTTTAAAGAAATCTGACGATTATATTTTGTTCTCTGGTTTACCACGACTTACTCAATGTTGTTTCAGAGATTGTTTGTGAGCTGCAGCAGGATCGAAATGCGAATATCCGCCGCATATCCAATATCAACCTAACTTTACCGAGCTGTGACTTTTACCGCACCGTGTACCTTCGGATCAAGTGCACTACACTTTGCTACCCTAAAGAAAAGATGTGGTGGAAAAAAGGATAAAATACATTCAAATTACAGATGCATTCAACTTTTGTTACAACTTTTATTCAGTATGAAGGTCTACAGATGTTTCCAGGTTCAGTTATTCTGGGAGCTCAATTAGTCTGTAGAAAAGGGGAAATATGCTGGTGTTATTTTTTATAATTAATTCTAAATTTAAAAGGCGTACAAGTGGTGAGAAACCAGCCTAACTTTCCATTTTAATCATTCTCTCCATATGAAAGGATCTGGCGCTCTCTGGCGAGACAGGGTTTTGATATAGTTTGATAAGACAACCAATTATGAGGTGAAATAAAATATTGCTTATTAGTAACCAAAAATTCAATAAAGAGGAACTAACTGTGCTTGTGATTGAGTTTCTTTTTAATGCCCGGAGCTGGGTTTGAACCGACCACCTTTGCTAGACGAGGCGCAACCGTGCCTCGCCGGCGTCGCCCTCTGCTGGTAGGAGGCATAACAGGCCGATTACAGTTTGGGTCTTCTAAAAAGACTCAACACTTCTCTACTGGCTCCCCAGAGTTACTGAACAAAAATAATAAGTGATGGTCACATTTATTATATAGGACTATAGCTATATACTAGTAAATTGTAGATAGGACTATCTTTTCTTTGGTATTTAGTTTATTAAACTGTAAACACTGTTTGACCAGAGCAGTGGCGAATCTAGGATTTTTCTGAGTAAGGGCCATCAAGGGGCCACAATATTCATAAAGGGGCCAAGTATTTGTCCAACATCCTTGCACACAATTCCCGATTTTGGTCAGGTCTATACATTACCCAGTCAAACCATGTTCAAACACTTGAATGTAATTAAATTTACATGCATTTTTATTGTACATAGACAAAATACTCTCAAACACGTACAGCATGTGAGAAAATCCATCATTTTATTCATTTTTAAAATCAAATCCTGTCCCAGTTTGTGGCTAAAACACAAACATAACTCAAGGCATGTATTCTGCTGAAACCATGTTGTCTATAAGGCCACATTATTATTTGTTTAAAAATGAAGGAAAGACTTGAAAGCTTGAAATATAAACTTGAGTCGTGATAGATGTGGTGATATATGAACCAATAAAAATTAAAGCCATTACATTAAAGTTATCCCTTACAAAAAAGAAGTTTATTCAAGTGTACCATTAGTTTACTTTTAAACTAAAAGGTAGTGAGTATGCTTTCAGTTTACTTTTTATGTACTTCTCGTGATATACTAAATACTGTTACATTTAAGTATGCTTGAGTTATACTGACAAGTATAGAAGAGTCTAAGTATATTTGGCCTTTACTTGTACTTAATCTTTTGATTGAGATAGTAGAAGTAAGTATTCTTGCTCTGCACAAAAACACATCCAGTACAATATTGATTTAAAATTTGATTTATAAAGATTTATAAAGATACAAATATGTTTCTTAATCTGAGTGTCTTGTTTATTTTACGTGTGTCCACTGGTGAGTAAGTGAAGGTTGTTAATATTCTATTTTAAGTAGTAAAAAAACACCCGTAAATCTACTCATATACTTTAAAGTACAACACTAATATAAGCAGTAAATTATTAGTATTATGTTGAGTTCACTTAAAGAAAACGTACAAGCTAGTAAACTAACAGTAAACCCTTAAGTTTACTTTTAGTGTAGTAGTAAACTAGTCTACTTGGTTTACTACTCTTACACTTACGCAAGTGTACTTAAAAGTATACTTTTAAAATCTAGTAAGTGGGCCAATTTAGTCCCAAGAAGTATTAAAATAGTACATATACGAGTGTACTACTAGTACAGTGACATTAGTATAGTAACTACATAAAGTATACTTAATAAAATGAACTATAAGTATACTTATTTTCTGTAAGGGATGGTAAATCTGATCAACATGGGGTGTGGAATTCAGTGAACTTGTGTGCCACTTCACAAGATAATAATATCAGACATTTCATACATTACAGCATTAACTGTTGTTGCTCTCCCTAAACGATTTCTGTCTTGATGAGGGACTGAAGGTGCCATGCTCCTGACCAGCCTCTGGTCTACAGTCTCCTCTCCCTTACAGAAAATAAGTATACTTAAAGTTCATTTTATTAAGTACACTTTATGTAGTTACTATACTAATGTCATTGTACTAGTAGTACACTTGTATATGTACTATTTTAATACTTCTTGGGACTAAATTGGCCCACTTTCTAGTTTTTAAAAGTATATTTTTAAGTACAGTTTAAGTGTAAGAGTAGTAAACCATGTATACAACTAGTTTACAGCTGTTGTACTGAAACTACACTAAAAGTAAACTTAAGGGTTTACTGTTAGTTTACTAGCTTGTACGTTTTCTTTAAGTGAACTTAATACTTATAATTTACTGCTTATATTATTGTTGTACTTTAAAGTATATGAGTAGATTTACAGGGTTTTTTTCTACTTAAAATAGAACTTAACAACGTTTACTTACTCACCAGTGGACACACGTAAAATAAACAAGACACACTCAGATTAAGATTTGGAATGGAATGGCATCCACCTATAATCTGATCATTGCTCTCGGGCAAAGGACAGATGAGTGACAGGACAGGGGCACCTCAGGGGGCCGATCAAATTTCAGCTGGGGCCAGTGCCCCTGTGGCCCGATCCCTAGAACCGCCAGTGGACCAGAGGAGGATGGTTTAAGACTCCCTTTGTGAGTCTTGGTTCCTCCCAAGGTTTCTTCCTCCAGTCTGAGGGAGTTTATCTTGCCACTGTTGCCTCTGGCTTGCTCACAGGGGGGGATATATGTTGTAACTGCCTGTTTTTAAACCATCTGTAAAGCTGCTTTGTTACAACACCCATAAATGGACATTTGCCATCTGACTTTTATTATTGTTGTCTTTGTCATTTGTCTCTTTTATTACAGATATTTATGTATTTGTTAAATTAAATACAGTGAAGCTGAACTTTCACATACTGAATTAATGTATTTGTAAAACCAACAAAAAACCTCAAAGAATTAGGTTCCCATTTGGAACAGCAGATTTACAACATTTCTTCTCGGCGTAACAGGCACGGTTGTAGTAATACATGTAGCAGCATTACTCAATCAGGATACAAAAAAAGTAGTAATAACAGACCTGAAGCATTGCATTCAAACTCAAACTCGTTATCTTCTGCACTTTTATTGGTAAATATGTCATAAATCTCTAGATTTAGAGGGTTTTTTTTTAATGTTGGGGGTGTTTTGGGGGTCTGTCACTAGGATATACACAGTCCAGTCAGAATATTCCAAAGATCATACAGATGGACTTGTAGTTAAGATAAGATAATCCTTTATTAGTCCCACAGTGGGGAAATTCAGTGTTACAAGGGAGAGCATAGCACTCAGTACACAAAATAAATAAATATACATAATAAAAAGTCAAGAACTCTTAAGAAGAAGAATTATATTTACAAATAATTGCATATTAACTCACATTAATTGTACAGGTGGCATGGAAAATCATTCAGGGGGAAAGGGGGGGGGGGGTATTCTCCAGCATGGATACCAGCTTGACTAACATCCTCCTACATATATATATATTGCTACTGGTCCTGTCTTCCCCTACAAATGCGACAAATGCAAACCAAATTTCTTTTGTTTCTATTTTTTACATTCAGCTTACACACAAGAATCTACAAACCTCACACAGCATTTAGAAACTGCTGCTGATCTTCCACTGTAAAATGAAGGGGAACAAGGTAGAAGTGGAAAGTGTCTGCTTTTAGGGGTCTCGTGTAAACAGAAACCTTTTTGTTAACTTAAGTTTAAGTAATAAAGCTTCTGTTGTTTTTACAGATATTAGAGGTTTCTGTTTTCAAGAGTGAAAGAAAATTACAGGTGAGTATTTTATATGACTGTAGTGACAAACTACTTAAAAGAAATAACTTTTGTATATAATGTGCTGACTGGTTTCTACTGCGTGATTTGTCATATAGCACCAATAGCGAAGCCGTATATGTCAGTGGCAAATTTTTTTTCTTCAGTTGGCAGTTTTTAAGTTTTCACAACCGAAAAACATCAAAGGAGTGTATTTTGTACACATCTGAGAAATGAAGGAGCCGTTGGGCATGCAAAACCCAAACATGTAAACATTTGGGGTGGGTGACACTGACACTGGTTGTTATCTGGAAACTGAATGAATTTCAGAATTTTCTGACACTTACTTTTTACATTCATTAATTATTTATTTGATGTATTTTTATGTATTAAGTGACAAGTTTCAGCCCAAACTGTATTTTTTTTCTTTTTCAAATGATTGAATTCCGCTGATACTTTACATTTCAAGTCAATTTCTTTTGGTCAGTTCATAATGTAATTTACACACAATGTGAAGGACAACAGACATTTTTACATTTCATCAAAAACTGAAAGACAAAAAGAATAAGGATTTGTTCTAACATTTACATTTTACATTTACATTCACGGCATTTAGCAGACGCTCTTATCCAGAGCGACTTACAAAAGTGCTTAGTGTTTGGTTAGAGTATGAATCTCTATCTAGTACAAACAGGTTTAAGTCCAAACTACTCTTATACTCAAACACTGCATCAACATATTTAAAGCATGTGTAATTCTAAGGGACAGGTTGGAAATGGTCTTGTAAAATGGGGGTATGACTTTTTGGTAGGTAGAATGTAGAAAATTTAAATACAACCCTTGAGTAGACGGACAAGTTCTGCTGCTTGTTTATGATATGTTTTTTTTTAACTGCTTTAACCGTCTCATTTATCTGGAAATTTAACTAACAGTCTCCGCCCACGTGAGAGGCTTAGGATTTCTGCAGGTTGGGAGTCTCGAGACTATTAACCCTAAAAGATGATTTTCATGCAGCACATTTTTCTTATTTGTGCTATGTTGGTGGATTCCTGTTGCAAAATTAAAGGTAGGAGCAATTTCTGTATGTCACTTAATTATGATGAGATGAACCAGAAACATTAATGTCAAATGATGAAAAAGAAAGAAGAGAAAAGAAGAAGCTAAACAAACTAAAAAAAACTGATGCATGCTGAAACTGAATATATCTAAAAATACAACTTTAGTCATCTTTATTTTTACACATTCATACAATAATACAAACATAATGAAGTGTAACAGTATTTTAGAGACACAAAGATAATCAAGCATTCAGCACAACAAGAGAGTGTATTTATTCATTTGTTTGTTTGTTTGTTTACAGCTATTAGGATAATCCATCAGAGTACCACTGTTTCAGCAGGAAACAGTGCCAGCATGGTCTGTCAACTGGTCGACACACGTGAGAAACTGACTCGCATTACGTGGCAAAAGAAGACGCGGGAAACTCATGTAAATAAGGATTTCTTTGTTATTACCCCGGACGGCAAAACGGAAAAAATAAACGGATTAGGAGACAGAGCTGATTTTATTGGGAACATCCAAGAACTTAATGGCACCATTCTTCTGAAGGAAGTTCTATTATTTGATGAAGGAATCTACACTTGCATTTTCAACCTTTTCCCTAGTGGACCATTCGAGGCAGGCATCAATCTCCGTGTACTGGGTAAGGTTTATTAGTTACATTCAATTTAATAGAATAATATGCTGTTATGCCGCAGTTATTTCTAATAGGGGTGTTTGTCAGTTCGTCAACTGTTTAAGAGCTACTTCCCACCATAAATGTGATGAAACTGACAACTGTAACGCACATTAATGCTGGGCACCATTTTTAGGGACATCCAAGGACGTAGGAGCAGGTCTGACATTGGGGGGGGGACACATTTGCTAATTTGAATCAAAGCCCACCCTGTTCCCTAAAATTTTACCTATAAGCTGACACTGTAGGTAAGGTAGTAGATAGAGATGGAAAGATCGATCAGATATGTATCGGTATCAGCCGATATTTCTCCAGTTTAACCGATCTCGAGAGACAATGGATGGCATTTAAACAAATGAGCTTTATTTCCAGCTAGCATTTCGTTTAAACCCGCTCCGGTCAGGTTGCAATTGTTATCTGAACCACTAGGTGGAAATACATACCCTTTCATTTTCGACAGACTGACTAAAGCAGCGGCCTCACGAGAACAGTTTGCCGTATGTGGCGCAGACTCATCTAGGACGTTTTGTAAAATGAGTAAAATCAGCGTGTCTCGTGCGGGAACCAAGACAAAGACATTTAACACTACTAATCTGATACGACACTTAGGAGAACACCACGCGGCTGATTACAGTGAATATCAGCAAAACGCAGAGCTAGCACACACAGCTAGCACAAAACAAACAACCCAGAACACCATACAGACCAGATCTGACCAGTACGAACAGAACAGCAGCAGCAATTCAAGATCTACATTTAATGATTACAGTTTTTGTTTAAAATAACAGAGTCTGTGTTTAATGACTGCAGTTTTTACTGGATGTATTTAATTAGCTTTTTTAGTTTTAAATTAAGGGTTTAAATGTAATGATTAGTATTGGCAATATTAGTTTGACTTTGTTTATTTACTGTTAATTTTGTTTAAAATATTATGCTATTTCACATGAGCTCGTTAAAAATGGTAATAAACCAGTTTAAACCATGTTTTATGACTTGCTTGTGCCAATAACTACATATAGCCCTGCCGTGGCATATGGCCCCGCCCTGTATCGGTATCGGAATCGGCCTCAAAAATGCTGATTGGTCCATCTCTAGTAGTAGATCACTGTATGTATGGTGATGTAGAACAACATTCATGGAATTACAGTAAATTACATATAAATAAACAAAATACAACATTATCTGTACTTCTGTTTATTATTAGATAAATCCAATTAAAAATCACTTTACATGGTACTGTTGTCAGAAAGCTTTTAAATTATACATGCAATGTCTGGATTATATACATACATAACCAAAAAAATATTTTCTTTGGTGGCAAAATGCTGAAATTAAATGATTAAAAAAATGTATGTTAAGGTTTCCTGACTGACTAACATTAATGTTAGACAGTAAGGCTGTTTCCCAAACAGCACCCTCTGGAACATCACATACTGCACTACTGAAAGCACTTCTAATGATGGTGTTCTTTTATTTATTCATTCATTTATTTATTTTATTTATTATATTTTATTTGTACAAATAAAGTGTAGTAGCAGTCTGTAGTTTGGGACGTGGTCAGAGAGTAATGTAACTTTACGTTTCAGAGTGCTTTCTGACTAAAGTTAATATAAACATTAGCTAACCCAAACCCTCCTCATCGTTGCTATTCATTGCTCTCATCACTGACCTCGTGTTTAAAGCTGTCGCAAACTTCCCGACACTCCAGTGAGGCGAGAGCTCGGGTCAGTGAAGCTGCTGACTGCAGGATATTTCTGAACAGGCATCTCAACACAAGCCAATACAAAGTGAAAGACCCAGACCACCTAACAACCAGAGCCAGTCGCTAACAACAAACACAGTGCGTGAATTACGAAGGCTGCCAAAAAATAAAATAAAAGTTTTTAAACAGTCTTTTTCTCTGGTTTAATTTTTGGGTGGGACAAATCTAAAAAAATAACTGTACAGATCTTATTTGTCATATATTGATATATTTTTGATATTTTGATAATTATATAAAAATATATCAATATATGGCAAATAAGATCTGTATAGTTACATAGCTGAAGACCTTTTTTTAAACAGATTTTCTCTTTAGTCCTTGAGTGAGTATTACATGTTGAAAGCTGATGCAAACATGGAATACATTTGGAATATGTGTCAAATAAAAACCAATAATGTTAATAAGGTAAAAGATCCAGTGTTACATGTTTTAGGCTGTTTTCAATTCAAACAGAATCCCAAATTGCTGGGAGATGGGTTTGATCTGAGCGATTAGTGTAGAAGTCTCCAGGTATTAAGTTTGAGAAACACTTGCTGTTGTCATTCTACAATCTATGTCTGTCTTCTTTTTCAGTTCCTCCCGTCGTCAGTGTGAACACTGATGTGATTCCTGTTGTTGGCCAGTCTGAAGTGACCTTGGCTACGTGTACTGCTGCTAAAGCACTGCCTGAAGCAGAGGTGTCCTGGCATCTCGGTGATCTGAGCAACTCTGTAAAAGTGCAGACCATCCACTATGAAGATCTTGATGGAACATACATGGTTAAAAGCTTACTGATTGGTGTTGCATCCAAAGATCTAAACCAGCAGAAGGTTCAGTGTTTGGTGAAGCACGCTAGTTTAAAAGAGGAGGTGATACTGGACTATGCTCTAGTCATCCATTGTAAGTCACTGTCAGCAGTCTGACTGTCACACACGCTCTTAAGACAACTTACATTTGAACATACATATAAACACAGATGCAGATTACACAAGGATGTTTCTTGAATTTGCATTTACGAAGGATTTTATGTAGTGTATTGAACTGAAACGATCACCATCATCACAGTCAACTGTGAGCCCTGGTCTTTTGAATTGATATTGTAATAGTTACTGTGCCTCTTCTTGATCCTTTTCTCTCAGATCCTCCTCAGGTTGTGTACATTATTTCAGTTTATGCTTCGACAACATCTCAAGAATTTCAGTGTGTAGCTGATGCCAATCCAAAACCAACGCAGTTCATCTGGAGTGGGTAATCAATTTGAGTCTTTTTAAACATATTGAAAAGCTGCAGGAAACATTTGTAACAGAATATCAGTTTATCACTAAGGCAAAGCCACAGTTGCTTATTATCTTCTGGTTCATGTTTCACTTTTTCATGCTATACAGAGTGCCACTGTTGTCACAAACACAACTATAATTGTTTGACTTAGTTCTAAGATTTTTCTGGACTTTTCTTTTTTGTTAATTATTATTTGTCGTTTCTGGATCAGGGCCTTGGTGTGGCTGGAAGGGCTTTTGTGGTCTAGAGCTTTTTAGAGCTGTTATGACCTGGTCTAGGTCAGACCATAACATAATTAAAACGGTGTCCGTGCCCTCCCGGTTCCCCAACGTCATTCAGTTGCAATGATAATAGACATGTTTATTAATTTAAACTCAAGTAACAAATTAAAGTAGAAAAAAGAAGGGGTTAAGATGAGTCAGCCAGACAGACATAGCACTTTGTATGATAATCTCAACCAACACAATACTAACCACAACGCTATTTCACACTATATCATCACAAACAAGTAGCTAAGATAGCTCTTTCACCGCACGCCTCGTCTGGGAACCAGGAATGCACGGAAACATGTCAGAGGCAAAGCACCGCCCTCTTCCCTCTGGCACGTGCCCCTTTTAAATGTGGTGTCCCCTGGTGGTGGCTCAGTGCATCTGGAACAAAAGAAAACACTACACACACAAATAATTACGAACCTACCTCCTACGTTCGTAACAGCTCTGTTATCTGGAACAGTATGGTCCAGGTAGGCTCCCCCATAGGACATGGGAGGATTTTGGAGAGGCCATGGAAAAAGTCTTTTGGGTTGGCTTCAAAGAGGTTCTGGACAACAGTCAGAAGTGGTAGTAATAGTTTTGTTCAGAGGCAGAGAACCACTGACTTCAAAAGAGGATGGTGTCGATTGTTGAAAAGAGGACTGTGAATAACTCCCAAATCTGAGAGACATGTCTCCCTCACAGGAGTCAGGGCTAGATGCTTCAGGGGTGTCAGACTCTTTTTTTTTTTTTTTTTTTCCTGGTGGAGGTCACCAGGGGTAGATGACATTTTCTCATAAATGCTCAAGGCTCTGGGTGTTGTGTGGCTATCATGGCTAAAACACTTATGCAATGTTGCATGGACCTCAGGTACAGCACCCTTGGCCTGGCAGAGGGTGGTGTTGGTCCCTATTTTTAGGAAAGGGGACTAGAGAGTGTGTAGCGTTTACCAGGAAAGCACACTGCTCTGAAAGTTTATGCAAAAATGCTGGAAAGGAGATTTCGAAAGTTGAACCTTGGACTGAGAAGAAACAATGGGGATTCTGAAACAAAGGACCAGCTTTCCACCCTTGCTCAGATTGTTGAGAGAGCATGGCCAACCTAGTATACATGTATTTTGTGGACTAAGCAAAGGCTTGTGACCATGTTCCCAGATGTATCCTGAAGGAGGAGTATGTGGGAGGTACCAGGGCCACTGGTATGGGCCAGTCAGTCTCTGTCTCTTTATGTGGGTGTTGGACTCTTCCAAAGTTGTGACCTGTGTCAACCAGTTACCTTACCAGTTAAGGTGGTTCAAGCATATGATTACACAGTGAGATGTTCTTGTTTTCAATGGAGTATCTTCCTTCCTTAACACAACAATGGACTGACGGGTCTCTAAAGAAAGTTGTTTCTTTCTGGTCATTGTGAGCCGGTCAGCAAGCCATCAACTGCTGATGCTTCAGATACTAAACTAACCTAGAATGTTGTTCTCCCTTTTATACTCACTTATTAGTAGAATGTTTTTCAGCTGTGCATCACAATTGAGCAAGAGTGTCCTAACAACCAATTAGTCCAATAACATCCTTAACTTGGATTGGTGGCCGTACCAGGAGATTTAGACAGAGGACTGAGAATTGCTGATAATAGAGCTATATGTAAAATAAGCCTCTATACAAAAATAGGCTTTAATACAAACATTTTTATTCTAAAAATCATCTGATACACTTAATTTAATTGTGAAATGGACATTATTGTTTGTGAATTGCATGAAAATTGCATGAATTGCATGAAAATTGCATGAAATGAAATTCTAAAGTGATCCTAAACTTTTGAGCGGTAGTGTAGATAGAGTTTTACCAGGCATAATCAACTGGTACATGACCTTCAGGTCATCTCAGAACCCGTTGGAAGGCTCATATCTCCAAACTGGCCTGGAAACAGCTCAGGATCCCCTAGAATAAGCTAGAGGAAGTTGATGGGGACAGAGCTATCTGGGCTTCTCTCCTGTCCCTAGCTGAAGTGGTTGAAGATGGATGGATGGATTACCAGATGTTCCAGTGTATTTAAAGCAAGATTAGTGTTGTCAAGATTAAATCTACTTTGGTAAAGGTAACTTTTTTACAGTGATGGGAAGGAGACCTTTGCAATATGAAGTTTCTCTAATAACATTGCTTATATAGTATTTTAATACAGGTTAACATTGTATTACTTCTTGTAATTACAGACAGAAAAGGACTGTTTCCAACTTTGTTGATGCCGACAGGCTGAAAATCCCACTGACTTCTGATAATAATGGACTATACATGTGTAATGTTTCAAACCAATATGGAAATGGAACAGGTACCCTTTATGTACATGTTTCCAGAGGTGAGTCTCATTTGTAAATATACAGATCTATGAGGATCTATTAGTCATCGTAAAGAAAGATGAGAGACATTGTTACAGTCACACAGAGCTCCCCACATAACAGCAGATTAGTATTGCATGCAAGTTATAAAAAAAAAAAAAAATGCACTATTTACTGAACTCAGAACCTGCTCCATATCAATATATGGATTTTTTTGGGTATTTATACAGTATTATTAACAGTATTTATTATACTGTTTATAAAGTGTTTAAAAATAAAACTCTCCTTTCTTTTATTCCTCTCTCTATGTAGAATCCATCACTGCGTGTTGGATTTTCTCAGGCATTCTCCTCATTATTCTCTTTGGTGGCACTGTTGTTTATGTAATATGGAGATTCAACCTAGTTTTTACATTAATCAAGTTTACTTCACAACTGAGAGAAGGAAGTTGGTGAGTATGTACAATTTTAATAGTCTAAAATGTTTTATTACATTAGTTGGTCTCTGGAATAGTAATGGTATTCTATGCAAACCTAAAATAAGCATTTCTGCGCAATTCTTTTGAAATTTTAATAAAACACCTCCCAAAGTGATTATAAATGCTAAATGTTAAAACCTTGCACTTCAGGTATCCAGGGCAAGATAGGATGACTACTGATTCATCTTCACCCACAAATAAGGGAAGGCAAAACCACCAGCTCAGCAATGGGGTCGAGCATCACACCCTCATTGAGCAGGCACAGTGTCACCAACATTGACTTCCCTGTAGTCCTTAGAACACCAAAGAGGAGGATTCAAGGACCAGAGAAATTATGAGCAAGGACACTATAGAGCCATGGTTTGTCATAAAATTGTTTTTGTACATCCCCACTATTGTGTTACGTGACCTGATGACAGCAAATATATTTTGTATGAATTTTGTAACTGAGGAGTGTAATGAAACATTTCATTAGTGAGATCTGTATTATGATGTTGAATGAATAATACTGCACTATTTATAGATTTATTATGTCGTGCTATGTTTTGTTTAGTTCCAGTCAAGATGAATGTAAGTACTGAGGGATCCAGAGAAAAAAAATGTTAGCCTTCTCTCTAAAGCAAATGTTGTTGCAGAAAGAAACAACTATTTTACATTTTCTAGCTAGTAATCAAAATTACATTAGAGTTAAAAGTAAGAATTAATCCTACATGGGCCAAAATGTACAGTACATCTGTCTTACCCATTTAAGCCTCCACTTGTACACCTACAAACACCATCTATATATATATATATATATATATATATATATATATATATATATATATATATATATATATATATATATACACACACACACACACACACACACACACACACACACTACTTTAGAATTTCATTTTATTCTATTTTTTACGCAATTCACAAACAATATTGTCCATTTCACAATTTAAGTGTATCAGATGATTTTTAAAGAATAAAAATGTTTGTATTAAAGTCTATTTTTGTGTAGACTTATTTTGCATATAGTCCTATTATCAGCAATTAAACATAAACCATAAAAACTGTTATGTGAGATGTATTTGTCTAGTCATATGAAGAAAGTCCAGCAAATTGTGTAGGGGGTCCTATTCACCATTTTGGAAAGCGATATAGGGTGACGAGGGGAAGAGAATGAAGACATTTAGGGTTGATGTGATCCCAGCACTAGGTAACAACCCTAGCTGCAGAATCCCACACATATGGCAATCTGTTAATAACTGATAAAATAACTGCAGAATAACTGATAAAAGGCCAAATCTTTGAAAACAGCCTAGAAAACATGACAGAACAAGGTATTGATTGTGGGAAGTTAATGTTCTTTCCTTGCAAGCTTTCAGATAATAGGCAGACCTTTCTATTGAAGATTTAAAAGATAGCAACTACTAGGTTTCTATCTCCGCAGGAATCATATACATGAAAACATTTAGCCTGGATTAAGATCTCATCATACTACTGAGGCAGGACTAGTGAAAATAGTAAATTATAAATCTTAAAAATCTTATATATAAATCTTAGTGCAGCGTTTGTTACGATAGACCACAGTACTCTACTTGACATGCTAGAAAACCTTGTACGAGTAACAGAAAAATCTTATTCCTGGTTCAAATACTACTTGACTGATTGCAATCAGTTTCTAAATGTAAATGGTCAATCATCTGTACAGAAGTACAGAAGTTTGGAGTTTAAAAAAAAACCAAAAAACCTGTGGTATCCCAGTCGATCCCAAACAGTCTTTTGATGTACATGTATGCAAAATACCAGACAGCTTTCCTTCATCTTCAAAATATTGCCAAGTTTAGATATGTGCTGCCTCTACCAGATGCAGAAAAGCTATGCCTTTATTACCTCGAGGTTGGATTACTGTAATTCCCTGCTCTCTAGGCCTTCCAGTAAAAGCCTTAACAGGCTTGACAAGTCCCAGAGTTCTTACAAGATCTATAAGCTGATAACAATATCAGCCCAGTTTTCCACATTGAATACTCAGATCTGCTACTGACATGTAAAGCTCTAAACAGCCTTCGTTCCTTGTTATAAACAGACGTGCCAACTTTGATCACAAGGTGCTGCATACTATTAGTATCTAGAATTAATTGCAGGATGTAGGACAGCCCTCAGGACTGACCTTTTGGCTCTCCTTTTTCAGTTAGACTGTAATATTCAGGCCTGCTGGAGTCACCATTTGCACTCAGTACACAACAGTTGCATGTTTCTTTGCCGAGCTGAACAACTGCCCATTGTTTGTGGCCTAATGCTGTAACCTTATCTGCTTTCTTCTTGGACCAGTTTGACCACAATAAAGATTCCCACTGCCCAATGCTGTGCTGCAGAGATTCAAACTATTTAAGCATAGATATTGTCACCTGCCTTACAATACAGTGAACTTTTCACAAATTTCTCCTAACAGATCATCATGATAGGCTTCTTTTAGTAATCATTGATATTCATGGATTTCACTCTCATTTTCACTGTGATACTCTCCTAACAGCAGTGACAGGTTTTCACTGGTAACACAGACCTATTTTTTAGTGTGACTATGATAGTCCCTTGAGAGCAGTCATCGCTTATTATTGAAAAATCTCTAATACTGCTCTGTACGATGCTATTATATTTTGACTTGACCATTTTGCTGGTGCCGCAACAAAACGACAGCTGTGCTACAACATATTTCCTCTGATCAAATCTTATAAGGTGTCCTCCAACGCTCATCCCACACAGCAACAGAGGAAGAGTTCATTAGGCCTTGTCATGGCTAACAAGAATGTGTTATCCTAAAGCTCACCATCATTATCATTGGGGGTGTGTTTAAAAAATTGATTTTTCGATTCAAATCGATCTTCATTTTAATAATCCAATATCGATTCATATAAACCCGAGATCGACCTTTAAAATTAGCATTCCACCCATTGTTTATTGCGCAACGAGATCTGGCTGGGGTTGTACATTAGTTAAGCATGACTGGAGCACAAGTGAAGGCACCCCAGAACTTGAAAGCAGATGTCTGGCTACATTTTGGATTCAGAAACCAGGACTGTATATAAACATATAAACACTAATGTTTTAGTAATGGTAGGCTGAGTGTTCCTTGTACATTTACCACATTAGTTCTCTGAAAATCTCTTTTCATATTCAAACAAAACATATTATTGTAACTGAAATATCCCTAAATGAATCGATATTGAATTTAATCGAATCGTAAATCAAATTGAATTGGGACCTTGTGAATCGGGATCGAATCGATACGGAAATCAGTGGCAATACCCAGCCCTAATTATCATTATCATCATCATCCTCATCACACAGTGAACTAAGTTAAATGCTTTAGTATACTGAGGTCTTACAGCAGACGGTAAGCACTTTCTCTCTTGTAGCCTTTGTGAACAGCTTGTACTACACATTGACTCTCACTGAAGTTTAAGATCATTATCATCAGAGTTCATATACTGCACAACTATAGTCTGAAAAAGAGACAACATGATGTAACCTGAAAACAAAACCTACACAACAGTTTCTCATAAGGCTCACATGACAGTCTGCACAATCTATCCGTGAGAACTGACCAAAACCTACAAGTTAAACCAGTTGTAAACCAGCCAACCGTAGATAGACGCAAATGAATAAAAAAAATGAATCCAAACTTCCTGATCAACCTGCTGCATGAGTACTGGAAAAGTTAAACGGCCACAAAACCTTTATCATACTTTGTTGTTGTTTTGGCAGATTTCCAGCAAGTTTCAAAGCATCAACATCCACACATTCACACGTCCACACATTTCCCTCTTTATGTTTAAGCATTTACCATCTACTCATGGATAGACGCCCATGGGATTTCTCAAGCAAGTTAAAGTTTTTATCGTAACCATCACAAGGCTGGGCTCTACTGGTTCCACAGAGCCAGTGAACAGAAAGAAAAAGGAATAACGAAAAAACATTCAACCAAAGGATTTAAACAGTTTTATTCATGGGATTGTTAGTACCAAACTGTAGATTCAATTACAACAGCTCAGTCTTGTTGCTAACTACACCACGTTCAATGCCTTTGATTTGATTTCATACATTTTAGTACAGAGCAGCATTTTCAGGATTGGCACTTGGCAGATAGACATTCTTCATATTCACAAACCTACAAATACAATCATTCTGTCAGTCTGGGAATGCATAGGGCTTTGAAGAGATGGCATCACAAGACCAAGACATGAAAAAAGAAGGACAAATCTCTGAATGCTAACACAGATTACATACTGGATCAACAGCTCATGGAAAGCTATATATGCTGTTCATGTTAGAGTTAGAAAGGTTCTGGCAACACCCAGACAGGTTCTGCTGTGGTTAGTGGTCTAACTTCAGGATGTATGGCAGACGTTTTTGGACATTTTCACACAAGAGCAGTCATTACATACCCCAAAATCTCCAAGAACAACATTTCAAAGGTTAATATTTCTCATAAGGACATTGGGAACTTACCAAAAGCTTTCCAATTTAACCATTTTTTTGCTACTACCAGATTTGAGCTGCCTAGACGTGTTCATTAATCTGAGATTGTTTCTTGATCTGTAATTAAAACAGCACTATGGGAGAAATGTTAAGACATTAATAGGATTACATGTGAGGACAGAAAACTGGTATGGAATGTTAAAAAATACTAAAGTTCAAACTTCTGGAATCATTGTGTTTAGTAACACAAAACTTAATTGGTTTTGTTAAATGATGCTAGTACACTAGTCCTGTACAGCTTCACAGGCTTCATCATAATTCATAGGACAGTAAGAAGCTTTAAATAAAAAAAATGACATGTTTTGTGTCCAAAATGGTGAAGTGAGCTGCAGAAGATTGTAAAACAACTGAGAACTGTGTATATGTACATCACTGGGAATCAAGTTAACTTGAAAATAACAAAAAAAAACAAAAAACATGAATAGATAATTACAGTATGTTAATTAGTATTTAATTCACTTTTATTTATTGTTTTTTTACTACTTGTTTACAGTTTTCATGTTTTGTATTATGTATAATTGGTTTTGCATGTTAAATGAAGTGTATGTTGTTACCTAAGAAATGTATTCATATATTATATTATTTATATTATTTATTAGACTATGTTAAAGGCATCATGTGCACTACAGTATGTGCACAATTAAATCATATTTGTATTAAAATGCTGGAACAGCAGAAAGAGCGCCACTGCTGTTGTTATGATCAGGAGACATTGCAAATATATTATCATGTCATGGTGTTATTATTCAAAAGCAATTCTCAATTGGGCCTATAAACACAGACTAACATTCCTCTCCTAAAAACAATAAGGCCGGATGCTTGCATACAGAGTGCATCTGAAATGTGAACATGACACAAACACTAACACTGTTTTTAGTAACTCGTGGTGTTATTACTTAGATGGCCCAGAATCACCAGCATTCTTAAGGCTGCGTACTTGGAGTCACAGTCATTTACGGTTCAGCCGGACCTGTTCTACACATTAATGTGTTGTACAGTTAGAAATAGTGCATTAATACGTAATGTAGTACCATGTGAAACCACCTGACTGCTCGGTTCATCTCCTGCAGCCACACTGCCAGAATCCAAGCAGGTAAGAGGGTGAAATCCTACAGCAGGACGGCCTCCACAGTTATGGCGGGGTTCTCAATGTCGCCTTTACTCTGAACCATCCGCAGCTCCAGCTGTGCTGGACTCGGCCTGCGGTCAGGCCCAGCCACGGCTGACGAACAGAAAGTGAGCAGTATGTTTAGGTGATGGGGTAATGAAAGAAGACATCAGCAGTGACTAATGAGTAACACATCAATGAACATGCCATCATCGCCCAGGCTGGGAAAGTGAATTAACAGAACTAATGTTTATTCTTTTAACAGCGAGCACTAGATATTTTTTAAGCAAGCCAGAGATCAGCCCTCGTTTATTTAATTTTCACGTGAAAACGATCATTAAGTATGAGTTATTCATTTCTCACCATCATTAAATAAAACAAAAACATATTTAACAGAAAATTACACAGAAGTCTCAACAACTTGATTTAATATTTTTCAGTGCTAAGTGTGCTCAGTGCCTTTATTTGCTTTTATTACTGCTTATTTTCTTTTTGTAAACTTGCTTTCAGTTTTTCAAGGAACTCCGCTGGGATATTTTTCCACAAACACCAAATTCAGAATTAGAAGCGGCATTTTCTGCTTCCATCCAAACAATTCCAGACACATTCAGTAATGTTGTTGTCTGGTCTCTGAGTTGGTAAACAATGGCTTCTTGACAACTACACATCCTTTTAGACCCTTGAGTTGTCTTCTCACAGTGGAAGAATGGACAGAAACCTCTGAAGCGAGAGTGGCGTTTAAACGTTTTCTGTCTCTCAAATATGAAATCTTTAAATACCTTTTAAATGATGTTTAGAATTTTTGGTGGCCTGTCAGTTTTTATATGATTTAAGTGGATTATTTGGTGCCTAATCTCAGATATACCTTGTAATAACTTGTACTTAAATGCCATTTGACTGGAAATGAAATAAATGAAGGCTGATCTTTTGCACTTTAATATTTTTCATGTGAATTAGAGTGAATGTTTACATGTAAGGTATTATTTCTCTGTTACAGAGTAAGGATAATTAAAGTAATCACTGTGACAAGACATTAAAAAGCTATTAAACTAGAGTACAGACAATTTTTTATACTAGAGACATTACATTACATACGGACAAACCATGGATTTGAAAAGGAAGGCAACACAGATGAAAAGAAGACTCACACACAGTTTCTGCCTGGCACATTCCTGTGCCCTCATTTCATGGTGCCACTTACCCTTGGCATAGGTGATAGTTCTTTTAATGACATGCTGCATCACGGAAACAGTCTTCTCACAGGCAGTCTGTCAAAATCCCCCAAATAAACGTCACAAGGTGTAAAAGCAAAAATGAAGAAGCTTTCTAATCTGATGGACACACTTTGTCTACATCACAAAGTTAAGTACAGCACCTCTGTCAGATAATTAATTTTTGGCTAGCTGACAGTTCTGTATTAGTTCAAGACAAGATGTTATTTGTATAGCACATTTATAAGATATCAAGTGCAACCAAAGTGATGCACAAAAATATAACACACTAAGAGACATTAGTTTAATATACTTTAGAGGTGGCCAATCGTATCCACAAGAGGCTGGAATAGTTACAGGAGCACACACAGTTCCACTTCTTAAATTTCTTGATCTTAGTCTTAAAATTACTAATCATGTGAGCTGCAAGGGCCCAGTGTGAACACGATTTGACACCTCTAACATATACTATGGCTCTTTTTTTAGACTGTCCTTCAGGCATTACCTTAGAATTGAATATTTTTAAAACTAAAAAAAATATATTTAAATAAATGCTTAATATGACTTATCACAGGATCCATAAGAACCCTGCTTGAAAATAAATGTTGTTCATTTTTATGGGTCTAAAACAAGGAAGCAGTATGCTGACCTTGAATCTACTCTTCTGACCACCACAGTTTCATAGCAATCAGAAGAAAGACAAATCTCGTGTGTAATTCTCTGTGCTTTCTTACACCATCATACCTTGAGGTTGTTCGGGTGGTGGTAAGTCCAGGCGAGCAGCATAGCAGCAAACAGGTCACCGGTGCCAACAAATACAGCATCCACTTTGGGGATGTCCATTCTGATCCGTTGCTTTTCCTTAGTGCCATCCGCCTTCACTGAAAGACGGGGACAAATAGGAAAACGTTACAATCACTAACAAACTGCAAACCAGAGAATGAGAAAAAGGCAGAGTATGAATGTACTGTGTTATATTATTAATAAATCGCCTAAAATACTCAAGTTAGAGGTCTGCATCTAAATGTAACACTGGTGTAGAGAAACATATAAATGAATGAACAGCCTAAATACTTGAAAAATCTAACTCAATAATTCTTATTTATATATAAATACATATATAAATACAATACAATTTATATAAATAAATTTTCATGTATTTACATGTTTTTCAATGGACAGCAATGATTATATATATATATATATATATATATATATATATATATATATATATATATATATATATATATATATATATATATATATATAGATAGATAGATAGATAGATAGATAGATAGATAGATAGATATATTCAACATATTCTAATTTAAGAGAAACATTTGTGGAAGGAGCTGTTAATAAACAACAAAAAATAGAACAACAAAGCTGAATAAAGACATGAGAGGTGTCATTTTCACCTGAGACTAACAGAGATGTTATGTTCATATACTATACTTAGCTACATCATAAACTATTACTGCTAACACTCAAACTAAAGAATCATTCACAATAACAGCCAATCTGTCCCTCGCTCAGAAAATTCATTCGCCCCTCCAACTTTCTCTTCTCCATTACCATGACTGACCACCATATATGAATATGGATGTGAGTAGTCTTTACCAGTGATCTGGCTCCCCAGAGCCACAAGGTACTGATCCCCCAGAGAAGAGAGCAGGTCAGAGCTGGTGATGACCACAGTGTCAGGACCCATTTCATGCAGCAGGTCCATCGCCTAAACAAGAACAGGAATACAGTGATGTATACTGCAATACTGTGATATGGCTGAATCACATTATTATTATCCTTAGCCCTATGGATTTTATGCTAACTGGAGCCTTTAGGTATGTTACCCCACCTGAAGACCACCTGTAGTGATACATGTTGTCCTTGTTGTCATAGAGATCATAGACTCACCTCAACTGCATCTTTCTCCGTAGTGATCTTTCTGCCAGTCAGCAACCTTTCCAACACAAAAAATAAATCAGTTTACACAGAAAAGGATCTGAGCAATGCAGAAAGCCTTATTAGACACTGCAACTCCAACTTCTGCCTCTGGGTGGCAATGTTTCACAGTTTTTCAAGGCTTTTCCCAAATCTGACTGAAACGACTACAACACTACACCACTCCTCACAGCAATGTCAACAACTAATGTAAGGCCTTCCTAAAACAACAAAGGCCGTTACTGTAGTAAAGGGGGACAAACACCCTATTAATACTTAGAATTTCAGAATAAACGTCTGGATCTACAAAACGTTAGACGCACAGCGTAGAAACTGCAAGACATGCTCATCACACAAGGTTATAAACCTATTTAAATCCGAAAATTAAGTGCACTTACTCAGCCTCAAACTGGTTGGGAGTAATGATGTCAGCAACTGGCACCACTTTTTCTTTATACACAGGCAGCAAGGCTTCGGGAACGTACTAGAAACAGAGAAAAGACAGTTTATTAATCTGATGTGCAGCTTCACAGTGTCCTAATAAGCTGAACAATGTCAAGAAGGGCTTGATAGTTTATTTACAAACTGACCAGGTAGAACACTGTTCTCTATAAATCTAGCTGTGATTACAACTAAATAAAACTATATGACCCTATATGAAACAGTGTAGGTGTCATTGGTCAAATTATGTGTATCGATTTTCAAATATATATATGGTGGTGTTACAACTTTGGGCAGGAACACTCACCATTTACTTGAAATGACAAATTACATGAAATGTATGAAACAAGAAGATATGGCTGCTACACATTACTCACCATTGCTCCGTTATCACCCATTACTGGATCACACACTAGAAGAACAAAAGCCACACGTGTATTCATTAATTCTCCCTCCACATTAGGTCCATTTTTATATAACTAAATATTTAAAAACACAAACAATCCAGAAAACTTTTTGACTGAATTATGTAACAAGATCAATTACAAGGAGTTAAGAACAAAAATCTACAACACAGGACAGTACTGTCTGATTTTCACCCAGCCAGTATTACATTAGACAACTACATAGAAGAGTGGCCTCCAAGACACCTACCATACACAAGACTGGGGTTGGCTCTCTTCAGCTCCCCAACGATGTCCACAACCATCTCCAGAAACGACACATCTCTAGTGTATCCTTAAAAATCAAGAGCGCTTTAATGGAGTAAAGACCAAGTAAACTGCATAACATACCATAACAATTAATACAATTATTTATTATTATTATTCTTAGTAGTAGTAGTAGCAGTATTGTTGTTAATTACAGCTGTACTGAAAGTTTAAAATCAGTTGGTTGACACAAAATGTGCCTGTGAGTTCATGTACCTGTAAGCACGTAGTCATAATGGTTGACTTTGTTGAGTTTGATCCCATCATAAAGGACATGTAACTCATCAGCAGTCAGCACCTGGCCTTTCCAGTGCTCATAACCTGGCACATAGACACAGACACACACACACACACACACACACACAAACAGATGAAAGTTAGGAATCGAGGCATGTCTTATCCAAAAAGCCCTGAGGTAGAAAAGTACACAGGCTGACCTTTTGGGCTAAAAGATCATTCACTAAAAAAACATCTACTGGGATCCTGACCAAGGACATGTACGAGTATTACCACATTGACTAAGAAAAGAAGGCTGGAGAACGTAACAAATCAATTTAAAAATAATAAATAAAACATCACTTAAATCTATTAAAATGTGTGTAAGCACACACACACAAAAACACACACATTACTGTGCAAATGTCATATATATATATATATATATATATATATATATATATATATATATATATATATATATATATATATATATAAGGGGTGTGCCATATCGTATCGCACACAATAATATCACCAACATTTTTGAATATTGTGAACAATATTGTACCCTGAAATATCGTGCCATATCACCAATCCCTAAATAACACATCAGGGTACTACTTTTACTGCTTTTAGTAAAAGAAAAATTCACATTTTTCTCATTTCCCATTATATATCTACTAGAGACAGATTTAATCAGTCCAGTATTATTCATTTTACTTCAGTCCTGGATATATGGAGATATTTTGAGTGCATTATTTAGTATCGTGACATTCTGGATCATTGACTTCTGTTACAATCTGATGAAAATTCTTTGTATTTTTTAATATCTCAGTTAGGGGTGTGCCATATCATATCGTATGCAATAATAAAATGTAATTTTCATTTTGTTGCAGTAGTGTATTCTTGAAAGATTATTTTTTAATTCAATGTTTTCTCATAGCACCGAGAATATCGTTATTGCAAAAAGACCAAGAAATATTGTGATATTACTGTAGGATCATATCGCCTACCCCTAATATATATATATATATATATATAAATTTTTCTGAACAGTTCTAAAACGACTGTCTGGTAGTGTGTATATATATATATATATATATATATATATATATATATATATATATATATATATATATATATATATATATATATATATATATAAAGCCCCCATAGGGTTAAAAGGTGTCAAAGTATTCACATTCATTACTCAGGTAGAAGAATAGATACTAGGGTTTAAACATACTTCTGTATATGTTGAAGTATCAACTCAAGCTTTCTCCTCAAGTAAACGTGTAAAAGTACTGCTTTCAAAACTTTTTAAGGTATAAAAGTAATGTAAGGAAAAAATGCCATTAAGGACAAAAGCTTAGGCCGCACCACAGGGGTCTACAGTGCACTAGCCCACTTCTCCAAAACAATCATTCTTCTAAAAGTCATAAAGACTATAATGTTATATTAAAATGTTAATGTTGATAAATATGGGATGCGCTAGGTTTCCTGTTTCAGCTGCATATACGCCCATTGAACATGAATGTAGTTTAGTACAATGTAAATATATTAAAGAAGCATATCTGTTACTACTGAGCATTAACATGTGTTTTATGGAGCAGAAGATATGATGACTAGTTGTCTATAAGTATTGTAATGAAGTAAAACTTCGAAGTCATGTTATCAATAATCTTTAAAGGAATGTAAAGTACATGAATAAAAACAAACTGAAATGAAATAGGAGTAACGACTACTTTTAAAATGTAAGGAGTAGAAAGAACTGATTATGGAGTGTAAATGTAAGGAGTAGAAAGTACTGATAATGGAGTGTAAATGTAAGGAGTAGAAAGTACAGATAATGGAGTGTAAATGTAAGGAGTAGAAAGTACAGATAATAGAGTGTAAATGTAAGGAGTAGAAAGTACAGATAATGGAGTGTAAACGTTAGGAGTAGAAAATACTGATAATGGAGTGTAAACGTAAGGAGTAGAAAGTACTGATAATGGAGTGTAAACGTAAGGAGTAGAAAGTACTGATAATGGAGTGTAAACGTAAGGAGTAGAAAGTACTGATAATGGAGTGTAAACGTAAGGAGTAGAAAGTACTGATAATGGAGTGTAAACGTAAGGAGTAGAAAGTACTGATAATGGAGTGTAAACGTAAGGAGTAGAAAGTACTGATAATAGAGTGTAAATGTAAGGAGTAGAAAGTACTGATAATAGAGTGTAAATGTAAGGAGTAGAAAGTACTGATAATGGAGTGTAAATGTAAGGAGTAGAAAGTACTGATAATGGAGTGTAAATGTAAGGAGTAGAAAGTACAGATAATGGAGTGTAAATGTAAGGAGTAGAAAGTACTGATAATGGAGTGTAAATGTAAGGAGTAGAAAGTACTGAAAATGGAGTGTAAATGTAAGGAGTAGAAAGTACTGATAATGGAGTGTAAATGTAAGGAGTAGAAAGTACAGATAATGGAGTGTAAATGTAAGGAGTAGAAAGTACTGATAATGGAGTGTAAACGTAAGGAGTAGAAGTCAAAAGCCATCTGAAAAATAATTACTTCAGTAAATTATAAATAACCAAAAATTCTACTTAAGTAAGGTAACAAAGTATTTATACTTAATTACTTGACACGTCTGGTGGGGTTAAAACAAACTGAACTCGGTTTTAACCAAAATAGTTTTCTGCAATTATACAATGTACAATCTCTACAATAACTTTGAAAGGGAGGTCAATATATGCTAAGATATGTGATGAGACAACACCATTTACATCATTATTTACATTTTACATTTACAGCATTTAGCAGACGCTCTTATCCAGAGCCACTCACAAATGTGCTTAGTGATGGTTAGAGTATGAATCTCTATCTAGTACAAACAGGTTTAAGTCCAAACTACTTTTATACTCAAACACTACCATAAACACAGGGCCAGTGCTGATACCTAGAAAAAAGACAATGCAATACCTAGCAAGACAGGAACACATACAGAGAAGAGAATAAATACAAGACTACATACAGTACAAGTACTTAAGTTTGATGTTGTGTTAAAACACACCAGTGTCTTCTGTAAAGCTGTGCCAGTGCATTTGTCCTGCATTTTACTCAAACACCCCACGCCATTATACATGGTACATTCCATCTCACATCAGTTGGTGGTTGGCCTCCCTCTTTGTTGTCCTTTGTTGCATCGTTATTGCAAAATTCAATCTTTGACTCAATAAGGAAAATGAAGAAACATAACTGTGATTGCATGACCACTGCTAGCAACAGCTGACTTATATCAATACAGCAACAACAAGAATTAATCCTTGCACTGATAGGAGTCACGCCCGTTCCCGAAGGCATGAGAAATCAGATTAGAGCTTAAGCACTCATGTTAAACTTGTCTTAATGAACGACAGAGGTTTGTAGCAGTTGGGACTTAGAGTAAAGAATTTGAAGAATGAGACTTTGCTGTTTCTTCCTACAGACTGTATGTAACATATCCAGGCACACACACACTCTGCAGCCTGAAAGGGAACCGGTGGAAACAGTAAATCATACATAGACTGGTGCAGTGGTGCAGCTGCTGAGGGCTAAGGCCTCTGTGGGCGTTAGTATATATGTAATCTTCACAGTGGTATCTGACAATGCTGTTACAGCTCGGTCGAACCTCAGAGAGGCCCCAGTAACCTATAGCAACAGAAATAATGATTAGTCTCAAGGCTGGTCTGGACAGATGACTCTTCACAAATATCCTGTGTCCATTTATTTTGAATTCCCGTCACCAAACTAGTTAATCCAGCCCTTCACTAAAGTTCATTCACAGGCTAAGGCTTGAACTCAGTGTTCTAGCACAGTGTGCCAGCACTAAGTATTATACTCCCCACATCAAACATCTGCTAGAAAAAGCCTCAGCTTGTTTTAGAACCATAAATATACATATGCAGAGGATCTGAAAGAGCTCATATTCTACATTTTTCTCTCCCCAAAGTCCAGTTTGACCATTTGTGTTTTCAATTTATACCAGACTTACAATCTGTGTTTATCCTTTTGATATAAACTGGGTGCTACTGTTACTGGGTCTTTAATACTGATTTTATATAGATCTTTCTTTTGGATGTGTGGTTCCTATAACGATCCATTTGCTCACTGACAGTCAGGAGCAGCACTGTAGTTAATCATTTCCTCCACATCTTCCACTCAAACAGCTCTCCTGCAGATTGTCCGCAGTAACAACACTCCATATCAGTTCAGTGTGAATGGGTGGCCTAAACTGCTGTAGGCTGAATGTATTATTGCAGTCATTTGCATAACTATCTGCGTAAGTAAACGTGTCCTATGTAAACATGCTCATAGTGGTGTAATCACCAGCATGAAGTGGTGCAAAGTGAAATTGGTATGTATTGCCTTTGTTCAAATGCTGGGATGCGGAACACTTATTGTACAGTTTCCGTACTAGGGGAAGGTTTTTGGGATTGTTCTGGTCCCGTTAATGTTTTATTCATGCACATGTGTCTTGCCACAAAAGTTCTGATGTAAAGTAAGCAAACTGCCATCCAACCTGCATTCTTTTTATACAAATTTACAACATGAAGAATTTTAAACGGGCTTTTTGCATCTTATCTTGCACATATGAACTGTATTAATGTACATCTGCAGTTTCAAGCACCTGAGATGGGTCAAGCATACAATTTTTAGAGGCCTAAAACTGGATTTTAAACAATTTCAATGGTTTTGCAGAGCTTTACAGGCAAATCGCTGCATGACAAACAGGGAAAAAAAGGATCTGATCACTGCCCCCCGCCAGGTGCACTGAAAATGTATGCTAACAATGACTTAAAGGTATTTACAGTTTGCAGGTTGTACAGCATGGCTTTAAAATTTAATTACACTGCACGTTATGGCAATGTTCTGAGGGTGTAACTGGAGTATTTCTTTAAAGCAGACTACAAAAACCAAACAGATTGCCAAAGACACAACAAAAAGTGATGTAGCTCAATTATATTTTTAAAGCCTCACAGCTACACAGCTCCTACCTACCTTTATCATTCCAACAGTTCTATGTACTACGATGTACTATATCAGTATGAAGTGTACAGCAGCTACTGATTAGGTATTGAAGAGGTCTTTGTAATGACCACAGGCTAGGAATACACTAATGGTCTTTTCACAGTAATATTTCAACTTAAATTAACTCAGCTTCTCTCTTTCTTCTCTCCTGCATATTCCAAATAGAGTACCAAGCATGTTTGTACCTATGGGCAAACGTGCCCATATAATAAAAAATTATTATATTTATTTTCAAACTCATTACACTCAGTGTAATTTTTTTTCAAACTCAGCAAGAGCTCAATTCACTATCAAATTGAATTTTCTTTCATTTCAAGTAGGGAATTGGGAATGACTTGTATCATAACTGTTGCTTTAATGGAGGAAATTTTTAAGTACTGAATTTCTTGCCTCAACAAAGTTGAAGTTAGAAAACTGAACTTAATATCTTATAATACGGAGCTTGTGCACCACCTGTACCCGAGTTAGACCAATCAGAATATGAACACAAACATGATTAACTGGCAGTCTGGCCTCCCAGAGGTATGGACCTCAATAATTTAGGTTATAATCTCAACATTGGTCAGAAAAATCAAAATTAAATATTTTGTTTAGCCGTACTGTGGACAGTGTGAAAAGCAGCTCTCACTGAAAACAGTAAAACAATTTTTATTTCGAAAATAAATTCCCCCCGTTTCCCATATTAAGTATTCATGTATAATTAAGCGTGTGCAGGAAAGTAGGAGACACATAGTCAGCCCTTGTTAGCAGAAGAAGCTCACAGAGCAGGAATTGTGGTGTGAAGGGTTTAATACAGAGAAAGGCTGACAGAGTGAACACACAGGCAGTATTAACAGCGGAAAAAAAAAAAAAAGATTTAAAGTTCTCAAACGATCTGGCGTACAGCCCAGAACACAGGAACAGAGAAAAGGGGAGAAGGGGTGGGGTGGAGAGAGAAAGAGAGAGATGCCACAGCTTGAGAAAGAGTGATTAAAAAACAGAAGAGAGGACTGAGAGGATATGCGAGGGCAAAGCAGGACACACTGTTAATATGAGAAGCACAGAGGAGGGAAAACAAGCCCATGCTGAGAGTTAGAGGCCCACAATGCAGGGGGCCGGCACAGACCCTGAGACCGCCAGCACAAGACATCCTTCTTCCATCACACCTAACAAATTTGGGGGAGTTAGCAGACAGCACGATATCAGGACGGAAGAAATGCTAAATCAAACATCTGTTTTAAAATGTTAGAATATTCTATGTGCATAACTCCTACCCTCTTCATACTCCTCATACCCTGTTCATACTCCTCATACCCTGTTCATACTCCTCATACCCTGTTCATACTCCTCATACCCTGTTCATACTCCTCATACCCTGTTCATACTCCTCATACCCACTTCATACTCCTCATACTCTCTTCATACTCCTCATACCCTCTTCATACTCCTCATACCCTCTTCATACTCCTCATACCCTCTTCATACTCCTCATACCCTGTTCATACTCCTCATACCCTGTTCATACTCCTCATACCCTGTTCATACTCCTCATACTCTCTTCATACTCCTCATACCCTCTTCATACTCCTCATACCCTCTTCATACTCCTCATACCCTGTTCATACTCCTCATACCCTGTTCATACTCCTCATACTCTCTTCATACTCCTCATACCCTCTTCATACTCCTCATACCCTCTTCATACTCCTCATACCCTGTTCATACTCCTCATACCCTGTTCATACTCCTCATACTCTCTTCATACTCCTCATACCCTCTTCATACTCCTCATACCCTGTTCATACTCCTCATACCCTGTTCATACTCCTCATACTCTCTTCATACTCCTCATACCCTCTTCATACTCCTCATACTCTCTTCATACTCCTCATACCCTCTTCATACTCCTCATACCCTCTTCATACTCCTCATACCCTCTTCATACTCCTCATACCCTCTTCATACTCCTCATACCCTCATTATACTCCTCATACCCTCTTCATACTCCTCATACCCTCTTCATACCCCTCATACCCTCTTCATACCCCTCATACCCTCTTCATACTCTCTTCATACTCCTCATACCCTCTTCATACTCCTCATACCCTCTTCATACTCCTCATACCCTGTTCATACTCCTTATACCCTCTTCATACTCCTCATACCCTCTTCATACTCCTCATACCCTCTTCATACTCCTTATACCCTCTTCATACTCCTCATACCCTCTTCATACTCCTCATACCCTCTTCATACTCCTCATACCCTCTTCATACTCTCTTCATAGTCCTCATACCCTCTTCATACTCCTAATACCCTGTTCATACTCCTCATATCCTGTTCATACTCCTCCTACCCTCTTCATACTCCTCATACCCTCTTCATACTCCTCATACCCTCATTATACTCCTCATACCCTGTTCATACTCCTCATATCCTGTTCATACTCCTCCTACCCTCTTCATACTCCTCATACCCTCTTCATACTCCTCATACCCTCATTATACTCCTCATACCCTCATTATACTCCTCATACCCTGTTCATACTCCTCATACCCTCTTCATACCCCTCATACCCTCTTCATACCCCTCATACCCTCTTCATACTCTCTTCATACTCCTCATACCCTCTTCATACTCCTCATACCCTCTTCATACTCCTCATACCCTCTTCATACTCCTCATACTCTCTTCATACCCTGTTCATACTCCTCATACCCTGTTCATTCTTTCTTCGTTCTCTCTTCATACTCCTCATACCCTCTTCATCCTCTTCATACTCCTCATACCCTCTTCATACTCCTCATACCCTCTTCATACTCCTCATACCCTCTTCATACTCCTCATACTCTGTTCATACTCCTTATACTCTCTTCATACTTCTCATACTCTCTTCATACCCCTCATACCCTCTTCATACTCCTCATACCCTCTTCATACTCCTCATACCCTCTTCATACTCCTCATACTCTCTTCATACCCTGTTCGTACTCCTCATACTCTGTTCATTCTTTCTTCGTTCTCTCTTCATACTCCTCATACCCTCTTCATACTCCTCATACCCTCTTCATACTCCTCATACTCTGTTCATACTCCTTATACTCTCTTCATACTCCTCATACTCTCTTCATACCCCTCATACCCTCTTCATACTCCTCATACTCTCTTCATACCCCTCATACCCTCTTCATACTCCTCATACCCTCTTCATACTCCTCATACTCTGTTCATACTCCTCATACCCTCTTCATACCCCTCATACCCTCTCCATACCCCTCATACCCTCTTCATACCCCTCATACCCTCTTCATACCCTCTTCATACTCCTCATACCCTCTTCATACCCCTCATACCCTGTTCATACCCCATACCCTGTTCATACCCCTCATACCCTGTTCATACCCCTCATACCCTGTTCATACTCCTCATACTCTGTTCATACTCCTCATACCCTCTTCATACCCCTCATACCCTCTTCATACCCCTCATACCCTCTTCATACCCTGTTCATACTCCTCATACCTTGTTCATACTCCTCATACCCTGTTCATACTTTCTTCGTACTCTCCTCGTACTCTCTTAATACTCTCCTCACACTCTGTTCACACTCTGTTCATACTCTGTTCATACTCTGTTCATACTCTGTTCATACTCATAAAGCATGAAGTAGTGAGCGTGTGGAGTAGAGGCGTTCTGATTTCCCCAGTCAGTAGTGTACTCTATAAAGTCAGCTCACACATCGTTAACATGGCAATTAAGATATTATCGTAGACTATATATATCCCACACCCCTAGACATAAACAGAGTCATTCTCAGTGGTTTGATGTGAAATGGTTTACAGTAGAGAAAATTACTGGCTCAAGTTTCTTTACAGTGGTGATGATAGGAAATATGAAAGATGGTCACCGTGCCTACAATGTATACTGGCCAATTTATCTAAATGTGTCTTGAGATTGCTATATGCAGTATTGATAGCAGTACGTACCAGCTAATATTTTTGCAATCATTTAACATAAGTTTCTGTGAGGGAACTTTTTAGAGGCATTTAGCTTTTCAGCCATCTGGTTCCCATCACCTCCACTACAAACCACTACAATACTGACTTATTAGATTCCTCTAAAATAAAACATTTCACATCAAAATGCATTTGGTTTCCACTTAAGTATAGAACTATGCAATTGTTTTAGAAAAATCTGTCAAATCCCCCCTTAAACATTCTGCACCACTGCAGAGCAAGTCAACACAGGTTTTCTAAAAGGCTAGTGACCCAGAGCACACTGAGCTTTGACCCATGTATGTGGAATGGGCTTTAAAAACACTACACCCTTTCTCACAGTCATGTGACGTTACATGGGTCGAATAGTGACGACTTTCATCTCTGGAACAGAAACAAAACAATCACATAGATACTGCACAGATAACGGCACTACTCTGCTATCTATTTCTTTGTACCCAGAAAAATGAATTAAATACTTTGCTCAAATATGTTACCACTCTATTATCACTGTGTACGTCATAGAAAAAAAATAATTTAATAGCTTTAATAACTTTATATTTGAAAAGTAAATGCAGTCCCTTTAGAAGTTGGAAGAAAAAAGCATTATGTTGATTGAGAAAGAACATTTTAGCAGCCTGCTGCCTAGACATGCCCAGCCCAGGAACAGCACAGCATCACCAGCTGGGGCTGTGGGTGTTAAAGACCTTGTCCAAGGCACAACTCCCAGTCATTCCTGGGACTTGAACACACAACCAATTAAATATACACCACAACCAACAGAATATGCATGTGCTTATCTTTGTGCATCCCATTTAAAATGCAGTCTTTTACACAGTAAGAGACAAAAACAGACATCTTGCGTTTATATGTAATACACTGATTATATACTGTTACCTGTGTGATTGGAGAACTGTACCGAGTTTATAGAGTCCACTTCAAATCCCAGGACCTGTTAATAATAAAGAACATTCGCTTCAGGCCGTGTTAACTTCCAACATCATACAGATTCACTTAGCTGCACTTTATATGTAAGATGTTCAGCTACCTATACAGAGAATTAATTCAGAGGCTTTCAGGCACAATCACTGACATCCACAGTTTGGTATAATCTACACACAAGTAGGTCACCGTGCCCAATGCCAAGCATCAGCTAGAAGGTAGAAGTGGGATAAACGGCAAAAAATATGTAATGATACCGTAAGGCATTTTCACAATATGTATCATGATATTTCATGTTTCTGAGATATAAGTTGAAACTGACAAAACAGAACATGTAGTGTCACATATAAAACACAAAGTAGTAATAATAATAATAATAATACTATAATAAAAATAGAACTAAGACAACATAACATATGAATTAGAAATATGATTTAAAATACTGGACAACATAAAACTGAATTGTTGCTGTGTAAGATATATTCTGTCCTCTTCCAGAATTATCATAGTGTTGTTAAAATGTGATAAAAAGTTAAAACAGCACTGATATCCACTGCACTACACTGAATTATTTCACAAAGATTCAGACTAAAATTCATAAAATTTGCAAAATGTTAAGGATGAAGCAAAAAAAAGTCATATCACTAGTATAGTGACTTAGTGACTCGTGTTTTAAATATTTTATTGTGCTTTTCATTGTAATCCAATAACATAACATTGCTACTATCCCCGATAAGCCGATTTAGGATATGATAGTATGCTACTTGCTCTTAAATGTCTGAGTTCTTTTTAGCATAGTTTTTCTGTTCAGTAGCAGTTAATGTAGATATTTCTTACAGGGACTTTTATTTTGACAGAAAAACAGTGCACTTAGGTAAACAGTGTGAGTCTAGCAGTGAAGAATCGTGTGCGTGCAAAATCATCCACTAAGTCAGTAGGTACTAGATTAGAGCCAGTACGTATTGCTTGAACGGTAAAGTAGTAGTTTCAGTACACGAGTGTTTTAGTAGCTCATCCGCCATCTTACCAACGTCCTGCGACGCAAGACATCAGACCACCACTGTAAACGACCCACTATTCATTAAAAGCCCCATTTACTGACATCATTTTAGATACTTCTAGTGACATGGACCTGCAGTTTTGTTTGAATCTGTTGTTGTATCTTTGTTTTTTGCCGTCAGAATGAAAAGGGAAACCAGTTCAGAGTTTAGGCTTTTTTATTCAAAGGGCTTGCGGTACCGACGTTTCTCTGAGCTCTCACACCCTGGTCTGCCCTGGTCCAACCTGGTCTCAAAGATGACTGTGCTTGCTTGTCTTTTATGGCCTTCCTTCCATTGCCTTCGGGCCAATTTGGGCTCCACCTGGGTGGACTGATTCTCGAACCTAGGGGGTCTAAAGATAACATCACAGGGTCTTGTTCTCGAGCCTAGGTTTGCCTGCCATAAATGCGGGGATCACAAAGCCCTGACCTTCCCACAAGCTGCAGCAATCAGCAGGCCTATATGTAAGATTTATATAAATTCCCAACAATTCCCCACCTTTGTACGTTAAATGAACGTACATATGAAGAAAAACAGCAGGCCTATATGTAAGATTTATATAAATTCCCAACACTGTATTCAGACGGTGTCGAGCTGTAACTCAAAGGGGAACCAAGGGGCCATTTTTTACCTCAGAAGTAGCGCTAAGTTCTGTAGGGGCCGTTCACCAGCAGTAGCTACACAAACACAGCCGACAAAACGCTTTCCACCGTTTTCCCCCTCCGCTTTGAACTCATCCGCAGCTCCAGTTGAATTATGGGATAGCACTGTGTATAAAAACATCCCCCGATTTAGGAGGTCATCCTGATCCTCTCCAGCTAGCAGCAGAGTCGAGTGCCAGCCTGAGACCGAGCGCAGTATTTCATCTTGTGTTTCTCATTATCTTTTACATTAAAGCAGAGTTTTTTTTCCAGAGTTTAACAACCTTTGTTACAATTATTTTAATGCTAGTAAGATTCATCAGCTTCTTGTTTGAAATAGTTATAAAATCTCAGGCGCCAGAAGGTACCTGCTGCACTATTTAAGATGGAACTAGAACATTAAAAAAAGATGCAGACTTCAGCTTCATAGTTTTAATGCTGGTACGGTTAGGATTGTTTAATAAGGTGATTTAAGCTGTGAGAACCTCATACCCAGAGTTTTATGTAGGGAGCTACCTATAAATAACTTATAGGAATATCTAGAGTGTTATTAAAGTAATTTACCACAGCAAAGTCTGAAAGTGAACAATTTACCAATGGGAATATTAGCGTGAAACCAGTAACCATCACTAGTGTATATAATTCGTTGACATATTAAAAAGACCACTGTTAAATATAGTGCACCAACATTTGCAAATTTGCACTTACTTTTTTTTAACCCTTTGATGCACAACCTGGGTCAAAAGTGTAATTTCATCATTCATGTTTCCATGAATTCCTTAATTTACTTGGTTTTTTTTTACTTTTTAATAAAATTTTTGTATCACAAACAACATGGGTCAAAATGAACCCTTATGTATTCACTATAGAATTTGCTAGGAACTGTTGACATTTGTAAACATTAATCTTTTTTATGTTTTTATATGCATGTACGTTTATTTGTCTACCATCTGGGTACGTAGGTAAAGCCTAAAGCCTAGGTAAAGCCTGTTACTGGCGCAACTGGCACACAAACTCACTATTAACAGTCTCGATTTCAGAAGAAATGCTGGACAAGCAGGTGTCCACAAACTTTTGGACAGGTACCGTTAGTGTGTGTGCAGGGTTATGACTAAAGCCGCGAGCACCTCCTGCACGCTTAGACACGACACGAAGAGACGAGCCAGCATTTCAGATGATAAAAGCACTTGTGACGAAACTCAAGTAGTACAGAACTTTCGACCCAGCACGGTAACTTCTTTCCAGTCCTAGTTTTCTTACCTGTAACGGGAACGTCGCCGACTTGTTTCCCACATAGCCCCTCACAACATGGCTTTGAATGGACAGCACTCTGCAGTCCATACTGGAGGGATTATCTCGGAGGATCAGACTCTAAACTCCGCGCTAGTTCAGCTTTCACAAGTTCACCACACAAACCCGCTCAGGCTGGTCCTCATAAGAGCAGCCCTGTAGTGCAGACGACTGAGGAAGAAGCTGAAGGGAGCGAGGCAGAAAGCCGGCAGTGACACCAGACCGAGAACTTCCCTCCTTACAGCGTGTGGGGCGGATTATTCTTCAGGCACTCGGAGTGGATACCTATGTTGTGCATGTGGATAATGGTTTACCACATGTGTTACAACACTGGCTGACCAGACGTCTTCAGGGGAAAGTCCACCCAAACACTTACCACTCGCGGTCTACCCTGACGGTGTCGTTTGAAGCTAACGTGTGCGTTCTCATTGGCCAATTCAGACAGTGTCTATACCGTTTAAAGGGGAATTCCACCGAATTTTCAAAATTGCTGTAGAGTTAAATGGATGTAAAGTAATCCAAAGTTGTTTGCTGTGAAAAAAAACCGCTCTAGAGAAACATACCTAAAAATTAGTCATTCAGATGTTTTAGAGAGGTTTCCTCAGTGGTGGGAACCAGGACTCACAATGTATACGGCACAAATACAGCCATATTTGTATTATTGTCCAGTAAAACTACATGTACGAGATGTATCTAACCAGCTCTTGTAATAACTTTCTGTGAGGGTGATTTCAGAAGTTTTCAAGTATTTGGATGTCTGGTTTTGCCACTGAACAATTCAGACTCTGTGAGTTTCTGTAGTATTGTGTAGCATTTTACTCTAAACGACATTCTTAACCATAGAATGTTAAAAAAATCACTGGAGTTCCCCTTACATGAAAAGTTTATGAATAGACAGCCATATAAAAATTGTAATGTCTTAGTGGTAGCTCATGGACATCCCTTTTTTAATTTAATCTCTCATGCCATCATTAATTTACCTCCTTATTCACCTACTTATCCTCATTCATACACATACTCCCTTGTTCATTCTCTCAGGTCTTTACTCATTCACTTAAACTCCCTGACTCCCACCCTTTAATTGAAACATTCAGGGTGATATTATGTTGCTTATTTCTTATTTTGACATGAGAGAGCAGCAAAAGTACATATAGTACATATCAATGTATGAATGATTGATGTGAAATGGTTCATTTGTAGAGAATCTTGCTGACTCAGATTTCTTTACTGTGGTGATAGGATCCAATGTCTATAACGGTGTCTAAGACAACAGGCAGCATATCGCAGCTATCAGAACAAAACTTGATATCTCCAAAATGGTAACTGTACAGCAGAAGGAATAAAAGCCTACTTTACGTTTAATGTAAGTTAATGGAAGCAGACTTTTAGGCCCTTTCTTTTGATCTATTCATCATTAAATTTACATGCAATGTAAAAGGCGACAAACGTTTTCTAATTATCTCAAAACTGAAAAATGATAACTGTATGTAAAGGAGCTTTTAAAGGCATTAGACCCTTAGATGTCTGGTTCTTAACACCACTACTGTGAACAATTCAGACTCTAGCAATTAGCTTCTCTAGAATGAAGCATTTTGCACCAAACCACTCTTTATTTCTGCAGAAATTCTAGGATATCGGTGGAGTTCCCCTTTAAGCAATCATTTAAGCAAAATTGATTTTGCCTTCTTGTGTTCCATCATCCAAGGAACGATTGAGGTGTGAAGTTTGCTTCTCCTGCTATTTAGTGTTAGCTTTAGTGAGCTTTTGAACCTGTGAAGCTAAATGAGCACTGTGGACACTGTCTGTCTCAGTCATTGTATTGAGTTGCTGAGTACATCACAAATACATGCTGATGTGACATCCCGCAACATATGCTGTCTAAACATTTAAGTTGCACACCTAATAGTGATAAACAGTTGGAGCAACCGCCTTAACACGTGATTATTTAGGCATGTGATTTACACCGTGCTAAACTGGTTATATGTGCTAAGCATTAATAGCCAGCTATGTTAGCCTCCAGCTATGTATCTCCAATGCAACACTAAAGAAGCAAACTTCAGACACCAAAGATGTTTTGACTGATTATACTTGTGCTAAGAGTATAATTTAATTTTAATGCTGCACATTGGCTGTACGGTTAAGCAGAGTTAACCTGCACTGAAGGCTTGATCCAATACCCATAAGCTTCTAGCAGCCTTCTTGTCTAGTCCTGAGAAAGAGTCTTTCCCTGGTACCAAAAGCTCTCTTCCTCTTCTACCTTGTTGTATGACTCGTATCATTTTCTCTTTCATCAAATTCCAAACACTATGTGCCTTGATAGGAACAAAAAGCATAGATGTCACTGCTCTCAGGAAGTCCATAAACAAAGAAGCTGTCCTCACTGTACTTATGAGCTGTAATCTCAGACTGTGACAGACACAGACTTTTGGCACTCCTGCTTGCATCTGTCAGCTGTCCTGGGTTATCTGCCATATACTGGGTGATGACGTGAATAAAATTACTCCACAAATGTCACCAGATACTTTCTCAATGCTTGCGAACCGAAATTAAAGATATGATTCTGAAATTAAATGGCATCTGTGAATTCCTTGAGTGGTTCTCATTTCATTTCAGTTCAGCTTGGTTTTACTGGGAATCAGGAATGATTCATGATTCATGGTTTCTTTTAAATTTAGATCCATTCATTCAACCAGTTCTAGTGGATTAGGTCCGGGTTCATTCAGACCAATTAAGTGCAGTTCAGTTCAATTCAGTGTATATCTGTTTATTTCAATATAATCCAGTTCAGATGGGATGAGTTCAGTGCAGTTCTGTTTAGTTTAGGGTAATTCAGTTCAGTCTAGTTCAATTTTATTACTACAAGCCAGTTCTATCAAGTTCTGTTCAATTAAGTTTGGAGTGTTTAGTGTTAGTTCTCTTAAATTCAGTTTAGTTTTAATTCAGTTTCTATATTCGTTTCTATTAAATTTTGTTGTTTCATGCCAGATGTTGTTAGTGCTTTAGTTTTATTAGGTTTAGTCAGTTCATTTCAGCTCAGTTCTATTAAAGTTAAGCTGTCTTGGTTTCAGTTTATTTCTATTCAGTTCACTAAATTCAGTTCAGTTCTATTTCATTTAGTTTCTGTTCAGTCTTGTTTCATGTCAGATGTTGTTAGTGTTTTACTTTTATTAGGTTTAGTCAGTTCAGTTCGGCTCAGTTCTATTCAGTTTAGTTGAGCTGTCTTGGGTTTAGTTTATTTCTGTACAGCTCAGTTATATTCAGTTCAATTATGTTTGGCTGAGATGGGATTAGTTCAGTTTTATTCAGTTCAGTAATCCATTCAAGTTTATTCAGCCAATTTCCCCAACCACAACTGTACATTACTCTTACTTAACTTGCATTTGCATTTACATTTGCATGTAATTACAATTCTGTGGTTCCTCACTGTCGCCTGCAGTCAGCCCTTCCACCCATGACTCAGAGTACCACTGTTTGAGTTGAGCGTAATAGAACCTACTGCTGTCTGTAATGATTCAGATAACGCCTTTGTGAGCGACCACTGGTACAAAGATACAGCAGCGGAGATAACGGCGACAAAGGGGATGAGGTAGTGAGAGGTGTCCACACAGACGTAAATGTCTATCTGTGTGGGCACATTTGTACTGGTCATGTGCGCTGGATGTACTTTTTGTCATGGAGGCATCATCGCTGAGTGAGAGAAGATATAAGAGCAGATGAAGGATAGACACTATGCAGACAGGGAGAGAGAGAGAGAGAGAGAGAAAGAGAGAAAGAGAGATGGCACACTGACCCTGTTTATAATCAGCTAAAGGACAGATTGTTCACTTAGTTTCTACTTTGGAACGGTGATGCTCTCTACGGTATGTCAAGCAACTAGAGCACATGGCCATCTATAGCGCCACTGTAACAGGGCCAAGCCTAAAGGGCCGACCTTCCTGAAATGGGGCCAGAATCATGTCATGGTGGCTCACCTGGAAGCTGTATGTGTTAATGTGGCGCTGATGCTGCTGTCATGGATGAACACTGGACACTCACATGTTTAGCACTGCTGCTCTGCTTGTGTGCGAGCTGTAACGGCGTGGACACGGACACAGGCCTCACTCTGGATCAGGCCAGCCGACTGAGACACATGTGGCTGTTGTCGATCAAGGAGTCTAAGCTGAAAGAGCAAGGTACGCTTGGTTCACATTTTTAACAGGTACACTTTGCAGGTTTTGCAATTACTGACAGGTGAGCATCTACAGTGTGCACACTTAGAAACATGCTAACGGAAACATTACATTACTGTACTTTTAACTCCTTTCCAACAAACCAGCAGGCTCAGCGGAACTGTAATGTAATAAACAACCTGGAATTTCATTACAGCACCTTTCAGTCACATAACTAACAACAGGGCAGTCTTCAGGACAGGAAAAGATAGCCTCACCTCCCATTCAGAAATTCTGTGCACTGTGATGGATATTAATATCAAGATGATAATTTTAGGTCATGCATCGAGCAGATAAAGGTGGGATAGCCATCATTCCTTTATTGAGTGAACTATGAACATTTCAGTGCGTGTCATTCTAAGCTGGGCATTTTTTTGAGCATTTTTCAAATTAATCTAATAAAAAAAAAATATATATATATATATAAATATACTTTGCATGTTTTAACTGTCCAAAATATCTAAACAATAGTAATACAGGAGAAGAGGAAAAACATTAAACTTTTACACAGTCTAAAATACAGCTGTCACATTCAAACAGCATACATCATGTTTTTTTATTCTTATTTTGACAGCAGGTTGATCTTGTCTGTGGTTGGAAGAGGCATCCCAATGATTTTATTGGGGTGGTTATTCACTGTGTTGTATTCTTCTCTCCATGTGATATGCTTCCAGTGTAGTTTAATCATCTGTAAGACAAGGACAGACCTGTGACGTTTTCCTCAAACCAAAGACTGATATCATAACATTGTCAAAGTCGACCTGCGTGCATGGCTGTTGTTTGTTTAGCTTAGCATTTTCCTAGAGCGATAATAAGTGAGTCATGGTGTCCAAAATGAAACCGTATTAGAAGAAATACTTCACTGAAAAATGTAGCTAATAATAAATAGACATCCACATGGGTCCAAGTTAGCACGAGTTATTGTGCATTTCTCTAACTGTCCCTAATTAGTTTTCATTCATTATTGAAATATATTATGTAGATGTGTACCCTCAAAACGCTGGCATGAAACAAACTGCTACTGTAATTCTATCTACTTGCAGAAGGCACGGTATAAATAAAGGAAAACAGAAATATACGGCTGATATTTAATCCAGGCATGGACAGATCACTCTTTAAGAGTTAATAGTCTCCCTGCGTCATGGTCTGTTACTCAGCACTGCAACACGAGAGCCTCATTTCCCCACACTTTTCTTTGTTATTGCAGGTGCAACTTTCCATACCCCATTGTGACTGAAATTTACACTGGCCCTGGCTGTCGATGTAGCAAAGGCAACGTTGACGGTTATTAATCTTTGGGCTTCTATCATATGCATTATACTACAAATCATCAATCAATCATCAAAAGTCATCACAATTATGTCCCTTTTCACATGACTGTATAGCAAAAAGCATCAGACGTTTATGCACCCCTCCAGGTTTATGCAAGTCCTTCAGGTCCAGCTCTAGTCCTTGAAAAAAAACACCAGCCAAACTACACTGAGGCAGGTCAAGGGCAGTCTAACAAAATGGCCTGCTGAGAGCTGGAAAAGAACCACATGTGGATAGGAAATGGAGAGGACTGACTAGATCAAGGAACTCAACATAGGTTACTTGTGGTCAATATGCAGTGCTGTCTTTACGTAACTGGACAATTTTGGTTGTTTTGGCTCAGTCCAAATATTAAGCTTTCTTTAATTTGAGAGTAGTCATGTGCTGTTCTTTAGGGGTTGCCATTGCCCGCCCTGAAATCTGACTTGTCACCTGAGATTTCATCCCAAAATTTGTATCGTCATTGGCTGCGTGGCAGATATGTTTGGTTCTTTAGAAAGACGCTGGTTTGCTATCAAAACAACTCCCCACACACTGCTCGCATCTTTACCCTCCCCCAACCTCCCCCCTTTGTAAGCATGTGCCAACTGTCCAGCTTTGCAATGGCAGTAACAACTCTAACATTCTTTGCTTCAACTACGAATAGAACCACTATTTATAAATTTATATGTAATTACATTACATCCTTCATTTCTTTCCACAGCTCTGTCACAATCACATCCAGACAGAACACCAGGCATGCATCAGCTTCTGTACTGCCGTGTTGGGATTGGTTACCACCTACAGATTCTGGCCAATGGAAGCGTAGGGGGTGTTCATGAACACACTGAGCACAGTAAGTCTGACAGGCCTCAGTAATGAAGTGGGTAAAATGAGAGAAAATAAGAGAGTTGTGTTCAAACTCAACATCAGCAGTATAGATTATGTTTGACTAAAGTCAATGGTAAAGACTGTGTTCAGCACTCTTGTACATAGGGTTGATATTGTGTTGTTGTATGACTCTTTTTCCATCACAACTCAAAATAAAACCACTCTTCACTCTCTTTTGTCCTCTCTCAGGTTGGCTAAGGGTGTTTGCCATGAAGCGTGGAGTTGTGGGCATACGTGGCGTAAAGAGTGAACTGTATTTATGTATGAATGAAGAAGGAATTACACATGGAATGGTGAGCGACGTTTCAAGGCGATATATGCCACCATAGCTCATAACTCTACCTGTGCAGAAGAGGAAGTACTTTCCATTAGATTACGCATTGCTCTGAATAAATCTCTGAAGTGCATCATTCTGTAGCAAGAATTACATCCAAGTTAAGACCTCCAGGTCCTAGTTGGTCAGTCTGTGATAAAAAGGGCTTTAAAACTGAAACGTCAGCTCAGCTTAAAATGATAAGGTGAACGGTAACACATTTGTTTTTGAGTTAACTTGAGGATATTACAGTTGATCCAAATCAACCATCTTAGTTTTTGTAGTTTAGTCAAAGTTCTCCTATATCAGTGAACTAATCAATAAGATGAGACAGACTTGTTTATGACTGCTGGGACTCACACATTAAGGCCACTAGGCATTTTCTTCTTTTGGGCTCCCAGTTACAGATGGATGTGGCATCAATGGGATTTAATTAAATTTAATGTCAGGTGAACACTTAGATGGTTGCATCATTTGGGAGCTCATAAAATGCTCAGTCTGACTAGTTTATTAAACAATAATATAATATAATATAATATAATATAATATAATATAATATAATATAATATAATATAATATAATATAATCAAGATGATCTGGGTTCAATTCCCAGTCCGGGCCATTCTGTGGGGAGTTTGCATGTTTGAGTGCTTGAGTGGGTTTCCTTTGGGTACTCCCATAATCCAAAGATATGCATGTTAGGTTGATCAGTCACTCTAAATTGCCCATAGGTGTGAGTGTTGGCCATATGATGGACTGGCCGCCCGTGACCCCGACTAGCGGGATAAAGCAGAAGATAATGGATGGAAAATATAATATAATAAAGAAAAAAATAATATTGCATGTTGCTACCAGTGATGGTATTGGAAGTGTAAACTTGATACCAGTCAGTAGTATTAAAGCGGGTTCACTGCTATCTCAGCACTGTGGTCAACAAGCCCTATACCATTTTATCTTACGTATATTTTAAAAGTCATTGGATCCTTTCAGTTAAGAAGTTAGCAATTCAAATAAGATTTTTTTGGTATTACATGTATACCACTCCCACACATTTATATGGCACCACACAAAAGTACCTTAAACACTTTTATACCAGCACCACCTGGTTTTGCTGAGAGTGCCTTAATGATGTCACTTCAATGCACTGCAGTGTCTGTATGTAACAAAATGCATATTGCCTCCCTAATGACTTTGTAAATCAGAGGATCAAGTGATTATTCACAGGAATAATGTAAATACAGCAGAACATATCGACTTTGGCACATATTTGTTTTCCACAAGGGTGAGACAGTAGCAAATTCTGAAAGTGTCATTCATTTTCTTGTACAGAATTCTGTTCCACATATAAGCATAGCTCTGGAGTGATGACATGACTTCAGGGGTCTACAGTGTACTGACACACAGTGCTTAAATGAAACAATTGAACATATGAAACATTTCTCACCTGCAGAAGAAATTTTCTCCTGACTGCCTGTTCAAGGAGAGCCTGGAGGAGAACAATTACACAACCTACTCATCTGCAACACATCCAGGCCTGTACCTGGCCCTGTCCCACCGAGGCCAGCTCAGAAGAGGAAATACAGTGAGCCCACAGCAGGCCTGCACCCACTTCTTGCCACGAAAGGCCCCAACAAACTAAACAGTGAAGGCATCTTGCCTAGAAATAAAGCCAGTGGAGCTTTGAACATGAAAAGTTTAATTATACACAATTTGCCTAAATGTGTTTACAGACCTCCTCTAGTTAGATAACTTAGTTACTTTAATGTGCAGTCATTATACCCAACGCCAAGTGCCAGCTAGAGGGGTGTAAAGCCCCCAGCACTGGAACAATGGAACTGTGTTTTCTGGTGTGATGGAGCTCCATTCAGTACATTCAGGATAAGTTGGGGTGATCCAGAACTAATTTGCACCTGATTTCACTAATGCTCTTGTGGCTGAATGCAAGCAAATTCTCACAGCAATGTACCAACATCTACTGTAAAGCTTTCCCAAAACAGTAGTGGCTGTTATTGTAGCACAGGAAGACAAACTCCCTATTAACACCTTTCATTTCAGAGAAAATGTTGGATGAGCTGGTTTCTACAAGGAAATATGACGTGCGTTCCTCTAATAAACAAAAGAACCTTACCAAGCTAAGACAGTTCAGTCTGGCATAAAAAGAAAATCTTTGATGTAGTTATGAATGTAAATGTAAATGTGGTCCCCTTATTTATGCTGGCCTTAAATACTGTGTATAATGAGATGTTATTTAATATGCATATTTATGTATTTATGTATTTTCATATTTCTTGATACAATTTGAGTTTTAATAAATGTTTGTTTTATTTGGAATTACCTTTTTTCCTTTTTTGAGGTTAATCCATCATTTAGCAGCACGAAAATAAACAGACCTGTATGGGGAAAGTTGAACACAGCCACATCTAAATAAGACATGACAGCCAGGCTGGGTGTAGATGGACATATTAGCCACCCACAGGCCTCTCCTATGACTGCAGCTCAGGCAACACAGACGATCATTTACCTTGTACAATGGTAAACAAGAGGTTTACCAGTGTGCACACAGAATGTGCAGCTTATGGGAAGATGGTCAACGTATTTGCCAGAAAATGTTTGATTGAAACTGTAATCCATGCCTTTAAGAACCATTCAAATTAGAGATTAATACACCAAGAGTGGTTTCTGACCTTTGTATAAGCAATTAAATAAAATTGTAATATTAGGATAATTTACTTGACCCCATCAGTATAACTATAAAGGACATTATAGTAAATCCAATGGAACAATCTAGTAATTGGTCTTATAAATTTACATCACCCATCATGACCTATGTCATCCCTTTTGTCTTTTCCCATCATCCCTCCATCCTCCTATCTTTTTTCCAATGTTTATTAATCATATCTCACCATCTTGAAATTTTTTCTCGATCTGCCCGTGTGTCCGATGCTCCAGTGCCTCTGAAAAGGTACGCGGGTCCACCTGTAACCTGATCATGTATCAAGGGAGACGCTGAAGTCACTTGATCTTCTCTTAGAGTGACACAACTTCTCAGTAAACCCCCACTCAGGTATCATTCCGTACCTCAGAAAGAGAGAGAGAGAGAGAGCGAGAGATGTCCAGTTATTTTGACAGACATAGAGCCCATAGCACCTGGATACTTGTGGATAAACAAAGCATGAGGATATTATAACACCTCTGGGTAAGTAAGCGATGCAGTGTGGCTCCTGAATGTTTTCTAAGTTCTAGCTACATTTGCATGGTCAGTTGACAGGAACATGGCCAATCAGTAACTACTATGAATTTTTCAGCAGCTACTTGTCCCTGTCTTATTGAGGTGTAGGTTAAAATTCCAGTGTCGATATGTTTACGAACTGACACATCTAGGGAGACAATATAGTCCAAGAAAGTCCTGCTTTATAGCTACCGGTACATGGTCCACTGATATGGACATGATTGATCACTAACTTGTATGACTCAGTAACTACTATTTAGCAAGTGTGTAGTTGTGTAGTTATGAACATGCCTAAAAAAAACAGTAAAATTGCCCTGGCTCTTAGAAATAACACCTCTAGTTAAATAAGACATACAACAATAAATGTACTGCATTATCCATTAATTTACATGGTCAAGTGCCCACAGTAATTATCAGTAATTATTAGTAAATCAGTAACTATTAGAAATCATTCCAAACGACTAAGAAATTAATGTTTTATTATGTAGTTATGAAACTACTATTTAAAAATTTAACTGTCCTATGGTATTTATCTTAGTGTCTGTAATATAGAAATTAGTATATAATTAGTAATGAAGTTGAAATGATGATGTCTAATGTACGTATGTCTACCTCACTTTTTTCAATGTTCATAGCCATAATGACTGTGTGAAAGCGGTCATGGCTAACCCTGAAGTGGAAGAGGCTGCAGTGGGTGTATTTGATGGAGCTGGGCTTCATAATGGAAATGTGGAGGCTCCAGTAGGTGAAGGAGATGTTGTAGCCCCACACATAGAGGTGAGTATCTGGTCAGATGAAGGCATTTTCTTTCATGTGGGTCAGTATGCATGTGGACCATAGTAACAGCCCTAAGCATTTACAGCAGTGGTCACCAGGCCTGGAGATGTACTTTCCTGCAGAGTTTAGTGTACCAACCTGCATCTTGTACTAATACATCTAAATCAGCAAATCAAGATTTTAATTAGCTGGAGCAGGTGTAGCAGATTGGGATTGGAACTCAACTCAATAAAACTGTACATCCAGGACAAGGGTTGGTGACCTCTGATTTACAGTATTGTACTAAACATTTTAGGGTCTTGGGACATTATTATATTTAAAAAAGCTATTTTTCCAATTGTCAAATAGTATTGATACAGTAACTGGTGATTTTACATACATCAGTGTGTTTGTTTCTCTTTCCAAGATTTTCCTTGTGGTATTATTTACAGTTATCATCTAATACCTGCTTTGACTACCCAGTAATTCATTAAGCTAAATCAAGATTACACTCAGTAACTAACCAAAGAATCTATGGGGGATTAGAGCTAAAAGAAAACTTACAAAAATAAGGATATACACCATCTATAGCAATACCAGTTTCTTCCAGCACTCCTATGGGATTCTAGTAGTATGTTTGTGCTAAGCCTATGCTGCCCATGAATAGTTTGGGCTATTGTGTAGAGTAAACCTATTTTAGGTTTGTAACAGGCATTTTCTTATCTTGTATTCAGCTGTTTTACTGACACTTTCAGTAAAGAACTGTAGCTCTTTGTAGCTATTACCATCGTTTTCATTCTCTAACATCCAACACAAACATATTTTCTCAGTCAGTGATGTATCTTGGGCTTCCATAAGACCTAAAGTGGTGTTTCTCTCCAAATTGAACCCTACCAATCTAAATGTAAATGTGATTGCTTGAATTCCATACTGATTTCATAATTATGTGAGTGGTTAATATAATGCACTAGGCCTAACCTAGAGCTATTGGAGAGCTCACTTGGATGTCCCACAAAGAACATTTCCGCTGGGTGTTTCGAGGATTTAGCATTTTTGTTTCCAATGAAAAATAGAGTAATAGTTCAAGTTCAAACGTGATTCTATTGAATAAAACTACAATCACAGATTACAGCACTGACAAGGCTGAGGTCTATTTATCTTTTCATATTAAAATGCAAATTCTCTCTACAGCCTGCAGAACAGACAAGCCCTGAAAGAATAGAAGTGGTTTCTGTTGGAGATGAAGATCTTCCAGCCTTTGACACGCCATCGACTCTTAATGTCAGTGCCCTTGATAACCATGATGGAAGCCTGACAGAAAACAATACCAATAAACTGGCCTCTGAGACCACAGAAAGCACAGAGTGTCAGTCTGAAGCCCCGAGTAATATCCATACACAGCCCTGTCCAGCAATGCCTGTTACTAAAGTCCAGCCTTTCCTGTCAGGTAAGTGAAAACACAAACAAAGAGTATTTTCAAGAACAACAGATGGGTACAAAGCTAGAATGTGATGGAAATTCTAATATCTCACTTAATGAGATTAACTGAATTGAACCCTTTTGGGAATTCTGTAAGGGCAAAGTGATTTGTGTTGGTGCTACACTGCAAAAATGGTATCCTGGCAAGTGAAATGATGTCATTATATATTTCTATATTTTTTAAACTGCAGTAAGTTGATTATCATAAGATTGTTCTCACATTTATTTATTAGTTTTAAGTGTTTTAGGAAACCAAATTATCTCTGGCAGATTATTTTACTTGTTATAATAAACATGCTTGAAACAAATTATCTGCCAATAATTTGGTTTACTTAAAACACTTAAAACCAGCAAATCTTCTCTAGAATAATCATTTTATGCATCTTACAATATTTAAATGATAAATATTAGATATATCGACTTGATTTGAGACAATCTCACTTGACAAGATAGCAGTTTTGCAGAATAAGCATTGGTAGTTAAGCTGTGGAGCTGTGTTCAAATCACTAAGGCAGCATAACATGTTGATGTTATACGTTTTTTCTCATGGAAATGCTTTTTCTAGTTTGGTAAAGGGACTTTCAGCACATCAACTGAGATCTTATCTTCAGTTTGAAAGTTGAGTAATAATTTACTCTTTTCACCAATCATTTGGAAATTAATCAAGTTTTTAGATTTATTAATATGCAAGGGTATAGTAGCAGATTTGACATCGGGGGGAACATTTGCTAATATGAATCAAAGCCCACCCTATCCTGTAAAATATTACCTATAAGTTGATTCCACTGTAAATACGGTAGTAAATCACTGTATGTGTAGTGACGTAGAACAACATTTGTGGAATTACAGTCAATTATAAATAAATAAACAAAATACAACATTATCTGTACTTTTGTTTATTTTTAGATAAATCCAGTTACAGATCAATTTACAAACTAAACAAGATACTCCACATTACATGGTACTGTTAAACTTTAAAATTATACATGCAATGTCTGGATTATATATATATATATATATATATATATATATATATATATATATATATATATATATAACAACATACATTTTTTGTCATTTCATTTCAGCATTATTCCTTTCAGCATTATATTTGGTTTTATATATATATATAATATAAATATAATGCTGAAAGGCATAATGCTGTAATGAAATGACATAAAATGTATGTTAAGGTTTCCTGACTAGATAAGACTAACATTAATGTTAGTCTTACACCAATGCTAATATGTTATGACATGTAACATTTGATAGTGGTTGCTAAGCTATGAAGGACCAGCTGTGATTCAGTCAGCCTTCAAATACAGCCTCTGAAAGATGCAGCCCCTGAATAGCAACACAGCTAACTTACTACAGAACCATTACAAAACAGACCAGTACTTCATCTGTAGTTAGTTAAAATACCAGAGGCAGAAGCTAAAACAACGACCTGTACCAGAATTTGTATTTGAACGTTAAACATTATAATGTTTATTTTCAGGGAATTTTAAGACGTTCTGGGGGTTCAAAAAGTTAATTCATCCTGGTACCCCCATACTTTGGTTGTATAACAAAGGAATATTCTTTTCTAAGTCACTCTCACTCACAGATGTTTAATTCAGTTTGTTTTTTCTTCTGTTTTACCACTGAAAGACGATTTAGCGGAGGAGAAAACACTCCGAGGCCGCCTGTTTGCACGAAGGATGGAGTTGTTAATTGCTGCATGTGCATTGTTCACAGTCATCTTTGTGCTTGGCATCGGACTGGGAGGTGAGTGGGTGACACGCTGCCCGTAATGTGCTGTGAGCTAGAATAGCCTCATAGTGGCATGCAGTGACCCCGGCCAGCATGAATAATTAACCACCATGATTATATTGCTGAATGTGGGGCCCACCGGTCCAGTACTGGGAGATGTCTTGAACTCCGGTTGCAGCGTCTGATTAAATTCTGTAGCGTCAGATTCCTATACTGACTTATTAGTGATTTATGGCAATAGCTAGATAGATTTTATGTAGATAGAGAAAACATGTGATAGACCAGGAGTGCTTAAACCTTTGTGAATATGCATAAAGATAGACACATGCCTGTTTTTCCTGTTGCAGTGGGTCTGAGCTGTATGGGGAAGTTCAAGTGTGGCTCATCTGGCTGTATCAGTAGCTCTGCTCAGTGTGATGGACATGCGGACTGTGAACACGGAGAGGATGAGCTCAGCTGTGGTGCGTGCAGTCTGGCGTTTCACTACATGTGTGTTGCATTTTGGTGCTGACAGTCTGACAAGGGCATTCAGAGAAACAGTACAGCATTTTCTTTAAGTTTTTTACATAAAGCTGGTGAATGTACTCTGTTCTGGTTAAATAAATCAGAAAGTAAACCTAAAATGAATACTCCCCTGATCTCTTCATGCTGACCGGTCTCTTCTCTGTTCTGTGTAGTTCGTGTAAGTGGGAAGAGTTCAGTTCTGCAAGTGTCACGCGGCGGAGTGTGGAGCACAGTGTGTTCAGATGACTGGGACTCTATGTTGGGTGTCTCAGCCTGCAAACAGCTGGGATACTCAGGGTAAGGCTCTGAACAGCTGTATAGTCTGGGAGGGAAGGGGCTTGAAGTTAGATGAATGACTAGCAATGACCAGGTCCTTCCCTACTGGATATTTGGAGTTGACTATAGGGGCTTGTGTTATCCAACTCCATTTACTTTATTATAAACCACCACCTAAATAATATCTGGTCGACTGTGATCCTATGGCCAGAAGTCCAAAAGAATAGGTTATAGGGCGACTAAAAATTTGTGCATGATAGCAGAGAAAGAGTCAGTAGATAGATCCACAGACTCCCTAGTCACTCAAGAGATCATGAGTTCAAATCCCAATAAGACTTGAGTTATCCTCAATCTCCTGAAGTCTGAGAGGAGGAAACCCTTGTTGTGTGTTGGATGAGCCTGCGGATGAAACTGGCAGTGACCACATTAAACTAAATTACAGTGAAGAGGACCTAAAACAAGCTCATAGAGTAGCCAATCAGTGAAAGTACAAAGTAGGTGTTTCTAAGACAGTGGATGGTGAGTGTATGTTGTTAAATTCCCTGAAATAACGGGAAAGCAACAGGTTAAAAAGGATCTGGATCATGTTTTGCCAGGATCAAGATCCCAAGCTGCATCATCAGTGGTGTGATATCTCTCCTGTTTTTCTTCAGCCACTCCCATTAGAAACAGTATTTACTCAAGCCAGCTGACATGCTGTGTCTCCTAACAAATTGTTTTTCTTCTTTCTCTGCCTCTTTCAGCTTCGTTCAGTCTGGATCTCTCCCTCTCTCCAACATTGAACAAGACTTTCAGAATAACCTGGTGTCAATCAACCTGAGCCAGCCAAGCCCACTGCATGCCATCAAGATACACAATGCAACCAGCCTGAGGTGTGAAACAGTAACAGTACTTTGTACTCATATGATATAGTTATCATGCCAGTAATGATAATCAGGACACTATATTACAGCAGTTATCCAAGATAAAAATGATAAAGATCATCGTCATTAAGCATTAACTATTACTTTGTAACATGTTAATAACAATTACACATGGTGATAAGGACACTGTTAACTGGTAATTGTTTTCCATTCACTTATTTACTCTTGTGTAATAATTGCTACTTATTGCATTTAATAACTGTTGCTTATAGCTGCTAATGAGCTGATAAGTATGTTTAAGCATAAGAACTTGCAAGTCTAGTATTAGCAATGTAGTAAGCAGCAAGTATACAGTTAGTGATTAAATAAGCAATGGACTAAAAAGAAACTAAACTATCAATTAACAGTGTACTTAATTAAAAATTATGTCTCTAAAGCAGCCAAGCAGTTACTAAATAAAAAGAAATGCTTAATAAATAGTTAACTAATATATTAATAAAGTGCATCAATGACTTACTGACAATATAACCATTAATTAATCATATTATATATATTGGTATAATTAATAAAAATAATATTTAACTGTGTGAAGTAAAAGTGTAATGTCTTTATGTCTTTACATGATACGTAACCAATAAGTGTAATTTTGTCCCAATTCTGTTCAAAGCATGCATAGAAATACTACATTGATAGTATATAAAGTAGAAAACCCATGTATACTTTTAACATGCAATGCCATTAATTAAAATTTGGAAAATACATTTGATGTATTACATATATGTAATAACATATAAATAAACTGGATAATCACCTTACAGCTATAATTAGGTCTGTGCTCTAATTCAACAGAGTTCCTCCCACACTCTTAAGAGCTGAGTGCTCTTTACTATCTTTGTACTTAACTGTGTAATTAAACCTGCAGCACTTTCTCTCTCTGTAAACTTATATATATATATATATATATATATATATATATATATATATATATATATATATATATATATATATATATATATATATATCAAACATACTCACAAACACTTACACACACATACAATCTCCTGCTCCAAACTATCCACCTATCTTTCATACATAGGCACTGTCCAATTAAAAACATGCATCTGAATTTTTGTTGATGTTTTTGCATCATTTGAACCCAACAGCTGCTGTTTATAGCATGTGAAAATTTAAGATGAATGAACAGAAAGAAATGCTCTTAAAAGTTTGCATGAAAAGTAAAGAATGTTTTGGCCTCTCCTGTAAAGTTTTCTTTGGACGGCAACAATATCTATATCTAGATGTGTCCACCCAGTTTTAGGTGAGCAACGTATAGAAACTGACTGTCTTAAACTAAAGTGAATAGAATTTGATCCTTTGAGTATGTCTTACTTATAATAACTACACCATTAAAACCCACCGGACTCTTGCGCTCCTTTGTTGTGATGCTTGTTTAGGCCTTTCCAGCAGGTTCTTCAGTCTTCCATGTTGTTTTTTAACAGCAGAAAACTGATTCTGTTACTACACACGTTCACATGCATTTAAGATAATAGGAAAACTCAGGACTGTATATTGAAATTAGTGTCCAGATTTAAGGATGTCAGATCTAGAAAATAAAGAATTTTGAATTCCTTCATTTCATTAGCATGTATTTGCTTTCAGCTGCCCTCCCAACGTGTTTTGTTGCCATCTTGCCATTGCTGTGTTAAATGTGCTTTGCTTTGTTCTGCTACTGTAGTTTGTTTTCACACATGCAGACTGAGAAAAGTGAAATATATCAGACTAAGAGTTTACATGCACAGAAAACCTGAATACTGAGCTAAATCCAGCTGTCTATATCAGATTTCTAGACCTTAATCTGATTTTAGAAATTGGAATATGTTGTTTACATTATCATTTGAATTATAATGCAAACACACTCTCTGTCTTGCTGCATTAGACTAGAGGCATTGCTCTGTATTGGCAGACAGAATATTTCTGTAGATTTCATTCTGCTGCTACATTATCAGTAAAGATTTGTGAATTCGTTTCAGATGCAGCCATGCAAGCCCAACACGCGATGCTTGACTGATGAGCTTGTATGTTTGGATCATGAGCAGATCTTTTCTTTCTCCACACGTTGGCTTTTCCATCCTTTTGGTAGAGGTTAATCTTGGTGTTATCAGTCCACAGAACTATGTTCCAGAACATGTGTGGCTCATTCTGTATTCCCTTCGCAAATTCCAATCTGGCCTTCTGATTCTAACAGCTGATGCTTTTTGTGGTGTGGCCTCTATATTTTTACTGTCTAGCTGTGGATTGTGATACCTTCACCACTGGCCTTTGGGGGTTGTTGGTGATTTCACGCTTCTCATACTGTTTCTGTCATCAACTGTTGTTGTTTTCTTGGCCAGCCTCTTGGCCATTTTTTTTTTTATTTCAGGACGTTCTTAATAGTTGTATTAACTATAAACAAGACTTGCGCAATGGCTCTGATCAATTCGTCCTCCTTTCCCAATTTCAGAATGACTTGCTTTCCTCTCAAACACAGTTCTCTGGTCTTTATGTTGGATTATGTTTTCTTCATAGGGAAAATGCAGAGTGGACATTCAGAGCTGTTAATTATTTAAATCATCAGTCTAACAGGGCACAACCGGACAGCAGGAAACACTGTCCGTTCCAATATTCTCACTCAAATTAGTGCCCAAAGAAACAGTGTTTCATTCTAACTCATCTAGAAATAAACATAAGAAGATTCTGATCATCTTCTGATTTTCTCATTTGCAGCTGTGATCCCAAATCCAGACGTCTTCAGTGAAAAGCAAAAACAAAAGTACTGGCTTTATTCTTCAAATAGGAGACTGTATTGTCCACATGCACTCATACGCGCATACACAAGTACACACACATACAGAAGCCCAAGCACAGGAACATGATGTACTCTCTGTTCTTCAGCCAGCAGCTTAAGGCAGTAAAAACAGTCTCCTCTGCTGTTCCTTTGAAATTTGATTACTACAGTGTGTTGCTCTCAAAACAAAAGGAGGATTTTTTGAATGACAAAGAAATTTTCTTATTTATTTATTTATTTCACAAACAAGAGCATAGGAACATACAATTCCTGATGGCCTTATTCTTTTCTCTCTCCAGTAAAACAGAATGCGGTTCAGGAGAAGTCATAACTCTAAAGTGTTTGAGTAAGTAAAGTAAAAATACAATTCTTAACCCATTCATTCATGTTCTGATTCTCTCTCTCTCTCTCTCTCTCTCTCTATATATATATATATATATATATATATATATATATATATATATATATATATATATATATATATATACCCGGAGTTAAAGTATCAACCGTTTATTAGAGAACCAAATAAACAGCATCTCTGCCCATTCTGCTATTTATAAGTCCTATAAGTACTAAGTAATATTTACTGTTTACTGAAGCTTAGAGTTATGAAATTATTCTTCTGCCCGATTCATAACAAAACGAGTCCTGCAGCATTGTTTACAGTAAGCTGCAGTATGTGGGAAATAAACTGACCATTTCTTCTGTATTGGTGTTTCCGTAGTGGACAGCTGTCTAAATTTAAATGACTTTACACTTTGCTGCAGTGCATTGCTGTCATTTTGGCTGGATGTTTACTCATTTGAACAAAAACATGTGTCCAAATGTTTGTGGACATCTGTTTGTCCAGCGTTTCTTCCAAAATCAAGGATATTAATATGGAGCTTATCCCTTCATTTGCTGCACTAACAGTCTTAACTCTTTGCACTAGATTTAAAAAAATACTGTGAGGATTTAATGGCATTTAGCCACAGGAGCATTAGTGAGGTCAAGGACTGATGTTAGATGGGGGGTGACAGCTGCTCCTGAGTGTTTCATTCTATTGGTCTCAGCCTTTTTATGAAGATTAAAGTTGCGTGTGCATGATTGAACATATTTGGCAATGGGTGAACTTTACAGTAGTTGTAATATCTGATTAAAAGACTGTCTGGATACGTTTGGACAGTGTCCAAGATCTTCTTACCAGTCTGAGCATTATCTCTGTTTCTGCTATTATTTGTATGTGTGTAGATTGTGGCTCCAGGCCTCAGTTCAGCACGCGCATCGTTGGGGGTAACCTGTCTCGAGAAGGGCAGTTTCCCTGGCAGGTGAGCTTGCACTTCCAGAGTGAGCACCTGTGTGGAGGATCTATCGTGACACCAAACTGGATACTAACTGCTGCACACTGTGTTTATGGGTGAGAACGCTCACATACATACACACAATTCAATCAGTTTGGGACGGGTTGAACTAAACCTAAAATAATTTAACATACTTTCAGTTTAATTAACTAATGAAAACAATTTTTTTATTATTAAATATGAATCACTTGAGAGGTATATTTCAGCTTGCTGAGCTGGAGGATTGAATTTAGGATGGATTGAAATTAGATGAATGAACTGCCATGATACTGTGACAAACCCACAAAGTCAGAGGAACAGCTGACATGCACCTCTGGACACCTTAGTACAGTATATGTGCTACACTGTGGAATAGCATCCCAGTGGATATTAGGAATGCTGATACTGACTGATACAGGGTTTACATCCAAATTAAAACCATATTTATTTGGCCACTGTGTAAAAGTTAGAGATCAGCTATGTATTTTTTTTTAACTAAAGAAATTATTAACAGGTAACAGAGAAAATGGAACCACTAACAACCATGCAAGACCTCACAGACCACCAAAACTGTCCTCACCATATAAACAGCACTTAAAGTTTTTATCTTCGAGAGAGAGGAGAACATCAAGCTCCCCTCTTATTTTAGATCTGAAAACATCCACAGGTGTGTCTGTCCATCCTTCCATTGTGAGAAGACACTGCCATATTATGGATCTGAAAGGATGTGTGGCTGTTCAAGAAGCTCATCACTGAGAAACAGAGTTACAGACACAACAAACAATGCACTGACCACCCCACCCCAGTCCAGACAATGACACAATGTGTTCACAATTAAATCCCAGAAAATTCTAAGAAACTTCTAAGGCTGAACTTTGGACATGTGGAAAAATTGAAAGCATTAAAATCAAAAGTTGTAATAAAATCAAAGAGCGGATTAAATACTACTGTATTAAATACTGCACTTGAAGGCCATTTTAACTGGACATTGAGTAAATGAAGTGTGGTCTCTGACTGTATGCCTAGAGTATTATCCTAAATGTTCTCTTATTTAGACCATTGTGTGTTATCTTTCTAATGTTTCATCTATACTAGGTAAGATTGAGACTCAATAATCAAAACAAAAAGCCTCATATAAATCAACACTGTTTAACTGTATGAACAATTGTTATTTGTTTCTCAGCTTTGCTTTCCCCCAATTGTGGACAGTTCTGGTTGGACTTACAGAGCAGCCGGTCAGCGGAGCCAAGTATCTCTCTGTGGAGAAGATTATCTATCACGCCCGTTACCGGCCCAAAGGCCTGGATTATGATATTGCATTACTGAAACTGGTGGAGCCACTTATCTTCAATGGTAGGGCTCATCAGGTTTCATGCTATGAAGAATGACAGAAATGCTATTTGCTTATGCTGTTTGGTGGGGTATATGTCTACATGGCTTGCTAGCTGCATTAGCCTCACAGCTCCAGTATAAAACTGTAGAAGCAAACATCAGACATCAAACATTTTATATTTTAAGTGAAGTGAAATAAATTTTTTGTCACTTCAGTTAGAAAGTAAGTAAAAAGTAAGTAAGTAAGAATTTATTTATTTTTTATTTTATTTATAAAGCACTCTAAACACAACCGGAGTTGACCAAAGTGCTGTACATAAAATCAATCACTCAAGACACGCAGAGTAAAAATAATAAACAAATAAAATACGTTAGTAAACGACAGTAACACATAAAAGGAGTTTAAAAGAAACACAAAAGAAGAAAACTAGCAGCACCTCACATCACTACAGTCTCCTGCTATTCAAATGCAAGTTTGTAAAAGTACGTTTTTAGACCTGACTTAAACACAGAGACAGAAGAGGTTTGGTGTATATCGGGTGAAAGACTGTTCCAAAGTCTCGGAGCATAAACCGCAAATGCACGATCACCTTTAAATTTCAGCCGAGCCCTGAGACCAGTCAGCAAGTTCTGTGAAGATGATCTAAGCGAGCGTTGAGAGGTTAAGGGTGTTAGCAGGTCTGTAATATAGTGAGGGTGATCTTATTTAGTGCCTTAAAAACAAATAACAGCACTTTTAACTGTATTCTGTACTGGACTGGTAGCCAATGTAGAGAAGTGAGCACTGGAGTGATGTGGTCTCTTTTCTTAGTGCTAGTCAATAATCTGGCAGCAGAATTCTGGACTACTTGTAGACGTTGCAATAGAGACTGATTAATCCCTATATATAACAAATTACAATAATCAAGTCTGGAAGAAATAAAGTCATGAATAACTTTCTCCAGGTCAGAGAAACAGAGAAAAGGCTTTAGCTTTGCAATGTTTCTCAGCTGAAAGAAACTATTTCTTACCACAGAGTTGATTTGTTTATCAAATCTGAGATCTGAGTCAAAAACAACAACAAGTTAGGGCCAAATTGGCTTCCGTTTTAAAGAACTGCAAAGTTGACTGAGTAGTCTGTGCAGAACTTCATCGTTTTCATGCTTCTATTATTGGGAACTGTTTTTCATCCATTAGGCGGCATGTTCATTCAATTTCTACTCAAAGACTTTAATAGTGAAATACTGAAATCGTCGACTTCTCTTATTCAGGCTATGTTAAGCCCATCTGTCTGCCTAACTTTGGAGAGAAGTTAGAGGATGGGAAAATGTGCTGCATTTCAGGCTTTTCTGCTCTTTTTCTTGAAGTTAAAACACAAAACTTGTACCTGAAGGCCATTTTAACTAGACATTGAGTAAATGAAGTGTGGTCTCTGATTGTTTGCCTAGAGTATTATTTTGAACATTCTCTAAACTAGACTATTGTGTGTTATCTTTCTAATGTTTCACTTAGACTAGGTAAGATTAAGACTCTATAGTTAAAGCTTCTCTTATTCAGGCTATGTTAAGCCCATCGGTCTGCCTAACTTTGGAGAGAAGTTAGAGGATGGGAAAATGTGCTGCATTTCAGGCTTTTCTGCTCTTTTTCTTGAAGTTAAACACAAAACTTGTACCTGAAGGCCATTTTAACTAGACATTGAGTAAATGAAGTGTGGTCTCTGATTGTTTGCCTAGAGTATTATTTTGAACATTCTCTAAACTAGACTATTGTGTGTTATCTTTCTAATGTTTCACTTAGACTAGGTAAGACTTTATTATTGAGACTATAGTTAAAGCTTCTCTTATTCAGGCTTTGTTGAGCCCATCTGTCTGCCTAACTTTGGAGAGGAATTCGAGGATGGGAAAATGTGCTGGATTTCAGGCTGGGGGGCCACTGAGGATGGGGGTGAGTACAATTGTAGCATCCCGCCCTGCCGTGCACTGGACTATGTGTGTCTGTAGCCACGTGCTTCTGTTTTTGCCTTGTCTTTCCTCACCATTGTTAAAGTGTAACTACACTAATAATTTAGTGAAAAGATGATAAGCTGCACGGCACTCCTTTGAATTTCCCCTGTTCTCTTAGTGGGTCAGAGTACAAATTTAGTTTGCAATTCTTCCCTGATCTGAACCCTCGATGCCATGCAGTGTGTGCTGCGTTCCAGGTGAAGCCAGTGTGTCCCTGCACTCTGCGAGGGTGCCACTTATCTCCGCCAAAGCCTGCAGCCAGCCTGAGGTCTATCAGGGCTACATCTCCCCGGGCATGATCTGCGCTGGATACCTGGAGGGAGGAACAGACTCCTGCCAGGTAACATCAGAACTTCACATCAGCTCCTTCTGGAAAACTGAGAGGTAGTGTTGTAGTTTACTGTAACATTATCAATGGTGGACCATCAAGTGAATTCTTTACTACACTTCAATACTTTTTTTACGTATCTGAAAAGCCCATATCATAAAAAAAATGAATTGTACTCATTTTAATAACTATTTAAAGACACATACAACATACAACATTGTTTCTGTGATGTCACAAGAGACTTTACCTTTGCATATTATCCACCTACTCAGCCTACAGCCAAGTATTTCAGCCTGGACTGCTTCTTTTAAATGAAGAGCAGTACAAAATATCAATCCGAACAGTGTCTTATGGGTATTAAAGGCACAGTAACAAAAACTGCCTGTTTGATTCTAAATAATAAAAAGATGTCATATGAAAATTATGCCTATATTGTAAACTCATAAAAAAAGATGCCTATATTGTAAACTCATGTCTGCAGCTACAGAGGTCTTAATTATAATGACTAAGTATACATAACAAATAACAAAGCTATAAGAGTTGAACCAGCTCAGTAGTTTTACTTTCTATGCCTAAATAATGCAAATACTTTAATACTTTTGCTCAAGTACAGGAGTACTTTCTCCACCACTGAGCATTGCTGTATGTTGCTATACTTATGTCTTTGCTGTCTAGCACAGTCTAGTGATTACTGATAAATATATAAACATATGCAAAAACCATAGGGTATATAATAACTACATAATTATAGTGTACTTTCTACTGGACGGTGTCTGACCCAAACCCTAATTCCTAAATTTACACTACTACAAATAACTTTTCAATAAAAAAATAAGATTTCAAAAAATGTCTCCAAAGTCTTAAACTATGTGTGTTTAGCCATTTAATTTAATAAAGTAAACATAATTAAGTCATTCAAAGCATAAAGGATTTTAGCCTAAAGTTCAAGTCAGTGAAAAGTCTATGTTTTTTCAACTCTTTTTTTGAACCAGTTTGATAAACCATGTATACGGATATACACCGTTTTCTGGAGAGTTATTAGCCTAGTCATGTATAACGCAGCAGGGCTTGATTCCTGCCTGGAAACCAGCCTGAAGGTTTTACATCAGGTGTTTGAACCTATGAGCATTAGTCTCCCATTCTACTGGTCAATGAAAGTATATAAGCTCTGTGTATGTCTCCCATTCTACTGGTCAATGAAAGTATATAAGCTCTGTGTATGTGATTGAATACCAGAAGCAAGAACATGTATTCTCTAACTGCTATCACATAATTAAACTTGACTTAAAAATGACATTGACAAAGAAATAAGACTTAATGATTTAAAGGATTTAAGAAATAAGGACTTGAACTACTGTATTGCAGAATGTCCCCTACATTTACCGAGTTGTTTGTCCCCTGTGAAATGCTTCTCAGGGGGACAGTGGTGGTCCACTGGCCTGTGAGGACTCCTCTGTGTGGAAGCTGGTGGGGGCCACCAGTTGGGGTCAAGGCTGCGCTGAGAGAAACAAACCTGGAGTTTACACACGGATCACACAGGCCCTCACCTGGATACACCAGCAAATGGAGGCGAGTACAATAACAGGGATAAATAGGCGCATGACTGTGAATGAAAAAGGAAATGTTACAGAGTTCATCTACAGAGAGAAACCAAAGGGTCAGGAGAGGTTCTGCGGCTTTGAGGGAGAACAAGGAGCCAATGGGATGATAGCCAGCAAGGTTGGAGTGGTTTCAGAATCAAGTAACTTAGAACAGTCACTGCCCTCTGGTGGTTGAACACACATGCACAGGCAGGTTTGTTACTGCTGTCGTGAGTTGTTTATGAGAGGTTTGTGTTTTTTAATACTGGTAATTGCAAATTCAGTGGCATAATATTTGGACAAGAATATGTGTTGGAATTAATAATTTAAAATTTTTAAAAGTGCAATTAAATTATACAGATTTATGTAAATTATAGAGATAGATAGAGATATATGGTTTATATACCCTACTGTGTTAATGCCCGAGACCTGAGATTTTTATTTATGTCTATTAAAAACACAATTAATTACAAGGTTTTTTTTTTGTTTTTTTTTAAACTTACAATTCTGTCGCTATTGGCTGGGCAGTTTTGGTTGGTGGACTATTTTTTGTCCGGTAGACAGAGCTGTTTAAAAACCCCAGTGTCTGATCCACTAATACCAGCACAACACACAAAATGAAAATAATTCATTTATACTGTTAAATCCATTTTCTGCTTTTGTTTCTCTACCCCTGAAAACATTTTGACAATGGGAAACTAAATCAAATGAAAGGATCATTATTATTATTATTAGTAGTAGTAGTAGTAGTATTATCAGTATAATACATAGTATTATAGCATGTTTTATGTCTTCTACTGCAGAGAGAAGAAACCCTGAACCCCTCTCCTGTCAGCTCAGACAACTGAGACTATATGTGCAAGGAAAAAGGGGGCTGTTCATTTGCCATTCTGACGATGCTTCCACCAGTTCAGCTGGACGTCCTTCATTCTGAATGAACCCGTTAGTCGGAGTGTTGCTGCAAACCCACGGAGAGACTTGACTGTAGTCACTGTTACACATGTCCAGATATCCACAGAGTCTTCTAATTAGTGAACCTGAAACTCGTTTCCTGCCAAAAAATCCGGCCTGGCTTTATATGAACTTGCAGGCACACATCGCTTCATAGCCTGGCTCAGTCGGGTCTTACAGCAGAGATGGTAACACTTAAAACACTCCATGGCACATGACACCTGCCATGGTGTGATTATGGCATGGTTATGTCAATGTTATGTAGCAAGTAGTTCAAGTAATGTGTTACCACAGCTTCTCACACAACTTCACCACTTCTTAACAGAACCACACAAAACTACAGTGAACTCTTCAGATCATGAGTAGACTTGTAGTTTGTGCAGGAGAAAACTTTCTTCAGGAGCTTCCAGGATGCAGTAGTTCTTTTCCAGATTTTGCCATCTAGAATTTAGCCAAACGTTATTACTGCTGCTGCTTTTATGTTAAACCATACAACCATAAGCATAATGCATAGATTCATCATGACACCACTACTGGTACACATTTGGTATACATTGGCAGATTTTGGCCAATATTTTAAACCAGTATTTAATGCCCTCTGGAGGAGCAGAACGTTGTTAAGTGATGCCGGGCTACTAAAAAAGGTGGCATAAAAGGTGGCTTTAATGGTGCTCACGGTGAAGGGAATTGTTTAGAACCATGAGTTCTATGTGGTTTGTTGAGTTCCTCAGATTAATGGAGAATGTGTTGAGTATTGTTCTATATAGTCCCCATTAAAAATGGTTCTATGTAGCACCAAAGGGGGGTCTTCTATTTATAAAAGCTTGCCAGCAGTTTCTGGTTCTATGATAGATCCACATACAACACATTGTTCACCAATCTGAACTACCACTTCACCATGCATATTTGTTTGAAAGCGCATGTGGTTATACAAGCAACCATTGTCTTTGCTAAAGAACCTACAAAGTCGAGTCACATTATTATGACCAGCTAATAACAAGAGTACAGCAGCTAGACAGGCTGGGAGACTCAATATGGTGCTGGTAGGTGGTCACAGGCATCTGGGACCATGCTTGACTGCACTGCATCCCTCAGCTGCTGGAGGGTGTGTGGGGAGTATCCACAGGGCCAACACCACGATCCAGGTGGTCCCACAAGATGCTCAATTGGGTTCAAGTCTGTGGAAGTAAGGGGTCCAGGGTAGTACTTGGACATCTCTGTCATGCTTCCAATCCATGTGGGACATTTCTAGCCATGTGAGATGTCATACTGTCTTGCTGGTCCGCCCCAGGGAAGACAATTTGCATGTATGGGTGTACGTGATCTGTAAGGATCTATTCATACCCCAATTGGTTGAGAGTGTATTCCACATGGATGAGTGGGTCCAGAGAATGCCACGAATACATTTCCCAGACCATTACGCTGCCACCTACGTGCTGCTACCATCCAATGTAGGAAGTGATCTTAATAATGTGACTCGACTGTGTGTATGGGATACTGCTATCAGCCCACGTCAGCCCCCAAGTCTACAAAGAACAGGACAGAAACTGCAGATGGATTTCTCTTGAAAATGTTCTTCCTTTGCACAATCTACAAATCTACAGCTCTAAAAACAACCCAGAAAGCATTTCTCTCCTGTACTTTTTTTATTAATTAGAAAAACGTCTTTAATCTAATACACAGACTGCCATTATTTAGAATGGGCTGCCAACCACAGAAAACGGTGTGGCATGATTGAAACGTCATGCTTGTGTCTTTTAACAGAAAGATATTTCAAACAAAACTACATGTGAATAGATACGAGACAGCAATAGGAGTTGTGGCAGAAGTGGAAGACCCATTCTAAGCAAGTGTTTTAACTTTATAAACTGCTACAAATCAGAGAGTCTAAAGCCACTCCATGTAAATAAATAAGGTGTGAATTTCACATTTTGTTCTGTGATTTTGTAAAGTGGAATATTCTTCTCTTTAATGGAGAAACAGATTTTGCTTGCTTAGAAATCTGTAAAATCCTATGGGAAGAAAAGAACCATACATGTTTCACATTCCCTCTCCTGCAACGGGTTTACGTTTCTCACCTTTACTTCACCAAAAATGTTTTAGACGTAAAAGCAAATATTAGATGTAACACTTTACTGTAGGGTACTGTTCATAAGGTTGCAGGATACCTACATGAGCTGACATAACCCTACATAAGTGCTTATAAATGCTTATTTCCAATAAATGTTTTGTTCATAAAGACTACTTTAGCTGACTCTAATCCAAATTAGCAACTGGAACATTCATAGCGAATGATATCTACTGAAATAAACCTGTATAAACATTTATGTGGGGTTATGTCAGTTTTCATGTAGGTGCCATGCAGCCGTATGAACAGTACCCTACAGTATAGTGTTACCTAAAAAAACATGTTTTAAAAACATGACATTTGATGCCGTCTTTACTTTAAAACACATTGCTTGCTATTTGTCGACAATGGTAACAGCCGCTGAGAGATTTCTGTTCAAGTTGATCTCCAAACTCAAGAGTTTCTCAGACCCAGATTAAGTGCAGTCCTTGGCCGTAAAGACCTTCCAATAGTGATTCATCATTGGCACTGCAGTTTAATCCACGGCTAAGCTTAACCCTTGCTGGGAAACCAGCCCATGATGTCTACAGAGAGCTAAGACTAACTTCAGTTCTCCAAATCAGACTTGAGTCCTTTCTGACTGCAGTACTGACAGGCTTCTTTTCTACCGAGCAGAACATAAATAGAACAGAGAAGCACCTTTTCATCAGCATGGCTTACGCGGCTTACGCAGACAGAGGTGATCCATACTGTTCGATCAGTACTGCCAGTGTAGACGTGTCAGTGGGCTGAACTTCCTGTGCTTACGACGAGTTCATTATAGAAAAGAGAAACACGTAAGGCATTACTTTGTGGACTTTGTTAAAACCATACATACGCACTTAAAAAGATTCTAAACCTTCTCTGCGGTTTTTAGAAAACGGTTATTAGGCCCTGAAAACTGGGCAGCTACCTTGCACATTTTTTGTGTTTGTTTTTTTTTTTACATAAATATTTCTTAGAAAACACAAAGCAAAACTAATAAAAAAAGAACAAAACAAATACTTTTCATATACAAAAATAATAATCTTTTTTTCTATTTCCGTTTGTTTTTGTCCTCGGCCTGGTTGGGAGAGAGTGAGGACGTTGGGGGGTGGGAGGACACTAGCATGCGAAATAAAACCATCACAAGCACAAACTTTTCAAACTGTTGGCATCCAGATGAATTCATAAAAAGTAGTAAAATCATTAACAAATGCTAACTAAATACAGTTTTAAAAACTTGCCTCAAACGCTTGCTTGTCTCCGTTCCTTTTTTGCCTGCTGTTTTGGACTTTATACAAAAAAAGTGCACTCATCTACACGTCTACGTCATAAAAAAAGAGTCTGTCTTCAACTTTACACACCTGTCTGTAAGCTTGTGCTCTCTGTAAACTGTGTGAGAGGATGAACGCCGCTTGTACAGTACTTTCTGGGATGTTTACTGAGAACCTCCTTTTAGTGTTTTATCTCTGTAGTGCATAAACGTCAGCACTGCCAAAGCCACCATGTGGTCTACTTAACTTAATGGCTTGAGTAACTGAGTAAGTCTCTGTGTGCAAGTTTACGTGTGTGTGTGTGTCTCAGTCGCTGGTATCCAGGCCCAAAACGGTCATATTAGCTGTGGACAGGTGCGTGTCGTCTTCATCTCCACTGTCGTTTGTTTCGTCCTCACTGTTATCGCCCATCATGACTTGCTGTACGGCGAGGATCGCTCCATCTGATGTAAGAGTTTGGAAGCCATCTATGCTCATGCCAACTGTAACCATGGTACCTAAACACAAACAGAAGTAACACAATTTAATAGTGCTTAGATATTTTAATAGTTGTATGAGAATCTGAAGCACTGCCCACAACAAATCACATGTTTGGTTGCTTTTCTAAGAGAAAATTATTAGAATTCAGTAAGGTCATCATTTCTAACTTGTGTTATGATTCAGTGGTGTATCCTGTTTACTGAAGTAGCCTAGTATCAGCATCTTTCACCATCAGCAACTGAAACACCAACACGTCATACATACCGTTCACTATATTTCAGTATATTTACTGTTTAAATGTTGAACTAAATAAATTATTAATAAAACTTTAAGTAAAAACAAGGTCTACATTAAGAAAAAACAGAATGCTTTTGAAAAAAGTGCATCTTAAAGTACTTATTTATAGAAAAAGTAAACAAAACGTGTGTCTTTATGTTAAATTAAGAATAAACGTATATGTCTCCGTCCACTCCTGGTTGAAAAGTCTGTTTTCGCCGTCAACTTTTCTTTTCTTTAGAGCACGTCATTCTTTCTTTATTCTCCGCTTTGTTTTGTTTTCTGACTCGCTTTGTTTTCCGACTGCTTCCTACCTCGCCTGTGTGCACGCCACACGCCTGAATCTGCACAGATCTGATTGCAAAGCCTGTATACCATAAAGACAAGAAAAGCTCCGCCGCTTAAAATAACCCAACGTCTGGGTCTGGACCCGCCTATTAGTGACCTCTGGTCTACAGAGAACACACTTATGGCATGTATGGCAAGATTTTTCAGCACAATTTTTATTTGCTGGGTTTTATATTTTTGGAAAACAATGTTTATTGTATGCATTTATTTATTTTTTTCCATTATATTAACGTCAGTAAATAAACAGTTATTGTAAACAAACTGTGATGAAGTGTGTACTCTGTAGAGGACATGTAACTAGTAATGGGCATTCTGGCTTCTGGAGTCAACTACCTCAAAGGAGGTTATTGAAACTAATTCAATAACCAACAGGAATGAGGGACAACGAAAGAAACTGGGGATTCAGATAGAAGGTCCAGTAACAAGCCAAAAAATTGTTTAAAATTGATGTATTTTCAGCTTTAGCATCATGATATCAAAACTACCCCTTTGTTATGTCCTATTTCATGAAAAAAAAAAATTACAAATATAAATATTTCTTCAAGGCAAGTCGGCTCGCAACATGTTCCTTAATTATGATATCTGATGTTCCCAATTCGACCTGTTTTTTCATTTTGAGCTGTCTGAAATGCTGAGAATTAATGTTTATTAAACACTTGTTAAAATGATATATATATATATATACCATATTATCTCTTGTTATATCTTTCTGAATGTATGATATTGTAATAACTTGAGCCTTTGCTTGTATTTGAGTGTATTTATACTGTGTGGGTCAATTTGACCCATAACATTACAAATGTATGTTTTTAACATAATACGAGGCTTAAAGAGCATGAAATACTGTTAATGAGCGACACATCACTAGTGTCTCAGAATAGTCTAATTGTCTAAATCAACTTATTGTCTCAAAAAACTCAATAAAACATGTAGTTTAAACATGAGCGTCCAAACTTCTTGTCAGAAACAAGTCAGGTATCTGTTGTGTCTACGTGATTTTTAAAATTTGTCCAGGTTAATCATCCCTAAACACCTAACGGTTGCTGCCACTGTTTGTGTGAAACATGCATGGTGTCAGGAACTGCTGTGCTTCTAATTTTGTATTTTTGTTGTATTTTTTGTATTCTAGTTTTGCAATGTGATTTCATTTAGTAACAGTACCATCTGCCATGGTGAGCTGTTGCTGGGATACGGAGGAGGCAATGTTGTCTGGCCAGAAGCGTTGTAGTGGGCGGTTCTGTGGAGTCTTCTTCTTTGTTTTGGGTGCCTCAGCGGAGCTGGCGTCCAACATGGGCTGCAGGATCCGCCTCCGTGCGTTAATGAACCTGTAGCAGGTTAAATTCGAGTTACAGTTACTGTGTGAGCATTTTCCCCTCTAATTGTGATCTGGACACAACACATGTCCAGCTGGACAGTAACATACCAGTTGTTGACTTGGAGTAAAGTCAGATTAGTTTGAGAAGCAATCTGTTTTTTCTCCTCCTCCGTGGGATAAGGGTGCTGAGGAGAGAATGAATAGCTGTGAACTGCGAGTTTGAAAACACTGAAATACTGGTGAGATCATCCCGGTGTCTGAGAAAACAGTACTCTCCCCTCCGAACGACACACTCACCCCGATGTGCTGGAAGAGCCAAGAGCGCATGATGTTGGTTGCATGTTTAGGGAGAACGCCACGCTTGTTTTTAGACGAGCTGTCGTCAGTGCTAAAGAAACTCAGATCCTGATTCAGCTGCAACTGTAGCTGCTTAGAGAAAAGACACACACTGAGTCAGTTTGTACAGGTTATTTGAATGTAGTCTGTGTAAATATTACCTTTCACGTGTTTGGAATCAATAAACAAATAATACATAACCTATTGTTAATAATATACAACCAACATGGCTGTGGACAAGTGTGTAAAATGACTTAAATATCTGTGTATTTTCCCACTTTTGGATAATCAAAACAACCCTGTATCAGTAAAAAATCAGTAAAAAATTAAATGTGTCCACAACAATTAAGGACGCTGTGGACAAACAACTGAAAACTACGTGAAAATTCATCATATTTTAAAAATGAACATCAGATCTCAGGTTTACAAATACCAAACATGATATACACCAATAATTACAGTAATTTATCAGTTAATATTCTCTAGTTTACACTTCTTGAAATATGTTTGTAATATTAAATTCACATTAAATTGTTATAACTACATCTAAAAAAGCTAGAGATTTTAAATCATAAAATTGAATTTAATGTAATGAAACATTGACTCAAATTTGACTTGAGTCAAATCTGGTGCTAGATGGTAACTACACATCGGGAGGGGATATCTTATGAATGGTTAATCAATCACACTGACAAAAATAAAATCAATAAAATTGTCTTGGCAAATGGACTTAAGAGTCAAATCTAGCTTATAAAACATTTTTAAATATACATATATATTTTTAACACTGTCATCACAAATTAATATTTTCCTTGTGCTGGGCATTCAGGCAGTTAATATATATTATTTGTTTTGTTTTTACTGTTATTAGAATAAATATATTTACTGCCCATATATGTTTTTACCTAAAATTTGTGTGTTTGAGTGTAAACATGTTTTGCATGTAGAGCAAGCAAAGTCCATACCTGAGAGTTCTGAAAGCGTAAGGGGCTCGGTGAGAGTCCCTGGGTCACCACATGACCTTCTGGTGTGAGTACTGTGACTGGCTGATAAACTGTACCACCTGGAGGACCTTAATAAAATAATAAAAGAAAAAAAAAACAGAAAAAGAAAAAATCTAATTAACTTCAATGAGGTTTTCTAAAGATATGTGTTTTTGTTTAAAAAAGAGCTAGCAGGTAAATATGCTGGTATTTATTTTATTTTTTTCTGCCAGGGCTTCATTCCAAATGTTTTTCTATTTTTATAAAACACATTTTTAAATGCACACTCAAAAATACTCTCAGGGGGTATTTGGTGTATAATTGGCCAAATAATTGGCTTTTTAAGTACTTCCAAAGCAGATGCAAACAAAACATCATGAGGTGGGCTTGGACTCCAGAGACGTACCTGCTAGCACTTGTTGTGTATTTCCTGTCGTCACGGTAACACTGCCGTGTTGCAGAGCTGAGGCAGGGACCACGATGCCCTGGGGACTCATTGTGCTGGAGAATGAGGGTGACTGTACAAAATAACAAACAAATAAATATATATATGTATATGTAAATTTTTAATACAGTACGCACAAGCACATTGGAGAAACTCATTTAAAGGAGATACTGTGCAGTATTGTTCCAGAGCTTATTCAACGAGCAAGCATTTAGAGTCGCTTTCTAGCAGGACTGTAACAAAGGTCGTAATTTTAGAGACGCTCATTTTACTAACAACTGAATGTGGGAATTACACCAACGCAACTAACTTGGTGCCTTTTTTACACATATATCATTATGTACCCTTTCATTTATTACTTCCCTATCTCTGTAGTCCTACTGTAGCTATTATATTATTTGTTTCTTTGTATTTATTTATGTTTTGTTAAAATTACATATTTAAACTTATCAACTATATTAACACTCTCTGCCTTTCTGTTTGCTAATTGCAGAGAAGATAATCATACTGTTAACCAAAAATAATCACTTAATCAAACTTTATTTATATAGCACCTCTCAGACAAATAAAACTGAAATTCAAGGTGCTTCAAAGATGATTTAAGAAAACACGATAAACAACGAATAAACAATAAACGATAAATGAAAAACAAGATAAAAATAAATAAATAAATAAATAAACAAGAATATATATAAAGTATATTTTTATATACAAATAAAAGGTGAATAATTAAGATAATAAAATATAATTAATAAAACAAAATAAATTAGTAGACCAAATAAAACATCATATTTTATTTTAATAAACTAATAATAAAAAATATAAATAAAAGTACATATGTATGGATATTAAAACTAAGAGAAACACTACATAAAAGTCAGACTAAATAAATAAATGTTTTTTAAATTTGCGCTTTTGAGCTTCTCTCACATCAGTTATGTAATACAGCCAACTGAACCAAATGATTTCTGAATGACACAACACTCTGCCATCAATATGCAAGTTAACAGTGAACTTTCTTATGCTGGTTGTAGTTTGTTATGAGAAGTTAAAAAAATAAAACTTTGAACTACCATTAACGGGCAATAACTGAGCAGCTATTGGAACTAGACTTGAGCTGATTTAGTTAGACATGTTGAGTTATTGGGGTTGCATTTACAAACTCTGTTAACTTTTATCATAGCTATGTTGTATGTTAGCCTACAGTATTTGTGCTGCATACACCTCATCTCAAGAAGTCAAAGTTCCTCTGAGTTGCAGCAGCATAGCATCTCAAATAGAGATAAAGAAAGCAGGGTGTTCAGTCCATGGCTGCAGCTAAACCCCAGTTGTTCTGAAGCCAGCTGAGAACTAGACTCACTGTGTAGTCTCAGAGGACCTCGTGAAGCCTTGGAGGCAACTGCACATATAGCAACTGTTGTTAACAAGTGATTGGAGGGCTGAGAAAATGAGGCATCTCTTAAGAGCATGACTTGATTGCCAATGATGCCGCTACTGAGATCAAGACCACAGGATCCAGATAGCCAGTCACGACCATGCCCCCCCGCTTCATCCATGTTCCCAGGTGGATATAAATGTGGATGAGAGTGTACACACACAGATGGAGACTAATGACAGCTCACCTGAGTCTGCATGGTAGAATATGGACTGCCTGGCTCTCCACTCAGCAGAGTCTCACTGTTCATCTTCGATTTGAGGCAGGAGATGTAGCGGCTGCAGAAGTCCTTACACAGGTCGCTCACCTTCTCCAGCTCCAGCAGGTGAATCCGCAGCACCTGGATAGCCTTTACCATCTGAACACACAGGCACACCATTATTGGTATCTCAAACCATCAAACAGCCATGAACAGGTTAATGCATGCTGCCGGACTGAACTACTGTTGTATTCAGCATTTGCTAGTTTTATCCGGCAGCTAAATACTGTACTTTATCAATAACAATAACACTCGTTATTCATAAATGTCTGCTTGTGTACCATGTTTACAACTTCATATCTATTTGTCTATTAGTGTGTGTACACAAACAAATTCAGGTCTGTTTATTTTCATATGTCTTCAAAATTGCAACTTTACAGGACAGACCAAAAACATACTTTACTTTCAATGTAAGACAATGAAACCAGAATTATTTCCAATCTATTTTGGAGCACTTCTATTGCTCCAGTCATCATGAATTTTTCACACAATATAAACGACTACTGGCGTGTTCAAATAATGTAGAAAACTCAAAATCAACAAAAAAGAAGATTCATGTTTTTCATTGGACAGCGACAATGTATTGCATGGTACTGTGTCCAAGTGTGAATATTACTGCTGACACCACTGAGAGCTTTTAGTTCAGTACAGTTTACAGAAGGTAGCATTCCATGCCAGGGCTGCAGTTTTCGCTGAGCACTTGGAAAGCTTTTCACACCAACAAGCAACACAGCTGCTTATTTTTAGCAGTTACTTATTTATTGATGCCGCTAGCTAAGAGAGGAGATCTTTTAAAACAAGGGATGAGGGGTTTACACTGTGCTTTGTTGGGCTGTTTCCTTCAACAAAGCCACCAAATCTTTAACCAGTGGCATACAAAGAACAAACAAAATGTCTGAACAGCCCTAATAAAATTACACGCTTTATGTCATTTAAATTGTAAACAGTTTCAGTTTCAAAGTATCCACACGCACAACACTGTTAAAATAGGGTCACAAACACTTAACAGTATTATAGATTATAAGAGATTATAACATCTGACACTCGTAACTGAAACAGACCTTAAACAAGATTCAGGGGGTGACATAAAACATAAATGTATATAATAAATCAATCAATCAATTAATCAATCAGACAAACAGAGGCACCCCAAGAAAGCCCACAACATCTTCCCTGTTAATAAGCATGTAATGTAAACATCAAACCCACATCAGAAATTCTCCTAAACCTGGTAACATTTCTTTCCAGAATTATTCACACCAGCCATCATACTTTCCATTAGCCAATCATACACCTGAGCAATTCTGTAGCTTTTGGTTTCTGTGGGCTTTTCCACCCAACCTCATTCTGGTTGCTTTAACACATTTTCCAGAGCGAGCCTAAATTCTCCTTTAGTTACTGCTTCCAGCACCAAAAAATATACGTCTTGTTCATTTTGTCAAATAAGTGAAAACAAGTTTTCCCATCCTCTACAAAGAACACACTTAACCATGGCATTTTTCTGCAAATGTTAGTATACAATTTCTATTAATTTGCTGAGAGATATATGTGGAAATATAATAATAATACTACTGTGCTATAACTTTTGCACATGCCACAAGTACGCTCAATATATTCAACAATAATTGTGCATGAAAATGTGTAGACAGTATACAAGTGGTTACAGAGGGTAGAGGATTTGTTAACTTACTTTTACCCTGAAAATCAACAGAACATGTAATTAGACAAAGAGCTCCCAAAAGTTTGACTGTATACATTTTTAAGGAATAATTAAAACGCCTTTTAATTTCTTAAACTCAAATGTGGGTGCACATGTTGTCTCCTCACTCTCATTATAACTGCATTAGCTTAGATAATAGTTAATATTAACTGTATGATTATTAGTGGTTAATCACTAGTAAGATTATATACACAAAGAATAAAATATTTCTTAATTAAACAGTCACATGAGTTCAGGTTGATCTTAAGACCTCTTTTACCTTGTTAGCTAACATGCCTGGTCATACTAATTCAGCAAATCATATAAAATTCTTATTTTCTCATAATATTCCATTCAACTGTAACAACTTTCGACATCTAAAGGTCATCTAAATTTTAGGAATGCCGTTGTGCATGCATGGATGGCAATGTGGCCCTCCCTCCCACCGCTCGCAAAAAAACGAAAAACCGGAAAACCGTGCCGCCAGCTCAGATTCAAAATAACAGGAAAATCATTTACACTAACTTTAAAGGTAGTGCCTCTTACCAGGTTGTCCAGCTCAGGGTCTTCACTAAAGAAGGCCTTGCTGTCTTTCTCCTGGCTGCGAACAAAATTCTCTATATCGACATCAAAGCTTGCTGACGACACACAGTCTGCACCCTGAGTAGACTGCTCACACTTCTCAAACAGAAGTGCTAGGAGGGGAAAGAGGGGATGCCTGTAATCACACAGAAATCACAACACTACACATTAGGAACACATCATAAAGAACACAGAACATTAGGTAGGAAATTAAAAGAAAACTGAAGACAAAAAATTAAACTACATTAATAAAATTAAACTACACATTATGAATTAGCAGGTGGTTGTGATCAAGTCTATCAAATCCTGCTCCTTTATTTAAAATAAAAACTATATTGTGCCATCATAATGAATGGATCAAAAGAAATCATCCAGATTATGAAGTATTCTTGTCGTACTAACATCAAAAGAAAATGTATCCTTTGAGGTTTCAACAGCGGCAATATGCAAGTGTGGCCATTAAGGTGTGGCTCATTACCTGTATATGGAGGCTTTGTCTGCATCCATCGGAGTCTGAGGCTCTGCAAGAGCAGGGCTGCAGATTCTTGTATCTACAAAACCTTTCTCTGGATCAACGTCGGTCTGCTCCATTCCCTGCATCTAAGCCAGCAGAATCAACACAGACACAGATACTGTAAATACTACAGAACAGTGTGAGAGGAAAACAGCTTTACTGCATAAATGCCAACATGACAGCTTAACAGCTCTTATTCTTACATTGATTGCTTTTTTAGCTTTTATTAACGATGTCGGCATGCCAATGTGACATTTATTTAACCATACATTTAGTGTAAAACTTGTAGGCAACTGTTACCAGCCCACCTGTTGCACTCCCTCCTGGTACTTGTCTAATGACACAGGCTGGGCTGCCATCATGTTCACTTTATCCACAGCCAACACTGAAGCATTATACGGGCAGGCAGCAGCAAATCACCTGTTTGTACACATATAAACATGCATGTTACAAAACAGTACCATTAACAGTTAATTAATATTAAATGTTATTAAAGGGTTATTAAAGTAACATTTTTATAACAATAATGTTATTAAAAGCGTGACCAGAAGAAAAACTTTTAGCTAATGTTCCCTCATAACTATGCATTAACACATCATACTACATCAATTCAGCTTTAATTTGAAATATTCACATGTAAGAGTATAAGTACAGCTAATAAAATGGAACTAAAATATTTTACTGGTCACACAGCCACACTGTTTCTTTGCTATAACATGGAAAAAATTGGCATTGCCAGATGCACATATGAAGAACTCCATGTACCCACCCATCAGCCATAACATTAAAACCATCTCCTTGTATCTACACACATTGCCCATTTTATCAGCTCCATTTACACATACAGGAGCACTCTGTAGTTCTACAATTACAGACTGTGGTTCATCTGTTTCTCTCCATACTTTCTTAGCCGCCTGAGTGGTGGTGCGAGTAGATCAGACACAGCAGTGGAGTTTTTTTAAACACTTGTCCACTCTAATAGACACGCCTACCTTGCTGGTCCACCGTGTGTTGTGCAGTGTTGGTTTAAAAACTTCAGCAGCACAACACAGACTAACACACCACCACGTCTGGTGAGAATGACCCACCAGCCTAATAATAGTTCCTGCTTTGTGGTTGTCCTAACCATAAAAGAACAGGGTAAAACAATGTATGCAGCGAATCAGATGGACTATAGTCTGTAATTGTTGAACTACAAAGTGATATATATATATATATATATATATATATATATATATATATATATATATATATATATATATATATATATATAAAATCCTTCATGGTGAATAAAAGTAATCATATAGTGATATGAAATGTTGCACCACTGAGGTTCAAGGGGAATTCCACAGTTTTTCTTATTTCAGCTTTTTTCTAATAGTAAAATGTAAACAAACTTATTCAGAGCAGTCTGATGCCCTCTCTGCCACTTATACAGAACTAAAGTAATTATCCAAATTTTATACGACAGTAAGTGAACAAAAAAAGTCACAAACAAACAGATGTGAGATTTTGGTTATGCTTATTTAGCTTTACAGCTGTAAAAGTCTGACTCTGTGACTCTTAGGGCTGTGTATTGGCAAGAACCTGGCGATACAATATGTATAGTGATACAGCGGTCACGATTCAATATATCGCAATATATTGTGATGCTGCAAGCAAAGTGATATATATTACGATGAGCTATCATCTCTGACATTACATCTACATGTTAGATCGGCAAGGTAGGCTATTAGCGTGGACAGTAAGTGGACACAGTGCATAAAAACCAGGGTGACTTACAAATGTGCTTTGTGTTCAGTCACAGTATGTATCCTAGCTAGTATAAACAAGTTAGAGAGTCTAAACTACCATTAAGCTCACACACAGCCAGAAACAGGAATCAGAGCTAATACCTTGAAATTAGTCAAAATACAGCAAAATGCAATATATAGCAATACCCAGCCAGTACTCATACCTACAAAGCCGTGTTATAAAAGTTACACAACACAATGTATTTTACTTTATACTTAGATTAGTATTGTCATATCAGTGGCCTACAAACTGGAGAAACTCCCCAATTTAGTCAAGAAATGATTACTTCCATAACACACTAACACAAGTTATTTAAGAACAAGGCACAAGTCGGCTTGTTTAGCTGCTTTGGTGGTTGTACTATTGCTTTCTGAACTCTGCTATTCTTTCCACAGTACTGCTATCATGCTATCATATCATGTGCAGGCATAAGTTTGTTGTGTGCTGTTTTGCTGTAAAAAACTAAATCCTTGTTGGCACGGATTAGTAGCCTGCTGTTGTCTGCCACAACCAAGTGCCCGGTCGTTGTTTACAATGCCAGTACTGGTGTCCAGTAACTGACATGCAGCGATTTGATGTGTTTTTTGTGGGTTTCTCTCATAAATCACTGTCCAGTTGTTTTTCCACACTGCGTGCACGTGCTGTGTTCGTATCAGTGGCCTACTAACCATGTTTGTTTCATTTGCACTATCCGTATTTGTCACAGCATTTCATACGACACTGAATGTTATCAGCAGAGCAATTTTAATAACCTCTAGTAACGTTACTCTGATAAACAAGCTCGCCTGCTAACCGGCTAACTAGCAGATGGTTATAAACTGAGCTGCTGAGGCCAAAGCCAGCGGTGCTAGTTAGCAAGCAGGCTAGCCTTTTAGCGCAAACTGTACAGCCTCCGCTGAACATGAGAAACATTAACACGTTTAACTGGTTATAAGACTAAAACGTTCGCGTTTTGTGATTGTGTCGACGGCGAACGGCTGGCAAAATAACAGAGAAGGCAATATCTGAAGTTTTTTATATCTCCAGCGAATTTTCCCGTTCCACCTTAAATGGTGCAGCAACAGCTGCGGTATTTAAGGTGGAACGGGAAACTTAAGCTTCGTCGACAGGGTGATTAATTCACACAAGTTGGCTATAAAATAACAAATTCGGGACAAATTCACGGTAGCCTTGTAACATCCTTGGGGTGTTTTGATTCCGTAGCTTGAGACAACATTGGCAAGTTAGCTTAGCTTATTTAAGCTAAGCTAACCAACTGTATGGCATTAGCGAGGATCCGTTAGCGCTTTCTGCACCAACACATTTTTATAAATCACTCGCGTCCATTACAATGTGCTGATTTTAAACGCTACCACCCCAAACCTGAACGTTTTTACTTGTGCTTTTAGGAGTAGTTTGAGACCCAAGATCACTCAAAAGCTAACGTTAACTCCAAAAAAGCCTAACTGCCTTCTTCCCCTTAGCCAAACTGGGAACCAGCGAGCGGGCCTTGCATTCAGTTCTCGCCCTTGGAAGAGAAACCTCCTCTCTCCCTCTTCCAAAAAAGACATAAATATATACGTATTTTGGTCGACAAACACGTTCAAGGCACGCTACAGACTCAATTCTGCACCCGTAAATGCACACAAGCTTGCCAAGGTCTCTGTTTCCCTCAGGCCGAGGGTTTTTATAGCGTTGCTGCTGTAGATTAGTTTGATTGATAGTGATCGGGGTGAAATAAGGATTTTGAGTGACAGCTTACCTGGTGCCAATCTCCATCACACTGACAAGCGGCTGCAGCAATCGGGATCCGCAGTGACCGCCCTGCGTCATCACGTCGAGGGGACGCAGGGTGTTCGGGATATGAATATTTATATGGGGCGGGGCGGTGACGCGAGACCGCCAAGGGACGCAAAGTATTTTTGATATGAATATTCATAAAGAGGGAGGGGCTGCGCCGTGATGCCCCGCCTCCTCCCTAGAGAGAGACAGGGAGCGTACACTCCCCTATTCAGACACACAAATATGACTACTTCATTTTTTTTATAAGAGAATCTTTTGTTTTCTCTTACCTTTTTGGCAAAACCAATCAACCTAATAAGATGTATTCCCCCCACCCTAAAAAAAAATCTAAATTTTAGTCCACTCTTACACTTACACTCTTTGATTTATTTAAAGTGGTGGTAATGGAAAACAAGGGTTTTTGTGTCTACAACACAAATATAGCCATTTTATAAACTATACAAAATCACCAGTGCACCTACATGTCTTATGAGATTTATATGTAATGATGATGAGGGTAAAATAGCCACATGACTTCAAAAATGCACTATTTTGCCTCACAACATGATTTGTCACATTTTTTGCATAATGTTTTGCATAGATTGTTGCATAGAATTTTTCACAGTCTGCGTTGTTCACCATAATGATAATAGGAACCAGACATCCAAAATGTTTAATGTCTTCTGAAGGCTCCCACCAAGAAACTTAGGAGGATGTCTGAGGTATGGTTTTACAGCAGTTTTGTGATAAAACATATTTTACTCATGATAGATTAAGAAACCTTTTGACCACTATTTTACTATCATCAGCATAGAATAAATAAAATGTACTTAAAATGGCTATAACTGTATTGTAGACATTGTGACCAAATATCACAAATCATTTCTTGGAGTTGAAGCTGTATGACAGTTAATAATAAAATAAATATAGAGAAGAAAAAAATATTAAACTGCGAATATAGCAGCTTCCCACTGACATCCACATGCTATATCGTTGGTATTACCACCTAACACCCTTCCATTCTGAGATGACATAATTAACAGTAGACTACTCAACTACTTATAAAACCTCAGAATGCAGTACATTCCCATTTGAGACACTAACAGCCACCCATGCAATATTCTCTGGAGAATTATTAGCTTTTTTTATTTGCATATCAACATATTCACTAAATGCTTTTAATTTGTGCCATCCAGAGAGAGATGAAGTCTCACAGCCAAATTAAATAAGACTCTTTATTTAGAAAACTGTATCTATGCATGTAGATGTGTGAAACTGCTTTCTTCAACTGTATATAAATAAAAAGTCCTCAGCTTCAGCAGAGCTAAATTAGACCTAACAGTCTGAAGTGAGAAGCGATGTCAGGTTCAAAACCAAAAGAAACCAACCTTAAATAACACCAGGGTGTCCCTACTTGTGTAATGTTTGATAGAATTGTTTATATAAATCTTTACAGCTACAGCAATAAGCTTTCAATCTAAGAGACGCCTCCAAATAATTTCAATATAATTATATCATATACTTTAATAGAATTACAAGCATTTCCTACACATCGAAAGATGCAGTGTAGTCAATAAAGACAAACAGGAGCATGACAAACGCGGCAGGGCTTTGAGGAATGAAAGAGAGGCCGCGGGAGGGGGATCAGTGCCTGGGTGAGGGCCTTCCTGAAGAGGGCTGGGGCAGACGATGCCTGGCCATCTCCACGTCCATATCCACGAAGGTATAAATGTTGTAATTGTGGTGCTGCAGGTTCTTGTAGCTAGTGTTGTCGAATGGCTCCGGCTCTGGGGCAGGTTCTAGAGGAGAGAGAGAGAGAGAGAGAGAGAGAGAGAGAGAGAGAAAGATCTAAGGCAAGTGGAACTGACTAACATAATGCATTTGACAAATACATTAGTGAACAGAGACAAAACAAAAGACTTGAGAGACTTGCAGAGACTGGAACCTGTCAGCACTAATGATGAACACATCTACATATGTAACTGGAGTTAACACCTGTATTTAACAGGAATAATCCTGAGAAGCAGGTCTGTCATAGAGTACTAAACTAAAACTAAAAACTAAACAAAAATTAACACGTCCTTTACCTACTCTTTACATCCTAACTTGAAAGGGGCATTTATTTGAATATTCACACTTCTTACTGCATTGTTACAGTAGTTACTTCCTATTACAGGCCATGTGACTCCACCCCCCATGGTCACAGAGAGCAAACTCAAAGGAGCGTGAATGGCCTAAAGCTGTTTGTCTGCCAACCTCCATCACCTCAGTCTGGTTCACAGCTTAACAAGTCAGCTTTATCAATCAGACTGTGAAATCTAAAAACTAGAATAAAGAGAGTCTGGTAGTCTAGAGCCTCAGCCTTTTTTGGTACGAAAGCTTGGTTCTAAAACCAAGATAAAAAAAAAAAAGCAAAACTAGCTCAAATAAAAAGTAAAGTATGGTTTCACAAGCTGAGGGTAAAAGATTATTGTCCAAATCATGGGGTATTTACTGAACAGAACTAGAAGACAACAGAGGGAGAAGTAATCCAGGCATGCAGTCAGGAGAAAGGGGTCATTGGTATCACAGTAATAACTCCCAGGAGTGTTATATACAGTCGCAAGAAGTACTTTTAAGCTCCCTGGAATTATCTGGATATTAAACTGATCGTTTTCTAAGTCACAATTATAGACAAACACAAACTAAACAAGCTGTCTTTTATCGAGCACACTGAGTACCATCCACAGTGCAGGCTAGAAAAAGAAAAACCCTTGAATTGAATAACCTCTAGATCCTCCTTCAGCAGTGATCACCTACCCCAAAATGTTTCTGTAGCTGCAAACAAGATTTGCACAGTGTTGAATTTTGGATTATTCCTCCCTGTAAATGTGTTTCAGGTCACTGGCACTTTTGGGATGCCTTGCTTGTACAACACTTTTCAGGTCATACCACAGCATTTCAATAGAGTGAAGGTCAGGGCTTCCACCTGGGCCATTTTAAATACAAACATTTACATTTTTAACCATTTTATAGTTATTTTTCTAAATAATGCTCTTATAAAATGTTTTAATACACCTTTGAAACCAATGTTCCTTTAACAATTGCAAGATATCCAGGCCCTGAGTCAACAATGCAGCAAAAAAACATGCTCCCTCCACCTTGCTTCACAGTTTAATGAGGCTTTGATGTTGATGCACCATGTCCTTTTCTCTCCAACTATAGCTTTGTGCTTAAAAGTTCCACTTTTCTCATCTGTCCATAGAACATTTTCTCTTCTGCACTGTAGAATAGCCCAGTAGTCTTGGCAGCAGCTTCCTTTATGGTGTCTTTTTAAGAACATCTACACTCTGAAGCACCTTTGAAAGCCCCACAATCTCATATTCTTAACTCTTGGAAAAGTCCTTAAGATAGAGGTCCGCTTACTTTTTCTAGCCTGCACAGTGGATGCTACTCAATATGCTTAATAAAAGGCATGAAACCTACATGTGTTTGAGTGTTACTAGTTTAGTTATATCATGTTTGTCTATTACTGTGATGTAGAAAATAATCAGAGCATTTTATCAGTGATCAATATAGACATCCAAAGGGGTCAGCTTGGCCTTTTCTTGCAACCGTAGAAAAGAAATGGAAGAAGTGCTCCTAATGTAAGAGAAGCAAAAGAAAACCTCCACCAACACTTTTTCTAATAGTTAAATAACAATTCACATTTAGCTTTATCTGGTGCAGGCTAAACCAAGCATAGCACACTGAAAATAAACCAAAATAAAATAAAATACAAAAATAGCATTGTTAAAGGAAACGTTAAAGATGAAAAAGAAAAAGCAAGAAAGTTGTTCCTTTACTCTGATTAGGCTTTTATAATATCTGCTTCATTAAACTGCACTTTCCGTACGAGCCTCAATAATAGAAACACTAAAGATGTGGATGGCCCTCACAATGGAAGCTGACTGTGAGAGACTTAGCATGTACTACTGGGGTGTATGATGTGGTCCAGTGTTACTAAGGAAGCCTCCAGAGGAATTATTTCAAACTGAGAACAGTTACACGTAATAAATACAGAGCCAGGTCCAGACATGCAGAATATAAGATCTTAAGATCATACATTACCCAGTCCCAACTTTTCAGGGACTGGCTTTGTACAGTATATTTTAAACACAGCACAGTATTTATCTGAGCTGCTGTTGTTTTTGAGAACAAAAAACATGAATGTTTAAAACCTATATGCCAAATGGTCATTTTTGTTCTCTTCTTTAACACTAACGTTTATTTCTTTTCCCAGTTTGGTCTGAAATGTTGAACACTGTAATGTATTTATCAAGCGTAACAGATGATTGTATTAGAAAACCGGACATGTATGTACTGTACAGATTAATGAAAACTGCCAGTAACTCAAAAAACCAGCACTTAACCTGAAATCCAACCTCAGCTTGATACATATTTTAGAAATCATGTAAATGGTCAAGCACGGTCAAAAGTGTCCGGACAAGTCAGACATGCATGATAGCAAAAAACAGAAGAAGTGAGATAAATTTTGGATCAGAACAATGCAGGTGCAAATGCACTAAGAATGAAAGTGGAATAGCTTAACAACCAAAAATATGGTTTAATTTTTTAACAACCAATTCTGTGGCGTGGGGAGCCTATACCAGGAAAACTCTCCGATATTAGTATTCTGTAAATAAGAGAACATGTGTTAAGGCTTCACAGAGGAGAGAAAAAGATTTAATATGATGTGGTCTGTACCCTCAGGTGCTGCCGCTACTTCAGTCTCTGGTGTGGGTTCTGCGGTGTCGACAACTACAAGAGCAGGATCGACCAACTCCTCTGTGGGTGAAACTGCAGCAGCCACTTCAGATGTGGGTTCAGATGACACCTCTGTAGCAGAGTCAGGGACCACTTCTGATATGACTTTAGTTTCTACATCAGGGCTTCCTTCAGTATCCGCTCCAGCTGGTGTTACAGCTGCAACCTTTGGCAAAGCTTCAGCTTTGGCCTGTGGAATCTTCATGTCCACGTTCGGCTCTTTCTCAGATACGATCTCCTCTGTGGCTGCAGTTTTAACCTCTGGTGCAGTATCAACCAACTCCTCAGGGGCTGCGGCGAGGTGGGGTTCAGTCAGTGCTTCAGGAACAGCTTCGGCAGCAGTTGTGGATAAGGCTGGGGCAGGGTCAGCAATCTTCTCACCGGTGACAGCTTCTGTGGAAGCTTCTGCTGCAGTGCTTGGAGCAGGCACCTTTTTAGATTTGGCATGAGTCACATCTTTAGCGGCTTCTGGTGCTTCTTCAGCAGTTTCTGGTGCTTCTGCAGAGGTTTCTGGGGCTTCTTCAGAGGTTTCTGGGGCTTCTTCAGAGGTTTCTGGTACTTCTTCAGCGGTTTCTGGTGCTGCTTCAGAGACCTCAGAGACCTTCTCCTTCAAGACAGGCACAGCTTTAGAAACAGTTTCAGGAGTCTTAACTTCTGAAGCGGGCTCTTTTGAAACATTTTCCTGTTCTGCTTTTCTTTCAGACTGGACCACTGTATCAGTTTTCTCAGCTTTTTCTGGTGCCTCGTCATCAGAATCAGAGTCAGAATCTGAATCAGAGTCACTGGAGGATGAGGAGGAGGTAGCTTCTTGATCCTTTGGGGTTGTTTTTCCTTCATCTTCTTCTACAGGGGCTGAAGAACCTGTGGCAGTAGTCTCAATGCTTGCAGCATCACTGCCCGTCACAGATTCTGCCACAGGTGTCGCCTCTACTGTAGACGAAGCATCAGTTGAAACTTGAGATGTGGAGGAAGCTGCTTGTGCGATAGTGGTACCTGCAGCCTCTAAAGCACCTAAGGCACTGACAAATCCTGGGGCGGAAAGTCTAGTAGGGAAGGCAACAGCGGTCTTGTAGGCTAGTAGAGCAGCCCTCTCTTCGGGGGCCTCTAAGGCTGAGAAAATGGGATAAACAACATGAGATTGTTTTGATAACAACCTCTGGAACCAGTAGCCCTACTGACACGAATGTAAAATAGAAAACAAGACACTTACCTTATTGACACCAACTGACACACAAAAACATCCCCAGAAGGAAGAACGGAGAATCAGAGGCATTTTAAAATGTACAAAATACAGATACTGGCCTTTTAGATACAAACCCAATTCCAAAAAAGTTGGGGTAGTGGGAAAATGTTTTTATTTTTAAATAATTATTGTGAATAAAAACAAGGAGGGGTGATTTATAAATCAGACAAATAAAGACAAGACATGTATGTTTTATCTCATCAACATATTGTTTTGTTTTTGCAGATATAGATTAATTCTAAAAAACAATGCCTGCAACATGTTCCAAAAATGTTGGGGCAGGAGCATTTTAAAGAGCAGAAACACTATGAAAACACCCTAAACATATGATGCATGGATTATGAAAATAGCATCCAGAAATATCCAGGTCCAGCTAAGGTCATGGCTTACCATCAAAAGTACAACAGAAAAAATCTAACAGTTTAAAAATACCACTCTTCTCCCCTGATTGTGAGGTTTTCAGACATTGCACCCTCTACAGTTCAGAACATCAACAAAAGACAACAAAAATCTCTGTGCATAAAGAAAAAGGCCAAAAATGAATACCTTCCAGACAGCACTGCATTAAAAAAAGGCATGAATATTATCATGTGGGCTTGGGAATACTTTGACCAACACCATCTATCACTGCATTGACACATGCAAGTGAAAGCTGTATTTCGAAGAACAGAAGCTATTTGTCAACAACAACATCCAGAAATAGTGTAGAACTGAGTTACTCTAAAATGAAGTGATGCACAGCAGGAAATACATATTGTGGTCTAATAAGTACACTACTCAGATTATATATGGACATTATTAGGGCTGCAGCTATCGATTATTTTAGTAATCGAGCATTCTATTGATTATACCATTCATAAATCGGATAATATATTTGTTTTATTAAATAGCAATAGCAAAAAAAAAAAAAAGACAAGTTTCTTAATATTTTATTGCTTAAATTGCATATAATACAGTTTAAAAGAAAACATTTTAATAATTACTATTATTGCAACTTATTACTAGACCTATATCATACTGTAAGTTAACAGGACCGGCTACTGTACACTCAGTTACTATGCAGAAGCTTGTCCTAAACTTGCTGACCCGCTTACTGCAAACAAACTAAACTGAATATTCTCGCTGTATTAGATTGATGCATTTTAAGCTCCAAATTGCTACAAACACCACCTGATATTTAGTTTACTGTGTATTTTATGCATCACTGTGAGGGAAGAGGGTGTGTGAGGGGTGTATGTTATTGCGAGTGTGTGTAACCATAACATACAGGCTTTACTAGCCTTCATCTCAACTCGCCTTCACACATACTTACTGTGTTACTGTGTGTCGCTCCGCTCTGTGGACTGGACGTGTAGACTGACTGTTTCTGCTCAGATACTGAGACACTAATGCTGTGCTCGATGATTTTTTGTAATCAAGTTACTCAAGTTCCTCAAGGAATCATTTCAGCCCTAGAAATTATAGATGTGGTCAAAGAAGCGAGAAACCACGAAGATGCTAATGTCTGTCATGTTTAGGAGGGTAGTAATGGGTATCCGACACATCTGAGAAACCACCAGTAATGCTGTCCAGCTTTGGGATCAGTACATACATGCCATCTCTTTGAGAGACGCTCATGATTGTTTAATAAAACAACACTGAGCCACATTATGTAGGTGTTACAGCAGAAATAAGAGAGTGCTGGTGCTAGACAGGTCTGTCTGCAGTTCTGAGTCTTGTTTAGCTTAAAATAAGACAACATCTCATTCACATGACTCCTGCTCAACTGCACAGCAGTATGTAGCACTCTGTGCTTTCCTCAACAATGTTTACCCCCACACTGTACACATCTGTCTATACTACACATCTATGTAGATTTTTTATTTATCTCAAATTATATATTTATATATTTTTAAATGATGTATTCTGATATTCTGTGTTATGTTACTGTTCCTCATAAACGAGCAGTTGTCAAAGCATTTCACTGCTAGTTGTACTATATATGTGGCAAATGATCCTTGATTTAATTTAATTTAATTTGATTTGTTAAACAGACAAATAGCCAAACAAATCCTCTTCCAAAACTGGATTAGCAGTAGGGCTGTGTATTGGCAAGAACCTGGCGATACAATATGTATCGTGATACAGCCGTCACGATTCAATATATCGCGATATATTGCGATACTGCAAGTAAAGTGATATACTGTGATTTTTCAAATCCTATTATTAAAACACACCACTGTATGAACAGGTTCGCCAATGTTTACAATAGCATGGCGCCCTTGTGCTGCTTGTTAATGTTGGAGTGGAGCTGAAAATAGATTACAACACTGCCATCTAGCGGTCTGAAGATTAAACACAACACACAATGTTTCACTGTCTGCCAGTATCGATACTGTGTTTTTGAAAATCAATACAGTATCACGAAACAAAATATCCCGATATTCGATATTTTTTATATTTTCTTACACCCCTAATTAGCAGTGTGTCTGCAGTCCTCCGCTGTAAGTGCTAATATAGGAAAAGTTGATGTAACACAGTATTAAACAACTGGAACGTGTTGTAGGCAGCAAATTTATAATGAGTGTATGTTTACAAAAACAATGGCGTTCACAAAGCATCATAAAAATGTACAAAAACATCATAAATTGTGTTTTTGTACATTTTTAATTTTACTAATCACTGCTTTCTGTTTTTACTGGCATTTCACAAGCGGTCTCACCTTTTTTACAATTAACGTCGCCAGTGAGAACGTGTATAGAGATGTTTGCAACATTGGTAAGTTAGCTAAAATGATAAAGCTAGTTAAGCAACTATCATTGTCCTTAACTGCCTCGTCAAACTCTGATGATGAAAAAAGTTTGTCACGAAATAAGTGCCACCCATGTCTATTTGAGGGCGTATGCATGATGTTCTGTTATCTATCATATTCGCTGACTGGTCACTCTTTGACTTCTTTGTACGAGTTAGAATGCGAGAGGTTTGGTCTCGATCTGCAGAGGTTTTAAACACGTTTTGCTTGTTGGGTCATGTGCTCGCTATGGAAGAACTGAAGTGGACGCATATTTTCAAGATGTGCCCCGAGGTTGCAGAAGCTGGAATGATGGGTAAACTGTAGGTTACATAGCTTGTATACAGCTTTATCTCCAGGTTTGCCGTATACTGAACCTTTAGGTGCTGCTCTGAAGTGTTTCCAAACAGGGCTTTTAAGGATCACTTGGTGTGTAGATCACACTCCCTGTGGTTGAGTCTTGAACACTATGACATTATTACCACGTACTAGTTGTTATTGTATTATTATTTCAGTGGGAGCTACATTTCATTTTACATCAGAGAAGTTGCATTGTGTGACTCTGGACCGCCATGCAGTACATTTGGTGCAGTGGCCCAGGCTTACGCAGGACGACAACAGTGGTAATGCTGCTTTTTTCATAACTGAATATTAATCAGATGTGTTTTTTTATCATAAATATAAATATAAAAACAAAAACTCTGGGCGCTTGTATTAGCAGCCTCTTCTTTTGTCAGCTCATATGCAGAGTATGACTGCAGAGATTGGAAGCAGAGACAGTACTGATAAAATACGGTATCGTACCATTTTTAAGGGAAGGGTATCACGATACTTTTCTAGTATCAGTATATCGGGCAACATAATTAGGGATTAGGGATTAGGGGTCTCTCTCTCTCTCTCTCTCTCTCTCTCTCTCTCTCTCTCTCTCTCTCATATATATATATATATATATATATAGCAAAGAATAGAGCTGGTTAAGTCTGTCATCTCTCCAGGTGAATGTCACCATCCTGTATCTGTGTCAGACTCTGAGAAGGTCTACCCGGTAGTCATTTTACTAGACACTGGCGCTGCGTCTTTTATTCGGGAAGGTGTGTTGCCCTTACCTGGAAAGTTTTTCAGTGATTCTTACGCACTTTGCCAAGTGATTGAGATGAGATATGTGCTGGTACCCTTACACAATATTACTGTACAGTCAGAACTGGTATGTTAAGGTAGAAGTTAAACATGGGTTGCCTGTAAAAGGCGTCAATGTTCTTTTGGGAAATTATTTGGCAGGAGGAAAATTTTAGTGGTTTCAGAACAGCCCTACAGAAAAGAACGTTACATTAATCCAACTAGATTTAGTCTCAAGCTTTACTTGCACTGACCGATATGTACATAAAAACTATCAGCATCGGCTTACAATTCATATTTTGGTGCAGTCCAAATATTAACAAGAAAATAAAATACTGCAGCTTGTTAAAGTCACCAAAAGTGTTTTACTCCTCCAAAATAACGGCATAATTAAATCATTCAGATGTAAATAAAAGAATTCACATAAACTTGATGTGAAAAGTGCAATTCTAAAGCAATGTTTTGGCCAAAACACACTAACGACAGCACAGTACACGCACTGAACTGTAAAGGGGAAAAAAACCTTATTTTTTATGGATTTAGCACAATTTTTTATGTCAGTCAGTAAATATATCTACAATTAACCGTTTTAACCTCTCTGCAATCTCAATGACTGAATTATCAAAACCTGCTGGAATTCTCTGTTAAAACTGACCCTCTATGTATGAATAATTGTGAATGACTAAACAAAACATGTAAATGTACTTTAGCTTATAAACACACATTCACTTTGTGTGATGTTGTTGGGTTCACGTGTATTCTACATTCTAGTAAAATAATGCTTGGAGGAAAAGAAGCATGCTCTTACTCTTACTTGCAGCTTTTGCTTTCTTTGCTGGTTTCTTCGGCTCCTCAGCTTTGGTGCAGAGTGCTGCAGTGAGTGGGGTCCTCAGGGTGCCCCAGCTTTCCTGCTGGAGGCACTGAATATGAGACAGAACAATAGTTAACAATAGGTTGTGGAATTTTTATGGATGGCTGTTACCAAATTATTCACATACAGCATTTGGACAATGGACATTCAGCCCAAAAGTAATTCTGATTTGTCATGTATAAATGTAAAAAGGGGTAAAAAGTAAAAAAACACATTAAAGCAGTAATATAAAAAATATAATATATATATATGAGGCACACAATATATAAGATTTTCAGTTTTAAACATTCCACAATTAACTGAAATGATCAGAATATTTAAAAAAGTCTTTCACAGCATGTTAAAGACAATGATATATCATGTTGTGGAGATATCTACTGAATTTGGCACACTAATGAGCTAGCCCCAGCCTGTCCACTCTCATAATAACACTTTGTACTGAAGTGGTGAGTCACTGTAGCCTCAAGTCCATAAGCCACTTCAGCAGATTAAGAGGCAGCACGTTTGCTCTCAGCAAGAAAGCTAACAAAAAAGTGTAGACGCTAAACAAGAGTTTACTCTTGGTGAGCAAAGGATGATGACTGATGCTGTTCTGGTTAGTAGGGCGGGGGGGGGGGGGGCATCTTAAATATTGCTCCCTACACACTGTGGCAACTGACCCATACAAGCATTTCACTTCAACTTCAGATGTTAAATTACCTCTGGAAGATTAATGACTATAAAACTCATACAGATGGGAGTGAGAGTATTAATAAAGTGTATTAATAAAGAGTATTAATAAAGAGCTTTAGAACTGCTTTTAAAGCAAATACTTGGAGGGCTGGGAAAATCCATACTCAAGTACTGCTATCTCATTAAAACACTGACTTGAGTAGTAATAAAAGGATCTCTACAAAAAATAACACAAGAAAAAATATAACAGCACCAGGTAAATACTGAGTGAATTATTAAGAACTGCAGTACAACTTCTTAATACATCCACTATCTATGTCAGCACAAGAATCATAATAATAAGGCTGTGACTGTCTCATAATAATACAGTGTTTGGTTAATACTGTATAAATATAATGCACTGAAGTCATATTTGTAGAGATCAGATCATTTTATTATTCACATTGCTGATGTTGGCAGGTCTGCTGTGTGTGAACGAAGTCCACGAAGTCTTCTAGTAAAGAAACATAAACTGCTCTATCTGATGGGACCATCTAAACGGTATGCCCTGGGCACTACTGGTAATCTTAAAAATAATGTTTTCTGAATGTAACAAGCCATAGATAATCTTTACATAACTAATAATAAGGTTAATACAGCCCTGAAGGCTCTACTCTGTGATAAAAGACTGTCTTACAAACCTAACAGTGATAGTTTGCTCTGTTTGGCACTTAAAACTACACCACATTACTGTATTGTATATAATAATCAGATATTGGAAACAAACCATGTTTTCAGAAAAACAGTTTAGAAAGATTTTAAGCTGTTTTAAAGTACTCAACAAACCTTATACACTGCAGTTTACTGTCAGGTCTTGGATAGCAGGAGTACACTACACAGAACACCATTAAAAAGTAATAACAGGGCAAATGGGATATTATTATTCTATTGAAATTATATAAATGAATTAATGGCTATTATCTATTAAATAACTGATATCACAAAACATATCGCTTAAAATGTAGCTTAAGTAGCAGCTCGAGTGTGTCAGTATCAGGGGAAGGTAAAGTAAGCTGGTTGAATCTTTCCGTTCCACCTTAAATAAAGCAGCAGTTAACACTCTGGCGTCTGACCCGTTTTAGCTGGGACGAGGAAAACTCTAACAACAACTCGAACTTAAGATCTATTCCAAACTAGTATTTACAGGATGACTATAACTCAGACTCGCCACCAGTCTGCTGGAAAGACTCAACTGCTTGCTTTCTGAAGCTGCTTACTCGAATTCTCCGTTCCACCTTAAATGCTGCAGCAGGTACACTCTGGCGACTGAGCTGAAGTTAACTTCTTACTCGAATTCCCCGAAACTAACTTCAGCTTAGGCGCCCGATTGTAACTGCTGATTTCGAAGAAGAAATTAAATTCAGACGTCTTTCTTCATGTTTACGCACAATAACTGCTGCACCGTTTAAGGTGGATCGGGTAAATCGAATAAAAAGCTAACGTCAGCTACGTCTTTCTTCTAGTTTTTGCTGCATAATAGGTCCCATATTTACACACACAATTCAGTTTTCAGTAACTTTACGACACGCAGCGTCGTTAAATCTCCAGTTCAGGTTTATCCCTCAATGTTTATGAACAAGGACACTGTCCGCTAACATTTCACCAACACCAGCAGAGAAACGGTGGGTCGAATCAGCGCTACACGTGTCATATCTCCTCTTTAAAGCCACAACTCGAATTTATTAACAACGTTTGTTACAACAATAATAATTATTTTACCTTGAGCGACCCGAGTCGTCCAAGTCTGAGCAGAGAGGTCGCCATCGCGGTACAGTCGCTAATGTAACACTGACGGAAGAATGAACTACATGTAGGAGGTTCCGGGCAACAACAGTGTGGAGCTATTGGAGTTATTGCTGTGCTTTACACACACACACACACACACACACACACACACACACACACACACACACACACACACACACACACACACACACACACACACACACACACACTATATTAGTGAGGTCATCCATAGGTTTCTATTGATCTTGGTTGTCCTATAACTAAATAACACTACACCTACACCTGAACTTAACCCTGACCTTAATCTTAGTACCCCAAATACTTTCTGTTCTATTATATTTTTATTTAAAAAACTTGATTTTTGGAGAAAATGTCCTCACTTTACTCAAAAAATCAGACTGTACTATACTAGTGAGGACTAACGTGGTCCTCACAACTATACCTCTACAAGAACACACACACACACACATTTTATATATATATATATATATATATATATATATATATATATATATATATATATATATATATATATATATATATATATATATATAGTTTTTTTTATTTCTGTGTGTGTGTGTGTGTGTGTGTGTAGTAGTAGTAGCAATTAGACTGTAGTTCCTTTCTGTTGGGAGGTGGATCATTCTCAGCACTGATGACACTGATGTGGTGCTAGTATGAGTGGATCAGACACAGCAGAGCTGCTGGAGTTTAAAACATCTCAGTGTCACTGCTGGACTAAAATAAGTCCACTAACCAGCGCTATCCAGACAGTAATGTCCTGTGGGCAGCATCCTGTGACCACTGAACTAAGACTAGAGAACACAAACTGGGGAGCAGATTAGCCATCACTTCTGACTTTAAGGTAGAGGGGTCACATTTTTGGAACATCACAATGTATAATGTAAAAGGTGTTTTTGTGTCAGATAAACTTGACAAACTAGGTTTTACTACCTTTTACTACCTCTGAAATTGGCAGCATAACACAACAGACATAATTGCATGAAATACTACCTAAATCTGTCTATAGAAACATAGATAGATAAAACATCACTCTTTTCTGATACTACTGATAATACCAATACCAATCCAGTATTTCTCCCTTTACCAAATAGAAATAAGTTTGAAAATGAACATTAATTGGAGCATTTAGGTTGTGTATGTATATGCAGTGTATATTGTGATGTTATTTATTAGACCATTTAAGCTAAGCAATACCCCACCGGAATAAATATACACTACACAAACAAAACAATGAGCTTTTCATACATTTCACCATGTAAGGGCACTTTTGTCTCAAAAGGTCACTGAAGGTCAAAGACAGTGTGCATGTACATTTTATGGTAATATGTATGTTATTAGCAGTTCATTATCTTCCAGCATTACTGTCCTAATATAACACTTGCACTGATTGTTCCACGGATCGATAGTGTTCACAGGATGAGATCAGAGATGTAGATGAAGAAGACAAATCTTCACTGTCCAAAGAAAAACATGTAACCCCAAAATAGTAACTACAGGAGAGGCCAAAAACACTTTATACTTTCAGTATGAAAGTCAATGTAAAGATAATTTATTCCAAGTGATTGTGGAGCATTTCTATTGGTCCATTCATCATGCAACTTTCACATGATCTATAGAGCAGCTGTTGTGTTCCAATGATCAAAAAATATATAAATTAAAATCGGCAAAAAGGGAGAAACATATTTTTCTTTAGACAGCAACAATATAAACATCATGCCAATCTGGGAGCAAACTTATTTAACCACTTCTCAAGCTTGTGTAAAATAATTTTAAAAAAACTCTGAAGAAAAAAAGGGAAGATATGAAATAATGAGACTATACTAAGCATCAGAAAACTTTATTTCACAGTTTAGATCAGCAACATGGTCAGAAAGACAAACGGAGAGAAAGGAGAGAAAATCCTTCCACATATTTCACACCACTGCCTAAAATTACAGCACGCATAAGCATTATTTCACAGCAACAGGACTAATCCCTTTCAAACTTCACACTCGGTACGTGTATTAATCAGGTGCACACAACTGCTGGAAAAGGCTTCACAAAAATATCTGTTACAAATCTATGGTACAAGGGTGACCGAGGTTGAAGACGGCTCATTAATTGCATATTTATAGGCACAGGAGAGGGTGATGTTGGAAAGTGGCTGTTTACTTGGTTGAGACTTCGTCCAGTTTGGGCTCTGAAGTAAAAAAGAAAGTAATTTTAGTCCAGACATTACTACAGACGAGTCCGTTGGGCAGTTAGTGTACAGTGTTTAAAAACCTGTAAAGCTGCTATACACAAGGGAGTGTGCTAAAAATTAGTTTCCCAATTTAAAGGACATGTCTAGTCAACAGTCAATCATGAATAAGACATACGACAGCTGACAGACCGTACAACTGATGGGCTAAAATCAGTAATTGCACGCCTTCTAACTGAACTTATGGGGAAGATGTACCTGAGTTCAGGTAGTGTACCTATAGGTGTGGCTTCAGCACAGGCCAGTAATTTGAAAATGATTTGTACACTCATACTGTATATTTTGGACAGCGCTGTACCGTGCATATCCAAAATGTTCTAGACACCTGCTTATCCAATGCTCTGGAATCAAAGGTATTTAATAAGAAGGTATTAATTAGGAGTTTGTTCCCTCTCTTCCACAGTAACAGCCATTATTCTTCTGGGAGGATTTTACACCAGACATTGGATTTAATGCCATTCGGTCACAAGAGCTTTAGTGAGGTCAGATACTGTTGCATGATTAGTTATGGATCACTCGAATATCTCTAACTCATCCCAGATGTATTGGATCGTGCTCCATCACTCTAGATTCACTAATTAGAGTTTCTATACTATTCTATGAACACTATGTATATTACCTAGTAAATGACTGCACAGCTAAGGTCGGTTTCAGGAAGCAAAGGGGAACAAAAGAAATCAATCTATGGTTTTAGGTTAATCAGTATTGACCCACCAGGAAATTTGAACTCTGGGAAGGATGTCAGGTCACCACCACCATATAACCGCTGTAGTTTGCCAATTTCTTCAGCCAGAGCCTTCTGGTACTCAGGACCTGCATCAACTAAGTCACCAGTAGACCTGATGGTAGAAAAGGAAGATGTCAGGCAGGGACAGTGAATATTGGACAGTGAACATCCCATGGAAATGGGAGGAGAGAAAAAAATAGAAGATATAAAAATAAATAAATCATTAAAATATATATACAAAGGAGGCAAAAATGCATTATTTGTGTCATCTTGGTAGCCATCCATCTATTATCTTCAGTTAGTCAGGGTCACGGTGGGGCTGGAGCCAATCCCAGCGTCATCAGGCAAAGGCGGGGTACAACGTGAATAGGTAACCAGGTCATCGCATAGCTAACACACTCAGGCACACACTCACACCTACAGGCAATTTAGAGTGACCGATAAACTTAACATGCATGTGTTTGGACTGTGGGAGGAAACCGTGATTACTGCAGACTAATCAAGAAGCATTCATGTTAATAACAAGCATAAGGCACACAACTGGGATGCTCAATCAGCAGCGTAGATTTTGGACCAATCATGTTTATTGGATCACAGATGTTAATGCTGCATTTACATGTTGTTAATAGACAGAAGACAGCAAACCAGATATTACATTCTTTATAATCAAACAGTGAAACGTTCCATCAAAAGTTTACATTTTCCAACTCTAGCCTTCAGCAGCAGTGGTGGAATACAATAGTTGCTGATTTTTTCATGCGTTAAATGTTTATATGTAAAGCTTTCAACAAAACAAGCAACATTACAATACACTCAGGCTTCAACGCTACCTGAAAGGTGTCATTTACATGGCCACATGTAGCTGTCATTCCCATATCATGTCGTTCACAGTTTTATTTAGTATTTTTATAAATGACCTCGCCATCTCCTCCTTAGAGTCTAAATTACCCCTTTATGCAGATGATTCAGTCTTCTACTGCTCAGCAGATTCGGCACACGATGCACTAGAAAAACTTCAACGTTCTTTTAACACTTTACAGACTGCTCTATATAAACTTAAGTTGGTTTAAAATGCGAATAAAGCCAAATTCATGCTGCTTTCCAGATTTTCAGACAGCGTTTTAGATTCTATAAATATTACTACTCTGACAGGATCTAGCAGGAAACTGTGAAGCTCAGCTCGCTGGCATCACTGAACCATTTTAAACTTTAATTTCTAGTCACCATCAGAAAGCCTGTGATTGTTTTAAATGAGTTTATCTTTCTATTAGGATTTAAATTTTCTTATTTGTTTATTTTTATGTATTTTATGTTTATTTTATATTCTTTTATATTATTTTTTTTTACATTTATATTTTATTCATCTATATTAAAAGTTTATTTTAAAATTTGAATTTCACTTATTATTATTATTATTATTATTATTATTATTGTTCGTTATCAGTTTTAATCTCTTATTTGAATGTTTTCAATCCCTTAAAGTGTAAACGCTCGGCTCCATTGCAAATGAGGGTCACTCCTCAATGTATTTCTGAGATAAAATAAAGGTTGATTGACAAATTGATTTCAATGTCAATGTCAATTCTGCTATGAACTGTTGAACGGCAGGTTTTTAACGCCAATATATAATCACAGCATAGGGCTGAATTTAAGATTAAAATTCAGTACTGAATGACAGTACTTGGTAGTAATTTTGGTTAATGCCTTTACAGTGCTGAATTTCAATGTGGGGTCCTTTTCAAACCTGTTTAAAAAAACAAAAAGATTAGAAAAAACCTTACGTGCTCATTGTGGAGTAGTTACGAATCGCATCCAGGAAAAGTTTCTGAACGGGGTCCAAACCAGCTGATGGTCAAAGAAAAAAAAACCCAATTACTATTCTTAACGATGCTTAGGCATTACACTGCATTATGTTTTTTTTTTTAGAAAAACACTACAAAACCTACATGCACAAAATATGTATCTACTACAAGCAGTAGATACAGAAAAGCTGCACCTGGCCCAGGGAGCTAAAGTACTAAGTAAAGAAAACAAGGCCTGATTCCCCAAATACTTCACAGCACTAGAGAGTATAGTTAGCTTTTGGGGAACCATGGCCAGGTAAGTAATTCAGCTACATCTCTAGGAAAAGTAACTGCAGCAGCTTAAAAGTAAGTGCAAACAAACTTGCTTAGTTAATCAAAACATGACGTTTGGTAGGGTTATTTCATTTTAAACTGAATTTAATGAAACCCTTTTTGAAATAGCATAACCTGCATTCCACACACAGCAACCAGTGTGCAAACCCAGACTCACTGAGAGTATCATTCACCACCCTGGGAAAGTGAGGGAGGAACAGTAGACATTTTTCATATCCATCTTTCACACATACACCACTGTACAGAGGGGAAAGACGCTAGGTTAACTGGTTACTGATATCATGCGAGTCCAAGGGAAGAACAGTGAGGTACGATTGAGAGAGAGAGAGAGAGAAAAGGAGGAAGAGAGGATGAAGTTGTGTCCTAAAGAAACAAAGCATCTCCAAAATATACTCATACTGTAGCATCCACAGTAACGCTGAGAAAACAGCAATGAACATGTGAGACAGTGACTTCAGAGCCACCATGATAACCGTAACATTACCTTTACCAAAAAAAGAAAAAGAAAATTTAACATTCGTCGGACAAAATTTAACTTTAGCATTAACAAAGTAAAGCAAAGAAAGCTTTTAGTATTACAAGTACAAAACAAAAGATGTACGCATAACAATGATTGTATTTAAATATATAAAAAAAGCATGAATGGCTGAGCGGAAGCTGATTTGGAAGAAATAGCACACAAAAGCAGAAGCACCAGAAAATCAACAGAAACTGAAGGAAAGGAAAAAACAGAGACAGGTAGGAAAAGAAGCTCTGAGATGCAGTTGAAAGGAATGCTCACCGATTTTTCAGTGCGTGTTCAATTGTTTGTTACAAGGTAATTCAAAGTGGTTTGATGCAAAATGCTCCTCACATACCAAATCAGAAAGGTTCACAGGAGGTGACAGGAACCAGACATCGGAAACATTCAGCCTTCCTAATAATGTTGGCCCATGTCATCCATTTTAATCATAAATGTTATTTTTAAAACACCTCATACACTTTGTTACTATCCCTACTGCTATATTTATATTTACCATATAAACAACTATTGGGGAGCAGAAAACTGTGAAGCTCAGCTCGCTGGTATCACAGAACCATTTAAAACTTTTAGTATCTAGTCACCATCAGAAAGCCTGTGATTGTTTTAAATGAGTTTATCTTTCTATTAGGATTTTAATTATTATTATCTTATTTGTTTATTTTTATGCATTTTATGTTTGTTTTATATTCTTTGTTTTTTTCTATCGTGATTGTTTTAAATAGGTTTATTTTTTTATTAGTATTTTAATTTGTATTAACTTATTTGTTTATTTTTATGTATTTTATGATTGTTTTATATTCTTTCATTTTATTTTTTTTCTATTGTGATTGTTTTAAATAGGTTTATTTTTATTAGTATTTAAATTTTTATTATCTTTATGTATTTTATGTTTATTTTATATTCTTTTATTTGATTATTCTATTTTTTTACATTTATATTTTATTCATCTATATTAAAAGTTTATTTATTATTAATATGTATAATTTGTTATTATCTCTTGCTATTTACCATATAAACAACTATTGGGGGTTAATAGTTGGATTAAATGGTATGTTTTTTTTTTTTACACTGTAGCCATATCAACTTTAGCTGCAATAAATCTTACAACAAGAGTTAGTAAATGCAAGGCGTTCCAAGGCAAAATAATACCCAAGAATTGTATTTCTTTTTAAATCAACATTACAATTAAAACCCTGAAGACGTGGGCTCAGCGGTGGTCTTGTATAGTATAGAACGTAACTATATTTGAGCTTTAGAAATTAGTTCCCATCACAACCACAGAAATGTGAGCCAGTATGTTTCTCCACAGGGATCCACTTCACATCAAAGCACTCTGAATGACTTGTCTACATCTCAACAACTGTTTTACACACAAATGTAGAAAAAAAGGGTGGAATTCCCCTTTAATGAGTTTTGCAAATTACTGGCATCATGCAGAGCGACATGAGGAGCTTAGGCAAAGCATATGAATGCAAATTACAGATGCGATGCAGATCAATGAACAACAAATGATGCAGCTCGAGCTAGGGCAGTGATAACAAACACTTAGTGTAATGAGGGGAGGAGGGCCACGTGCAAAAGCCAGAAATGCAGAAGTGTGCCCCTATATGTAAATGCATGATGAGAGGAACGCAGTAAGAGATAGTGAGTGGGACTGATTAAGCTATGTTTATGACCCAAGCCAGGACACAGACAGAAGCACTGTATACTGTTGAACGAGTCTCCTCGTTTAAAGGCCAGAGCCATTCAGCTTAGAATTCTTGCGTGGACTTTTATGCACTGTATAGCAACAGTATAGCACCGGCTTATAGTTATTAATCGACTTTTGAATGTTGGGGACAAACAGGCTGCTGTCCGTGTCACAACTTAGATTGTGAGCGCAGCCCAAGAGTCTACATGGCTGCAGTGATCATGGTAGTACTAAGTTACCTAGAGAGCATGTTATAGACAGCTAAAAACACACTTAAATGTATACGACCCATACATAAACAGAAAAAATAGCTGTTCTACATAAGATTCCAAAAAAGTAGAAAGAGGAAGGGTTAAAGGGGGGATGAGTGTACCCTCAGGCGCTTCCACAACTTCAACAGGAGCTTCAGCAGCATCTACAATAGAGGCAGCGGCATCTAGCAGCTCCTCTGCAGGGGCCGCGTCAGACACCACTTCAGCTGCGGCTTCTACAACAGCTTCGGCTACTGCTTCAGCCACGGCCTCCACAACTTCTGCAACGGCTTCAGTGGGGACAGCTTCAGCTACGACTTCAGTTACCACTTCAGCAGCAGCTTCTATGACTGCCTCCACTACTGCCTCTGCAACAGGGGCCGCTTCAGTCTCTTGGCCAGAAGCTTCAGGGACAACTTCGACAGGGGCTGCAATTTCTGGGACAATTTCAGGGGCTGCTGCAGCTACTTCAGGCACAGTTTCTGGAAGTTCTTGCGCAGGTACTCCTGTTTCAGCAGGAGGCTCTGGTGCAGGTGCTGCAGCTGGGGTTTCAGGAGCAACAGCTTCAGCTGTAGGAGCAGCCTCCACAGCGGGCACAGCCTCCACAGTGGGCACAGCCATTTCAGCAACAGGTGCAGGAGCTTCAGCAGCTTCAGCAACGGGTGCGGAGGCTACAGCAGCTTCAGCAACGGGCGCGGAGGCTTCAGCAGCTTCAGCAACGGGCGCGGAGGCTTCAGCAGCTTCAGCAACAGGCGTGGAGACTTCAGCAACAGGCGCGGAGGCTTCAGCAGCTTCAGCAACAGGCGTGGAGACTTCAGCAACAGGCGCAGAGGCTTCAGCAGCTTCAGCAACAGGCGCGGAGGCTTCAGCAGCTTCAGCAACAGGCGCAGAGGCTTCAGCAGCTTCAGCAACAGGCGCGGAGGCTTCAACAGCTTCAGCAACAGGCGCAGAGGCTTCAGCAGCTTCAGCAACAGGCGCGGATGCTTCAGCAACGGGTGCGGAGGCTTCAGCAGCTTCAGCAACGGGCATGGAGGCTTCAGCAGCTTCAGCAACGGGCGCGGGAGCTTCAGCAACGGGCGCGGCAGCTTCAGCAACGGGCGCAGGAGCTTCAACAGCTTCAGCAATGGGCACGGGCGCTTCAGCAGCTTCCACTACAGGCGCGGGAGCTTCTGCAGCTTCAGCTACAGGCGTGGGAGCTTCTGCAGCTTCAGCTACAGGCGCGGAAGCTTCAATAACGGGCACAGGAGCCTCAGCAGCTTCAGCAATGGGCGTGGCAGCTTCAACAACAGTTTCGGTGGCAGCAATTTCAACTACTGGTTTTGCAACAGCTGCAGTTTCAGCTACAGGTTCTGCAGCAGGGGCAGCTACTGCTTCAGCAGCAGCCACTTCAACAACTGGAGCTTGTACTGCTGCTGCAGCAGCTGCGACAGTCTCAGGAATCACAGGCTCAGACACAGGGGTGGCAGCAGCAGGCGTAGCTTTTGCAGCAGTGATGGCGGCAGCAGCAGCCGCTGATGCTGCTTTGTCCTTCTTGGGCAGGTCCCCATAGGTTTTGTGTTGGACAAGTTTTTCTATATCGAAGTACGTTTTTGCCGTGGATTTTTCTGAGACGGAAGGGAAGGAAGGTAAACATACAAAGGCATTCATTTTATTTATGTCTTGAATTATCTGACCTGACTAAATAACTGAAAGCCACTGGACACAAGTAACTTCCCAGCACCCTCAGCAGAAAGTGATTAAGTGATCAAGTCCTGGCACAAAAACGAATAAAGTATAGCGAGTATATTATGAAAAAGAAATAATGCAGGTTTTCGTGTTTCTGGTGGAGTTTGACTCAAATAGAGAGCTACTGGTGAACTTAGCCTTAAGGCAGTGCTGAAGAGCTACTCTCCTGCAAAGTTCCAATCGTCCCCACCTTTACACTAACACATTCGATCCACCCGATCAGGAAGGTATATCGCTGAAGCAGGCGTGGCAGTGGCTAGAAGTATAAACTGCAGGAAGGTCGAAGAACACTCTTTAAGGGTTAGTTATAGGTTCCCTTTCCTTGTCTATGCCTAATCAGAAGATCTGTCTTTTTTCCTCTGCAAATTTTTGTACCACTGGTAGCTTAGGTCTAGTCTCTCAGTTGTCAATTAAACTACTTCAAAATGATTTAATAATTAATATTTAAGATGGTTTAATATTTGTGTTCTTTAAACACATAAAATAATTGATAAGCAATATTTCCCATTCATCATTATGTAAATTCAAAATCATTAAATTCATTCAAATCATAAGCAGACTAATAAGACAGCAAACAAATAAAAATAGATTATTAAAAATCGGCACCAGTAGATCTTCCTGGCTGAGTGAGAAGTGTAAACTCTGGATAAATCAAGCCTTAAGAACCATGTAACCTAGAGGAGAAATCTTAGAACTGTCAAAGAAAATATAATGTAAACATGAAAGAGATGATCAAGGTGCATCAAGATATAAAGCAAATTGAAGAAGGGATGGTACCAGCACACAATCATACATATTTACAGACCAAGCAGAAAACATCACCACATTTGTTAGAAGACAATTATATTAAAAATGCTTGGAATTAAAGCAGATGTTAATTTGTCTTCTCATCATTATACAAAAGACGATGAAAGTGGCTTGGCTTTACAAAACAGCACCTGGCCTCTGTGAATTCACCAGATTAGCCCATCAGTACTCCATTTACATTTTGTTTACTGCTAAAACTAAAGTTATAACAATTTAACACTGTATCAAAATGATCTGTTCACTAATATCTGGGTATCTGGGTGCATTCTGTCAAGGACTAATCATATGGACACACTCACTTAAATAGTAACTTTTCTAAAAAGCTTGTAGAAGTTCTAGAGGTTGTGAATTTTAGAGATAGTGGGGTTTGTTAAGAGGGTGGCAGGGCAGGCGTTGAGAAAAGTCTGTTGGAAAACTTGTTTTTATCTGAGCCAAACCAATCTATAAGTAGAGTATAGTTAGAGTACATATAGAGCATGAAGTTTAGAATAAGATCTCGGTGGAGGTCAAGGTATGTTTAAAACAAAGTAACTGACACTTGAAAATCAAACTGAATCTTGAAAACGTGTTGTTAGACACAATATTTCCATATCACAGCATGCCTTAGTGCGTATGATATATATATATATTAATACTGACATAGCATTAACATGGTATTAACATAGTATTAACATGTAATGCACATATTTAAGCACTTGTAACGTCTATCATACCTAATACACACTTCACAGAAGGTAAGCTCTTGCAGTCAGTGACATTTCACATTTATATATTTCCTAACTAATTATACTTGGGATGCATCTGTTCATGAAATGCGGACTAATACGGTAATTGCTGTCCTTATGGGTATTTCCAGCTCACATGTTCATACTGTCACCTTGAAATGATGTATCAAAGCCTGTATAAACAAAGGTCTTGGAGTTTGGAGCTTGTTTTTGTGGTACACCAATGAAGATGCAGTTATGCCTAAAAAGAAGAATGGAAGACATTGCAACCGTCTACGTACCACCAGACTGCAGTCCTTTAACTGCTGTATACTTTCAGTGATATAGCATTTTACTTTTACTGCTGATCATGGGTTATAACCATAGGTAACCCAATACCAGTTTGCAGCAACTGGAACTGCTATGTGAACATGGCATGGCCTTTAAGTGACCACTATGCAGTGGGTGACATTCCAGAACTATCTTTGGCATTGTACAACATAGGAGTCCCCAAATAATTTCGCCTCGGCTGCACCTGCAGTCCTCTGTTCTCACACTGTGCAATAATATAGCTTTTACTTTCTTCTAGGCCATCTCCAGCCTATAGTCCCAGAGTCTTTTTTGTTTTTTTACAGTGAAATTCACCAAGATATCTCAAAGTAATTCCTCAATACTATAAGCTTGAAACCATTTGACTACAAAGGGTCTTCAGCAGAGCTTAGTGTTTCTTCATGTTCAATACAGCCAACAAAAAAACGGAAGACACAGTAAGCAGGTTTTTGTTCTCCACGGAGCCACAGATTTTTTACTGAACTAGCAAAATATAACTCAAACTATGTTCTGTATCTACAGATATGGAGAAATAAATAAAAAAAATCTGTAAAGATGTAAGAAAGAAAATTTGTAAGCATGTTTGAAGTTGCTGGTACCAGCCGTTGAACAACAATTATAACTTTAAAGTACATCCTATTAATTAATTGTATAGTTATTGCTATTTACCTTTGTTGGACTTTTTGGACTTCTTGCTGTCCCCAGATTTTGAACTAAGAGCGGCTGCTGGGGCTCTTCTTAGTGTGCTCCAGCTCTCCACTTGCAGAACCTAATAAGAAGCAGAAAATAAATAAATAAATAAATAAATAAATATATTTATTGCATTGCATTAATGAAACAATGATTATTGGTATAATTTTCTTCAGTTTGAATTTGACAGTGTTTATTAAAATGGGACACTCTGTACTTTAACCTTTTTAAAGTATTATTCCACATTCTACATACTAGAGCGCAGAGCCAGAAAAAATCTTTCACATACACAACTGTTCAAAAGTTTAGAAACACAAAAAATATAAACTGTAATTGTTTATGGGCCAATGACAAACGTGCCTGACATGAATTTTTATATTGTCACTTATATTTGCAGTTTATGAAAATGACTTGGGGTCTTCTTTATAGGGAAATACTTTACCCGTCTTTCGTAAAAGCATGTCAAAATCCTTTGTTTTCAATTGTCCCGCCTGATATTTGAGAAAGAATATGTTTAACATGGCTTTTATTTATATGAATTCTATTTTATATAAAGTTTTTAAGCATGAAATGATCTTATTTGACCTTTTTCAACAGTTTACTTAATCTTTAGTTAACATAGATATTTAGTTGTTTGAAGGCAAAAACAAAACCGGAATAAAAAGTTATTAACTAAAATGAAAAAAGCTATTGTTAAATCATTTGATATGTCATGTAGTTATTATACTGATGTAACAGGCTGGAACTAAAAAAAATGCACAACATGACAATGACCCAGAGATTTCTGGACAAGTTACCTGTTTACAGGTTTGACTACCACTTCCCGAAATGAGTGTTTTATTACACGTTTATTCTCGACCCTATACAGGTTCTGTATCTCTTCTACTAATTTGTTTAAAGGCAAGTTGTCCAGTGATAGACACATATTCTCATATTCTCGTAAGACCTGGTAATTCAATTTTGTCCTCTGTAGGGAACACGAGTCTCCAAAAGATATTTAAAAAACTAAATAAGCTACCATGCTTAAACTGTGTGTTGGGGTGTGTCATTCACAACAGAAGTTCTGCCTTTTTAAAAGGGGCTTACTCTCATTAACCACATTTTATGGGAGCAAGAGAGATAAGCTATTAAATAATATACATTTATTATGTTTCTAAAGCCTATAGTTGATATGTAGTAGCTAGTTCTCAAAGCATTTTTATTGATGTGCACAAATGTTTAACTACCTAACAGCATACTTTTTTTGACGTCCTTCGTAGTGGACATTGGGACTAAATCTGGTTTTATATGAAATTAATTGTGTCACAGGTGACAGGAATTTGACCGAGACAGAGATCATTTTGTAACATGTAAGCTTTGTAAACATGTAAATTCATTACTAATTTATTTTTCAATTAATTACTAATTTCTGATTTATTAGCTATTTATTACATAATTGTAAATTTAAAAACAGAACGTTAAAATGAAATGGAATAAGAGAAGTTGGGTACCACGTATGCAAATTGTGAAACTCTGGCTCAAGGTTTGGAGTGATTAACACAGGTTTATGTAGTGTGCCTAAAAACTGTTTAAACCTGGATTTTTTTATTTTAATCAAAATAACGGTAACCTTTGGAATGAGTTATTATTTATTCTTGTTTATGTTAATATAGAGTGCATTTTAGGTATTTCTTATACTGCCAAAAGTGGAAATGGTATCCAAAAAGGTAAACAATGTTTGTTTACTCAGTTTTCATTAACATTATTTTCTACGATTGAGTTGGTGCTCATGTTGCAGAAGGGTTTTTGGTCTGATGCAGAACAGGAAACAAGAAATATAACATCAATAATGTCCTGATGTCCACTATAAAGGACATTCCATAAAAAAATAATTAAAAATGTTTTTGAAAAAAATCATCTAGTAGACTTATTTTATGTTGAAATTACTAAAATTCTCAAACTTATAGTATAGATATAGTGGGGGGTCATATCACTGTGTCAGGAAATTGTAAAATTATGCTACTGTGATATCGCAATGCAAAACTGTGCATTGTGGAGAATGGACACTATTAATTATGCTGTCTAATGCAATCAACGTCTCACTCCAGCACTCCTCGTGCATTCCAACTCCAGCGTCTTTAAAAAGTTGAGTACCATGTATTAGAGTCACAACATACCTTTATTCAAATTATCTTCAGAATATCATAGGAATACACACTTGTGGACCTAATATCATGAAGCGAATTAGATCATGGGCTGAGTGTATTAAATTATTTTTAAGCATGTGCCTGCAAAAATAAACCCTGCTTACTAACAACTGTGATTCCAAACTTTTGAACTGAAATGTAAACATATACTGGTACTTGCTCTGTGCCAGCCAGTGCACCAGTCTAAAAAGTACACTGTGTTCCAGTACAGATTTCAGAGCTGAGCAAGGACAAGAGCTGGAATTCCTGGCATTTCTGGGATGGGAATGCATAGTACCCTGCAGTTACATGAAGTCACATAAAGGTATTGTACAGTGGGACACAAACAGCAAACAAATTTGGAGTAAAGTATGTGAAATTAAGAGCCTGTATTTTGTTTCTATTGAGTCTCTTCACGTGGCAGAACATGAGCCCCATAAATGGTACAATTAAACTACTTTCAGCCTCGGAGTCAAGGCAACCTGCCAAATTCGAGTTTAATAAAGTGTGAAGGCATTATTGGCAGAACTTGCAGGTCCTGATTCGCCAGCCTGTTGTTGGAATTTGCTCGTTCCACCTTAAATAGTGCAGTTAGTATGTAACTGCTGCACCATTTAAGGTGGAACGGGCAAATTCGAACAACCAAGCTGGCGAATAGTTAAAAGTCATTCAAAAAACCTACACGCACATATATAAACACTTCAGGTCATTCATGAGCAACACAATGCCACCAAAAAACGTGAAAAACGACAAATATCCTACCTTAAGAGATCCAAGCCGACCTATTCTAAGCAAGGAAGACGCCATCTTCGTTGTCGTTGAGCTCGAAAATCCTCTCTCTGTGTAAACATAAGCATTTTTATTTAAAGCTCAAATTTTCTTTCTTTCCAAAAGCTGCCTAAAATATATTTCCCTAATTTATATTAGTCAGTTCAACAGTATGCTGGCGAACTAGTCTTTGTCCCCGACTAGCTATTATCTAACGTTATTTGTAAAGAAACTTCAAGAACTTGTATACAACACTAATATTTATGTATCTGGTCTACATTTCCCTACACATTCTCCTCTTGTTCTCATGTGAAAGTTATTAGATTTACCAGTTACCCTGCAAATCCAGAAAGAAAGACGAGAAACAGTCAGATTAGAGCTTCACTTGAATGTCAACCAAAGACTTTAAACGGGGGAAAAACGACCGAACTGAACTTACAAGCAAAAAATAAGGGAAGATTTTGGGACTCGAAGCGTCCACGATTGTGTGAAAATGTTTCTACACTAAGAGTGAACGCCCCCCTCTACTGTTTACTAACTCCCCTCCCCCTAGTGCCTCTGATTTTGTTTCTTCAATACAATGCATGCCTTAAAAAAATAATAAATGCCATTATTAACTCTATCAATCCGCTCATTATAGCGCACACATGCAAGTCTTTCTAGTAAACAGCATTTATTTCCATAGACTTTTCCATGTTTATACTCATTCATTTTTTGTTCCTTTTTTTCTTAACCCCCTCTGTATACACAGCAGATGGTAGAGCTCCATCACTATGGGCGTGTCTCAAACCAAGGCCATGCTGCCTACTTAGGAATCAAGTTAAAAAGTCTACAACTCTTTTTCAGCAACTCTTTAACTATACACTTTGGTAATACACATAAACCAATGGATTTCTGTTGGTGGTGTACACACTCCACACAAGCAAACACAGCCATAATATAGGATAGCGTTACTTTTGCAGTCGATTTAAAATCTTACCACCAGCTTTTATTGGAAAGCTAAACTGCAGTCTCCACTCTCTGTAGTAGGTTATCCCGTGAAAATAGTCTGTAAGAGTCTACAGATTGTTAATATACAATAAAAACAGAGAAAAACAGATTAAGCAAACACAGAAGCAGTATGTTTCTAGTAAACACTCAGGATGAAAACTAGCAGATCACAGAGCCACCGATCATTAATAGCTATTAGCAGAGCACAGAGCCACCGATCTCAGGTTAATATTGTTTTTGTAGGCAAACAGTAAACATATACTAAATATAATCTCTGATTAATGTTTCACTGACCAATATATGATTTCTATGTTTCACCATATTTCTCTCCTCTCTTTTGTGCAGTCCTAATCTTAGGTATCGCTTCCAAAAGAATTTCCTAACCAATCACAAGGCTGGATGTCTCCAGCCCCGCCCACATAAACCAGCGTCAGAGTCAGACGCTGACTTTTTATGCTTTCCTGGGGTTTTAAAAAAATCTGAACTTTAATAACATATCATTTTAAAAATGTTTTACTTTGTGCTCACTGGAGCTTTAAACTGTGCATAATTACTGCTGAAAAAAATATATAAAGTAAGTAGAAAAATAAGGAATAAGTAGAACTCTGCTGGTCTTTTTTCAAGATAAATTAGTTCTTTATTTTTTTAGTTAAACGATCCTGAAATTAAGGGAATGAGTATACTGCTGCCTTATCCTGGCTATGTGAGCTCATAAAGCTCATGAATAATAATTAAAAGTAGCCTTTGTTAGTCAAAATCCAACATATGACACACTACATCTATGTCTGTACGATTTATGTGCTCTCATCTGTTATTGTAGTGCATATACTATTGTCATGTTGGAATTGAGACAAGCTTATCAATACAATGTAGTACCTTAACTATACAACACTTTTCAGAGCCTCTTTACAAAAACATCTTCTTAGCCTCGTTAGGCAGCAAGGGAGCAGGGACCCACCGTCCGTTTGACACGCACACTGCGGAGCTAGCGATTTGGATGACGTATTATACAGGAGACCGAAGTTCCCCACGTGGTTTGTCAGTGATCATGGCCGCTGTTTGCTGCTCTGGAGACTGGCTGCTGACATGCAGTTCACAGTATTTAATAGCAGTAAACATCAAAGAAAACAGGTTAGCAGTTCTATGTGTTATTCGCTATTTTATTCACTGTAGTTCTTAGTATGTCGATCTTGCTGCTCTGGATCAGGTACTCGAGCTGGACACTGGGAGGCTGCAGCCGTGCTGGAGTATTTTTACTGCTCCAGCCCTACATTCATAACCGGCTGCTGGGTTTAATTAGATGTTTTATAAGATGTGTACAATGTATATACTCAAAACTAGCTTACAAAAAATCTGGTTCCATTGACATGCATTAAAAGTAGACTGTTTTTGTCCTCTCCTGTAAAGTTTAGCATCGATCACAGGCGCGTCTACTATACTCTGTGGAAACACTCAGTTTGTTAATAACCTGAGCCAAAGTAGCTTTGCCTAATAGAAATGGTGCTTAACTGTTTTCCTGTTGGACAGTCCTTATAGGACTGTGGCTTGAAATCCCTGACAAGCCCAACACTTCATACATTTCTGATGTGTACCTTGATCACTAGATCATTTTGAATGATGAAGATTTGGTACTATTTTCCAAAAAAGGGACGCTTTTGTGTTCGACTGTGCCAAAGCGGAGCAGAACACCCAAGAAACTGAAGCTGAGAACAAAAGGTAATTTTTTAATACTGTCATAGATGAATTGATCTGTGTGTTATAGATTTAATAGCTACTGAAATCACATACAGCTTAAACTCAGACAGCAGGATCATATTTGGTATTTCACTATACAGTGATGGAGGGGGCTCTGAAGAGAAGGGCAGTGATCGGATTCTCGCCTGCACCATGTCAGCATCAGGAAACTACGCTGCTCTGACAGATGACAACAAGCGGCTGGTTCTGTTCCGTACACAACCATCATGGCAGTGCATCAGTACGAGGTATTGGCATTGGGGGGGGTCACGATACCAGTTTTGATTTTGAGTGTTGTATTACAAAAGAAAAAAAAGCTGTTTAAAAGACATGATGGATTATCTGAAGTGCTCATGGCCTGTAGGAGCATAAGACACTTCACTGAATAAAAACTTTTTTTTTTTTAATCTCTCACTGCATGTTAGACATGTTATTGGATGTGTTTCTGCCCATCTTAATCAACAAACCAAATGGGTTGTCCCAAATCAGGGCTGGTCAGTGGAGTTCTTTAGGGTCAAAACTTTAATAAGTAAATGTTGATGTTTTTTCCAGGTGGGTTGTGCGGAGGTGTACCTCCCTGACCTTCAGTCAGGCTGAGGATGAGCTGTTTGTAGCAGATAAGTCCGGTGACGTCTATTCATTTTCCATTCTGGAGCCACAGAAACAAGGCGAGCTGAAGCTGGGCCATCTCTCCATGCTCCTGTCCATAGTAAGCAGCTAGGTTTCTTTCACCTTGACATTAGTTTATCGTGCTTTTCAGAATGTATTTAATACAATAAGCAAGAGTACTTTGTCAGTTTGTACTGATTTCACGTATTAAATATATGAAAAAATATTTTAAAAATGTAAGACTGAGGGAACAGCTGATGATAGTACTTCTTGTCTGCACCCTTCAGCCTTCAAGCTTGTCCCTTGTTGGCCAGTTTATGCAATAGCTTGAAAAACAAAACTGTCAAATTCTTCTTTATATACTTTTCATAAACATGAGGTTTTATTGAAATTTCACAGTGGAAATTAAACATTCATTGATTATATTTTTATATTTATATATATTTATTTTAGATATTTTTTTGAATAATGGTGTGAAAATTTGACAGGCAGGGTAATCAGTATTACGGTACCAGTCCACATTACATAGGTGTTTCTGTCTTGGTTATTTTTCCAATTTGACCTAAAGAAATCATTAAAATGTAAACAAGCTTAATCAGAATGATTTATTGAGACTGGCTCTGTTCGGGAGAAACTTATTTAAGCAGAATTGTGGACAGTGATGGTGATGGGAACCAGACGTCTGATAAGTTTAGTGCCGCCAAGAGCTCTTTCACTGAAAGCTATTGCATGCCATGGTTATGAATACACTGCCTGATGCCTGAGACATTGTTTAACTGCAGTTTTGAAGTAAATTTGATAAAAACTTGTAGACGTGTAGATTTACTTGCTAATTTGAATAATAAAGAACTGACCGTTGATACTCTGGACCCGCTGGTCACCTGCACGAGTCTGCATGTTTATTTATGTTTAGCCACTTAACATCTAGGCACTCTGAATGTACTTCTCAAAGACTGAGCTATGGAGAAATTTTGATGCTTTATCCTTTACTATTAAACTGTTCATGAAGACCTCATGTGCACCATGGTAGACCTTGAGGAGCTAGACTATTCTGCTAACTACAAGCCAATAACAAGTAGCTTGTGAGGGCTATACAGAATTGCTTTGAGGACTTTTGCATGCTGCTTGGTTTAATGTAACCCATGTCTTCTGCAGACGTTGTCTCCAGATGATAAGTACATCATTACAGCAGACAGAGATGAGAAGATCAGAGTGAGCCTCCGCAGATCTCCATACAACATTCAGGCCTTCTGTCTGGGTCACACAGAGTAAGTGTTCAGCATGTGGAGCTTCATTTGTATGCATCTTCGGTTTTGCTGATACAGAATTGCACTGAATCACTCCTATTTTCAGCTAACACCACTGCACAGTACAAGACCAAACCTGTTTCCATGTGTCTTTCTCTGAACTCGTCCATCTAAAGCTTGTAATGAGTACCTCTCTTGTTTTCTCACACAGGTTTGTCAGCGCACTGTTTGTCCCTGCTGGACATCCTGAATGGCTCTTATCTGGCTCAGGGGTATGAATCAACTCTGCCTTTGACTTAACTGCTCAGTATCTTTTGTATATGCTAGTGATACTGTTTGTAAACAGCAGTCCTAAAATCATTCTTTTATTATACATGTTGCTGTAATTTAAGTCTCAGCAATGCTAACAGTGTTGTATTGGCAGGACGGGACATTGAAGCTGTGGCATTACGAGACTGGCCGGCGGTTACAGAGCTTTGACCTGAAGCAACTCGGCTTTTCACAGAGCTCCAGTACGGACACTGAAAAGGTGACTGTGCAGCTACACCACTGTTGCTTCTAGTCATGATGTACTGAACCTAAGCCATACTGTCATTAACAGCAGGTGTAGATATTGTACAAAGTGGAGCCACTTGGTTTCGTCCTCAGCTCATACTCTGTTTCTACTAGTTCCTATGTTTTACTAACTAAAACTCACAAGACATTTGCAGATGATACACCTTGCTAATGATGTTACAAAATTATTATTCCCCTGTAAGCATGATAAATATGATTTATTGAGCCATTGAATAATAATAATAACAATAATAATAACAATTATTATTATTATTTATTATTATTATTAACATAATAATTATTAATTATTATTAATCTCATACTTTACAGTAAGATTTATCGTTTTTGGGATGTTTCAAGGTTGTTTTAAGTTTGTTTATAGTAATACTTTATTTCCATTTTACTCTGTATTTTATATTCTATGTTATGTAAGTCCCTGATCTCAATTGGTTAATCTCTGATGTGAAAAATAACTAAACAGTTGATTGTAGGGATGTAATATAGAATACTGCAATATTATGTATTGTGATGCTGTTTCAGTTCTCAAAAACACAATATTGGTCCATTTTGTGTTGCGTTTAAATCCTACACAGCAGGATCTTGACTGGTCTGTTCCACTTCAGTGTAAACAAGCAGCATAACAGCTAATATAAGCAATAGCAAACCTACACATATGGTGATGAGTTTTTTCTTGTTTGTTTTGGTTTTTTTTGTTTCTAATAAATTACCTTAATTGCAGTATATATCACATTTCTTACAGTATCATAATATATCACAATAAATCCTGTATCATATTACCTGGTTCTTGCCAAGACACAGCCCTAATCAGTAGATTAGGTTGACTGATGGTGTTGCTCAAATGTGTTGTTTTCCTTTCAATAAACAATACTTACATTGTGATTTTGTGCTCTTTAGCCACAGAGATTTGCTGTAAGTCGGATCATCAGTTCTCCAGATGGACGCTACGTTGCTGCACAGTGTGAGAGGTGTTTATTCATTTGTTTATTTATTTATTTTGTTAGTTACCTGTCAGTGCCTAGAACATGTTATTAAAAACATTTGAAAAGCAAACTTTTTGGGTCATGCACAGGGTGGCAGTGGTGATGCTGATATGATAACCAGATTTGCTATGTGCATTATTAAACTGCAACAACGTTTCTATCTCCATTTCATTAAAGATTTCCATCCATTCAGCTGTTTGAGGTGGAGAAGGGGTCAGAGGGGCTCCTGACCCCCACTGAGAAACTTGACCTGCCTCATGCTCCTTGGGACATGACTTTTGACCCTCAAGGCCGACTTTGGGTCTTGCTGCAGAACAAGGATACCAACGTCCTTCTGTATACTCACTCACAGGGGAGCTGGCAGGTATGTACATACACACGCTTTACTGTTCTAATATTAGCAGCTGATGAATTGACTTCTCACGTCGCTGCTTTGTCTTCTTTGAGTAGAGTGACTCGGAAAGCGCTGACCTACAGAGAGTAAGAGAAGCACTTCACACCCAGTGGGACGCCTTCAAAGGTAAGGTGTCTACTGAGAAGGTCTCAGTTTAAACCTACACCAGAAACCACAAAGAATGACACATTTATGTAGCAACAGATATAACTTGTGTCCATATTAATTGCTTTTTTAGTATTTTTTGTTGTATTAATATGTATTTATTTAATATTTATTATTTATTTAATTAATTAATAGTAACTTGCTCAGTATAAATTGAAAAAAATATGTACTTTTATTATTATGCCTCAAGATTTCATAGACATGTTACAAATATGAGTCACTTTGGATATTATGTTAAAATATCTTTTTTAATGTTCAACAGATTTTTCCATTTTTCTTTCCATTTTTCACATTTTTAAAGCTCTTTGAAACTTATACATATATTAATTGTGTACATGCACAAACAAAACTATCCAATCTATCCAACCAAGGATAGGTCAGTTGAGATGTTAAGCATAGAGGATCAATACTTAATATAAAGTTTCTGTAATTTTGTAAAAAGTGTATTTAAATTAAACAAATGCAAATATCATCTGATACTGTAATTATATAATTATGTAATCTAGATTTAATTAATCAGTCTATCCAGTGTTACTTTGTTATTTTAAACCATATCTGGTTATTAAATTAAATAAAATTAAATTTCTGTTTAATTCTGTCTGCCTTATTCTCTTCTTTTGCTTCCTCTCTCTCTCTCTCTCTCTCTCTCTCTCTCTGTCTCTCTGTCTCTGTCTGTCTCTGTCTCTCTCTCTCTCTCTCTCTCTCTCTCTCTCTCTCTCTCTCTCTCTCTCTCTCTCTCCCTCTCTCCCTCCCTCCCTCTCTCCCTCCCTCCCTCCCTCCCTCCCTCCCTCCCTCTCCCTCTCCCTCTCTCAGCCTCAGTGGGGGTGGACAGCCGCTTCCAGCACCTCTACAAGGTCAACTTTGACAACATGGCCTCGTATTTGCAGAAGAAGCAGGAGAGGCTGCAGCAGCAGGATCAGAAGGGGGATAAGAAGAGGACAGCAGGAAACCCACAATCCAACGGGGCGGCAAAGAAGAGCAAGACTGAGAATAAAAGTGAACCAGTGCCTCCAAACTGCAGCTAGAAGCTGGGAGAGATTTATTTAGATTTATAATTTAAACCCAGTGATGACGGACATTCCAGTGATGGCTTGGTTTGGTTTGTGTGTATGGATCTCAGATGTTTCTTTTCATCTGCTTTCAAATGCATATTATTTTACACAGGCAGAAATATGAACTTTTTACAAAATTAAATATTTTTTGTTTCATTCAACGTTTTCTTATAGATCATATATATACCTGTTTATAACGGTGCTCTAGTTTGTGTTCCACAACGCACACCATAATATTTTCTATTATACTAAAAGGGACTTGCACCAGTTTTTCCATATTTCTGTATAAATACAGTCGTTCCAGGTGGTTTGATGCGACACAAGAGGTGGTGATGGGAAAAAAAGTGTCTGAATGGTGTGGTTTCACTGGTCATTTTGGATAGTAAATAAAATGACTGTGTTTGTTGTGAAGATATTACGACCCCTGGTTACACTGTAAGGAAATCCAAATAAGTTTCTCTACAATGCACCATTTCACATCAAACCACTAGAGGACTTGTACGTCCCATTCAGACACGTGTTTACATCACATTGATTGAATTATGCAGAAAATTAGAAAAGTCAGTGGAATTCCCCTGACTGTGACTTGTGTCCATTGTATCAACTAAGAATTGTAGATGAATTGGAAAGTTTATAATCCTGCAAAAAAGTGTCCTCCACAACTCTTTAGTAACAGCAATAATAATATTTGGCCATATGCTATAGTTTTGGCACGCCTGGTTCAATGACATGTTTAAGTAGTTTACACGTCCTCTACAGAGAACATAGACAATAAAGAGTCCTGAACATTTTAATACATAGTTACTGTGTTAACATATTGGAAAAATAAATAATACATAAATATAAAATATGCCATAACTTTTATATAGGTGGTATTTTAAATTTTATTATATTTCCCAATATGGTAAACTCAGCTAATACATATACATTGTGCACTTAAAGTTATAGCTACTTAAAGTGTCATTTGTAAGTGTGCTCCATGTGGAGGATGTGTTCACAAAAAAAAATTTGAAATTGCAATTGAAAATTAACAACACATAATTTGACAGAGGTGCCCAAACTACTGCATATGTCTGTATATAGAGCCATGACAGCACAAAGAACTATTTTAATGTTCCTTGCTTGGTTAAATGGGGGTTTCGATGATGGGTGTATGTAGAGTCAAATGGCCTCTTTTTGGTACCGATTAGAACCATTTGTACCGATTAGAACCATTTGTACTAAGAGTTTTTTTAATTGGTTCATGGTTCTAAGGAAATTATTAATTATTAATATTAATTCATTATTATGTGAGCAGTCTTTGAAGCTGCAAATTTCCATTTATAAAAAAATGCTTCTTTAAAGAACCAACCATGGAATGATTCTTTGTGTAACCAGTGGTTCATCTGTGGCAACGCCCCAAATAACCCTTGTGGGACCTTTATATTTTGATGGCTTTATAATTTGGTGACTGCTTTATTTTATAGTTTGCTTGTCCAGCAGGTGGGGCTTGCAGAGTAATGAGGCTGGTGCCGTCACAACAAGCCTGTATTTATAACTGCACCTCCTTTATGTGACAACCATTGTCCTTGTTCCAAGTACTAGACTGGCACTTCCAGCTGACACTACAGATGACATAACCCCATGTTGTCATCAGGGTGATGTGAGCTTCATTTAAAATGCTTACTTCCTATTCACACCGCTCCATCTGCAGCAAATTCAACCAATGAGTCTTACCAACAAAATCATATCACAACAGTTTGGTTATCATATAACAACATCATTTTATACATACCGCCAAAAAAAAACTAAACATTTTCTAAAGTAACACAAGCACTGATATGTGAAAACACGGAGTACTCATTCATTCAGATTGAAGTGTTTGAAATAAAGACTGACGCATCCCTGTTTTATACTTAAAACATTTTATTTTTGTAGTAAAGAGCAAAAGTGACTAAAAATCTGTACATCCAGAATAATATTTATATCTTATATATAAAACCAAATAAAAACAAGGCAAATTGAGAAAAATATCTATAGTGTCAGATGACATGATGTCCGTGCTGTACACTGTTCATGTTTCCTGAAAGAGGCTTTGGATTGTCTGGTCAGCACTTCACTCTACGTTCATCCGTTCTGCAGTCTACTGGACTCTCAGTGGCTTCACCCGACTGAAAATCTAACACAGTATAAAGCATTAAAATTGGGTTACAGTACATTCCAGTGCAGTCTAAACGAAAATGACAGTGGCCGTTTATAATCTGCCTTATGTGAAAAAACTGAATTACAAAGTAGCTTCTAACTACTGAACAATGTTCATCTTGAATTGCCTTTGCTGTTGTCTTTGTCCTAGTTCTTTTGTTATCTGAACACTTGGTGAAGCTCCATAAGCTGCATTTCTATATTGTGTCTTTAAAAACCCCTCTATAATAGTTTTCTCCTTATTTTGAGCAGATATCATTTACATTCAGTAAAAAAAAACAACATTGATTCAAATAATATGTCTTTACATGAACTTGCATTAAAAGTAAAGAATGTTTTCTTTGGACAGCAATCATAAGAAAGGTGCTAAATAATAGTAATAGTAATAATAGCAAGAACAACAACAACAATAATTAAAATTGTTATAATTATTAGTATTGTTGTTATTATTACTGCTGCTATCTGATGAAATGTATTTATTAGAATTTAGAATTAAAATATTAAATTCAAACAAAACGGAATTAATAGGCAAAGAGCTATTATTATTATTCTTATTGGGGCATATTAATTGGAAATTTCATTCATGATTCATAATTTCTGTATATCTGAATCATTAAGATGTAAACAAGTTCTCTGATTCTTATTGTTACTGAATTACTGAAATGTAACAAAACCAGTGGACTTCCCCTTTAACAGAGAGTATTAGCATTAGCAAACTACTTAGCATGGGTTATCTTGTAAATAACACTGAGGTGAATCAGGAATACTCTTATATTCTATTTTTGAGCACCTGAACTCTGTCTTTTGATCATATTCAATAGTGACCATCAGTCTTGGCCAATGACTCATTGGTTGCTTCTTTACTCTGACTGCCTGAACAAGGAATCAAACCCCTGCAGTGTTACCCACCACAGTATTCCAACCAGCTTCCAACATACAGGCATCTTAGTAGAATCTTAGTACACCTCCAATACACCCTGAATCCAAATCAGTAAACGTTGAGCTAACTAAGCTAATTGTCCTGTTTTAACAAAACAATAGAATCTGCATAATCTAAACTAGGTGTAAGCATAATTTAAACATAACTGGGAGGCAGTATAATACACAATTTAATTATATAATAACAAAAACAAACAAAAAAGCACAAAAACTATCTGGGACGTTCTCCAGAACTAGGCAGTTTGAAACTACACATATTTTGCTATAGTATAGTAGAAATGGCCACTAAAACCAAAGCAATGGATGAAGAGAAACACAAGATTTCATTAGCCTGTGGCAGAAGTGCAGAACAGAACTGAAAGAAATTAAAAACCAGTGAAAATGTATGTAATTAGCCTAGTTTAGCCTAGTCTGTAGCAAATAAATTGTTCAGCACTAGTCTTTTTCAAGTATCTGAGACATTTTACCCAACAAACTCTACAATAAACAATCAACTTTGTGGCATCATTTTAATACAACATGCATATCAGAGACCCTGGAGTCCCTCTAGGCTACTTAAGGTTAAAGTTAAACAATTTTGGTGATCACTAACCTCATTTCTTTTTTCCTCCCATGGTGAGATTCTCACTCTTCTTCTTCTGCACCTGTAGAGAAAGGAGACTGGGTGAGAAAACCAAGAGAGAGAGAGAAAGGGCAACAAAACAAGGTGTGTCCAGACGTCTCACTCCTGATGTCGGACCTCATTCATGGCATCGTCAATTTGTTTGAGTTCCTCATATCTGTCCCTGGACTCTCTGAGCGGCTGGACCATCACCTCCTCAATCTGAGGGAACAGCTGCAACACACAGTAAAAAAGCAGTAGGTATCTCACGGTTCATCTTATTCATATGGAGAGCATTTTGTTTATTATATCAAAGACAGTGAGGAAACAGTGTTAGCCAGTCAGCAGCTATGGGAAAGCTGAGCTGCTATGTCTGTCATTTGATCGCCCATAGAGGTACACATATCAAAACATAACTAGCTGTGTGTGTGTTGTTGCATGTACAGTTCTTTTAATCGTTCTGATAGGAAACTACTACTCATTAAGGTAAATGCAAGGTTAAACGTCTTGAGAGGTCCACCATCCAAATGATATCTGCTCTGTGGTGGTCCTCTGGGGATCCTGACCTTTGATAAACAGGGGGAAAGGGGGCAGACTAAGTACACAGAGAAATGAACTACAGTATGTAATTGTAGAACTACAAAGTGCCCCTTTGTGGTAAGTGAAGCTGATAAAATGGACCATGTGTGTAGAAACAAAGTGGTTTAATGTTAAGGCTGTACGCTACAGCAGCACTGTACTGAGATATCATGTATAATAATACTGTATCATGTGATCTTTTCAATGATTTGTGGTTTGTTGGCCTGCATGGCACTCAAATGACCCTTTCCTGTCTAACTGTTTTGGCAATGCTGAATGACAAAACATCCCAGACTCTCTGATGACAGTCAGAGGTCATGAAGGTCATAACTCTGCTCCACTTATTCCATAGCTGCTGACCCCCGGTGTGTCATTAAAGTTTATTTCTTTATGTTATAAACACACACAACAGTCATCGTGTCACAGCAGGTCATGCCAATCAAACTTTAAATGACCACAGATGGTTGTGTTACCCTCTCCTTGTAGCATAGGATATATTGACTCTCTACACAAATACCCATCAACATTATTATACAGGTTAAGGTTCTGATTAAGATCAGAATTAACTTTAACCCTCTTCGTAAACATCAGCCCAGTCATGCCACCACCTTCTCACCTTCATCACAGTCTCAAACATGGGGATGAGAACGAACTTGATGAAGCCGATCTGAGCGGTAGGCTTAGTGACCTTTTCTCTGTCCATGAAAGGAGCCACAGGCAAACCTTCTGCCTTCTCCCGGTCACTCTGTTGTTGTAGGCAGAGAGAATAACATCAGAAGGTTAAAAAAAAGAAAACATCACATAAAAAATGTAATGGCATTGAAACTTTATGAATGCACCACTAACACTATAGGACAAGCTGATATCTTGAAACAAAAATAAAAAAAGGGACAAAATTCTGGCATGTACTACGTATACAATATATTTATGATTACTGTATGTTGACTTCAGCATGAAATTTGCACCGTGTTAACTTTTCAGTAGTTCTAGTGCAAAGTAAAAATTTGTATACATTTATTTTCTTCTTTTTTTGCAAACTATATTTCTAAGAACAGATGTTAGAAGCCACAACTGTTTCAGTCTCACCTGCATGAAATACTCCTCCAACAGACAGTCCACCCACGGCTCGGCCACCTCCATTGGCCGAACTTCATTAGATATGTCACAGCACTTTATCAACACCATCTTCAACTAACAGGGACACAGGCATAAACAAAACAGTGTCATTTTCAGTCATAATCCAATATTATTAATACTTCTACAACCACTGACAATACTGTATAACTGTGAATTATAAACACACTGGAAAGCCCCAAGAAAGACTGCCAGCGGAGCACACTGGAAAATGTCTCATGTTGTACTTGTTTTGGCCAGCAGAGGGGGCTGCTGCAGTCAACTAACCACTTCTACCACTAGCTGGCCTTGTTTTAGAGAACACTGCTGTGTAAAACTCCAGAAGCTAACATGGGCAAAGTGAGTCTACAGCATCACCACAAAAGCTTTTTCAAGACTAACCCAGGGATTAAGCAGGGTAGGGGTCTGGGACTTGGGGCATTGTGTTAACAGGTGATAGATGGGATTTGTATATGTATACAAACTACTTGAATGTAGCTCCGTTCTATTTACAAATAGTCCTTTTTTTTAAACTGTGCCACTTTTTCAGCCCTCCTTATGTCACATAAGAAAGCCAGATATCTCTACATAGTTCTTCTGAGCTAAATGTTCATTGTATCAAAATTTTATGATGACTGAACCAATAAAAATGCCTCAAAACTTCTTTGATACATGTACATTCTTGTCTATCAAGAACTGGAGCTAGTCCAGGAGTGTGTTGAGGGTCTGGCTTTTGGGCTACAGCCACAGGTTTTGTGTCTGTAGCCACAAGGTGTCTTATTACTGCCAAAATATAATATGAATAAGACTTATGGGCTCATACAACCACTGAATCTTGTGTGGAAAACATACTCGTCTAAGTCACCAGACATTTAATAGTGACATTTAAGATCCTTTTTACTTTCAAATGTGCTTTTAAAAAGCAACAACAACAAATCTTGTGGTGCAGAAAGCAAGAAATATAAATCTCTTATAAGTGTCTTTTTGAGTGTGCCATAGCTTAATAAAGCTTCTCTCAACGTGTTTGAAATGAGCTTGAAATGATGCTACATGCTGCAGAGCAGAAAAGCTGAAGAATACAGTTTATTCTCACACAGGTGACGTGCTCTTCATTGGTGAAGTCAAAGCTGTCCACCTTCTGCTTGAAGGAGTCGAGAATCTCCCCATGTCGGGCCATGTCTGTGGCTAGTATTAGAGTAATAGTACCCTGTGAAGGATAAGGAAGCGGTAAGTAACGTAAATTAGTCATAGCATCTGCTTGTTTGAGGCCTTTTAATCTGCCTTTTCCTTTAATGCTAATGTGCTTCAATACCCATAAACACAGAGTATTCAGCAATAATGGCACCACGGCGCTCCTTTGTGCATGGTAGCACGCAGAACGCTCCAAATCCACATGGTGATCAATTTACTATGACCACTGTGGACATACAAACTCACCAACCACTCTGGGCAGATTAAAGCATAAACTCTGGATATTAGATTAAAGATTATGATCTCAAATAAGGATAGCATGTATTTCTGTCCACTATAAAAATGTATTTCATAGAGAGAGACTTTTGGATTTTGCTGCTTTGTGAAATCTAATGTGCAGTGCTTATTGTGATGTAGAGGCAGGTGAGGGTGGTTTTAAGAGTCTTGCCTAAAGACTCCTACTGGTGTAGCATAGTGTAGCTACATGAACAGCAGCAGTGTTATCCACTACGCTACACCAGCTAGGGCATATAGAACGAATACATGGGGTGTGTCTCGAAACCTAGTGAGTGCCTAAGTAGGCTGTCTAGGTAGGTAGCTGTTTAAGTAGTAGTGTTCTCTCCTCATCTCTCCTCATAAAACAGATTACTGAGACGCTCTAGTTAGAGAGAGACTGCGTCACGGCTTGTTCCCGCCCACTGCAGCACGCCACCGGTGGTTTAACTGGTTGCTAAGTTACCGGCCGGCATCCAAAACAATAGACAGAGGCTTAAAAATCAGTTAGCATAAATGCTAATGGCTCGAGTATAAAACTGCTAAATGGTTAACGACTCGTTACAGAGTTGATAATAAAATACTGTTTTGTGTGATTATATGAGAAGAAACACATTAAAACTCCAGAGAGAATCAAAATAACTCACATTTTAAAACCACTTCACTCCTCGTAGATTTGCCTGCGTTGCATCATGGGATTGTCTTAGCGGCTGAGGAAGTGTGCGATGCTTATTCAGGTCTAAATAAGGTTCCTCAGTAGCAGCATGTTTAAGATAACTAAGAATTGGGACAGACTACATGTCAGGAGCGCATACTATGATGTAAAATGCTGCCTATGTAGGAGCTCACTAGGTTTTGAGACACATGGTATCACAGGCAACTCTAGAAGAAATGATCTGTGTTCATTTTTACTGGGCCTTCCACATGAATCTATCTGACAAACACGCTTAGACACACCTGCCGAATTTGCTTGAAGGCCTCAGCATCGAAATTGGAGAAGATGTTGCAGTCTGGCTGAGAGAAAATCTGAAAGGCCACAGCACAGTGGTGGTTCTCCAGCGGAGAAATATCATTGTATCTCACTGCCAACTCTGTTCGCGCATTTATCTGATATCTGCAGGAAATAGATGCAGAATAAAATGAAAGAAAAAAGAAAAGGAGAAACGAGATGAGATTTTAATGGACTAGAAAACACAGATTGGCACTGATGTGAGAAAAACTTAAATCATTAAAACTTCACAGGATAAGAAAAATGGATGTTAATCAGTGGTGGGAAATACTTTTATATTTTGATAGTATACTTTAGTATTCCACTGAAGTATCATTGTATTATAATATTTTAACACCATGTTATTTTCTTTGAGACCTTCAAAGACCTCAATGTTTATTTCGTTAATATTTTTTCCTCATATTTATATCCACAGATTCCAGGCAGATTTGTAAATTATATCAATGTAAATTGAAAATTCTCATATCTACACTAATTCACAATTGAGCAAGAAAAATAGTATTGTAAGGCTGTGGTCTCAAAAAAAAGCAAGATTTGTTAGTGTTTATATTCTCACATTAACTTATAAATGTATTAAAATCTTGGGAAGGATATTCCTAAATATTCCCAGAGTAAACTGGGCTGAACCCTGGATCTACACATGCCCAGTCAACGCCCCTGATTCATAAGACATTGTTTGTAAAAATTGTAAAAATTACATTAAACAAATAGAGATTTTTTACTTTATCTGTTCACACTTATTTCATATATTTTATTTTTATTTATCTTATTTTTTCAACATCACTGGAACGCAGCGGCTGCTGTTTACATTGTGTGAAAATGTCATGGTTCTATTGACATTAAAAGTAAAGTATATTATTGCTTTTTCCTAAAAAAGTCACATCTTTGCTGTATGTCTTACGTGTTGTTGTATCCAGGATGATCTAAGTCGTGACACACAGCTGCGGTCATTAGGATCAGAATGTCCACCTGTGAGAACTTTTCCTGAAAAAGAAAAAATAGACACAGATCCATAAAGCTTCTTCCTCCTGCTGCTGAGGTGGGTGTGAGGGTGAATGGAGGTGCTTAAGTATTCCAGTGTTCATGTGAACAGGATGGAGCAATTAGACCTCTGATTGCAACCCCTTCCCATTAAAGATCAGATAATTAAGAAGAAACCCTCTGAATAGACATCCATAGCAACCAAACCGCAAAGAAGAGAATGAGACGCTAAGAGCGGCTTCCAGCGAGGAGGCCCTTCCACTACCTTTTTATACATCACACGCACACTCACCCTTCCTGTTCTCCACTCATCCTCCCTCACCTTCTCTCCAGTACAGCAAAAACATCAGGAACGGCAATACGGATCTCAGTATTTAGTTTTTCTGAGCTTTCCAAACAAAGACACTTCTAAAAACAAACCATTTCTTGCTCCCATTGAGTTGTTTTGGTCATGTTTACAATCCATAAAAAAACTGGCTTTCCTTTTATATACTTCTTTACAAAGCTAAATGATGTAATCTTAAAATCAAGATGCCAAACGTAACCAAAAGTTTTCCTTTTAAGGGCTACATGAAGAAACTTTCAAAACGTGGTTCTTCAAAGAACTATTTTTGTAAATGAGCACTGTTCAAACGTTCAGAACCTCAGAAGGCCACAACCTGGACACACTGAATATGAGTTCAGTTATAGTTCAGAACTGAATAGTTCAGTTCTCCCAGAATTACGCTTCATGAGACAGTAAACCACTTAGTTGCACGAGGACTTTTTTTGTTTCAGCATGATCTCAACAATGACCTGCCCTTAGGTGTCACGCACAAACATCACTCTATAACTGGTCATTTCACATGGTGGTCCATTTGCTGTTTCTTGGGCAGTCGTGGGCTGGAGGTTAGGGACATGACTAAAGAGATCTTGAGCAAGGCACCTAACCCCTGCCCACCGCTCCGTGCAAGTATGCTCACTGCCCCTAGTGTGTGTGTTCACTAGTGTGTGTGTAAATAGAAGTGTTTCACTGCACGGATGGGTTCCCTCGGGGATCAATAACGTATCTATCTAAGTAATTGTCCACCCAGTTAAACCTACTGGACAGAGATCTTACTAGACTTGAGGAAAGTTAGTCTAGTGAATATCAATTTAACTGTGACTCAAGATTTTATTTTTATTTTAAATTCCAATGAGTCTTACTAGTTTAAGTAGTTCTATAGGTGATCAGGTTCTATAAGTGATCAGTTCTATAGGCACTAGGTCATTAAATTACCCTGTATTATACATACAATTGTTCTGAACCTTCCCCTCCTTTACTCCGCAGCTCTATCATCCTCCTACTCACCACCTCCTCCCCTCTCTTCGACAACATCCGTTTCCCCACCCCTTGCTACTCTTCCCCCCTTCAAACAGGTTGTCCTGGTTTAAAGAGAGAGCTGGTTTATTTATATTATCTCTACTGTCCAAAAGTCAGTGTCATCTCCACGTCGCCCCCCGGAACAACTGTTTTCATGTAATAATAACAACAGTAAGGCTATTTGTCTAAAGGTTGTATCAGTTGTCTATCTTATCTGACTGAGGTGAATCTTATCTTGTCTTATTAAAAACAGGTCACTCCGATACTGTAAGCATTAGAAAGGTCAGCTAACCGGTTCACAATGAGGAACAGTTAATCCATGTTGTAAGTGATGTTAGCATAGGGGTGATGAGGGGTGCGTTACCTGGAGGTTGCAGAGGTAGATCATACTGTACATCATCTGTGTGACACAGAAGCAGTGGCGGAAGTTGTGGAACGGGTTGTTTCTGTAGTTATCGTGAATACAGAGCTATAAAAACATAAAGGGAAAGAGACACGGTTTTAAACAGAGTTTTGGTTCTGTTCTTTTCACAACAGGTGCTTTCACAAGAAGCTCCAGTGAAAGCAAGTTCTTGAAGATTAATTATTAATCGATTAGTAAAAGTCAGCCTAAATCACACTTAGAACATTGACTGCAAGTATTCCTTTAACAGAGATATTCTGGAAGATCACTCTGAAAAACATATACTACATATACATACATATACTATACAGAATAACAGGCGTTGCTTTAAATAATCAGATCTTTCTTTAAAGATACACGTGGTCATTGTTTTACAGGGCAGATTAAGCTATACCGCTGCTCTACTTGTACTAAGAATTTCTTACTGAAATTTTCTTTTGGTTTAGAAACAGTTGAACTTAATTGAAAATAAATGACTCTAGTTTTACACTGTAACAATGAATTGTTAGTCTGGGTGATTATGCCTATCTATGATTAATCTTTGTCGGGAAAACAATCTAGGACTCTTTCTTACCAGCCACCTCTTCAGGGTGATGGGGTTGATGTTGAAGTCTCTGACCAGCCCCAGATCATGATACATGTGCTCTAGACAACTAAGCATCTGCAAAAGTACAATCAGATTAGCTTGCATGGTCACTGTTTTCCACTCAGCAAATGGCAAAAAGTTGTCTATTGTTGTCTAGTTGTTGGTGCATGACTTACTTAAAGCACAATTTATTATAATTTACTCATTATTAAATAAAAGTAACAATCTTTCCAATATACATGGGATGCACCAATATACAGTTTCTGCGATAACAAGGTGACCATTATAGTTGCATCCAAAACCACTAACCAATAATTTACATTCAGATAGATCACTGATTAATATGATATAGACATGGCAAGATAAATTCAGTTTTAATGTGTAAATGATGAGGTCCTGGAAGAGTGAGGCGTGATGGATCCGGCAGGTCACTGGGGTGGGGTGATGGGATTCCAAAGCAAAAGATGGGGCGTCAGATACAATATGTAGTTAGCGAGCAATTATTACAAGGCACTGGTTTTGCTGAGTGATATAAAGCTGTGATAGAGCAGCAGCGCATCTGACAAAATATGACCACCTAATTTGCTGTGTGCTGCTAAAACAGTCTGACCCACCAAAGCATTGACTCCACAGACTGTTGAAGGTGTTCTAGGTGTCCGGCACTGAGATGTTAGCAGCTTATCATTTAAGGCCTGCAAGTTGTGAGGTGGAGCCTTTGCGAATCAGACTTCTTGGTCCAGGATGTCCCACAGATGCTTGATCACTTTAAGCATTCCCAAGCAATGTGTGGAGAGTGCATTGTCCTGCTGAAAGAGGCCAACGTCTGCAAGCAATTTCATTGCCATGAAGACATGTACCCGGTCTGCAACAATGTTCCATGTGTCAAATTGATGGCATGTTCCTCGTGTCAAACTAATCTCCACATGAGTGCCCGGACATTCCCCAGAGCTTCACAAACCCTGCAACGGGCTTGTTTTTTTCTACAGTGCATCCTGGATTCAGCACATCCCTTAGGTACAAAGCACACATACGCAATAGTCAATGTGATGTAAAAGAAAATGAGCAAGGTGGCCTTCTTCAATTGCTCCAAGGTCCAGTTCAGATGCTCACATCATAGACTTTTTTGGACAGTGGACAGTAGGGCTGTGTATTGGCAAGAACCTGGCGATACAATACGTATCATGATACAGCGGTCACGATTCAGTATATTACGATACATTGCGATACTGCAAGCAAAGTGATATATTGCATATTTTTCAAATCCTACTATTAAAACACACCACTGTATGAACAGGTTTGCCGATGTTTAAACAGCATTGCGCCCTTGTACTGCTTGTTAATGTTGGAGTGGAGCTGAAAATAGATTACAACACTGCCATCTAGTGGTCTGAGGTTTCAACACAACACATATTTGAGTCACTGTCTGCCAGGAATCTGTGTATCGATACTAAATCTTTGAGAAGCGATACAGTATCACGAAACACAATATCCCGATATCCGATATTTTCGATATTTTCTTACACCCCTAGTGGACAGAGTTGGCATGGACACTCTGACCAATCTGCAGTGGTGTAGTCCAATACGTAGTAGGATGAGACACATTCATCCCGTCACCATCATTTAAAGAATTCTATGCCACAGTAGCCCATCTTTCAGTTTGGACCGAACAGGGTAGCCACCAGTTCATGGTGCGCCCACCCTCAGAACAATGTCAGAAGGTAATCACCACTGGCCAGGAGTACCCTACAATGCTCTAATCCAGTCGTTTATACTTTTTAATAACAATTTGACCCTTGTTAAGGTCATTTAGGTCTTCATGCCTGTCCATTTCTCTCATATCCAACAGGTCAACTATGAGAACTGCCTGTTAGCTTACCTTGTCTAATCCACATAATTCATATTTAAACATAAGGTCATATGTTTTGGCTCACCAGTGTATATAAAACTGGATCTGCATCCATCACATCTTAGATCATGAACATAGTGTAGATGGTGCATTTACTAAAGATACAGATCCAGCCACTGTGGTGCTGTATTTGTTTGCAGTGCAGGTCTGTGGCGCTGAGATGCTTCAGTTACCAAAAGACCATACATTGTGCTTAACGGCCTCCCTGGCCTCACCTCATTGGGTTCCCACTGCCAAACATCGAAGATCGGCTGTCGCAAAGCGTCTATCGTCTCCTTGGAAAGGTGGTACTATACGCACAGACGCACATACAAAGACGAACATGGATGCAAACACACACATGCACACACAGGTGGAAAAGAGAGGCAGACAGGAGTGAAGAGGAGAGGAGAGAGAGACAGGACAGAGCAGCGTTAGAGGCTTACCTCGTTGGATTCCCACAGCCAGACGTCGAAGGCGGGTTTTCTGAGGGCACTTATGGTCTGCTGCGAGAGCATGTACTGCAGACAACAGAGCTCCCAGTTAACCCTCTGCTCCCAACGCCTGGCTGGGGCCATTTCACACAACTGACTGAACTACATTACGCTTCTACACAACTGCTATCTGCATTACGACTCTAATCATAATCTAATCATAAACAGTTTTATATTGTCGCTGTCATAAAAAAACTTTTTAAAAATACAAGTCATCCTTTATATTGTGTAAATATTTCCATGAGCAATGGTTTTGAAAAGCACATATTTCACATAATTTAAAATAACATTCAATTCAATGTAAAAATCAGAATAATTTCCCGTCACAGGCTGTTTTTGCTTGATTAACTATGGGGGTGGTGGAAGTGGGAGGTAAGCCATGATAATATTGCTGTATATCATTTTTCCCTGCCTGATGGCACAGAGATGTACAGAACTGTGCAAAAGTCATAGGCACTTGAGGACATTATATTTAAAAGCCAGTTTTAATCTTTTATTTGCTAAGATACCTTATTTTTTGTAAATACTCAAATATGACTAATACAGTGTGTAATGGTTTTACATGACATTGTGTTTATTTAACACTCCACAACTCAGTATTACTTACAGTTCTCATCTAATACCTGCTTTGACTGCTTAGTACTTCATTAAGCTAAATCAAGATTGTTGTTGAAGGAACTGAATACATTCAGACATTCAATGTCTGGGACGTCCAGGAGAAATCTGGAACTACACCTTGTTCTTCAAACAAGATATGATGTACTTATTTTAAACTAAGATATTTATATTACTTTGTATTGTATTTACACTTACTTACATCTGTACTAATGATATCTGGTGCTTGTATTGTTGAATATACACTTAATGCTAAGCTAAAGGGTTTTAAACGTTTTAGACTTTTGCACAGTAGCATAATTACAAATCAGAAGATATTTTCAAGGCAGGCTAATTCCAGTACACTCTGATCAAAGATCAGGGAAAACAATTATTTTGTTTTTTGAATGGTTATGTTTGATGTTATGATGAACTGTATGTGATAAGAAGAAGTACATGGAGTAAAGTAGGAGCACAAACAGTTTCTTAATAGAAGTTACAAGAAGGGGCTCACATCATCTAAGTTATATATATCACTTTCTTAACATGTGATGTGGTCTGTAAACAATTAGAAATGTACTGTTTTCTTCACAGGTAAAAACATCACATGTAAAGAAAAAAAGCTGCAAATACACTTAATTTACGTGATACCATACATATACTTGTTTAGTAGACAATACATGATTATTATTGACAATATTTTTTTTTATACATGTGATCTTATGGAAGTGATATTGATGTGGCACTACATTAAAAATAATTTTAGTTTTGATTTTAACCCAGTACATTTAACCTTGTACATAAGCTGTTGAACTTAATCCAGTAAAAAAGGATGAATTTAGCTCTCTTTATAATGAAAATAGTGGTATATACAACATGTTCAGTAGAGCAAATTGTTTTGTCACATAATTAATCATAAAGGTTATAATGGCCAGCCTGACTATTCTTCCTGCCTATTCACACTGAAGTCAGGAGCGTTTCAGCCATTACATCATTATTTTTTTATAATGTGTATAATATTAGACATCTAATCAGTTCATCGGTCCCAAAGCCACAGTAACAAAAATAGCCCATTTCATTTTAAGTGATACAGCCAGGTTGGAAAATGAATGATGACTGAATGACATCAACATTATAAATACAAGGAACATGTACAAGCCCTTTGAGAACATTTGCAATCCTATGAAGTCGCTATTTCGTGAATGAGGTTTTTATACAATAATTATAATATAATCTAAAAAAGGGTTTTCAACTCCTGCCCTTGGAAACCAACAGCCTTGCACAGTTTACGTTGTTTCTACATCACCATTTGACTCATGAAGTATTCACCGAACTGTGTGCCAATTATCAAGACCTCACTGATTAGGAAGGAAGTGCTGGAAGCGCTGAAGGTTCTCAGAGTTCTTGGAGTTGAAAACCCCTGTGGTGAGTGTACTGTGCCAGACTGTACTCATGAAAGTAAAGAATAATCTTATCCTCATCCATCGCTAAAGGCCAAATACACTACATGTCCAAAACTATCCAAGTATATGCTTATTCATTGTTTCTTCTGGAATCTAAAATATTAATAAGGAGCCTATCAGAAGGTTTCATACTAGCAGTTGGAACATTTACGCAGTATCATTGACTGCATTCAGCCTCACGAACATTAGTGAGGAGCTTTAGTGATTAGCTCTGGATCACAAACATAATGGATGGAGTGCCATCACTCCAAAGAACATTGGGGTCTTTATACTCCTCTAGTGACCTTTGGCTCATACATGGCTCCAGAGCCTTCCATCCTAACTGTCAATAGATTTCAATGGCGCTTATACAAAGTGTATATGGGCAACTGAATGCTGGGGTCACCAATGGGTGCACCTCAAAGTAGCTAAATCCATTATTTAGAAAAGGTATCTGGACTGTTTTGGACATGTAGTGTATATACCAGTCTACGCTTTGAATACACATACTGTAACTTTTGTGTGGGCTTGTATATGTCTGTGCTTTTACCTTTGGGTATGATGGTACATCTCTGCGAGGAGTCAGCTTCTTGTTGTCATCCAGGAAGTTGCTGCAGATGAGAGACATTGCGAGCTAGTAAGTGATCACTCTAAGCACTGATGGTACTGGACATTCATGATGGTGCAACGAGCAACAATGCATTTCTTTTGAACTCTGCCAGCTCTATGCAAATTATTGTTGCAATCCAACAAGCTATTCCTGGAATCATCCGGACTTCGCTAATGAGGGAGTGCATGCGGGGGAAGAGAAGAGCGTGTGTCTATTAGTCAGCTCATTAGGGCTCAGTAGGAGGGCGCAGAGCAGTCCTGCTCTGTTAGTGGCCTTATTAAGAGCCAAACCGGGCACTAACGTAATGCCCGCTCTCATTATCGACAGTACCGCAAACTAGCCTGCAAATAGCATGTAGTCTAATAAAAATGGATTGAGGGAGTGACTGCACAGTTTACAATGGGGGCTGCGATAAAAATAATATGATTTGTTCAGCTGTCATACTGAATATTAAATATAAAAGCCCTTTCTTGGAATGCCTTCTTATTACAATGCGAGGACCATGACATCTGCCTCATTTCCTCTTAGCAATTGTTCTAATTTTGACTTCAGCATCCTGATTTGTGGCGGTAACCAGGTAGGGCTGAGTAATTTGAAAGCATCACCGTATTTTCCATTATTCAGATAATATTATAGTATTTTAAAAATACAATTATTAACGACAATTGACATGATAAACTCTGCAAGGTCAATAAGAGCAAATTGTTAGATTTTGAGTTTAAAACATTTTAAAATTAACTAAAAATATTAATAGGGCGTGATAAAATAACAATTTTCAAAAGTCAAAGATGTGTATGTATGTATATATTGAATTGCAGAGATATCTACTGAAGTTGGCATGCTAACCAGATAGCCCTACCCTGGCCTGTCTTGTAATACCACTTTGCACCTCGAGAGGCGATAGCGAGTCACTGTAGCGTGGAGCTGAATCAGTCCAACATAAGAGGATAAAGAAGCAGCTCTGTTGCTAACTTTTTTATCAATCATGTTGAAGGTGCTGCTGACTGTTAGATCATTTAAGGACAGGTAGCAAATGAAAAGAAGGCAATTGGCCGTTACACTGACTGTTGTCTGATCTCGTGAGAGAGAATTAACATTTGGCAGTTAACAAAAGAGACATAAATAGAAGCAAAATAAGAAGCAACATTGTCAACCCTGTCCACTGCTGAAGATGCTCTTGGCAAGTAAAGGGGTCAAGTTTGATGCAGGACTCTCAAGAATTTCTGGTTAGAACTAAAGGAAAAGGAGAAGGGACTGTGTGGGAGATATGTTGCCCCCCATTGTTTTAGGTATCGATTAAACATTCAAGGTTGCATCATCTTACAAAGTACTCAAGTCAAACATGGTTGAACAGAATGTTCTACTGAAAAACTGACTTTATTTTATTGCATGAATGGTGTTTACACTTTGCAGGCATTTGCCAACGCAGCGCAATGACATCATTTATACTTTACTGTTTAATACTGGAAACTATAAAGTAAAACCAGTCACAAATGATGGGGGACTATTTATTTTGTTTGGTTTGTATTTTTTTACCTTCTTGGACACCTTCATTTTTCACAATTTGTAGCTGGTCTCTGAAATGATTTCTCACAGCTTGCTGCAGCTAACAAAGGGAGCTTGCTATTCCATATGTTTTCCAGGCTTGTTTGTTGACTGTTCTTAACAAACTGAATGTACCAACCATCACTTGGTTGAGCTCCTTCATCCACAATCCCAGGCCGGCAAAGGGGCCAAGCCCAAAGTATAGTGTTTTTTACTGATTGTTCTTGTTTTTTGATCTTTAAACAAAAAGATGTTATATTAACGTTTATTTTTTCTGCTTGTTGGCTGTAAATGGGGCAGAGGAGCTGCTGAAAGGTGGACAGGTGGACTGACCTGTTGTTCCTGGAGGCCATCTCCTCCCTCAGCTTCTTAATGTCACTGCGACATTTCTCGATCTCCACCACCTTCAACCCCTCCACTGAGAGAGAGAGAGAGAGAGAGAGAGAGAGAGAGAGAGATATGAGAGAAAAAGAGAGATTGAGAGGGTTGAAGGTGAGGAAAGAAGGTAAGGTGGGAAGAGTAAAAGAAAACAGAGAAAAGAGATAGAAGAGAGGAGGGAAGAAAAAGAGTGCAAAAGAGAGGTTGAAAGATAGACAAAGAAAGAAGTAACAACAGGAAGTGAAAAAGGGAGAGAGAAAAGGTGGGGAAAAAGTGAAGTAAAAGAAAAAGGTAAAGAGAGAGAGGGGGACAGAGAGAGAGAGCGAAAGAGAGGGAGAGAGGCACAGAGAGAGAGAGAGAGACAGAGAGATACACAGAGAGAGAGAGAGAGACAGAGAGAGATAGGAGAAAAAGAGAGATCAAGAGGGTTGAAGGTGAAGAAAGAAGGTAAGATGGGAAGAGAAAAAGAAAACAGAGAGAAAAGAGATAGAAGAGAGGAGAGAAAAGAAAAACAGTGCAAAAGAGAGGTTGAAAGATAGACAAAGAAAGAAGTAACAACAGGAAGTGAAAGAGGGAGAGAGAAAAGGTGAGTGAGGTAAAAAGAAAAAGGTAAAGAGAGAGAGGGGACAGAGAAAGAGAGCGAAAGAGAGAGAGAGAGGCAGAGAGAGAGAGAGAGAGAGAGATAGGCACGGAGAGAGAGAGACACACACAGAGAAAAAGAGAGAGATACCGTGAACTCATATACAGATTTTACAACTAGAGTGTTTTACTGCCAAACACACATATAAAGGACGTAATGGTTGAGTTATTGAAGCTTCCTGTAAGTACTGAAGTTAGACTCCTGGCGTTCTGCCACACTGCAGCAGAAGAGGTCCTTCACCCAGAGCAGCTGAGCAGGACACATAACAGCGCCACACTTCACCATTTGATTCCATGCAAACAACTTATCACTACAGCCTGAACTGCAGCATTACTGACCCACGCACAGTCCATTGTTTTCAGCTCAGTGGAAGCACAGTGGATTACACTCCCCCATATAACTACCATCCTCCGTGAACAATTCAGTCAAAAGCAGAGTGACAACAAATATTACAAATAACATGATCATGATTATTATTATTATTTGGAACAGAGAGCCTAATAGTAATAGTAATAGTAATAGTTGATAAACAGTCTGGTTAATTGAGGCAAAACATAATTAAGCTCAGACATTTGAATTGGACAAGCTTTCCAACTTAAATATATAAATCTATTATCTGCAGTACTTTTTCATTAATCTGTGCAGAAAAACCTTCTATTAAGGCAGATTTCATTGTTTACTTTGGGAGACATAGTGTTAAAACTAACTGTACTTCAGCTTTGCCAGTTTTAAGTCTTCCACAAGGCCATCGTGAGAGTGATTAAAATACTGTGTGTGGATTCTGTGACCTACACCACACAATTCTGTAATTAAAAACACAGAGGATGGAAATAAAGTTACTTTTATGGTATAAAAAACCCTGAACTTGGATGATGTTGCTATGGGAATAGAAGGACAAGAACAGAACTCAAGGCAATTTCAGCTTTAACTTGTGAAACTACATGAAATATTCATGCTTCATTTCTACCCATGTGTTAGTTTGTATTATAGCGGTGTCCAATATTAACCAATTACTTATATGGAAATTAATAATTCGCTAAACCTTTATGATTATGACAGGCCTAACTACACCAATAACACTAAACACACTTAAAAGAGATCTGTGTGCTTTTCTGATTTCTTTCTTTTATCTTTACTGTGTTGCAGATTGTTGTGCATGTAAACAGCAAAGTTATAAATCCAAAGTACACACCAGAGGGAGAAACTGAATTTCAGTTCTTAACACTGTCACAAGGTGACGTCATCTCATGACACAATCCTTACTGTCCGCCTATCAGTCAGACATGCTTGCAAAGGTGGATCAGAATAATCAACCTGTTCTACCTGACTTTCAGAAGTCGGTGGGCTGATGGATCAGAGCACACTGCACTCATTGGGAGGCGGGGTTTAAAGACACAGGAGTGTTTCAGATAGAGGGTGAATACAGATGTACAGCATAGAAATATATTGTGTGTTTTTTTTAAAACTGAAGCATGTAAATATGTTCCAGTAGACACCAAAAAGTTAATTTTGAACCCTGATACTGGCCAGAACAGGTCAGATTTTAATACAGCATTTCTTTACCATATTTCATGTCTAATTTCTTTTTTTCCATTGTGTGGAATTCAGCAAATAAACAGTAACTCTGTGTATAAATTTGCCAAAAATCAGCAAAGCATGTCTAGTACATAGAACAGACATACCATGAACCTCAAACAGTGTTGTTCCTCCTTTAAATACAAATCCTGTATCTACAAAGGAGGCAGTAAACATACTGTGCTATGGTGTTATGTAACAGTCTTGATTCCACCAAAATTATGCCCCCAAAATTTACATACCAACTCACATTCCAGCTCAGCAGGAAACAACAACAAAGCAATAGCTATGGTCAGACTTCTTCCTATTCTACCCTATTCTTCAGCTTCTGAAATGAATATTCCAGTTCATCTTAAAGGCTACAACTTGTTCTGAGTGTAACTGCAGCAACATGTAAGGTGGGACATAAAATTGGCGAAACAAGCTCATTTTAGAGGAAGCCGGCTTCAGCTTCCTCGTCTTTAAAGGGATCCTGGACAAGTGTAATTCTGAGTTCTTATTTTAATTTCACTCTGGACATTAACTGCATCATGCACAGCATGTTAAAAACAAAAAACAACTCTAGTGAAGCATATAAGCTCTCAGCTGTTGACTGCAATGTCAGCCGCTGGCATAGTTTATACTTCCATTACTACTGGTTTACAGCTAGGAGTGAAACTAAGGAGTTACTGTGCATTACAATAGAACTTTGATGAGACTTTCAGCACATCGTCATTACAAATTGTCATTACAACAAGAAAACAGTAAATTGACAAAGTGCTGACCCTCCAAGAGACTGATAGCAGTATGGTGCATCAAACCTGGTGTCCTTGTAGCTGATGTTCTACCTGTTTATGCAAAATTACCATCAAAATGTCTAATTTCCAGAGTCTTACAAAGTAAACAGTAGCATGCATACCCAATTACAAAAAGAGCCGAATTCATGAGTGTAGAATAAACTGGTGGCTAAGGGTAATACCACAGTACTTCAATATTTTCACTATGCACAATATGTACTGCAATATTTAACTTTTCTAAGGTTTGTGAGTAGTAAACCAGTAGTGCTACATAGAAAAACTATGAGTACAATGTTTTTTTGTTTTCATTCAGTGCTTTCAAAATCGACTATTAAATAAGTGAAAGGAAAAAAATGATTACTTTAAGATAGTAAAATGGGTTGATATAAAACCTAAACCTATTACGCAGTTTATGCAGTTGCTATATCTGCTGGTGCTGTTGTTTACAGGCTGTAGAAGTACTGATGGTAGCCAGGATATACTCAAAAAAAATACTGTTACATAATTTATCATCATTACAGTAATATAAAGTCATATTGCCCACTCCTACTGGACTCAACACATACGTGCATTTGTGAGCTGGCTCTGAATCACCTCAATCGTACTTACACTGGCCGCATAACACGTCTTAAACAGCAGCTCCAAACCTCGAACAACCAGCTAAATGGAGCAGTGAAGTCCTGCAATGTTTAAACATATTCCTCAGCTCGATCCATACTGCCTTCCTACATGGACATGCAGTCTTGTACAAAAGCTACAAGCTAATGGATGTCATACGCGACTGTATTGAGTTTACTTTGCATGAACCGAGCAGCCATAAGGGACTCGCCCATAATTTTCATATTTTACAATAGTGACCCTGTCTTATTTCCTGCACACTATTATTGGGGAGTTTTTTCTACTCTCCATTCTCTGGCACTACATTTCACTGATATCACATTCTAATCAGGAAAGAATCTTCATGATGGCAGTCATCGTATTTGCCTGTAAACACATTAAACCTAACTGGAAACATCAGGGCTGCTAAAAGTGTTGCCCACAGGTCAAAGATGACCCACCAGAAAATTGTCCTAACCTCAACCCCAACCTCTCATTCAATAAGAGAAGAAACACACACACACATTATCTTATCTGTTACCGAAAACATATTTTTCTCTACATTTGTCTGTACAGTACAATGTCTAATGTTAAAAATGAAATAAAATGATTCTGTTAAGATGCTCTGAGGTTTTGTGACACATTTATGTGTGTCTTGAAATACTTTCTCTGACATATAAACCTACACTCTATATGTTATTAATAAACAAAAATAACAGCAGTTATTAATATTAGGGCTGTGTATTGGCAAGAACCTGGCCATACAATACATATTGTGATACAGGGTCCACGATTCAATATATTGCGATATATTGCGATACTGCAAGCAAATTGATATATTGCAATTTATCAAATCCTACTATTAAAACACACCACTGTATGAACAGGTTTGTCAATGCTTACAATAGAATTGCACCCTTGTGCTGCTTGTTAATGTTGGAGTGGAGCTAAAAATGGATTACAACACTGTCATCTAGTAATCAGAGGTTTATACACAACACAAAATGATTCACTGTCTGCCAGGAATCTGCGTATCGATACTGTGTTTTTGAGAATTGATACAGTATCACGAAACATAATATCCCGATATTCGATATTTTGATTTTTTTTAACACTCCTAATTAATATGACGAGTGATCCCAAAATTCTGAACATTAGTGTGGATATTGCTCACCCACAGAGATAAGGCTTTTTAAAATGTTTTAAACACAAGTTTGTGATGTACAGTCATTGTCAAAAAACTCAATTAATTCCATTTTTTTGGAAATAAGCTCAGCAGCTCATGATGAATGGACCACAAAAAGGCTTAAAACTGCTCTGAATAACAAAAAAAAGTAAAGCTGTCATTTAGGAGATGCTTATTTTTCTTTAGACAGCGACGATCTCAAACACCAGATATGTTTTCCATGCTATAAATATAAGAGACCACAGGGATAATTCCTTATCTAGCCACTTTTATGACATCTGCTCTTCACATCAAGCAAGACAATTAGATGGTCATGAAGCAAGTCTTGCAAACCTTAGCATTACATTTTTCTTATGTAATTAAAAAGAAACTCTTTGCTGAATTACTTACTAAAAAAATTATTCTTCCTAAAACCTTCACAGATACTGAATTACACAAGTGCACGAGAGACTGTGAACGCCTTTATGCAGCACCCTGAATGTAAACTAGGCTTCCCATGACCTATTTCCGCATTTTATAACCTCTTTTACTATTGTACTGGCAAACAGCACCTTGCCCGTGTCTGTTCTGCTCGGTACAAAGCCTCCCAAATTAAATAGAGTGGGGAAAATTACATGATACACTTCCTTTCAGAAGAGGCAAATGGGTCCAAACTCCAGTCCTGCACAGTTGTGTTCAGTGTGCTCTCCGATCCAACACCACTACGGGAATCATAATTGATCAAATCCATTCTGAGCTGAGAAGCTGGGAAACAATTAGCTTAATGATGCTAATGAATCTGTCCCTGCAGAAGAGGACATGAAAACCAGGCATGTGCTTACTTTCAAAGCCAGATGCCCTTCATTCTAATCCAACCCGAGGAGACACTACAGTATTAAAAGCCTGTATGTGGAATACTGCACTGTATGTAGAGTCTCCACACCGGATGTACCAGATGTAAAGTAATGTTTTGACCTGACTCTTTCTAAAAACTCAAAGTAGGACCTGACTGATAGTGTGATTGATTGGTTAATTGATATTAAGGAAAACACTGCTGATAATGTGTTATCAATTTTAAACCTGTGACGCCTGTTTAACCATTGTTTTACAGCAATGCAGGCTGAACTGGGGGGTACTGTAGGATCCTGTTCATAAGACTGCATGTCACCTACATAAGCTTGTCATGACAACTGTCATAGCTCTACATTAATGTTCATAAACGCTTATTCCAATAACTTGTAGTGAATGTAATAAACAACTGCATTGGGTTATGTCCGTTGTCGTGACAAGCTTATGCAGGTATCATATCCGTCCATAACGTGAACAAACGTGTGTCCTGAAATGACTCATGTGTAAATGAACATGCGCAATGAACAGTAAACAAACGATTTAGACGAACAAGCCATGCCACAAGGGTAATTTACTCAGCTGTTCATTATTAGAGAAAAATTAAAGTGAAAAAAGGTCAAATACTGTTTTTCCAGACATCTAATCAGTTGGAAGTGAAAAAAGAGAAACAGTAGAGCAACCTTTTTAAAAATACCAGCAAAAAATAAAACACAATGATTCTTATTCAATACCTGCTGCACTAAATCCAGTTAAACGGCACTGCTTTTGCTCTCTTTTTTATTATTATTTATTTGCTTTCTTTTTTATTATTTTTTATATTTATTATTTTTTATTTTTTATTCTTTAACTATAAAAATACTTGTATTTACTTCAACTTATATTATTATACTTTGTATATTTTGTGTATATTTTTTATTATTTCTTTTATTTGTTATCTTTATCTATTGGTGAATGGAGGAACAGCAAAGTAAGAATTTCATTGTACAGTGTAACTGTCTGTTCTGCGGTACACATGACAATAAAACTCTTGAATCTCTTTGAAATGAAACATGCGATTAATCAGTGTTCTAGAAGTACTGATGACTTACACATTATTTTCAGAAAAGCTTTATACTGTATTGTGACATAATTCATCAAGATAATACATATAGTTAGTCCCATTTACACGCCAGTAATCAAAACTAATTCACTAAAACGAAGAATGAAAACACAGTAAACATCACCATGAATATGCCAAACCTACAGCATGCTGGCCTACAGTTACCTGCAAGCTCCAGGTATAAAACAGTGCTAAAAGTTTAACACCACAGCAGCTGGAGTTCTGATTAGCTCTGATAATAAATCCCACAAACTACAGAGCAGAGTAAATAATCAGTTATTAGCTCTCGCTCTCCGTGTTATCAGCTCCAGGGTGTCAGAGGCGACATCACTCTGCCATTATCACATCTCTGAGTCCCCGAGCCTGTTACATAAAGCAGGCCAACTTCCTCTCTTTCCCTTCCCGGACGCACTAGACTGGCAACTCAAGCTTAAACAATCGAGCTTAAATATGCAAAACCTGATCGCTGGCAAGCATTGAAGCTTGTCACAGCATTCTAACATCCTCATTCCTGTTCTCAGGTCTGGTCCAGAACGAATGAACATTTCAGTATTTTTCTGGCACCACCACATCTGATTCATCTAATCAGTTAACTAGCAATCTCTTCATGATTATATATTAAAACAAAGTAATGCTTAAACGTCATTCTAGTCAACTAATTATAGTTTCTCTTTACAAAAATATATTATTGTGATGAAATCTGCTCTCATACCCTTAATGCTTAAACGGCCCATATCTAGGAAGACTGAAATCCCTTGACTTGTTTTAAATGAAAAAGTTTGACGTAGCATGCAAACACTTGTAAGATTTCAAAAGGTACTGTCAATAGCCAAAGTCTGTTTATGAAAACTAAGCCTTTTATGAGTTTACTGTGCAAGTCATTTACATATTCAGTCTACAGAAGTTCCATCTGATGCTAATGCTGAGGTCATACAGAGCGTTTTATTTACAGGGCCAATCAGAGCACAACTCATTTACCTTAGCCTAAAGGCACAGTAGCACAAATATCCTGTTTCATGCTAACAGAGAAGGAGAGGTCATGTAACTGGTCATGTGAAAATATCTTCACTTCATGAAACGACAGTCTAAACATTGCAAGTATAAAATAAAAGAACAAAATCTGGGATATGGGCCCTTTAATCACAGCATACATGCCTGGTGGTAGGTCACCACAATCAGATATCAGAGATGAATGACAAGCAACCCTACAGTGATGCTATAAAGGCAAGGAGGACTGACAAACCAGAAAAGACTTTAATTTTAAAAAGTTTGCTAATAACATTAAAATATATGCACATAAAATGGGTTTTATTCCACATTTTTGTTAAAGCAATGAATTATTACAGAACATTAATAAGCTGTTAGTCTACAGTGGGGCAAATTCTCCACAATCCACAAACCACCTGAGGAACATTTGTGGCATTGTCTAGTGAGTGATGGTTTAGATTAGAGTTTTGAAATTATTAAAATTTTAGACATAGATATTAGAACTCTCTTCATGGACCTTCTATATCTACATTTTCTTTCCATTCTAATGGCTAAAAAAAGAAATATGTAAAGTAAATTCACGTTCCTACTCTCACCTGTGGTCATGAGCTTTGGGTAGGGACTGAAAGAACGAGATGGCAGAGTTTTCTCAGTAGGGTGTTGAGTCTCCCCCTTAAAGATAGGGTGAGGAGCTCGATTATACGGGGGAGGCTCAGAGTTGAGCCACTACTCCTCAATGTTGAGAGAAACCAGCTGAGGTGGTTCGGGCATCTGGTTAAGAGGCCTCCTGGACGCCTCCCTGTGGAGGTGTTCCGGACATGTCTGACCCGGGAAAGACCTAGGACACGCTGGAGGGATTATATCTCTCGGCTGGCCTGGGAACGCCACCGGAGGAGCTAGAGGAGGTGGCTGGGGAGAGGGAAGTCTGGGTTTCTCTGCTTAGACTGCTACACCCACGACCCGGATCCCCGGAAAAGCGATAGATAATGAATGGATGGATGGATGGATGGATGGATGGATGGATGAATGAATGAGTGAAAAAAGTACTTGCCACAACCCCACACCAGAAGGAGCAAACAACTGAAGTGTTTGTAGCTACATTTTCAAAATAAAAATATTAATAAAAAAAAATAATTTTTAATGGAATTTTCATTAAATCTGTTAATGCTATGAATTCAGAATTCAACAGTCAGTGAATAAGGGAGGTAGGGTATCCAATAAAGCCATTTTTAAAACAACCTTGAGCTACTTATTACAGACCGACTACTAAAGCCATGACAATTATTCCGTAATTGTGAATATATAAAACAACATATGACTCACATTCCACTCTCTTCTCCAACATGGCCAAGCGGTTGGTCACCTCAGTCTTCAGCTCATTTATCTTGAAAGCCCTGCAGAGTGAGGAGGGAAGGAGAGGTGGAATTAGATGTTGAGAGGATTTAAAATAGATGTAGTATGTAGAAAAGGTACAATAATAAAGGGTATGAAAAACAAAGATGATTTTAAGGACAACTTCCAACATCAGGTCATCTCTAACTGCAAACTCTATAACTGACTACTAATTTTTGTGTACTATTAAAACAACATAAATGCTGTAGACTCAAAACATAAAACACAACAGAAGCCAACGGGAAGGTGATCCAGCATCGTCCCACTGACGTCTACTGCAAACATGATTTGGGTCAACAGCCTTTCTGTTTAGGTAAGCATATTACAAATGACTGTCTGTGGTAACTGATATCATATGATCATGTAATTAAGATTTAAAAGGTGAAGAAATAAAAAAATTAGCAATTTGTATGATTGGTTACATGGTCACAATAATTAAAGGTGTTGTAAAAGGTCTCTCTGATTCTCAACAGTTAACAGAGGCTCCTCTGTTTGGTTACGATAAACCAAAGCAAGTTTGGCCACCAAGCTGGTCATACAGAGCTTACAAGTGTTAAATATTAGCAGTGATGAAGTGAGGGGAGACAGAGAAAGAAAGAAAGAGAGAGGAAGAGAGAGAGAGAGGGTTAGTACCTGGAGAACTGCTCTGCTACTTGAGTCAGTACATTCTGAAAAAGTTCTTCTTTATCTACAAAAAGGATATGACAGCATAAAACAGTCACGCCATGTCAAAATAACAGTTCGGTTCTTCAAAGAGAGAGATGTGAAAGCATTAGAGACTATTTGACACAATCCGGCTACATGTGGAGCCTTAAGCAAGCAGCAGAGATGAAGAGTCAGTGTAATCATGCAGGAAAAGCAGGAAGAAAAGATGAAAAGCTAGACTTCAAAAGAAGTACCGCATAAATCTCTCTTCAGGCTCACCTTACCAGGTACTACACAGTCCTAGCTGCTGGTGTGCTAATGGATCAATTCCTAATTTCAGTTCCCACAGAGGCAGACAGAGAGACAGAGAGAGAGAGAGAGAGAGACCCGCAAACAAACACTCATGCACACACTAGCATCTCGTCTGTCATTGGTTCGCTCAGAGACGGTGGGCAAAGTTCACTCTGAGGGACCAATAAAGCCAGGGCCGGCAAAGACTTCCTATTGGCCGGATTCCAGGGCACATTCTGTTTCTTCTCTGCATAACTGAGCTGTAGTTGAGGTCACAGGTCATGTAGTCACTCAACCAACCCCCTTGTGAAAGTCACAAAGCACTCATACGTGACCGGCGGGGTGTGAGGGCGCAACTTTTCCATTTCAGACTTTGTTTGCGCTGAAACAAATCATTATATTTATATGCAGCGTGACCCGCAGTTTTATAAGGACATCAAGACCTTTTTAAGAGCGCAACAGAACAGAGCTTACTGGAAAAGTTCCCACAGTGTTTGTGTGTGAGTTTCTTTCTGAAACGGAGTGAAAAGTCAGGTCCATAAATATTTGGCTGTCAACAAAGTTATTGTTTTTGTTTTTTTGAAGCTTTGATAGAATAAAAAATTAATATGAGTTCAGGCTTGAGCTTGAAGCTTATTTGAGGGTATTTGCATACAAATTAGTTGATCAGTGTACAGATTATCAACATTCTCACATATTCCCATAACCTGGCAAACATAAATAATCATGAAATATATTGTCATCTTTAATACTAAGTTGCAAATCATTTGCAGTCAATGACTGTCTGAAGGCTGGACCATAGACATCCTCTGGCGCCAACACACAAAAAAGCAAATATTAGTTCAATACACCAAAGGTAAGACACGAACGGAGCATATGCGATGCCCACTGTAGCAATGTGTGTTTGCCTTTGATGATTAGGTTTAGGTTTTTAAGTTGCTTGCACATCTCAGCTGTCTGATGTTATCTCAGCCCCTTCTTCATCACTGGGCAAATGTGCCTGTGGCATGCGGATGTATGCTTATACTGCGGGGAGCTGCAGTGTTGAATGAGTAAGTGAATTCAGTATTCTGGCTGACTGCTATTGTACAGAAGTCTAGGTTAATAATTTCATGGCTGTGTAGAATAGCCTACAGCCTACGACACTAGAATAAATGACAGACAGTAGATTGTCACAGACCTCAGCTGTCTTGGTGATGTTGATGGTTCTACCATACGGTTCAGGTTAATCTCAAGTTCATGATGTGTTTAGACATGGTGCATGTGTACAGCTTCATAATAATAAAGAATACAACTTGCACATCAATTTTAATGCATTTAATGTATTACAGCTTCTCAAACTCGCTGTTCTCGTGCTGAAAGGTATGAGTGAAGCTGAAAGTAGTTTAGTATTTGCAAACTTCTTATTTGGCCTTCCGCTTATCCCTATGGTGAAACCTGAGTAGAGAACTGAGAAGAACCTGAGCAGAAAATACAGCTCACTAGACTTCAAAGTAAGGCAACTGTCCAGTTGAACCCTTTAAAATGGGAGGGGGGCTGTGTATGAGAATGGTAGTACCTCCTACACTGTTGCGGATTTGTATGTAAATAGTCAAATTAAGCCTCAAATTTCTTTCAAAAAGTCAAAATTAAAACAAGACTGAAGAAGTCTGTTAAACACTAACGTTCTGAAGCACAACAGCCAACTTTTTAGAGTGAACAATACATGAATACATTTTTGATGTCACTGTAGCTGATGGGAGAAATTACATATTATGTGGAATTTTTGCTGCTCCCAAGACTTTTTCAGGGTTGGATTAGATGCAGTAGCACTGATCAACACCCATACATAAGGACAAGAAAACGGCCCAAGAATACAATCCACTGAGTGTGCTTTTACGCAATACTCCTGTCCAGTCTGGTCAGGACTGGATTGGAGTTTTAACATTGACATTTACTAGTGATAAAAGATCGATCAAACGAGCCTACGTTCTGAAACAGCCAATAACCAGTTCTGTAGGAATGTTTTACAGGATAATAAACGCTCTTCCTCTTCTCTTCTCACTACATACACCTGTACAAGAATGTCTCTGGTGAGAGTTCACTTAGCCTGGGCAGTTAACATCAACCTTCAACATCATTCCTTCTCAAGACATTGATGATGATGATTCTGCATTGCTTAGCTTCTGTTCTTTCTGTTTTATATATATATATATATATATATATATATATATATATATATATATATATATATATATATATATATATATATATATATATATCGTCATAGTTGTGATGTCACTATAATAAACACATTTATATATGAGTGCCATTCAGCTGATTCATGAAGTAATAAGGATTGTTGATTGTCAGTAACTGGGTCATTTAGTTTAGTTTTTTCTGATATAGAACTATCAAGCACAGCCTATCACAACAGAGATATCCTAAATATCACACCAAAGAATCAAAGGGACTGCCTAAAATTGCTTGCTTGACTTACATTAAAACTAAAGTATGTTTTTCCTTCTGCTGCAAAGTGTCATTTTGGAACTACAGGGTTTTGTTCAGATAGTAGTTTTTTAGTTAGCAAAAAAACCCTTAAAAACATTTCATATATTTTTCTTGCACTTAATTTGAGTCCACTTCTGATCTCTCTCCAAATTCTTTAAGAAAATAAACAGTCTGTTTTCATTGCATTCTTATGCTTGATAGATGTAAATTATCTCTGTTTTGATTGGCTATTCTGTATTGTACCTCATTCAAAAAGAAGGCAAGGTTGAAACACTACTTATTACTTTAGCCTGAGTGGGCGAAGCTGAACTGCAGTAAAATTGCATCTGTTGCACAAGACATCAGTTGTGTGCAGGTTTAAAGATAAACTAAGACTTATAACAACATTATAAATGAATCTCAGTGAAAAAATACAAATAATCAAACACTCTAAACACAAAAATAGAAGCAAATATTATATCATTTCTACAGTTTCTCTCATTTCTTTTTACATCTCTATAAACATCTGAACATCACAGTCTCAGTACATCTTCATAGACCTACCACTCAGCCACTATGTGCATGACTATATATGTATATTACATATATGTCTATGTAAGCATATAAACTATATTGACATATGCATAAATATAAATGTGTCTGTGTATGTTGCACCAATAGAAATGGTCCAAAATTCTATTATATTATTTATATTAATTTTTATATTAAAGCTAAGGATGTTGTTTGTCCTTATCCACGTTTTGGTTTTTGTTATAACACCACTGATTTGATTAAAACAGTAGCTCTGTAAGAACTTACCGGCCAGTTGTCCTCCGGTATGGGCAACCACTTTGTATGGCGACCTTTAAACACAACAGGAAACAGAGGGCTGTCACACAACAGCTGCTATCACACAGAAATACGTCCTCTTGCCTCTCTCTCCCCTCTGATCTCCAGCTGAGCTTCCCGAGTGCTGCTAACTGCAGTATAACTGCCCTGATCGTGTTCTGGCTCAGCTCTAGGTGGTGATTACTGTGGGATAGCTGCTACTGTCGCCAGGTTTGAGGACAGGCTCTCAATGACTCACAGCCATTTCACTGCTGGACGAGACTCTTCTGTATTCCTGTATTTGTGTAAACAGGGCAGATTTGAATATGACCCTGAGATAAGAGTTAGGGGGTAAAGATTCAGGCATTGAGTCCACCTATGTAGAAACTATGGCACTTGAGTGCACGTGTTGGTGGGGCCTGTGCTGCAATAAGAGATATGAGTAATCCAGGTATGTCTGCAAGTTTGAGTGGGTTGAGGGATTATAGCAGTAACTCTGAACTAACAAGGACATACTGGAGGCTTTTAGTGATTGCACTGTCTCTTGAGAGTATTAAAGTGCTCTCCATTTTTAAACTGTGATTAAATGTGAGCCTCCTCTACCCCGAAACCCACTCGGCTGCTGGAGTAATCCTGAAGGTGATTCAGGTCTTTCATATTGTTTCAAACAGTATGCAAATAATACAAAACTTGTTAAAAATAAGGAGGCTCTGAAACTAAGTTGAGACCACCCACACAGAGAATACATTTTGAGGTAGGGCGTGGTCACTTACTTGAGTGTGTACCAGACTTTGCATACAACTATGTTGTGACTGTCTAACAGAAAGTAGGAAATCTGAGTGTCTTTATTGAGTGTCTTGTGTTTGTTTAGCCCAAACAGAATGAGCTTGGGATGTATATGATTTAGCCCTAAGAATTCATGATGGATGCTCTTTTAGTCTGAGAACATTTCTGGGTTTACCTCTCTGAGTTGCTCGGCATGGTGGGGTCAATAGAGACCATGGCTCCGGTTGAGTCCATGAGTGAAATGGTTGTATTCCTGTCAAAAGCAGATGCAGACACACACATACACACACGCTAAATATGGGAGCACTTCAACTAAAGAGGTCAGACAAACACACACTCACACACACAGAGGCACACAGGCACACTCATGTTACCTGGGCAACCCCACAGCCGTGCAAAAGAGCTCTTTGATATCACAGGGACTGCAGAACCGACTGAAGACCACCTAGAAACACAAAGAGCGCAGATCAGACTGGCTGGACAAATACATTCATTTTCAGAATTTTATTTATTATTATTATTATTTTTTTACAAATGTGGTTGTCCCTGACCCTGCCCAGCTGATATGATACACCAGCTCATGTGGTGGTGGTGTGTTAGTGATTGTTGTGCTGGTATGAGTGGATCAGACCCAGCAGTGCTGCTGGAGTTTTTAAACACTGTCCACTCACTGTCCACTCTAATAGACACTGCTACCTTGCTGGTCCACCTTGTAGATGTAAAGTCAGAGACAGCAGCTCATCTGCAGCTGCACAGTTTGTGTTGGTCATCCTCTAGTCCTCCATCAGTGGTCACAGGATGCTGCCCACAGGACACTGTTGGCTGGATACTTTGGTTGGTGGACAGAATGCAGTCCAGCAGTAACACTGAGGTGTTTAAAATCTCCCGAGTGTCTGATCCACTCATACCAGCTCAACACACACTAACACTCCACCGCCACATCAATGTCACTCCAGTGCTGAGAATGATCCACCACCTAAAGTATATCTGCTCTGTGGTGGTCCCGTGGGGGTCCTAATCATTTAAGAACAGGGTAAACAGGGCTAACATGGTATGTAGTGAATTAGATGAACTACAGTCTGTAAGTGTAGAACTACAAAGTGGTCCTATATAGTAAGTGAAGCTGATACAATTGACAATGAAAGTGGATACAAGAAGGTGTAATTAATAAAGTGACCAGTGGCTAGGTATTGGTATTGGGACCCTATAAGCAGAAAAATGCTGATGTTGGAACAAAATCTTATCTTCATTTTTGTTTTTCAGTTACTGTTTGAAAGCACTTGTTGCCCTTTACACTAGATATATATTCCGTGATGAATGGACCAAAAGAAATGGCATCTAAATTACTTAAAGTCTGGTTACATTGACTTACATTAAAATTAGGTTTTTCCTATTATTTTCGAAATATTAAATATAAAAATAGAAAAATGCTGATCTGGATATAGAACGGGGGGAAAAAAAAACTTTTTGGGTGATGTGATGTGGTTAGCTGTGTATTCCTTCATGTAGGGTAGTACAGAGTATGGGCAGTTTAAACATGATAGGCTACTTGCAGATGTCACCAGGAGAATTACATTTTAGAATAATAACATTAGAGTTTAGAATAATTTAAAGGTTGAATTATCGAGATGTAAATCAAAACTCATCGCATCTGCATTGCCCACAGTGGTGGTGATAAGAAAAAAATATAATGGTAATAAAAAAAAGATAATGGTAATAAAAAAAATATAATGGTAATATAATTACCATTATATTCAACATTATTATACTATTACCAACAATTTAAAAGATTATTTTAAAAGAAGATAGTAAATAAAATGTCTATATCTGCATTGCAAACCTTGTGACACCTGGTTCCCACCACCATTGAAAAGACATTCAAGACAACAAATATAAATAACTAAATAACTGAGTAATTTCACATCAAACCACTTTGAATGAATTTTGTCACCTTAAAAAATGAAACAAGAACAAAATATTAGTATAGGCCCACACTCAGGGTTTTAATATCAATATTGGAATAAAACATATGTATATGTCACGATTTAAATGTGTTGAGATAGCAATGATTTTCACATTCTACACTAAAGGTGGACTACATGGAAATATATATATATATATATATATATATATATATATATATATATATATATATATATATATATATATATATATATATATATATATATATATATATATATTTATTTATATTAATACATATGAATATCATATCAGCAAGTACATCATATCACAATATATCTACAAGGCTGTCTATGTGGCCCCATCATCAGGAAATGGCAAGTTTAATTCTCAGTGATGCTACAGCCATCAGTGGCTGGGAGTCCAAAAGAGTACAACTGGCCTCGAGCTCACTAGTGCAACGCTAGTCAACCATTGAATGAGTGGAACTGGACATGATTAATGCTGATGAGAAAATTGAAAATATGGGGGAAAAAATGTTACACATACTAAGTTTAACCAGGCAAATAATGTTTATATATATATATATATATATATATATATATATATATATATATATATATATATATATATATATATATATATATATATATATATATATATATATATATATATATATACACACACACACACAAAAATGCAGTTGAGAGGTGTTTTTAATAAAGATGATCAGAAAAACCCTGCACTGATATGTGACTGACAGAAACACTGTATGTCTAGAAGTATCAGTGTCCCTCCTAACTGAATTCAGCGACTTTCATGTGCGCCCATTGCCGACACAAGTGTTTAATTGTGCACACAGCTTGTGTAATCTCCATAGAAAAGCACTGATCAAAACAATAGGGCAGTCTGGAGCAGCACGAGAGATTAAACTCACCATGCCCAGTGTTAGGTGTCAACTAGAGGGGTATAAAGCCCCCAGCAGTGAAACTGTGTTCTCTGGAGCTCCATGCAGTACCTGGGATGTAATAGAGTGGCATTTGTGATTCTGAACTACTCAACTGTTCTTTCTGTTGTGTGAACATTTCAGAACAAAGGGCCAACAGAAGCTGATGTACCTGAATAAAAAAATGCACTGAATAAAATGATCTTGTTACATAAACTTGTATTAAAAGGACATTTTCCTGTAAAGCTAACATTTCAGACACACAAGGTTCTGTTGTGGCAGTGAATGTACATCCACATTTATCACAGCCTACTGCTGGAGCAGACTGAGAGCACTTGATCTTTCATAGCTACGGCTGTTTGAATGATAATTCTGTCCTGCAGCTCTAACAGACACTCGCATGTCCTTGCTGCTGCCTGATGAATTCCGAATGAAGCCTCTTAATTGATCCCCAGTCTCTGGATTTATGGTCAAGGCTGAGTGCTGTCAAACAGTCATCAGTCTCTTCTAATCAGTGTCCTTTGACCTACTTGCATACAGAGACGTGAGCTTCTGATGGACATCGATGGACACGAGCAAGCAACAAAAGCAGGTGGCAAACACAAGTAGCAGTGTTACTGAGAGAGCAAGAGCGAGAGAGAGAGAGAGAGAGAGAAGAAATAGACAAGAAAAGAGAGAACAAGAGAACAAGGGGTAGAGTATTAATTGAATAGAAGAAATGAGAGACAAAGTGTGAAATAAGAGAGGATGATAGAGAGAACAAGATAAAGGCAGAAAAAGAAAAGGAAGCTAGACTGAGAGTGATAGACAGAGACAGACAACGAGAGAAAGCTTATGAGAGAAAGAGAAATTGATTGAGAGAAAGAAAAAAGGCACAGAGAGAAAAGAAAATAGGGAATAAAAAAGTGGGAAAAGATTAAAAGCAAACAGAGACAGAGAGAGATAATGAAAAAGAAAGAGAAGGGCAGAGATAGAATAGAAAATGAGAAAAATAAAAGAGAGAAGTGGAGATTAAAACATAATTAAAACCAAGTGAATGAGGAAAAAGAAAACAAGGCCAGAGACAGAGAGAAGAAGGTAGAGAGTGAACAGAAAGACAAATAAAAGATGTAGCAAGAGAGGCAGCACGAGAGAAAAGAAAGACAGGGGAAAAGAGGGAGGTGTAGAGATGTACAGCAAGAAAGAGAGAAAGTAAGGGAGAGTTTTGTAGATGATAGATGTATAGATAGAGAGATAGAGACAGAGAGAGAGAAGCAGAGAGAGAGAGATAGAAAGAAGTATGATCAGTATGAGGAGTAGAAAGCGTGTCAGGATGAAGAGCTCTCGCGGCAGCAGGTGTGTTGGACAGTCCACACTGCAGTGAGTGACAGCGACTGAGCACAGGTGCAGCTCCTACAGCCCTGCAGTTCAAACACCACACAGATCAAACACACACTTCACTACAGACAATTAGAGACGTCTATACACTGCAGAATGACGACATGCTGGGAAGTGGAAGCATCTTACAGTGGAATGCAGTGGAGTGGTGTTTATCTTACACATTTAATAATGCAGGCATTTTACAACATTTGGGTGGAGTTCTCCTTTAAACGTGAACAGCTAATATAAGCCTTATTAGATCAATGTTAAACCTATTTCTAATTATTTCTAGTGGGGCTTAGTTCAAGTGGGGATGTAAGGGCAAGTCATACCCTAGTAAAAACAAACACACAACCAAACATAAAATTTAAACATGAGCCACAAAACAACTCAAAGTCTTAGTAAAAAGTCACAAGCTTATATACAAAACATGTATTTTAAAAGTCTGATTACTGGTGACTAGTCAATCTAACTACAGTGGACAGTGTGAGTCATCTGATTTTTTTTTTTTTCACAGTGCAAAACAAGTATGGTCTCATCATCCCACCATCCCCACAAAGCATCAAGCTCTGACCATATTTGGTAACTACCTTTACACAATCTAAGCTCGTTTAATAATGTGAGCAGAAATTCTGTTCAGATACATTATGCAAATTAAATATGTTTTTAAAGACACTCATGCTTGTGGTGTCTCTTAGTGGGAACAATATCATGTGTTTTGTACCTACCAGCATCTAATAGCATCTTGTAATGTCTACAAACATCAAATAACATGCTTTTAATAGCTACAAACGTCCAATAACCCTGAACATTTTGGGGCTACTGGCATCAAATAACACCATGCATTTTGTGGCTATTGTATCAATTATGTTTCAGGTGACAGCAAATAACATCAAACTTTTTATGGCTGCTACCATCAAATAATGTCATGCTTTCTATAGAAACTAGCTTAGCACCATTAACATATACGGTGGAACTCTTCTTTTAATGTTGTTTTGCAGTTTGCAGTTAGCTGTTGGTAATAGTGGGTGCAAATTATAATATCACCTCACACCCACATGTGTATTATGCAAAAGTGTGTCACTGTATAAGTGTGTGCACCTGGGAATAAGCACCTGGGAATAAGCACCCTGGGACGCTGTGTGCGTGAATGCTGAGTCCTATTGTTTTTCAATTAGCCGTGTGCTTTTATATGCTGATTACTCATCTGGAGAGAAGTTTAGCAGCCACAGACACACTTACCTAGACACACTTATCAGACACACTAAAAAAGAAACTGAGGGTAAAATACTGTAAAAACTATAATGATATAAATACTATATGTAAAATATTGCACATTCTTGCTCATCCACTGGGTCTTTTAAAATCAATACATACATAGGGCCCAAGTTTACTGCAGGTTATACATAAAAAAAGTCCCAGTCATTGCCCAGTTCGGTCCTGTCATTAGCATATAAAGGAAATCCAATAAGGTGCCCATTTAGGGCCAGTGGATGGCAGCTCATATGTGTCCCACTTGCAGCCCAGCTTGCTCCATAAGTTGCTCACATGGCTCACATAGGTAGGACATTGAAAGCACACACACTTTTGAGTTTTGAACTATATAGGATGACAAATGTCATTCCATCTAATCCCAAAGGTATTGCATGCATCCCCTAAAAAAGCAATCTCACAGCCCAATGCTTTAGTAGTTGATCATTCTCTAATTAGAAATATCTATTGTTTATAATGTACAACTGCCGTGCAACAACATAGGAGTTAATACAGTTCCATACGATATTTTACAAATGCAGCTTGTAGAATAAGTAGGGGGTAGCTCTTGGGCAGAAGCAAAACTGGCCATTCAAATTAATATCATTAATTCACAGTTCAAATCAAAATGACTTTTTTCTAACCCACCTGCATTTCTTTGTAATATAAATTCCACAGTATGTTACATAACACCTAGAGAAGACTGATGATGACAGATTGAGTCATTATTCTTCCAGCAAGACTGTATTTACATAACATAAAACCAAACAGCATAATACCTTAATTTTCGTGATGCATATTAGGCCTAAAACAACTATTGAATAGAATCCCTTGATTTTTTTGTTTGGATTTTTAAATTTACTTCCAAATTAATTACTGAACCTGAAGACAGCAGCAGTTCTAAAATGGTGTCATACCCCTGTGTGCAGATAGTGAAAGAAAAGGAACAGTTGTGGCTGAAAAGTAAGCACTATGTTTTTGTCCTGTAAAACTAGTATAGAGAAAAAAAGAATACACTACAGTTTACAAGCACCACAGTGAGTCACCATGTAAAGCCTAGAAATGATCATTTAAAAGGCAGCGGTACGGGGGTAGCAGCAGTTTTTCAGACCTGGTGTCTGTGACATGCACACGTCACTTTCAAATGCAAAAATTAACAAATTATACTACTAATGACATGATAACAATAGTAATAATTATAGATAATAACAGATATGTACATCCTTACAACACATCTTTTGCCAAGTTTTGACTGAGTTCTCTTTGAATGCTCTTTTAACGCTCATAGAAAAATCTGATTCCTTGTCTTGTGGGAGTCTGAAGCTCATAGAGTGCAATTACATATTTCCACCAGAGAGGTTTCTAAATCCTACACAGCACTGTTTAAAAAAACAAAAACATCTTGGAGATGAGTGTGCATGTTTATGTTCTTTCCTAAAAAGAAAGAAAGTACTCCATATCATTACTGTACAAAAAGACTTGGTTTTACAGTTTTTACTTACTAGACATACCAGCAACCTTTACATTTTACACTTGATGATGAATGGAGCAATAGAAATGCTCCAAATTTACATTAAATTAAAAATTAACTTGCATTTAAAACATTTTTTTTGTTTTCTCCTTAAAAGAAACCAGGCTGTTGTTGAGTCTGAGGCAGCAGAACGATCAGTAAAGAAACGGTCAGTAATAAACAACAACATTAAGATATGAATATGAATATAAGGGGTTTACTTAATGTTTCACACAATGCACTGCACTACATCCAACTAAACAGAACTAATTATGATCTCTCTGTAATTAAACATGCAGTTAGTCCGTGTTTGATCAACAACATTCGAGATATACTCAAAAAAGAGTATTTTGACATTGTTATTATTTAAGACAATACAAAATATCATCATATGGACCATGACTAAACTTATTCACATGCAGTTATATAACATGTTGGTGTAAATGCGATCTCCTAGGTTTACCTCTGCACTGCCTCTAACATTTTCCACCAAAATAAGTCCTGCTCCAGCTGAATGCTCTCTGAAAAGAGCCATCAGGGGGACAGTGGAAAATGCAAACCACTCAACTGTGTCTAATCTGCATGACTCCTTATCATTTGCACGGAGAAACAAACATTAGACACATGGGCTAACAGTGCTGAGAGAGGAGACCAAACCATTTACTTACACAGTTTCTGCTGCTGTACATTCTGACTTGATCAAATTCCTACTTGGAAAATGTCTAGAAGGCCACAAAAACATACATTAACTATGTACATACACATGAACTGGCCTATATGAACCATATGGTACACAGATTGACCTCCAGACTGTCAGAGTGGTCAATTTCATGAGAGTGAACTCATAAAATTAATAAACATGAGGAGAGTTAACTCATCTCCCTAAATTGGCAATAATAATATGTGTGTTTATGTGAGAGAGATTAAATGCTCACTCCAGAAAAATCAATAATAGAGAACAGATCAATATATCAAAATAAAAGAAGTAAATTAAATCACATTGATGCAACAAATACAAATGCTGCCTCTCTTTCTTTCTTTCTCTCTCTTTCTCTCTCTCTCTCTCTCTCTCTCTAATTTTCAATCACTATTTGTGGCTCAGTAAAACAAAACCTTTCAGTCGTATGATCAGATCTCTTATGAGTAGAGCTTTGTGTCATTTTATCGCTCAATGGATCTGTGGGTGGAAGCGCAAGCATGACGAAAATCACAAATTTGCATTTGTTCCACGTTTGCACCTGGAGACAGTCTGAAAAACTGAATACAAAGAGCTTCCAGAAGAGTCTCTGCAGAAATAAACAATACTTTAAGATAAATCAATCAGAGATCCTTGCTCCAAGAAAGAATCTGCCAACACTGCAAAACAAAAAAATCCCAGAAGGTACAAATAAAAAAAAAAGTTGGAGCTTAGCAGTTTTAATCATGCAGCGCTTTTGCAATAAAAATCAAACTGCAAGGCCACAAAAAATAAACAGCTGACTGCTTCAATTAAGCTGCTTCATAAGGCGTATACAACACAACCAACTTTATGGGTTTAGAGGCCATTCTATAAAATATCAGAGACAGAGCTGAGTAAATGAGCACATTCACACAGGTGCTGTCTGGGTCTGTTTCCCAGACTGAGATTCAGCATATTTCTAAATTTAAAAGAAAATTATGAATGGTGAGTCACCATAGACACTGTCTAAGACAAGGCTTAATCCTCATCTGAGATACCAGCCCTTTGTGTTAAATTTCTCTGAATAGAATCTCTCTAGAATCCATAACCATACAGAGTCAAACCAGCCCTAGCCAGGCCCAACTAGACTCAACATCAGCCAACGCAGTCAAACTTCACTAAACCCAACCAATACCAGACAAATACAGCTAAAATCCAAATCCAACCAAAACCTAACTAGACTTAACTAAGATCCAGCCAAACACAACCAAATCCAATTCATCTACATCCAAACAAAACCAACTAGACCCAAGGAAAATCTGCCAAATCCAAGTAGACCCAAGCAAACTCAACTACATCCTGCCAAATGTAGTCTAACCCATCTAAACCTAGTTAACCCCACCAAATCCAACCAGACACAAAGTAAACCCAACTAAAATTAACGCCCAGTCAAATACAACCAGGCCAAATCTAACAACTACATCCAACCAAAGCCAAGTAGACTCAATCAAACCCAGCACACTAAATCAGTCGAAACCAAATAGACCCAAACAAAATGTGCCAAATCCAACTAGACCCAACCAAACGTAACCAAAACCCACCAAACCCAACTACAATGTGCCAAATCCAACTGAACCCAACCAAAACACACCAAACCCAACTAAATTTGCCAAATCCAATTAGACCCAGTCAAATTCAACCAAAACTTGCCAAACCCAACTAGACCAGACCAAACTCAAACCACACATAACTAGACCCAGCCAAAAAGCACCAAATCCAACTAGACCCAACCAAACTCAACCAAAATCAGTCAAAACCACAAAGACCCAATCAAACTCAACCAAAACTCCCCAAACCCAACTAGACCCAATCAAACGCAACCGACACCTGTCAAATCCAACAAGATCCAACCAAACGCAACCAAAAACCTGTCAAATCCAACTAGATCCAATCAAACCCAAGAAAAATCAGCCAAACAGGTTTTTCTTCTCTTACTAAAGCCAAACAGCGTTAGCGGTAAATCCTGAGCGGAACTCGGCTACCTTCTGAATCCTGCCGTCCACGTCCAGGTGAATGCTCCGGTAGGATGAGGACGCTGCAGAGCCCATCCCGCTGCTCGGTTCCTCTGGACTCGAGCTGAAACCCTCTAAGCCTCCCCAAACTCAGTAAAGCCACTAAAGCCGGAGCCCGAAGCGCACAGCAGCGCAGCACATTGTCATCTCTGCGTCTGACTCAGAGCCACCGACAGCTCAACCCACTGAATCTCCTCGCGCTCTAGCACGCGCACGCGCAGCCACACGCGCAGGTTTGTATTCCTACCTTAGTGGGAATTTTCTAGCGGTGGACAGCAACTGTTTCCATGTTTCCATGCACAACTTCACTTCCATTAAATTTGGGTGGATTTGTACTAGCGCTTTATTACTCTTGTGTGGAAAGTAATATAGACTTCACTTCTTTCCAAATACTTAATTTTCCAGGCCAAAATTGTCCAGAGAGAGAGGAAAAGGAGCTGACAGGATTGAGTTTCTGTGTTCATACATGCCTAATAAACGAAGATCCTCTTGTTATATATATATTTATATATTGACAATGTTTATATATATTATCTTATTATATTAGAATTGAATGTCATGGAAACTGGACACATTTACTTACTCTTAATTAAGTTACTTATTAGCAGCCACAACGGCTCTAACCATAAACACTCAAAGAACCAATCGCATGTGTGTATTGTTCTTTGCATGCTCAGATGGCTCTTCAGGTTAACAGATGGTATATGGTTCTAGATAGCTAGATATGGTTCTAAATAGGGTTCTGCTATTATGACAAGCTGGACATCATAACGATACCAGAACCTTTTTTGGTGCTTATACAAGTTCTCAAAAAGGTCCTATATAGAACCATATAAAAACATTCTCTAGCGGTTTGGAGTACCATAAAAACACCTGAAGAAACATTTCAACATGTAAATGGTTCTATGTAGAGGCTGGTACGTTTCATTAGTGATCTTAGTTGTACTATATTCCACACACCTTGTTGTGTCTCCAGCATTTATATTGTCTTGTTTGGTTTTAAACAAGGGGTTGCAAATATGTGAACATGATTTAAGGTACTAGATTGGATCTTAAAACCACTGTTGTTCATTGAAGGGAACGTTAATGTTGTGTTTTGAACCCTAACCTTCACCACATGAAATGAACCAAAGGCAAATCTGCATGCTCTGTTATGTACAGGTATTGTAAATCAATCAATCAATCAATAATATTTATGTTTTCCACCATCCTGTGGATATGTTGTCCCCACAAAGAGCTAAATACAGAAACCTTAATGAGTGTGAGCCTGTAGGGATGTGAAATCTGAAGGTCTCAGACACAAAGTGGCTTTTCCATCTTCTCACTTTTCCTCACGTTAACTGTTGAAGTATAACAGTTAATTCTGGTTTGACCTCTAAATATAAAATACAAAACAAATACATGACTTAAATAACATCGCTACTCCACTGAGGCTCTGTGTTCTAGCTTGGAGAACTCAGCAGGGCTTTTATGCATTAACTTGACTGTCTGTGAATGATGTCTCATTGAACACCAGCTGTCTCAGTTGGGCTCTTACACGTCCTGTCACTTCCAGATGAATACTTAAACACTTGACCCTTGGCTCGCTTCACATCAAAGGGACCTATAGGGCACTAAACACAGCTTTTAGGTGTCTGGCCAGTTCAGACAGAGTTATAAAAAGAATCGATGTCCATAGAGAACCTGCTTCTTAGCTGAACTGTTTTTCTAAACATATATTGTTATGATATATTAACATTACTTAATATATACTAACCCCACAGGACCACCACAGAGCAGGTATTATTTGAATGGCAGATCTTAGTGTTAGTGTTAGTATGTGTTGTGCTGCTGTGAGTGGATCAGAGACAGCCATGCTGCTGGAGTTTTTGAACACCTCAGTGTCACTGCTGGACAAATTAAAAATCAATGTGTGACCACTGTCCAGCAACAGATGAGCATTTTGACCAACAAGGTAGGAGTGTCTAATATAGTGGACAGTGAGTGGACACAGTGTTTAAACACTCCAGCAGCACTGCTCTCTCTCTGATCCACTCACACCTGCACAACACACACTAACACACCACCACGTCAGTGTCACTGCAGTGCTGAGAATGATCACATAATACAAGCTCTATCTGAAATAGTATAAATACAAAGTTTAGAATTATTTTGTCACTTGTGTTTGCACACAGCGAAATTTGACCTCCACATTTAACCCATCCGTGCAATGAAACACCCACATATACACACACTAGTGAACATACTAGAGGGCAGTGAGCACACCTGCCCGGTGTTGTGGGCAGCCCTATTCAAAGCGCCCAGGGAGCAGTTGGGGGTTAGATGCCTTGCTCAGGGGCACAGTTGTGTCCTGCTGGTCCCGGGGATTGAACCGGCAACCTTCCAGTCACGAGACAGGATCCCCAACCTTCAGGCCACGACTGCCCAAAGTGAACCTATATGGTAAGTGGAGCTGATAACATAGACAGTAAGTTTAGTGAAAATAAAAAAATCTGTTTGTAATACAAAGTTTTGAATTACAAATTTGAATGAAAGTAAAATATTTGAAAGTTAAAATTTCTGTTATGGAACTGAAAAGTCTCTGTTCTGCTTTAATGACAGTGTATGTGTGTGTATATATGTGTGTGTGTGTGTGTGTGTGTCTATGTAGGTCAATGTAATGTAAAGATGCTTTTCTATCAGTCTGTTTATCACTAAATTGTCATACAATGTAAAGTACAGCTGATGTACATACATACATATAAATATACAGTTATGTCCAAAAATATTTGGACAGTGACACAATCTTTATGATTTGGGCTCTCCATGCCACCACAATGGATTTGAAATGAAACAACTGGGATGCAATTGAAGTGTAGACTTTCAGGTTTAATTCAAGGGGTTGAACAAAAATATCCTATAAAATGTTTAGAAGTTGCAACCATTTTTCTACAAAGCTTCTTCTTTTCAGGGGCTTAAAAGTAATTGGACAAATTAACATTACCATAAATAAAATGTTCATTTTTAATACTTTGTTGAGAATCCTTTGCAGACAATGAATGCCTGATATCTGGAACCCATGGGCATCACCAAATGCTGGGTTTCCGCCTTTGTGATTCTTTGCAGGGCCTTTATTGCACTTGTCTTCAGTCGTTGCTTGTTTGAGGGTTTTTCTGCCATAAGTTTTGTCTTATACGAGTGAAATGCATGCTCAATCAGGTTGAGATCTGGTGACTGACTCGGCCATTGCAGAATATTCAACCTCTTTGTCTTAAAAACTCCTGGGTTGGTTTCACAGTATGTTTTGGGTCACTGTCCATCTGTACTGTGAAACAGCATCCAATTAACCTTGCTGCATTTGGTTGATTCTGAGCAGAAAGTATATCCCTGTACACTTCAGTATTCATACAGCTGCTCCTGTCTTCTGTCGCATCATCAATAAACACTAGTGACCCAGTGCCACTGCCTCCAACCCGCTTTACAGAGGATGTGGTGTGCTTAGGTGCTTTCTTCTTCTCTTCATTCTGATACAGGTTGATCTTAGTTTCATCTGTCTAAAGAATGCTGTTCCAGAACTGGGCTGGCTTCTTTAGATGTTTTTTTAGTCTAATCTGGCCTTTCTATGTGTTTAAGGGTTAATTCATGGTTTGCACCTGGTGGTGAACCCTCTGTATTTGCTCTCATGAAGTCTTCTCTTCATGGTAGACTTAGATACTAATAAACCTGTTTCCTGGAGAGTGTTCTTCACTTATGTGGATGTTGTGAAGGGGTTTTTCTTCACCATGGCAAGGATTCTGCCATCCACCACTGATGTCTTCCGAGGACGTCCAGGCCTCCTAACACCTCTGCTATCTCACTGATGGATTTCTTCTTTGTTTCAGACTAATGACACCCTGTTTCACTTCCATTGAGCGCTCTTTTGACCACACGTTATGGGTCAAAATAGATTAGATTATAAAAAAATAAATTCTAGATTAATCTTCTTAGATAACCTACCTATGCAAAGGTTTCTACATATCCCCTCCTTTCTCTTATGTATATATCTTATGTATGCTTTGTATAGTGCTTTATATATATTTCAATTATTACTAAATTCTAGCCTATTTTTACTTCAATATTGTCTATTTATTGTATGTTTGCACTCTACATATATAATACTGCCCTGCTGTAGAGTTATTATCTGAGCCTCACCCCAAGCATTTCAATGCATGTTATGTCCTGACATGATGTGCAAATGACAAATAAACTTGAAACTTAAAACTTCACAGGAACAGCTTCCAAATGCAAATGCCACACCTGGTATCAACTCCAGACCTTTTACCTGCTTAAATGATGATGGATTAACAAGGGAATAGCCCATGCAGCCCATGAAATAGCTGTTGAGATACTTGTCCAATTACTTTTGGTCCCTAGAAAAAGAGGCAACTTCATATTCAAGAGCTGTAATTCCTAAACCCTTCCTCCAACTAGGATGTGAATATCCTCAAGTTAAAGCTGAGAGTGTGCACTTGAAGCCCATATTATATAACTGTATTTTGAATATGTTTTGTTAAACACCTAAAATGCCAGTGTCACTGTCTAAATATTTCTGGGCCCAACTGTATATATTTATATTATGCCTTTACCTGAACAAATAATTGCACTCATTTCATTTTGACAGGATATTATAAATGAACGAGTGGTCTCTGGCTGCACAGTATTCGACAAATGACACAAAATATGACACAGAAAAGTGATTTTTTAATTCTCATTTCAAATACAATATAAATAGCAACATTACACAGTGACTCCTGCACTCAGCTGCTACCTTAGATTTCCAGATGAATCTGAAAATAAAACTAAAAAAGCAAAAACAAGCCCACACAAAGAACAGTTCAATAGAAAAAAAGGCACAATGATTTCTTTGTAACACTAGTAGAGCATTACACACAAGTTATTCATATGAAGAGACATTCTAGCATCCACTGTGCGAGACCCCTACAGAGCTTGTGCTGTAGTTTCTGCAGGGGGGGAAAGCAATAAGCCCCAAGGCCTACGCTGGAACCAGTCTAAGTGATCTAACTGGAGCATTCTTCACAATGACAATTCACTTAAAGGCAAAATGTGTAGTTTTACCGTCACAATGACCAAGGCTAATGCCGGTTAACCAGCACTGTGAATTAAACTCATCTATTTTTGTGTTTGGACACTGAACACCACAAATGAGCTTCACTTATAAACACACTTAGTTCCCGTTCTCTCGGTCCCATACAAACACACAGCAAAGTAGCTAAAACAAAATGAGCCTTTACAGTACCTTCAAACTCGACAGCACTGTCTGTGCAATATAAACATTAAAGAAACAAAACCGGGCTTTTCACAAGCCTTCGGAAACCACAGTACAGAACACATTCACCTCCTGACTTCATCCACGTCCACCCAAATCATTTAACAAGTCTGAATGCACGTCAGATCTCTGCAGCGTTTGAATGCTCGATATCACTGCAATCGTAAAGTTACAGACAAATACATACAGACATTGAGGAAACGTCCATGATCTGTCCAGATATAGGTAAAAAAGAAACGAATCTCGAAGCAATCCCATCACATATACATAAAAAAGGAACACTTAATATCCACCACAGTATTGAAGACACATTATTTAAATAAACAAATAGAATATTCTTCTATAAATAACATATACAAGGTTTGCTTTGGTTTGTAGAAAGGCAGATGGGAATGAATAACAATATATTAACAATGCATCCATATTTACATTAAATACATTTGTTCATTCACCATCTGCTTGAAAGGACTAGTGGTCACCTCATTCTACACTTACTGCCAGCTAGAAAAAAAAGAAAGATTCAGCTACATAAAAGAGGTTCACTGCAGCGAGACTCAGACTTCTTCCCCTGACTCTGCATAAAAAGTATTTAAAGTGACAGTAACTGGCTCCTCACTAGCTTTAATTCATTATTAGACACATTGTCTAGTAATGTTGGAGAATAAGAAGTGTACCTTCACCGGGCAGCCCAGCCTAAGACTAGCATTTCATGTTATTTTGCCTTGTTGTGTAATATTCTGTGGCGCAGTATTTCACCCCTCAGCCTTATGGGTTTGAAAGAATTCACAACCCAGCTACTAATTACAGACATGATATTGTTGCTGTCCAAGAAAAACATATCCAAATGGTAATTTCTCAGTTTGTACTTTATACTAAGTGCTTTTTGGAACCGTTGTGAGTTCATTCATCATCACTGTTCAACACCATGCAATGGACAGCTGCCATATTAAGAGTTATGTAGAAAACATCATTCATTTTTGGACAATGATGATGCTTTAGCTTCTGAGATTCCACAAGTTATCTATCTGTCCTCTTTCCCTCATGTATCTGCCCCAAAGTTCAAAGTATATGCCCACCTTCGATGTACCCTCATCTGAAGGAGGTCTCCAATTTCAGAACTGGGACTACTGTGGCAGTGCTGCAGGAGGTGAGCTTGCATATTGGCTAAGGTGCTGGTATTTCTTATTTTTGGCCGTAGCCCCCACTTTAGGACTATTCTCAATCCTAGTTTTGACCCCATGAACTGTTTACTCTGACATGCCAAGCTCAGCTCATGATCATTAGCTCATTAAGTTCTTCAATTACACACATAAAATGCTAACACTGCTAATAAAGAACTGAGGTCCTGCTGACTGGCTCCCTACTAGCTTGAATTCAGTATTGGCCACATACCCCTTTAATGATTTTCAATCTTAGTCTTGCTCCCCCAAGGTACTGCTCGAATATGCCTGGCTCCGCTCATGATGAATAGCTGCATTAATCTGAGGCAAAAAGCTTGGGTTTAAATGAAAAGCTAGACTAATAGATGTACAGCTGCCACTGAGTCCTTAGAACGTGTTCTACTGCTCACAGAACCACTTCAGTTGAACTTGTTGGGGAACATGTTTTACACTTAAAATGAATATTATTATCTGACGTAATACTTCAACATTTATAGCCACAATTTTGCAATCACTGGATTTTCAGAAACTCAAGATTCTATATATGAATATTTTAGGGCCAAGTTCAATATTTTGGTCTTGTAGCATTTAACTAATGTATTTGAGCTTATTACAAGGACACTGACGCTAATAATACAGGGAAACACTTACAGTATGTTTGCGTCCTTCATTGATCTGGCACAGCTTAATGGTACGATGCCCAGAGAATTTCAGTAGTTTAACCCAGTTTGGGAAGAAAGACCTTTCTCAATATAAATCCCTCCTATACAACACTCAGGCTACAGAACTGGAGTTCTAAACAGAAAAAAAACAAGTCTTGTCCCCAAGAAGCCAGTCAAAGGCAAAGCACAGTGAACATAACCAGGCCAAGGCGCTGTTTTGGTCCATACTCAAGTTGTGGTCCAGTTAGAAAGTGGTCAGAGTGGTCAGAGTCTCTCCATAGCCTGCTCTAATCTCACTCTCTGATACAGTGCAAAGTGCTTAGTGCTCCTTCAGCCTGGAAAACAGAGACACATACCAATCACTGAGTGTGTTTACATGTACAAAATATTCCAGATGACAAAGCTGATAATGTGTTGACATGCACATAAAAAACCCTCCAGATTAGCCAATAATAATTCATGAAAAGAAAGATGTCAGTGCAGAAATCGTGTCAAATCAACAGAATTTAAAATTTTGTAATGCATAATTTAGTTCTTGTTTATGTGTTAACACAGGTACAGTGATATTTATACTTTCTACACAATTTAATTGTTGAGATTATTGAATTGTTGAGTAATTAAAAAAAAGAAAGAACATTTACACTGATTAGGCCATTTGGATTTCTTTACAGTGGTGGTGATGGGAACCAGGAGTCACAACGTCAACAGCATAAATATAGTCATTTTTCCACAATCCAAAACCACCAGTGAACCTACATGTGCCTATGTGTGTGTTTTCATGTGTAGTGCTGATTTTAGACAGACGGTTTCAGACAGATATGAAAATAAACACAGATAAAGGAGGACTCACTCTACAGCGGCACCTGGGCGGCTCTTATTAGACCTCAGCTCCTTCAACACCAATCTCAGCAGCAACTATAAACAATCAAACCAAAAAACAAAGTAAACACTTAATACCAAACATGCATGCGTAGTTCAGAACAACACGATTGGAGGGTGATTTACGCAGGACTCACCAGTAGTGCCAAAAAGTCTGCTGCCATGAGCATGTAGAAGACCTGATCCCAGCTCTGTGCAGAAAGCAGTCCTGCCAGCAGGGGGCCTATTGCAGCACCTGCATTCCAGGAGGAAAATAAACAAAGTCCCATTTATGTCCATTACTCAGTTTAAGCAAGTGAATGCACTGCCCCATAAAAAAACATACAAATAAAAAAAGAAAGAAAAATAATGCTCCTTACAAAACTGTTACCTGCCATTGCATCCATCTAGATTAACAATAAACTAGGTTCTATATAAAGTGGATTATAGTATAGTTTATAAACAGATCATTCAACTTAATTAGTTCAAACTGCGGTCCCACAGAATAAAAACATACAGCCATACACACTGAGCTTTTTATATAGATTATATTACAAAGTACTTTATAAATGATTGCTTTGTACATATTTTTGTTAATTACTTTCTCAATATATATATATATATATATATATATATATATATATATATATATATATATATATATATATATATATATATATACATACACACACACACACACACACACACAAAATACATTAAATTAGACGGTACTAAACAAAAATATATAAAAAACAATAATTTATAAGGTACTTTCCATTAGAAAGTGTCCATCCCAAACCGTAACTCTAATCAACTTGGGAAAATAAAAAAGCATTTTTTGATTTCTTGAAAAAGTGTGGAAGAAAGGTCTCAATTTATCCACATTTAATTAGAAATAATAGTCATTTATTCAATTAAAATTAAATTCCACTGTTTTAAAGTAAATGTGTCTTAAAATCTGAAAATCTATGCGTAACATTAAAAACACTTTTCTTTGCAATTAAGCAAACGTTTAGTGTTTTAATCAAATATTATAATTTTATGTGTTTGCAAGTGTTCGAGCAGTGGTTGCAGAAACAGTGAAAAGTTCAATCATTTGTTTTAATAAAATATATGAACATAATCAATCTCTTAAAGGCATTTTAGTCTGAAGTCCAACTCAGGTACGAGCCCAGATATGATAATATGATATATTAATTATGTGACTCGGTAAGTGTGACTAGCATAGTCAATCGTGATTAGGAACCACATGTGAACGTTCAGGCTGCTGAAGAAAACAGACTCTGGGAAATTTCCCCTTTATGCTCTGTTTCTCAGAAACGTAAGAGGCAGCGAGCACCAGGGCGAATGTTTAAACATTTTCAAAGAAAAGGCCTATAAAACACCTCCCGTAATCCTTCTAAGGAGCAAGTTCTCATGGGTCTTGAAAGAGTACAGTTTAGGTCCTTATTCCCAGGCACAACATAGAAAACACATGATTCTCCTTAACTTACAACTTTTCTTTAAAGATTCAGCTGGGAGTTCAGACCATACTGTGCTGTGTTTCAGCTATTATGCAGGTGAAAGGGTTATAACTCATACACCTGAAAAAAATCTAATTATTAATACTGTTGGGGACATCACGACCACTAACATGAAGCTAGTGAGCTTACACTTTGTCTCACTCCACAAATCCAGTTTGGCATTAATAATTTAGGGCAATCAGAGTGTTCTGATGAGTTACAGAGATGGTTCAGTGGACAGACAACTAAAAGCACCAACAGCTCTAGAGGTTCATTTCTAATTTTGGACTATGAGCAAATGGGTTGCTAATGGTGGAACGGCTAAATCTGTGGGGCAGTTTAAGGTGAACGTTTAAAAATAATCAGGATGGTTTAGTTAAAAAAAACAATGTTGTACATTCAGCCAACAAATAAATCTCTCTATTTTTAGATAAACTCTAGCATCGGAAATGGCTGTAGAACTCTTGGATTGCTACAGACTGCTATCAATATTAAACAACAGTGTTAGAGACGCAGTGTTAAACACAGATTTAAACAGAATGATACACCAATCAGCCATAACATTAAAACCACCTCCTTGTATCTACACACACACATTCTTTTTTATCAGCTCCACTTACCATATAGGAACACTTACAGACTGTAGTCTCTCTGATTATTGAAGAACAGAGTGAAAGGGGGATAAAAAGTACACAGAGAAACAGATGGACTACAGTCTACAAAGAACTACAAAAGCACCTGTATTGTAAAAGGAGCTGATAAAAAAAGAAAATGTGTGTAGATGCAGGGAGGTGGTTTAATGTTATGACTGATTGGTGTACAACAAATAACAGAAGTCAGATCCACTTACCTACAGAACCAGTTCCATCTATAATAGCTGTAACTGTAGACAGAGCTCTAGCATTGCCTTTCAGACTCTTGTGGGTTCCCTACAAGTTACAAGTCAATGGTTAACAATGGAAATCAAAGAAAAAGGGAAGAGATTTTTAAGAGTGCACTTATAATTGCACACAAAAACACACTCTGGTTTTCCAGACAGGGATTAAGGCTCATCCTGGACTACAGTTTTCCTTTACACTGAGAATCTGTATTGAGAATGCCGTCACTGATACTTATAGGAATACTCCAGCACTTTCCATCCTAATCTCCTAATCATTTATAATTTATGACCATGAGCATTAACTAAAATGCAGAAGAAGAAAAGGTGGAAGACCCATTGGCTTCTGTTATGAATCAACAGGTTTTCAGGCGTCTAGATGTAGTAAAGGAAATAAAGATGAGGTCAAAAAATGTGGAGTATTCCTTTAACATCTATTTACTCAAGCAGATACATATGCTCACACACTCACCAGATCAGCAGACACAGCTGTTGTGATGAGGGCATAGGGTCCGTTTACTAACCCTCCGCACACCAGCAGCATGCCTGTGGAAAAACAACAAGTGTTTTACTTTAGAGAGGTTTAATAACAAGAGTCCAAACCACATTATTACTTCATATAAAGATCAGCCAACCGCATGTATAATCGACCTACACAAGCTTTTTTAACATCAGTGTTGAAAAATGAACATGTTTTTGATTTTATTTCCACTTTATTTATAGCTGGACAAATTAAACCTACAGGTACACGGAATCTGGCTTAAAAACACATCCAGCTTATAACAATACGCAGCCATGAGCACTATATGCAGACGCAGTCTCATCGTTAAGAGGAGTGAAATCTTACCAATAGTGGGTCCCAAGCCGAACTGGCTCATCATGGAAAATCCATAAAGCTGGAAAACAGTGACAAAAGATAGAGTCAGATACAGGAAAAATCAAAAACATAAATAAGAGCAAATATTTATCATTATTATAGAGTAATCTATTATTATATATATATATATATATATATATATATATATATATATATATATATATATATATATATATATATATATATATATATATATATATATTAGTTAATCTATTTAATTGGCTGCCAAAGAAATTCGCTCTTTCTGCAAACTCTCTCATTTTTATTTGTTTATGCACAAATAAAAAATATATAAATGTTTAAACATCAAATATGTCACATGAGACATAACATTTTCCTATTTTTTTTTCTTTCTTTCATTTGTTTATTTAGTTGTTTGTTTGTTTATTTATAGTATTATTATTGTTTATTTATTTTATCTTCTTCTTCTTATTTTTTTTTCTTTTACTTTTTTATTTCTTCTTTCTTTTTTTCTCTCACTCCTCTTTTTCCTTTCCTTTATTGCCAGTCAGACATGGCTGAATAAATAAATTAATTAAATAAAAATATAAATATTAACAAGAATAGGCTATAGAAACCTATAGGATTCGGATTACCATTTCGATAGCGAAAATTGCCAGACATGACAGGTAAAAAAAAATAATAATAATAAAAAATTAAAAGGAGGAGGAGGTCTCAAAAAAGACATCTACCAGATTTGGGTTGGTAAGCAACAACTAAGTGCCAGAGGTGTAGTTTTCAACTAAACTGCATTTGGACAGTTGGATAGAACACGATAAAGAACTCGATAATGTTACAGCTCTAGTCACTTCGCAGCATTAAAAAAAAAAAGCTTTTATTAGTTTCTTGTAATTACTGATAGAATAAAGAGCAGACAACAAATCATCTACAATTTATCATTTATGTTTTTTGTTTACTTTTTCTTTGGCTAATTTTTCTATTGTTTTGTACATGCCAGTTGCTGTTTACAACCAGCCTTCAAAATAAATGAACCAATAAAAACCTCCAAAATGACTTAGGAAAAATAAATTGTTGTCCATCATATGTATAGAAATAATGCACATATTTGAATACAGTGAATAAAGTAATGCTGCATAGTAGTGCAGCTATGTATAATTGTAGTTGTATCAGTTTCCTCTAGAGGGCATTAAAGGGACATACTGTGGGTGCAGCCAAGAGCAGCATTACAGCACACGTACTGGCTCTTTTTCCGAGCTTATCCGACACCACACCTGCCAGGATACCACCTACGCACAAACAAAAACACAAATCTAAACATACAAATACATAATAAAGTTTATTTATATATCTTATGTTTGTTTAACCACAAGGTCATGCTGTTACATTATGATTAAAAATTAATTAATATATAATTAATATATATTGTCTAGCTATATAAAATATACCTTATATACCAATATATCTACTAATTATTATTAATTGACAACATGTCTTAATAATAAAAAGTGTATTCATGAAAATCAAAGTAAACAGGATTAGGGCTCACTTTCTTTTCAATTCACTTTTCTGTTCAGTGTTCTGGCTAAGATTAATTCACAAAGAGAACTAAATGAATCTTATTAAGATCAGCTTATTAAGAGCAACTGTGCTGTTAAACTTGATTTGGTTGATCTAAGGTAATGTGTCACATTTCCAGAATTGAAAAGGAACAATCCCCACACCGAAAGCAGGCCAAGAAAGTCCTCGTACCAACAATTCCACCGACGTCAAACAGGGTGGAGAGATCTCCTGCTTTCTTTGCGTCAAGGTGCGCTGTGACACAAGAGAACATCATAACGCATGTGTGCATTCAGGGCCAGCTGTTCTATAACAAGTTATTCGAGTTTGGGCAGTTTTAACCAATACTGAAATGCAAACATTCCACATTCTTGCTTTATAAGCATTATAAGTGTGTGTGTGTGTGTGTGTGTGTGTGCTTCTCACTTACCTGCTTTAGTGATGTAGAGAGGCAGCCAGAACAGGAAGGTGTAGCTGACCAACTTAGCAAAGAGAAGACACAAAGAAAATTCCACCACACCCTGAGAGAAGGAGAGAGAGTAAGTGTGAAGGTGTGAGAGATAGAGGGAGAGAAAGAGAGCGAGAAAGAAAGACAAGGGGGGAGAGAGAGAGATAGAGAGTGTAAGTCAGTGCCATATAGCACCTATAGACTGTACATGTACATAGGGACATTTGGTAAATACATTTTTTGTGAAGACAGACTTCCTTATGCATAAAAATGAATTCTGCATGCCAACAACATAGTTTAAAAACTTAAATATTAGAAGGATAAAAGAATACAAATATTTATCCAGGTGATTATACTGTAGTGTTACTGCAGACCCACCAGATTCCCAATTTCAGATACTCTGGAATGCTTAATCAGAGGCATAAATAAAAATGTTTCCCATATAATACACTAGAGTCCAATGCTGATAATCAATGGAGTACTGAAGGAAAATATCCTTTGATTAAATTTGTGTAAATAATGTAAACAAACATGCTGTGTCTTTGGTTGTTGGCTTGATTGAGTTTATATTTTACATGCTTACACTTAATATAACTAAAAATCACAGTTTTATGTCTGTACTTTTGGTCTATATTATAGATGACTGGAAGCAGGGGTGGGCAACATGTCCATATTTTATTGTATTGTGATAAATTATGTCACAATATGCCACAACATACTTTTCTGGGCATACTGTGGATATGAAAAGGAGAAAGATATTGAGAGCATAAAGCATAAAGTGAAGTTATTTAACTGGATGTATTGCAGTACAGCATGTGAATAAACACAGAATAAAAATCACTGCAGTCACAGACACGCATTATTTTAACTTCTATTCTATTGGTTTGGCTATATATTTAGCTGTCAAAGTAATTAAAATAAGGAGACTTTTATTTTAATGAGCAAAATGTATGTATGTGTGAGTCTTTTTTGTTGGGAACAGAGAAAAATAAAGTGGTTGCACTATAGCTTGTGAAGTTAATCTTTTTTGAGTAACAGACTCAAATATATAATAAGTATAAATCAGTATATTAAATTTGGCACCACTGCTGCACTCAGTCTGTTCCTACTTATCATATCATAGAAAAACTGAATACTGATATTTAGATATAAAAAATGTCTTTTGCTGTATTGCCCACACATCAACTGGACAGATGCATTTACAGATGATCATTATTTGTTTTTAGGAGAACAGGTTTATATGGATGAACAGATGTAGAAAGAAACCTCACCGGTATACAGAGAGCGCCTCTGAAGCTTATGGCTGATGGCTCTGTCTCACTCTTCACTACGACTACCTGCTGCACGGGTACACACACAGTATTTTCCTGCCCCAGCAGCAGCTCCGTATCACAGCTCTGAAACACGGAGACACACATAGAAACACACAGGGTTAAACTATTAATGAAAGTCTGAAACGTAAATGATACAATATATTAAATGTTTTATAATGTACAACACAATATCATTAACTACCAATATTATTGTAATTCTACTGAGAGTAGGTTTGGATTAATACTCTTTGCACTACTGCTATTACTACTACTACGGACTATTTGTATAATATTGCATTACACTGTATTGCTATTCCCTGACCGGTGCTCAGTGTGTCATACACTGACCAATTCTGCACTATGCCTTTTATTAAACTGATCTGGGGTATTGATAAAACTAAAAAGAAATTAACTGAAGTAAACAGGTAGCGCTGTATGAAACTCACCTGGCTTTTGGCTCCCTGCTTGTACTGCAGATAGAGGTCCTTATGGCCATTAACGCCTGTCCAGCTTTTGTGCAGCTTCTGCCAGAAACACAACAGAAAGTTCTAAATACATCTATGTGGGTATCTATGTGGCTACATTTTCATTTACTTTTCTTTTAAGTGCTTTCTGTGCCCTTTTCCATGGGCTGCACTGTGACAGTTGCCATGGATACCACAGCAGAATTTAAAAACAACAGCAATGTTCATGTCACCTAACCATCATTAACCTTAACCTCAGCCCTAAAATCATACACCCACAAACACATGTGTGGGAGTGTATGGGGGAACGTACCTGGTTATTAATGGCACCGTTCTGGGTGCCGGCACACCTCAGATCATTAGGGTCTACAGGGACAAAAGAAGAGAGAAAATAAAAAATTAAGAGCTAAACACGTGTACAAACCAGAAACCAAACACAATGCAGGACCACATGGCTTTTGGAAAGTAAGACAACAGAACACATGAAGAAACATTTGACCAGTTCACCACATGATGAAGCAACTATTAGGTGTCATTGTAATTCTTTTCTATTATAAATTATGTTGGTCTTTGAATAAAAGCACATTTTCTTTGTCTAAAACAAATCTCCTAATCAAATTTTGCTCTGTGCCCAAAGCAAATGTGTTTGCTATATTTCTTTTTAATCTGAGTTGATTATATTGTCTTAAGTGTTGCTTCTAGCTGTATGTAAGCCTACAAGACCACCATTTAAGGCTAATATCAAATAATAATACATAAAAAAACTCACGTTCAATGAGGAAGAGAAAGCAGATGATGCCCATGACAGCAATGATGATGCCAGGGACAATGAAGGACAGGCCCCAATTTGAGGACACGTAATACCCAGCGATCAGAGAGCCGAGGATGTTCCCCACTGATGTGTGTGAGTTCCAGATCCCCATGATCAACCCCCGCCTGATTAAACATCAAAAAATAAAAATACAGATTAAAATAAAACCAGGACACAAAATACAAAAACTGTAAGAAGTTGTTTTCTATACAGAAAAAATATTAAATTTATTTTATTTGATAACAGTCACAGTGTATCATCTATTGAAACAAACTTAAAGACTTATTGCAATTAAATTTTAATAGTATTTGTATATCTACAACAGAAATCAAGTAGTTCTGCACAATTTTCATATTCTGTTTGGGCCTAAACTGTAAAAAGGGAAACACAACATAAGGATGGCTAACTAGCTAAGCAGGAGCAACTGTAAGAGTCTAAACATTACAACATCATCATATAAATATTAGCTTTATTATTGCTCTGACTCATGGTTTACTAACTTGACTAACGCTGTAAGTTATTCCATAACTCCATACCTGCCCTTCCCAAACCAGTTCCCAATACACGTCACTACACTGGGCCAGCCGGTGGTCTGCACTAGACCGTTGGCAATCTGTAATGTGACAGAAACAAAGAGGGGGAGAGATGGAGAGAGACCAACAGAATAGAGGAAACAAGAAAAGAAAAATGTAACCGTGCTGCATATTTGTTGGGAAACACAAGCAGAGAACCTTATAATCCATTTAATTACAGCAGCCTCTCCCTCAGAAAACCACAGGATCAAGAACGCTCTACTGTCCTGTCCCGCTCAGACCTAAATATAGAGTGCCACTTGCAGTTCCCTAAACTTTTAAAAACATTTTCAAATAGTTATTATTTGCAAATAATATATCGCCACTGTCTAAAGAAAACCAAGTCTCTCAAAAATGATAACTTTACAGCAGAGGACAAAAGCAGTGTTTACTTTCATTGTAAGTTAATGGAAAATGGAGCATTTTTATTGGTTGAATCATCATAAAATTTTAACACAATGTAAAGAACAACGGTAATCAAATCATGTAGAAAAGTAAAAAAATATAATTTTGATACTTGGTTTTCTTCAATTGTCAATGATATTAGAGTGCGAATAACTTCGTTTTTTAAAGATAAAATAAAGAGATTTTTAAAGATCTGCAGAACATTTCTGTCATTTTTGGTCTGTCCCGGTGGTCTTCATATAACTTTAAAAAGAAAGCTATGTTTCATTGGGGCGTTGTGCATTCATTCCATACATGCTTCTTGTTCCGTGTTCATCAGAGACTTGAACTTTGATGGACTTTGGAGTGACCACTCCTGAGTGATAATGTTGTTGCCGTTTGTCAACTTCACCGTGAATTAGTTTCAATTCTTCAGAAAATTACAAAATGCTTTGTAACATCTTCCCTCATGATACGGCTGAACAACCACTGCTCTGAGATCCTTAGAAATGTCCCTTGACCGAGATTTGATAGTAAGACTTAACTTTGATAGTATGCTGGAAGGTCAATCACACTCTAATTGTCATCCTATTGATTAAACGACTCTAGTGATCCCAATACCAACAAAGGCATTTAATGTTAAAACAATAAAACATTACATACTTGTCTGTATATATATATATATATATATATATATATATATATATATATATATATATATATATATATATATATATATATATATATATATATACATATACACACACACACACAATTTCCACACACACACGATTTTAGATCATGGTAAAGGATTAATAGAACCTGCATTTATTGAAAGCTCACCTGAACAAAGATGTAGAAGCTGAGGCTGTGAATGTTGCAGATGTATCCCAGGCCAAACATGCAGGTGAAGAGACCACTGGTCAGCATGCCCATGGTCAGGAAGAGCCGGATTGGCAGACGCTCTCCAATAATTCCACTAGGAAAGAACATCATGAGGAGCAACATTTAACCATGGCTGGCATGAGTGAGTGTGGGTGTATTCTTGAAGGGCACCAGTGAAAGAACCAGAGATAAACAAAAGCTTAAGCGTGAGCGTTTCTGCAGCATTCAAATAACAAGTGTGTGTGCATGTTTTTTTTTCCAGCAAGACTCAAAGTAAAAATGGCAAAAACAGAATCACCTCTAGCTCACGCAGTGAAATTCACTCATTAAAGTCAACAGAAGAGCTGGGTGTGCACAAACTGGGTATTTAAAAGAATCAAAGTCAGAGCATTCTTATTCAGCCTCAGGAATTATGAGGTCCTTTTGGAATGTATAAACATAAAATAAAGAATATGAATATGAAAAAGCACAGTCACAAGCCTTAGGTGATAACATCCTTGTTTATAACACAGATCCAACAGCACAGAGCACAAAGCTACAGCAATGATTCATCTCTTACCTCAAGTACATGCCTACGGCGTAAACGAAAAGAAAAGAGAGGTCCATTGCTCCCAACAGCTGCTTATAGTTGTCTTTATCTGCACACAGACAAGACAATATGAATAATGTGACAATATAAATATGAATAATCCAAATCACAAATGTCAGTAAATACATCAATGAGCTATAACAAGAAAACAACAGTTCTCTTGTCTCCAGAGCAGAGACAGCACATCATCAAAACTCATCAGTGATCAGGAGAGACCACAGGAAGTTTTCTTTAACCAACTAAAAGGCCAGGAACAGTCCGAGCAGCCCTCTCACTTCTATAACTTAATAGGAAAATGTGTTGATTTGTGAAAATATACTTATAATTCAATCCACAAAATGCAAATAAAGTAATTCTGAGTGGTTTGATGTCAAATGGGTCGAAACTTTAATCAATCGAGAGAAACTTCAATCATTCTCCCCTCAGTGGTGCTGACAGGGAGAGGACAAGTCAATTGTCAATGACCTTTCAAACTACACTGATTAGCTTTTTAAAACGTATAAGACTAAACAGCGTCCGAGCTATATTTGTGAAGTAGACTCCCGGTATCACCACAACTGTAAAAAATTTGACTTATATGTTATTCTCAAATTAGTCATTTCACATAAAATCACTCTGAATGACTTGGTTTACATTCAAGTCATGTAGAACATTTGGTCTGTGGCAGCAAAACTGCTAATTACGTAACAAGAGCTAAGCTAGTTTTAATGTTTTCTATGTTACAGAGTTGAAAGCCTGTGAATTAAGGGCATAGTACTATTAACAATATGAATTCTCTCTGAGAGAGATTGAGAAAGAGATGAAAAGGAATATTTTAGAAACCAGAATGAAAAGAGAACAGTATTGAATTCAATCAGAGTAGTAGAAAGAAACAAGATAGCTTGTGTGTAAGAGATAGAGAGAGATATCGAGACAGAAAGAAAAACAATTACCAAATGGCTTCCAGCTGCAATCTACTTCCACTTGGATTACGTGCTGCTGACCACTTTTGCTGCTTGCGGTTGTTAACTCCTTGAGCTGTGTACAGTTCTTATGTAGTTCACTCTAAACAAATTTTAAAAAAGCACAAAAACAAGCGTTTGACAACCAGTTGCTAATGTCTCTGGGAGGTCGTCCTCAGCACACAGCTGGACTAATGGCTTAGTAAACTAACTGGTTAAATTTAAATTTAAAAGTTGACTGAAAAATCAAATTAAACCATTTTTTCACCCCGATCGCAATCACAGCTTTTTGGACATGGAGTCTAAAATTTGCACCGGAGCTACACGGCTAGTATAATCAAAGTATATGTCACCTATATTTTGAGCAACCCAGACTTATTTTATGTCTCCCAAAAATGCTAATGCTGTCCAAAGTGAATGAGCAATAATCACACCATTACAGAAAATTCAGTATAAAATCATGAATATTTGTTTATTTGTTTATGGCTCAAGCATTTTATTTCAATTGAGCACACATTTAACCTAAATAAATATAACTGAATAGTATTAGAATTTCTACAGCTTAATCAACACATCTGACATTTAATTCAATCTATATATTTTATCTTAACTCTTAATTTTTTTAACTCTTCCAACTTCTTTAAGATGGAAGGGAAGATTCACACAGAGAAAAGAATAATAATAATAATAATAATAATAATAATAATAATAATAATAATAATAATAATAATAATAATAATAATAGACTATATCTTATGTTGAATGTTTGAATATACATTATTCAAATGACTGGCTGGTCATCTATGTTAGGGTGTCTATGAGCATATGACCTTGTGTTACTGAATGGAACTCTTCATCTGTCAGATATCATCGCTGTCCAATGAAAAGCATGCATCTCCAAAATGGTAACTTTACAGGAGAGGCCAAAAATCTACTTTACTTTTAATGTAACTCAATGGAACCAGATTTTTTCCAAGTGATTTTGGAGCATTTTAATAATTAAAGTCCAATAATCAAACTTCGTATATATGTAAATGACAGTTGCTTTGTTTGAAAGATGCAGAAAAATAAAACTGACACATGTTTTTCTTTGGACAGCAACGATATGTGCTGTTCTGCCCATCTGTCAAATTAGCATGCACAATTTAATATCTACACCGATGCTATTCACTGTAAGCACAGTGTCAAATGCTTAAAAAAAGCCCTGAATTGTTAATCATATAGTTCTGAAAAAGAATTAGAAACATAATGCAACAATATTGTAAACACATGGAATAATTAACACAACTGATTAGATGCTGGTGGATTAGTCTTTCTAAACCACCAGCATCTAAAGCAGTGCTGTTAGCCACTGTGATCCTTAACAGCAGCAAATTTCATAAACCAAATTACAATATATAGTGTATAAGGAGGTGTAAATAAGCTTGTTCTGCTAAGAAACATGCACTAATACAAGGATACAAGCACTAATAGCCAACACCATTCCACTGCTGGGTGGATGAGGGTGTGTGCTCTCTGGCTGGGATCATACTTTGTGCATTTATTAAGGACACTACCAGCTTTGAGACACAATCACACATGCCTTCGCTAGGGAGCTTTAGACAGTTTCATTTCTTTATGTACTGAAAAATTCACAACATAATTTTAAAAGCATACTGTGATGTAATTTATCATGATAACAATAAAATCTCAGCACACTGCCCAGCCCTAATTTGAGCCATAAATGTAGCATGTGCCCTTTTGTGTGCTGTTTGGATATAGTTTTTGTGTTTTTTGTTTCAATTTTTTATTTTATAAAAAAAATATTTTTGGGGTCTACCAGAATAAAAATAACTCATTATTATTTTTATTATATTTAACGTCTGTCTGAAACATGCTCTCACTAAGCTCCTTTATTTTTAAGACCCACTCCAATGAGCCCAGTGGGTTCTGATTGATCAGCTTGCCCCCTCTGTTCTGACTGGTAAGCTCACCCACTGTATTCTGATTTGTCAACCACCAGAGGGGCATCCTTTTACAAGTTCGACCCCCACACCACTTTGGCTGTTGCTATAATGGTGTTGGCCAGAGTTTGATTCTGAATGTCGGTTAAAAAAAGTTGGTAGATCTGATCCATCTTTGTGAGCTAGACTGAAGCCGGACGTTTCAAAATGGTATGTGTTTGTGTTTTGTGAGGGCGGGCCAAGCTTGCCTGTAGGTGGGCAATAAGGATTATGTTACTATATGACGTCCAATCAGGCAACATGAGAAAAGTTTTTGTGTTTTTGTGGGAGAGAGTTTCTCCCTCTGGCCTGTACTTTGTGCTTTATACCTTTACAGATCATTTAAACAAAAAGCTACAGAACACACTAAAGAAAAAAGGCAACCTTGGAAAAGCACACCAGGATTATATTACAGAAAACCAAGCTTTCATTTAATGTCTTGAAATAAAATAGTCTGATGTAGCATATAAACACTGGTTAGTTTAAAAGACAGATCACTCCTCAGTCCAAACAGTCCATAAATAGAAACTAAGCAGCACAATGGCCTGTTTTCAACTTCTTGTTTCTGTGAGGTATACATTACATACACACACAGCCTACTGTGGTTTAAACCCACCCATTCACACTGAAGTTATAAGGAGTGTTTCAAGTCAGACTACTTTTTGAATGAGGCACAACAGAAGTCAGCCAACCACAACAAAGAACGTTTTAATATAACTAAAGTAGCCTGCTTAATTTCAAGGGATAAAGATAGGTTAAAAAACTGGTCTTGTAAAACAAACTATGGCTGTTTTTTAGTACATAAAACCAAACTAGTATTATAAGAGGACCTCAAGGTGTTGAACGTTAAATATGGGCCATTTAGTTGAAGCAGCACTTGCTATGTTTAGGTGATCTATCATACGAATAGCAGGCTGTATGGAGCATTAGTATTCACATGTAGTTACCTTGACAATGCTGATGGGCTTCCTGGACAGGTGGAAGCTGGTGTAGAGCAGGAATGTAAGTACAAAGGTGAAGGCTCGGTACCTACACAAACACACGCAAACAAAAGACAAAGCATGAGGGAGAAGTAAGAACAGGAAGAAATTCTTTATTTACATATTAGCAAACCTCAGACACAAGTCTCTCTGAAGCAACACTGAGAGCCCTCTATAAGAAAACAATAGCTGTAACAGTAGCAGGGGTCCCACATATTGCAGTTTGTACTATGGCCAGTTACCTATGATCGGGAAACTCCAAATCACCACCAGTAAAAGAGAAATGATTTAAGGATATGAGAAGACCACAGACAAAAACTGACTGGCTCTTAACTACACTAGAACAACAAACAATTTGACTTACAAACTGAACATATGCAAACTGTTAAACTCTCCATTTTTTCAAATTTTTACTTTTCTACATGATTTAAGCATATCAGCTGTTATTTACATTATATAAACAAAATACAAGACCAACAGAAAGGCTCCAACAATGCTTGGAATAAGATCTCTTTACATTAACTTAGATTGAAGCAAATAAAGTTGTTGCCTTCTCTTTTAAAAGCTACTACTTCTGAGATATTCGTTTTTCTTTGGAGAGTAGCAACATGCTCTACTCTATTTTACAGCGTACCAATAGTTCACACGATTCCATTTGTTTTTGCCGTAGGCTTTCGGCATCTCAAAAAGGACATCTGTAATGAACAGATTGCATGGCTTCAGTCATCACCTTCCTGATTTGCATTTTAGGCCTGTCGTCTGTGCATCAGCAGCTCTGGCAACAACATACTGTAGTAACATTAGCAACAGCATAAGGAATATCTGTGGTATTTAACTTAGCCATGCAAACACAAGCTGTCCCTCACACCCACTCTCCAATCGGCCCTGACTGTGCAATTAGCAAACAAACCAGCACTTGCTAAAGATTCACTCCTGACTGTGAACAGACTAACCTAACCTCAGGCCTCCACACTGGCCACCTTCCACTAAACACTACTGAACGCCAGGTCTGGACAAAGAACTGCAGAAAGACACACAGAGAAAGCTTGCTGTGTTTATTTTAACTCAATTTAGGTACACTTCAACTCTATTTAAGGCTATTATGTCCAATGTAAAGAGGACAGAAAGGTACGGTTTAGGTACATATTAAAGATGGAAGGATTGATCGACTATGTATCGGTATTTAGGTACACTTCAACTCTATTTAAGGCTATTATGTCCAATGTAAAGAGGACAGAAAGGTACGGTTTAGGTACATATTAAAGATGGAAGGATTGATCGACTATGTATCGGTATTTAGGTACACTTCAACTCTATTTAAGGCTATTATGTCCAATGTAAAGAGGACAGAAAGGTACGGTTTAGGTACATATTAAAGAAGGATTGATTGGCTATGTATTGGTATTGGCCAATTTTTAATCAAAATATGTGATTGGCCGATATTTCTCCAATTTAGCCGATCCCGAGAGCCTATCGCTGTCGTTAAACAAATGAGCCTAATTTCTGTATTTCCAGCTTGTGTTTTATCCAGGTAGAGGTGAACCCCCTCCCTGCAATTCCTCTCTGAACCGCTAGGTGGAAATACATACTCGTTAATTTTCAACAGGCTGACTGAAGCAGCAACGTCACAGAATAAAAAAGTGCTGAAAGTAAACATGTCCGTCTGGCAGTGTTTACCGTACGTGACAGACGCATCCAGGACGTTTTTAAATTAGTAAAATCAGCGTCTCTTTGAGGAACCAAGACAAAGACTTTTAACACACTAATCTGACACAGCACTGCACACAGCTGAATACAGTGAGTATCAGTAAACAGCAGAGCTAGCACACACAGCTAACACAAAACTAATAACCCAGAACACATACAGACCAGATCTGACCGGTACGAACAGAACAGCAGCAACAATTCAAGATCTACATTTAATGATTACAGATTGTAGTTTAAAATAACAGAGTCTGTGTTTAATGACTGCAATTTTTACTGCATTTATTTAATTAGCTTTTTTTGTTTTAAATTGAATAATTGCAGTATTGAGGATATTTGTTTGATTTACTTTGTTTATTTACTGATAATTTTGTTAAAATTTTATGCTGTTTCATATGAGCTCGTTAAAAATGGTAATAAACCAGTTTCAACCATGTGTCATGGCTTGTTTGGCCCTCGATCGGTGCTGAAAGGTGATCAGCGATCGGAATCGGCCTCAAAACCGCTGATCGGTCCATCTCTAGTACATTTGTATCCTTCAAGGTACATGAAATGAAAAAGTAAATATAAATGTACCCTCAACAGCACAATGTGGTCCTTACTGTGTCCTTTAAATAAGTTATAAAGGTACACAACATTCCTGAAACAGGACATATTTGTGCATCTTCATAACATACCTATTTTAAAACAGTAAATGAAATGGCGATTTTTTTAACACAAGATGAAGGAAACGGATAAATGTATGCGATTTATGCTCAACCTAGGAAAAACCTGGAATGGTTAATGTTTTTCTACAGCTGCATACAAACCACAAATCACTACGTTATACGTACTAATATATGGGCTTCTGTCAGCGTGCTATTTTGACATACTACTCAGTAGAATGTGTTTTTCCAGACAGTTTATTATATATACACTAACTACGCTTTACCAGAAATATTATACCCCATAGCACATTTTTATTGCGTCCTAGCAGCATTGTGTCCTAAACTCAGACATTTCATACAATACCAATGCAGTAAAATGCAGACATTTAAGTGCAGCAGCACAGCATCACATAAATCCTCTGCTCTTCTGGAGTACAATAGGCTGAAATCCTAACTGAAACTTGTCCAGACTGCTATTCATGGACAGAAAGCCTGTAAGTTGCTTGAAGGCAATTTCCTCAATTATGTTTTTTTCTTGGTATCAGTCATATAATTACACCTTTTTTTATGTGCCAGTGTTGGTGCCAATACTGAAACTCTACTAATATGTAGGTGCTACCCTGTTTAAACAAAAACAAACCAAACCAAACCCTTTAAAAGTTTAACACAATCACAGTATGTGGAGATGATATAAGAATTTGTTATTTCGTATGTCCTACATTACAGTCCACCTTGCATACTCAACATTTTGTCTCTCCCTCTCTTTCTCTGTGTTCCTAAGGCGTGTTTCAGCATCCAGAATAGAAATTGAGCAACATCGGTGACGCTGGTCATACTGTACCATGACGTAAAACTGATCTTTACGGAAAGGGAAAGAGAGCAGTAGCACAGTCTATATCTTCTAGCATACACAGACTAGTCTAAAGTTCAAGTGGTGGCCTTAGATATCTTCAAAAGGCTTTGCTGTATTTAGTTACCACACAAAAGACTCACACTCAATCTGAGAGTTTGAGAGATGACAGACCACTAGGTCACGTGCTGGGAGATTCACTATCATTTAAACATTTGAAATCAATGACGATCAAATCTTTAGGCAGATAACTTGACAACAAGGAATGCAAATATTATGTATATTGTTTATAATTTAATAACTTCTGTGTGAATTTGTAAATATTGTGTAAAATGTTTTGTGAAAGCACAAGATTTCTAAAAAAGTTAACAGCAAATTTCCTTTCTGCAACTGTGCCTTCTGATGGGTTAAAATTTAATGTATGATGTAACTTTTACTTTCCCATCAAGACAAGTTATATCAGGTTCTAGAGAAACTTACGAGAATTGTTCTCAGTGGTGGTGATAGGAACCCGACATCCAAGTATTTAACACCTTTAAAATAACCCCCTCATAAAAAGTTACAACATGATACGGTTATGTTTAAGCTACTTGACGACTTTGATGTAGTTTTATGGTGGTTTTAAAGATAAGCTTTTAGCCTAAAATATTATTTTAAAACACATGCACAGAGGTATGTATAGGGTGCTGCAAGGCAAAATAGTGCTCAAACTAAACTTAATTATTTTACTATTTTACTAATAAATTATATATTAAAACTCAGACATGATTTGCTTTACTTGGATGTGAACAGATTGTAAATAAAAGGTTGTCCAGTGGTCATCTGCCCACAGATTAAAATATTAACAACCATAAGTTTACCCTGGCTGTAAGGACAGATCACAATAAGTTAGTGATTTATGCTATGCTAACAAATTTTAGTTCAGTAGAAACTCAGCTTAATATTACTTCCCTGATAAGCTTATTTGGGATATCAACATATCTCTTTTAATGCTGGAAACATCTCTAATAAGAGTATTACGAAGAAAGTTCATGTGGGCATGTTTAAGTCTGTTCAGAGATGGATTTTGATTTTAAAGGGCCATGAATATGGACTGGGTGGTGGAGTTTACTTAAGAAAGTAAGGGTTAGGCTACGTAATTCTAGCTAAGTGAGGCTGTGTTTACCCATGCCCTGGAATAAAAAGCTTTGAGTATGGACCAGACCCATGACCATATGATTTATTGAGGAGATACCTTACACTACAATCATACTCCATTTAGCTTTGAACGCCTTACCCTTTAAACCAAGACACTACAACACAGAATGACATGCATGCAAATGCTTTTAGCATACAGAATTGATACAATCTAGTGCCAACCATTAGAAAAATCCTGCTATGTGAAACAAATTACCATCATAAATGATGATGTCCTCCTGCTCGCCAGCCTGACTCTCTCTATCGGGAGTGGATGGGTTCCTCTAAAGGTTTCTTCCTGCTACTGTCGCCTCTGGCTTGCTCTAGGGGGGCCTTGGACCTCAATACCCTTTCTCATGTTTTGCTATGCATGGACTCTTTTCTTCCCATCCTTCTGTTTGGTTCCTCTTTTTCCTAAACTCCTTTTCTGTAAAGCTGCTTTGTTGTAAAAAAGTGCTATATAAATAAATGTTGATTGATCGATTGATTGATATAAACAACAACAGCAGCACTGTTTGTCCAGGAGCTCATCAATAGTGTAGCAATGACCAGTTAGGAACCAGTGCAATTTAGTACTGGCTCTCAATACACACTCCTTTGGTTGATACTTTGGCTATTGTTGTGTTTTATGACTTTATGATGGGTGCCATCGCTGCTACTGTCAGCAAGTTTCTCTACAGTGTTCTACTTCACATCAAACCACTCTGAATAACAGTTTACAACAGCAACTGAATAGGCCATAAACTTCTGGGAAAATCTGAATTTGCCCTTTAACGTAAATACCACCCAACAGTAACACTCTACGATAGTGTAATTGTATAGTGAACTTTACAAATACTGCCCAGCACAGTTTACATCAGACAGAATTTGATGACTAAAAATGACAACAGTAAATTATCTGGCAGGGCTGCACAGTAAATCATTGTGATTGTAATACAGGTGTTTTGTAATACTAATATTGCAGTAGATAATAATTTGCAAATTAAAAACATCACCATCTGGGCACTGTGATCATCCTGAATAGTCTCAGTCACTCCGGATGATTTTCAGTGGATGTTTTGATGAATAATGCATTTGACTGATATATACATATATCCTGGATGGCTTGTATTATTATAATGTATTATTTTTTTTAACATACTACAAATGTACTGTAATATAAAGCAACGTAAAGCACATATCAGTGGGCCTTGTTCAGTGGGAATTGTTTCCCTCTCTCTGTGCATGTGATGAGCTTCCCCTGTCTCAAGGGCAACTCTTCTCTCCATGTTTGCAATTACACACCAGACAACGTCATCAGGCCTGGCGGCTGTGCTCATGAACACAAGCCTCCTGATACCAAGGCCATGCTGTTGTCAAGTTCACTCACCCTCCATTCAAAGACAGCAGCATAATCTATAACACACAATCTACAGCTGTTACTCACATGGATCCAAACAGTGTTAGGCTTAAAAGCAGCTTTCGTGTGCTGTATTGAGAGCCATCTTTATGAGCACTCACTGCTGTGCCAAAAGAGAAAGTTCTTTGATTTAAAGCCAGTTTTAGAATGAACTGCACAGTCGGCAGGCTCTCTCCAGCGAAAATCTCTTTTAATCTACAACTAGGCTTTTATCTACAGGATCCAGCTCAGTAATCTGTCTCTCAATCTGGACTGCAAAGGCAGATGCTATTTTGCACATTCTCAGGGGCTGCAAAAGAGACACACGACCCAGCAAAACAGTAAAGAATAGAACACACTGCTTTTGCAGTATAAACACAATAACTAGGTAACATAAGATACTCTATAAACCACCTTATTTTGATCAGTGACCATGCTTTCCTTAAAAGATGACAAATAATAATCAATAATGTCCCTTATTACTACGATTCATTGGCTTCATTTTGTGCTGTACACAAACAAATGCAATAGATGCCATAATTACTAATATGCACATTCTCTACAATGCATTGTCACAGTTTTGCATTGTGCTATCACAACAACAGAGTGCATTATTACATTTCTAGTGCTAAAACCAAAAACCCTTACTGATTAACTCTATGCATTTCTGTTTGAAACACACAATATTTGCAAAACAATACCTCACTTTTCTTAAACCACAGTTCTATTCCAAATGAAAGCTGGAAACTTGCACATGGGCACTGAAAGAGAACACTGAGGAAGAAAAAAAATGTGAAAAGAGCAAGAGATGGAGATTTCAGGGCAGCAGCATAAGAGCAGAGAGGAGCAAAAAGCAAACTGACCATTGCTGCTGGTTAAAGGATGCCAGGAAACGAATGCCAGGGGGCACTGGCGCCATGTTGGGGTTGTGAGTGATGGCTAGCAGAGAGTAGTTTGTCACTTAGAGATCCAGAATATATGATGGCCAAAAACACACAGTCACAGCACTCAGCTCTGACCAAAGAGGCCCTGTGACATCATCAGGAACAAACATGGTGTATTTGTGGTGGAGTCCATGCAGCCTGTTTCCCTGAGTAGAGAGAGACAGAGAGAGAGATGACATGAGTCTTCCCCAACTGAAATCACAAGCACTGATGAGTCCATCTACTAAAAGGCATCATCAGATTCAGCACAACATACATACAAAGTCTGTATACACCTGTTCAAACTGTGTGTAACTAGACTATTTACCGTCCTCCTCCCACCCAGAGGTGTTGGATGAGGCTACAACACTCCAAGAAATGCAGTTCTCTAGCAGATGCTTTGCACTGGCCATGGTGACCTGCGTGGCTATGAATTTAGTAATAATAATCTGGATGTACGTGATGTACATCTAACATTACATTTGTTCCAAGCAGTCTGCACAACGTCAAAGAGCAGTGTTTCCGGGTACAAGGTTTACTTTGACTGGATGAGCCACTCAACCGCAAACATTAACAGAGCTACCTGAGTTACAGGTACTGCAATCCTGGCATATTTGTACTCAGTCTAAAAATTAAAATTAGAAACTGGTAAAATAACACCTGGTGTTTAAATAAGCAAGTCAGGTGGCATAGCAGAACTCTCATATGTAAAGGTGGGCAAATTTGTGTTACTTTTCTGACCAATCCTGTGACTGCAATTTACATTAGGATAATTTCCCATAAAATAAGGTCCTGGAAGACTCAAGTACCACTTTTCCTGGCTTGAGAGGATTGAATGTAGCCAGTTACCAAGCCAGACTGCCAGTTAATTAGTGACTGAGATTCGCCACCAACTCTGCCCTAACAAGTCCTTAACAAGTCCTTAACAAGTCCCTAACAAGTCCCTAACAAGTCCCTAACAAGTCCCTAACAAGTCCCTAACAAGTCCTTAACAAGTCCTTAACAAGTCCCTAACAAGTCCCTAACAAGCTCCTACCTCGCCCCGCAGTTAGATATTATCACCATTCCAACTCTAGAACATTCGGCCTGATGGAGTGGTGGGCTTATATTTGGCTTTTCCATTAAACCTATGTTCAGATCATCATCAAATGACTACTTTATTTTTTTGCATAGGATAGAATACATGCCAAAAGTTTGTGCACAAAGCTTTCATTAAGTTTGCTTATGTTCATTTACACAGCACATGGATATGAGATAAAGCAGGAGATAAGGTAGAAAATAAAAATATCTAAAATTCAATTTAAAAATTATATTTCAATATAAAACAATTAATCAGTCTAAATTAGCTCTATTCACTCAGCATTACTCAGAGTCTAGGGAGTCAGACAGTCTCTGAGCTCATAGATGCTGGACATGAAGTTCCACTTCACAGTTATAAGAAGCACAGTTTGCTGCTGCTGTGCTTCTACTCTAGTTGTTTTATGGAAAAGCACTTCTAAATGATTTCATTCAAGCAACAGGACCATAACTGGTATGGGTTTAGGCTACTCTACAAGTCTCTGGTCATAAAACTTTAAAAGAGAGAGACTATGAGATCCTTTTATTACTTCCACTAACCCTGATGTGTCTTATTCTAATAATATTATGGTTAAAATGACACCATTTATAGATATAAAAGATGACATTCAAACGAAATTCAAGTCCGCATCTTATTTGGAATTATCCCGTTCCACCTTAAATGGAACATTTAAGGTGGAACGGGGAAATGCGAACAAGGAAAAGCTGAAGAATAGAAAGCATCGCGAAATGTGAGCAAACACGTTTAGATATGTTCACAGAAAATAACTGCAGTTCAAAAACAGTCAAATTAAACGCGAACGCTGATGTTTTTGTTAAATTAATCATTCAAAGACTGAAAGCTAAACGTATTGGTTGCCTGAACTGCGTCACTGCTCACCGTTTCAGTCGTGTTCTCGATAATTCGCTCTTTCCGAGAGCTCTTATTCCTGAACCCCTGACTTCTTTATCCTTGTTATTGAACAGAATAATGTGTTTTACAGCTCTTACCGGAGGCGCTGGAGGTCGGTCTGCCGCTGACTGACTGACTGACTGTCGGTCAGGAGAAACACCAACCGTAGCGAGAGAAAGTCGGAAGTGACGCGTGTCAGCCGTGACCGTTGCCGTATCCCGATCGGCGCACTAGTGGCTACACAGGTACCCTATCTAGTGCACACTAGTAAGAAGACGTTAAAAGCAAGGGCTTGATAAATTTGACCCAACATGTTCCCCTTACTAAGATTTTTATATGGGACTGCACTCACTGTATTTGGTCATGTTTTAAAATACAACAGTATTGGGCCTCAATTGTATGTATAATTGGAGAATTTTGAGGATTGATTTAGACTTGGACCCTCTCTCACTAATTTTGGGTCATCCGAGTAAAAGGCTGATAAATAAAAATAATTAAATATAAAAGATGTATAATATTTTGACTTATACAGCTAGGAAGAATATCTTATTGTCCTGGATAACTGACAAAGGTCCCTACTGTTAAGAATTGGCATGAAATTGTAAGAGTGTGTATACCTATGGAGTTTATTTATTGATATATGGTCACCCTATCTTCAGTTTATTAATAACACTGAAGGATTGCAGATACGTCTACTCTGAGTTTCTCTTGCTGACTTGTTATGTAGACTTATGTATTGTAATTTTTACTCTTATTTTTTATTATTATTATTATTATTTATTTAATTTGGTTATGTATTTTTTTTAATATCAGTATTTCTTTTATGGTATATATTGTTTCTGTATCTGAGCTTGTTAGTTTTGATGTTGTAAGTATTTGAAAAATGTAATAAAAATATCTAAAAAAAAAAAAAAAAAAAGGCAAGGGCTTGAATTGGGACAGGGCATGCTAACAATTTAAACTACACTTTAAAAAAGATGGTTCTTTAAGGGTTCTTCAGTAAAGACAACAGTTAAAGAACCATGTATATGCTTAGTGGGTTTTTTGCAGGTTGAAAAGAACCCATATGGTTCTATATAGCACCATAAAGGGGTTCTTTTTTTTCTTTTGTTACGGATGCTATAAGATGCTATTAGATGCTATAAGGTGCGCACGTGAAACTATTACAGCATACACATATAGAGCATACTATTAGGTGGAGACATAGTATTGGGTGCTCATCTAATAGTATTAGGTCATAAGATAGAAGAGCTCTTGTTGATCCTAAATAAAATGTTTTTCAAAAACGTTTTCAATACGATCTCCACCAATATGAAGAACCATTTCATCGGCAGATGCTATCAGGTACTATTAGGTGGATACACAGTATTGTGTGCTAACCTAATAGTTTCGGGTCCTCACCTAATATTATCAGGTCATAAGACAGAAGAGCCCTTGTTGGTGCTAAATAAAACATTTTTCAACAAGGTTCTTTATAGAACCGTATATAACACGTTCTCTGTTAATCTGAAGGATAATTTCAGCACCAGATGCTATCAGGTGTGCACCTGAAGCTATTAGGTAAGCATCCAATGCTATTAGGTGGTATCGGGTGCTTACCTAATAATATTGGGTCCTCACTTACTAATATTGGGTCTTCACTCAATAGTATCAGGGCATAAGACAGAAGAGCCCTTCTGTATAGAAGTGTATACAACATGTTCTCCATCAATCTGAAGGATCATTTCAGCGACAGATGCTATAAGGTGCGCACCTGAAACTATTAGAGCATACATATATAGAGCATACTATTAGGTGGAGACATAGTATTGTGTGCTCACCTAATAGTATCAGGTCATAAGATAGAAGAGCTCTTGTTGGTGCTAAATTATTTTTTTTTTCAAATATGTTCTGTATGAAACCGTATACAATACGTTCTCCACCAATATGAAGGATCATTTCATCGCCAAATGCTATCAGGTGTGCACCTGAAGCTATTAGGTAAGCATCCAATGCTATTAGGTGGTTACATAGTATTGGGTGCTTACCTACTAATATTGGGTCTTCACTCAATAGTATCAGATCATAAGACAGAAGAGCCCCTGTTGGTGCTAAAGAAAACATTTTAAAACAGGTTCTTTATTGAACCGTATACAACATTGTTTTTGTTTTTGGCATGTGATGTATTTTTTGATCTGGTGAGCACCAGAAACTATCACATGTGCCCCTGATACTGTGTGAATCACATGGGGCTACCATTTTCCCAACTGAAATCACAAGCACCACTGATTCCCTCTACTGAAGCTTTTTCAGACACTATCAGGTCCTTACCTAATATTGTCGGGTGCGCACCTGATAGTGTTTAATAAATAATAAATACACAACATCTCTTCAGGAGTTGCTTAGAAGAACTATTTAATAATTTAATTAATTGTTCTTTGAGTGTCAATGGTTCTATATAAAACCAAGGACTTTAATAAAGAACCCTTGAAGACCCAACTTTTTAAAGACTGAAGTGCTGTGTGTGCATTAGTTACAGCACAGGTTCTCAGCTCTGGGGTCTTATTTATAAATGATGCATATGTACAGACACAGGTCTGGAAACGTCTCACACAGAAATCATGGTTTATACAGAAGTCCTTAACGGGAAGACGGCAGTGCGTTCATGGAAACTTTGACCAAGGCGTACATTTGGGAGATCGCGGGAATTTGCGGCACCCTGTGGTAGAAAAGAGAATTGCAGATAAATGCGCAAACCATCCTCATTTGCATCAACTTATATCAAATTAATAACAAGTACTAAGTCAGGAAAAGCACCAATATCCTGTTGTGTTTATTGATTTGTTTGGTTGTATAAATTAGCCACCCTTTTTTCCACTAAACAAAAGTGTTTGCTGGCAATGCCTCATACTGACACCGAACAGCATGTTTTTCTTGCTTCCAAATAATAATAATAATAATAATAATAATAATAATAGTAATAATAATAATAATAATAATAATAATAATATAGTTTTAAAGCCACTAGTATTTGCAGGTAATTTTGAGATGTGTTTTTTCATTTTTCTGTTTTTTTTTATTTGATAGATTTTTTTTTTATTTGTACTTCTTAGTTATTTTTATTCTGTTAATTCAAATTGTTGGTACAGGAGTGTGTTTATGTTGTGTTACATCAGCTTTCACTGAACACACAAAGCTGCTCCAGTTTAAAAGTGGAATTTTAGCCAACAAACACTGTGTGGAGTGTTTGTTGTTGTATTTTGCTCTTATTAGGCTACACAGAGGGAGAAATAGCCTGTGTACAATCCTTGTGAGGCTTGACTGCGGAATATCATTTTAAAACTGTTGGATTTTGTTTGTCTGATGTATTTTTGGTGAGCCCCCGTCAACACCCACTCATAAACGTCCAGGCCTTTCCTGCAGACTCCATTCACAACCAAGCAAGACTGCATCTGCTGTTTATGATGTTTAGGTTAACAAGTCATGAAGCTTGTGGTTATAAATTTCCCAATTTCATCTGTAAACAATGAAGCTGAGGAGATAAAGCATTAATTAAATATCACATTACATATATGTTTGCATGTTTTTATTATTATTGTCTATAGTTTTTCCTACAGATAGCAACTTCTTAGACTATCAGACTATTCCACCTATAGGTCTATATACTGACCTAACTATAAATATGGACTACAGGAGGACGTTTCAACAAGTCTGGACACTTCACCAGAAGACCAGACTGGGCAAGCCTCTTGATTTATGTGGAGTAACCAGACCTCGTTCTGGAGTTGAGTGGAAGTGGATGTGTTAGAGCCTGTTAACTATAGAGAATGTGCAGAGCGAGGGATCAGGCAGGACCAGGTCAGAGAACCTGTAAGAATGTAACAGAAAGAAATGGGATTAAAAAAAGATTTGAAGCCAAATTAGAAGCTAAATGTCAGTGACTCCTACAGCCACTACTCTTCTAGCAAAGCTTCACAATAGAAGTCTCTGTGAGGATTCAATTATATCCAGCTACGGGAGCATTAGTGAGGTCAGGCACCGATGTTGGATGATCAGTTCTGCATCTCTAAGGTACTGGTTGGAGCTCCATCTCTCCAGAGAAAACAGTTCCACTGCTTTCCACCTTAAATATATAAAACTAAGTGTAAAATGAAGCACATGTTAGTACAATTTGGATCCAGCAGATGTCCTAAATGTCCTAAATCCAGGAGCACATGCACCCCCAACTTTCCCATAACTTAGCATCACTAAATAGCCACCTAGACGCCTCGGCCAATAGTGCACGCGAACTTTGTTAGAAAAACTGAACAACATGAATCTTTGGCAGTAGCATTTAGGATGGACTAGCACTGCCATGCAGCTCCAAAAGTCAGTGTTACTGGGTAATGTGGATCTCTTTTAGCACCTACTCTTAAGAATTGACCCTGATTATTAGGAAAGAAAATCTTAGAATAAACAAGATATTATTTCTGGGATGGGTTAACATAATGTCTGAATAGTTACATGCTCTTTTTCTTTGATTTGATGTTGAAAAATGATTAACACGGTTTCGTTTCTAAGAGTTACAAGGCCTCAAAGGCACCTTACTCATGGATTCACCCTGATACATTTAGATTAGGTCCCATATAAAAGGTTTTCTATTGCCCAAGTAAGCAACCAGAAAAGGGGGGTGTTCAAATATAAATCCAAAGCTACATCTGTTGGTATAGTTACTTTAACAATAATAAGATTTTAAAGCAGACTTGCAACTTTCTCAGCAGCTTCTACAGGAGTATGACTGAGAGTGTTCTTACCAGCTCCATCATCGTCTGGTATGGAAACTCTACTGCTCAGGACAGAAAGGTTCTCCAGCGTGTGATCAAAACTGCACAGTCCATCTAAGAAGCAGCCTTGTTTATTTTATTGTGTTACCTTTATATACTGGTGAATAAAGGAGCAGCAAAGTATATATATATATATAGTGTATATAATTATATTGTTTCTGCTGTGCATATGACAATAAAACTCTTGAATCTTGAACTTAATTTACTTAAATACATTTGTTTACAAAAGATCCAGCAGTAAAGGAAGCCTGGTGGATCTTTTGTTCAGTGGTAGAAAACAGCAGCTCACAGAAAGTTCTGACTCTGTGTGCTGATATGTTTCTCTCTGACCAGCTTGAACATGCTCACGCTGTACCTCCTGTACACCAAATTCTCAGAAAGGAGCTCAAGCTTTTTTGAATCATTTGCTAATGAAATTTAGTCCCTCAGGCTTTCTGACGTGCTCCGATTTGGCCCTCTTTAAAAACAAGTTTGGACACCTCGGCTTTAAAGCAGCACTATGCGGGTTTTGGGGGGTTTGGAGACCTCTCTGGTAGAAATATGTAATTGCACATAATGTGCATAAGAACATTCCTAACATTGGTTGGGCTTTGACCTCACACAAGCAGATGAATCTGATGATGAGGAGTGCGTTGAAAGAGTTAAATCCTGGTGACAGGTGTGTCAAAAGACTGCTGTATCTACTGTTGTGATAACGTTGATTTTGAGATCATTTAAAACCTGAATATGAAGTCAGTATTGAGTGTGTATCTGTGTATGTGGGTAAGTATATAAAGACGTACAACATGATTCTCTGACTGTTAAATGATTGTTTCAGGCTTTACAGGTGCCTCTCAGTGACGCTCACTATATTTTATATACCAGAGGTCACTAATAGGTGAACCGCGGTCCAGGTCCGGACCTAGACAATGTCCAATACAGACCCTAAGTGATAAACTATAGAGAATGATTTCATTCATACAGTGTTTATTTTAAGCGCCGGAGCTTTTCTTGTCTTTATGGTATACGGGCTTCTCAGCGCAGTAAACTCACAGACCAATCACATGCGCTGTAGGATCACCAAAGGCTCCTCAGCCAATCAGATCTGTGCAGATTCAGGAGTGTGGTGCACACAGGTGAGGTACGAAGCAGCAGTTGGAGAATAAAGCGAAACAGAGAGAATATCGTGCTCTTAAAAAAAGAACGTCGACGGTTAAAACTGACTGTTTTAACCAGTAATGGAGAGACATATGTTTATTCTTCCCACCGGCAGCTCCAAACCATGTCAATATGCATGTTTTATTCCCTTTTTTATTTAATATATACTAAGTGTAGCCCTTGTTTATAAATAATTCATTCAGTTCAGCATTTAAACAGTAAATATACTGAACAGTATGTGTGATGTGTTGGTGTTTCAGTAGCTGATGGTATAAGATGCTGATACTAGACTACTTCAGTAAACAGGATACACCACTGAATCATAACACAAGTTAGAAATGATGACGGTCCGGACCTTGGCTTGAAGAAATGGACCCTACTGAACTCCTTACTGGACCTTACTAATTATATGTCCCTGTTATATACATATCATCGCCATCCAAGGGAAAAACAAGAATCTCCAAAATAACTTTACAGCAAAGAACAAAAAGCTTCTTTACTGTCCATGTATGTTCATGGAAAGCAGTTTGAGTATTGTTATTGGTCCAGTCATCATAACATTTTAACATGACAACTCTAAGGACAACTGTAGAGTTCAAATTATGCAGAAAACTGAAAGTCTAAAAAAAAAGGAGATGCTTGGTTTTAATTGGACAAGAACGATATATTGTGCAGGGGTCTCTTTTCTCCACACTCAGTTATGCTGCTTTGGTCAGTGTTAACAAAATGGTACATAATGCTGCTTTAACTAGTAATTTAAGGACATTTTCTACTAATTTTCTCAGTATAAAACTCAGTAGTAGTTTTAGAGGACATGTTTAAAATCTAGTGTGTAGAACTCTCTGTAAAATCCATACAAAATGCTGATGGACCAGTCAGAGAGAGCCAGAACTAAACAAATAGAGAGGTTTTTTAGTTTTTGGTAGCTCTTCAATATTTTAACCATCCCTTCAGCTGCTCTGAGGTCAGGCATGGAGAACAATGGTGACACATGGAAAGTATGGAAAACCCAAAGACACAAAGAAAGACAGAAGTTCTGAAATCCATTTTTTATAAAAAACAAAGAGAATTTTATTACTTCAGATAGGCTGTACGTATCATGATGCCAGGCCTCCGGACTCTGTATATTTATAGATTTCTACATCTCTTTAACATGGCACAAGTCTTCTCCAGCGCTGAAGAGCACAAACCAGGCGGGCTCTTTTATCCTCTTTTCTGTATTTACAATATTCTGAAGGAAATGTACAGGACTCGGCGGCATTCACAATCTCAACAAGAAGTATGAATACAGTTTTGTTCCCTCTGTATAAACTAATGTCATCAGATCATTATTTATCACCATTAATTTCATTATTATTTCTTCTTTTTCTTTGTTTTCTTCTTTTTTTTTTTTTTACAGGTAAAGGTTCATTTGCTTTCAGCTCACATACACAAACGTTTCCCTGTCTGATTCTCCGGCGCAAACCTATCCGCACATCTCCCACCGCTTCCTCAAGCTCCCGTCACCAGCATTCCCACATAAGAAAATAATCCGAGCAGAACATACAGCAGGTCCTCCGTCCACACATACTGACACACACATACACATGAACATCCACGCACCACGATTCTACTTCTGTTCCGCTTTCGTATATAAAAACACACGTTCCTTCTTTCCTTCTTTGGCTAAACGTTCTGCCTTTTCTCGTTTCCATCACCCACGTTCACAATCCCTCTTTTCTTAAAAGCAAACGCACAGTTAGTAGGTTGGTTGTCTGTATTTCATTCTGTGGATCTGAGCTGAGCTTCTCGCTGGGCTCCTCTATACCCAGGAGTCCGGCGAGCCCGGGTACTGTTCGGTTCTGTACGAGGGTCTCCGGGTGGTGGAGTAAAAGTCCACGTAGTTGGTGGTGGTTTTGAGTGCGTGGGGCTGCGTGGCGTAATCCGCGGCGGAGTACTGGACCGCGTCCTCCAGGTAGGCGTCTTCATAGCCTTGAGGAGAGTGCAGATACATCCGATACGGCTCATAGTTTCTCCGACCCGTCTCGTCAGCGTAGTACATGTGCTGCGAAGATCACACACAATGCATAACTTTTTTTAAATATACACATTTTTAGACGTACACAGTTGTATGTGAAACAGTACTGAACCAAATGACATGCCTGTAGATGTTTTTAATGAAACTGAGTTAACACAACCTAATTAACAGACTTCAGCACATTTTAACACACAGTTATACTATTTATTTTCTAAATTAAACATATGGGGGGGAAAAAAATAGAACACATGTAACCTGTGTGTAAAGGCTATGTATGTATACATACATATATATTAGAGATGGACCGATCAGCGTTTTTGAGGCTGATTCCGATCGTCGATCACCTTTCAGCACGATCGGCCGATAGCGATCGAGGGCGAGGTATACGCCACGGCAGGGCTACATGTAGTTATTTTAGTACAAGCAAGTCATGAAACATGGTCTAAACTGGTTTATTACCATTTTTAATGAGCTCATGTAAAACAGCATAATATTTTTAACAAAATTAACAGTAAATAAACAAAGTAAATCAAACAAATAGCCCCAAATACTGCAATCATTACATTTAGACCCTTAATTTAAAACGAAAAAAGTTAATTAAATAAATGCAGTAAAAACTGCAGTCATTAAACACAGACTCTGTTATTTTAAACTAAATCTGTAATCATTAAATGTAGATCTTGAATTGTTGCTGCTGTTCTGTTTGTACCGGTCAGATCTGGTCTGTATGTGTTCTGGGTTGTTTTTGTTTTGTGTTAGCTGTGTGTGCTAGCTCTGCTGTTTGCTGATACTCACTGTGTTCAGCTGTGTACAGTGCTGTATCAGATTATTAGTGTTAAATGTCTTTGTCTAGGTTTCTCAAAGAGACACTGATTTTACTAATTTAAAAACGTCCTGGATGAGTCTGTCACGTACGGTAAACACTGCCAGACAGACATGTTCACTTTCAGCTCATTGTTTTTCTGTGACGGCGCTGCTTCAGTCAGCCTGTTGAAAATGAAAGGGTGTGTGTTTCCACCTAGTGGTTCAGATAGGAATTGCAGGGAGGGGGTTCTCCTCTTCCTGGATGAAACACTTGCTTGAAATACAGAAATTAAGCTCATTTGTTTAACGGCATAGATCGGCTCTCGGGATCGGCTAAATTGAAGAAATATCGGCCGATCACCAATCACATATTTTGATTAAAAATCGTCCGATACCGATACCGATAGCCGATCGATCCTTCCATCTCTAATATTATATATATATATATATTTCCCCAGTATGTTAAACAAATGAACAGAAACTGTGCAGAATGTTTGCTCCCTGTAGAGGGCGGGCAACAGAACATGCTACCTAACCATCGGTGTATAAACTTTCAAAGTCAACGTCATCAACGTAAAAATCTCATAATATATTAAAAATAAAAATATTTCATAATATAGTATTAAATGGATATTTTTTTAGAGTATGAGTCCCACAAACATGTCATTTACATGCGTCCTCCTGCCTTTCCATTAAAATATTTTCATATACAGATTACATGTTGTAGCAGCTGTGGGTGAACGCTCCTGTGCAGGAAGATGCAAATAGCGAATAAGTTACTGGCCCTGAACCTCTGTAGAGAAACACGTAGAAGCCCATCGATGTGGTTACTGGAGATCATTTTGAGCATGGGAGCACCCACACTCCACTCATCACGATCCAGGATAGCAGCAGCGGGTAGAACATACAGGCTACATAAAACATGTCTCCATTCTCTCTCTCTCCCTGTACATTCTCGACTGCATGCACTTAAACCAAAGCACTTAAACTGATCGTCACAATGTCATCATGTTCATAACAGGAGACAGACAATATCAGCTGCACAGTGTTTTTGTTTTCCATTTGCAAGTACCAGTACCCCAGCTGTAAATCAGGGAGTGATTTAGAGTGGAGGAGAAGACGAGCTGATTGCTGCCTGAAGCAGTACCGTAGCAGAGCTGGCTCACAAGCAGGATGGACTGGATGCGTGACCATTTGTGTTTCATGTACACAACTCGTGTTATGTGGGATATGCCATTGTTTTGGTGAGATGAAAAGTCTGCTGTGAGAAAAAGCATGAACGCATATAGGCTGGGACATACCTGGGCTCTTCTGGACTCCTCTCTGCTGGGCGAGGAATAGGAGCTGATGTAAAACGGAGACGCTTTTGCTGACCCTGAAAAAGACAAATCCAGTTAGCTTTTAGCACCAGTACTGGAACTAAACAGGGATACAAAGACCAGCACTTACAGAGCACTACCTGAACACTCACACTAAAACATTTAGTGTCATTTCAGGACATCTGAGGGACTTCTAGTGCCACAAGGCTATAGTTCTCAAATCTTATTCTACTCAGCACGTAATATCCTGAAATCAATTCAATTTCTTTCATTTGGACCTAAAGGAAAATATTGGGTGTGACTCTCAAAACAGTCAATGCTTGCTATTCATTGCACAGATCAATATCAATCTAATCTCCGAGCTGCTTTTACGCAGAGAGCAGAATGAATGTGGTGTTCCTTGAACAACTTGTTCTTACCTGTGTAGGGGGGTTTATGTACATTGTTGTCCCCTTGGTAGTTATAAAATTGCATAGATGGCTGTGTCCTCTGGTAATCAGAGCGCTGTTCTTTAATCCCTAGCATGGCTGGAGACGACGTTGCGCTGCCCGCTGCAGGGAAAACACATTTAACCCATTACTGATTAAAGACTTACACAGAGGATTAAAAACCTTTCCAGTCAGTCAGTGCTGTTGATAAGACTTGTAAACTTCCAAGCACAGAGAAAATAACAAACCACAAAGGTAACATTTATTTACTTTTTTGCCTCAAACTACTGTCAAAATCCTCAAACACACCTGTCTGGTGGACTGGAGACATCTGCAGTGAGGTGGAGGGTAACGTAGGCTGGGATTTGAAGCGGTCTCGCTCCAGAGTGGACACAGGAGTCAGGAAGTGGTTCTGATTCCAGCCGTCCTACAAGAGAAAGAAAAAAAATATATATAAATTGCTTTACTCAGACTGTACTGACAGCAAAGCAAGCCTTCAGATATATCCCAAATACACACAACGGCTTATATACAGCTCTATATATAAGGCTTGTACATGTAGTACAGACACCTACACTACTATATATACACAAAAGCACACATGTTGGTTTATTTCCAGATAATATAATCAGGACACAGAGTCATAAATATATCCCATATGTTACATATTTACCATGTAGGAGCACTATATAGCTCTACAATCATAGGCTGTAGTCGTATAGTCATGCAGTCTTATTCTACTGGCATATTCTTTTGTTGTATACTTTTTTCAAGCTTTATATATGCATTGTGTTTTGGAAAGTTTGGAAATTAGTTATTAATATTAAATTACTTGGACAAAAAAAATCTTAAAACAACCACATAATAAAAATATTAGTGATACTGACTAGATTTAAGATGTTTTCACTTGCACCATAAAAACTAGAGACTGTGGCAAAACCATGGCTCTCTCTCTCTCTCTCTCTCTCTCTCTCTCTCTCTATATATATATATATATATATATAAAAAGTAATTTCACAGTCCACAGTCAAATAGAGTAACTTAACAGTCGGTAGTCAGTTTTAGAGAAAAATGGTTAAATTCACAGAAAAAAACTGTATTTTAACACTGCTGTTGTTACTTTACAGAAAACAGAATATTAATTCACTAAAAATGCATTTATTTGAATATAAACTGTATGTTACTGTACATACTACATAAATACTGTATGTTTGTTACTTCTGTTTTTCTCTAGCTTTCTAACAATGTCCTTAAATGTACACAAGAGCTCAGCCTCTCCCCTTCACTCACACATACACAGTACCAGACACAAACATATTATTTGCATGTCTACATACAAGAAAACCTGCAGGCAGACACCACACCTCCACTGGCCCTGTTACAGTCTCTGTACAGTCATGCTCAGAGTGTACTCAACCGCACTAAAAGGCACTGGGAGTACGCGAGCGAGGAAAAAAGCCCTTCTCCTTATTCAAGCACCTCGTTCTCACTCACCTTCTTGTAGATGGTGCGCAGGTCTCTGTACTGCCACAGTGTGTTGAGCACCTGGGCTGCTGCCTTTACTACTTTCATAGAATACCTGCAAACGAGTCCCATTCATCATTTTCAGAAACACTGTGAGGTTAATTAGCTTCAATCAATCTGTTAAACATCAAAATTATTGCCATCAAAGTGTCTGTGTGCGCACCTCTCTCCGCGGCCCTTGGTGATGTTGACAAGTTTCTCAATGCCGCCTGTGTCGGCGAGAGCTTTGGCATTTTCCATGTTTTTACTGGAGACTTCATGTAGCGTACAGCAAATAGCCGCCACCGTCTCATCAGACAGCAGAGTGGTGCCTCCTCCAGGCAGCCGGTTCACCAAGTCCCGCATCGCATACTTGCCTGTTACACATATGAAGTGGTCATTTAGACTTGACCTAAATCTAATTCAAGGAGAATTCCCATCATTTAAGTATTCAAAGAGAACTTAGTCAAAATGTGCGTCTTCCATAGATGTAAGTGAATTACTGTCTCTTCGTTTTTAGCTACTGATGTTAGTACAAAGATGTGTGATGTTATTAGGTAAGACGTATGACGAGGTCTGAAAAACGCCTGAGAAACGCATGTTTCTGACATTTAAACTATAGTTTTGGGCTTTACAGGGTGATTCGCAGCAGCTCACAGACTGATAGATAACTAAATAATGAGTTTAAGGAGTTCTAATAATTCAGTATGTCTAGAGAAAAGCAGCTGCTGCCAGACCATTGCTCATTTATAGTAAGAGGTAAGTGGTTAGTTAAATCACTGAGCGTGCTGAGCGTTTTCTGACCTATCAGCTCCTTGTTCCTGACGTCCAGTGCCATGTTTCGGAGCGCCGTGGCAACAGAACAAACCACGCGGTCGTTATCCATCCGCAGCAGCTCCACAAGGATGGGCAGGCCTTTCTCCTTCCGCACTGCCGCACGGATATATGCTGAGAACTACACACACCAGATTGAGACACAGCTGTAATAATCAACTTAGTTACTGCTGGAAATATGACTTGAGGAAAATATAAAATATTAAACTAAAACCATTTGCATACTGAAGAACTACAGTGTTTACACAACCAAAACCTTTTCATGAAACTACAGTTCTTAAACAGTAGAACACCTTTCCTCTAGATAGTCTCAGTAGGTGCAGTAAAGTCTCAGTGGGTGCAGTAAAGTCTCAGTGGGTGCAGTAAAGTCTCAGTAGGTGCAGTAAAGTCTCAGTAGGTGCAGTAAAGTCTCAGTGGGTGCAGTAAAGTCTCAGTGGGTGCAGTAAAGTCTCAGTGGGAGCAGTAAAGTCTCAGTGGGAGCAGTAAAGTCTCTGGTGGAGCAGTAAAGTCTCCTGTGGAGCAGTAAAGTCTCAGTGGGTGCAGTAAAGTCTCCTGTGGAGCAGTAAAGTCTCCTGTGGAGCAGTAAAGTCTCCGGTGGAGCAGTAAAGTCTCCTGTGGAGCAGTAAAGTCTCAGTGGGAGCAGTAAAGTCTCCGGTGGAGCAGTATAGTCTCCTGTGGAGCAGTAAAGTCTCAGTGGGAGCAGTAAAGTCTCCGGTGGAGCAGTATAGTCTCCTGTGGAGCAGTATAGTCTCCTGTGGAGCAGTAAAGTCTCTGGTGGAGCAGTAAAGTCTCAGTGGGTGCAGTAAAGTCTCTGGTGGAGCAGTAAAGTCTCAGTGGGTGCAGTAAAGTCTCTGGTGGAGCAGTAAAGTCTCTGGTGGAGCAGTAAAGTCTCTGGTGGAGCAGTAAATTCTCTGGTGAAGCAGTAAAGTCTCAGTGGGTGCAGTAAAGTCTCTGGTGGAGCAGTAAAGTCTCTGGTGGAGCAGTAAAGTCTCTGGTGGAGCAGTAAATTCTCTGGTGGAGCAGTAAAGTCTCAGTGGGTGCAGTAAAGTCTCTGGTGGAGCAGTAAAGTCTCCGGTGGAGCAGTAAAGTCTCTGGTGGAGCAGTAAAGTCTCTGGTGGAGCAGTAAAGTCTCAGTGGGTGCAGTAAAGTCTCTGGTGGAGCAGTAAAGTCTCTGGTGGAGCAGTAAATTCTCTGGTGAAGCAGTAAAGTCTCAGTGGGTGCAGTAAAGTCTCTGGTGGAGCAGTAAAGTCTCCGGTGGAGCAGTATAGTCTCCTGTGGAGCAGTAAAGTCTCTGGTGGAGCAGTAAAGTCTCAGAGGGTGCAGTAAAGTCTCTGGTGGAGCAGTAAAGTCTCTGGTGGAGCAGTAAAGTCTCTGGTGGAGCAGTAAAGTCTCTGGTGGAGCAGTAAATTCTCTGGTGAAGCAGTAAAGTCTCAGTGGGTGCAGTAAAGTCTCAGTGGGTGCAGTAAAGTCTCTGGTGGAGCAGTAAAGTCTCTGGTGGAGCAGTAAAGTCTCTGGTGGAGCAGTAAAGTCTCTGGTGGAGCAGTATAGTCTCCTGTGGAGCAGTAAAGTCTCTGGTGGAGCAGTAAAGTCTCCGGTGGAGCAGTATAGTCTCCTGTGGAGCAGTAAAGTCTCTGGTGGAGCAGTAAAGTCTCAGTGGGTGCAGTAAAGTCTCTGGTGGAGCAGTATAGTTTTCTTTGCAAACACATGCGCCCTACCTTCCAGTTCCCAGCAGAGAGGTTCTGCAGGGACCCAGCAGCGCCCTCCAGTGTTGCAGGGTTGGAGCTTTCAGCCAGTAGGGTTAGATAAGGCTTTACCACAGCAGGGTGCCACAGCATTTCAGCACCTTTAGGAGACTTGGAGAAACCAGGAATCGGCCCCACGCCATCCCACTGAATGATACACAACACAAACACAAGCAGTTAGCTGCTATAATGTAAAGTGGCTTCAGTAAAATACGGTTAAGCATTACAAATACAATTTACGCTTTTTCAATGAATTACATCAATGGTCAACTTCCAGTGTGATTTTTGGACTGGAACTGGTACATGTGTAATATTGCTTTTGAAAAGATAATGTCAGAGTTGATTCTAAAAATATATGTCACCATGGTTTACATCGCTTGCCTTGCAGCTTTTTTACTGCTGACATCATCCTCATAATATAGATTTGCACTCCAAGGTATAGTCTGAAGACTACATGACTAGGGCATGTTTCAATCAGAAGGCTAAATGTTGTCCTTGCTTCTTTTATTGGCAGGACAGAGAGCAGTCTGCCATTAGCAGGTGCCGTAGGCTGCAGTATATAGGCCACTATGTAGGGCACATACTGCCCTGTGATTTAAATGCAGCAATTCTCAAATTCTCCTAAGGTGGGGACTTGCTAGGACAATTGTTTTTGAATATTGCCTCAGTATTACCCCAAACATAGAAACATGTAACACTGTGTGGACATTAATACAGCAGTACAGTGAGTGTAGGGGAAGATACGGGTTTCGACTGATTCACTGGACTGTAAAAGAGTACTCACTTGTAAGACACGGCAACAGCAAATAAACACTGATTTGTCAAATCGCTGAATAATAGTCAACAGATATATTAATAATTCTTATCAGGGTTTCAGCAGATTCATTATTTTTTTAAAAAGTCACTGGATCATTCAGAGATATTAAAAAGTATATGTTCTATATTCAGGCTCTAAATAGTATGACTGCAGTTTTCCAGCTGACCTGTTCCTCCTGAGTACTCTTCCTCTTTTTCTTCCTCTTCCTCCCCCAGCAGCTGTAGTCTGCCTCTTTACTGGGTGACTCAGACCCCAGGAGCCCGTCTATCTCCTGATTGGCTATCAGACGCGAGGGTGGCATCTCAAGCTCCAACCGGTACGAGAGATTCCGCAGAGTGCAAATACAGTTTTCCACAATCTGAGAGAGAGAGAGAGAGGGAGAGGGAAAGGGAGAGAGAGAGAGAGAGAGAGAGAGAGGGAGAGGGAGAGGGAGAGGGAGAGGGAGAGAGAGAGAGAGAGAGAGAGAGAGGGAGAGGGAGAGGGAGAGGGAGAGAGAGAGAGAGAGAGAGAGAGAGAGAAGCAGTTAACTCTGCCACAGTGCAACTAAACAATAACAGCAAACACTCAAAAATATGCTAAATAGGCCAATTAACAATTAATTAGCTGAAAATTAACAATTAACTGCTTATTACTAATTTATTAAGCAGTAACTACAGTGGATTTGGCATTTTCCCAAACATTTTATACATCAGGTACAAAACAATTTAGGTTACTATTATTATACTTTGCTTTAATGATATTTTATATTATAATACACTACAACATTATATTTATTTATTTTTTCTATTTTTTATTTTATATTATTTATCCTCATCAACACAACCACTGGTAAATAACTTGGCAAACTAATTAACAGGCTGTCCTTTAATACGCTGTAAAGTAGATACACAACACACAAATACAGGTGTTATAGAAAATGTTTAGTTAACTCTAAATACAATTGAACAAGGTAGTCGAGTAAATGGGCAGCTATTGGCTTAATGAGTTTGTGATGTGTAATTGCCTTGATTAGGCTTAATTATGGGGACTGTAATGTTCAGTATAAGGTAAAACACAAAGTTTAAAAAAAGTAATGAGCAGCTGGTTAATTACCACTTACTGCCCTGATTATGTTTCTAGGGGACATTTGCATAATTAAAAGGTGGAAATGCTGAAGTCAGAGTGGTTTGGTGTGAAATGCTCTCTTCTAGAGAAACGAACAGAGTCAGAATCATTTATAGTGATGGTGAATAGAACCAGATGTTTAATGCCTCTACAAGCTCCCTTACAAAAAGTCTTACGAGATGGTTACATACTTTTACATGGTGTCATTAAAATATGTTTTATATAACCTTATTCGTGGTGGAGGTTGTTGTAAGGTTAAATAGTCCCTGCTGTGAACTAGCATTTAGATTTACCACAGACATCATGACCCACAGTTCCTATTGTGGCCATTTAAAAGAAATTGAAACCATTAAAAAAAAGAAAGAATTTTCAATTTTACCATATTATGACAATGAATTAGGCAAAAAAAACAAAACAACAAAATCAGGTATATAACGGAACCTTTTATAAGGTTATTAAGGCATAAAATTGGAAGCATTTTTATGTAATAAAAAATCTGATTGTGAGAGAAGCTCCTTGTAAGCCATCACTGTCCAAAGAAAAACCTCCTAAAAAATTGTAGTTAATTTTTATTTTTCTACAGAATTTGAATGAGCGCTTTGTTTTCCATTAAGTGCATATTTCATGATTAACGGACCAATAGACATACTCCAAAATAGCTTGGGAAAAATTCCAGTTTCATTGACTTACATTAAAAGTTAAGTAGGTTTTTACCTTCTCCTGTAAAGTTGCCATTTTTCAAGAGCAACAATTAGCACATAACGGTATCTAGCCTCAACAAGTCCATTCATAACGGAGTACACAATAACATCTGAATCCAGTTCAAAGTGAACCTGACTTCATTTTCCCCAAATAAAGGCGGCAGACCACCACACCTTCAAAAGCCCTGAATGAGTATCTGAGCTGCTAAGTGAAAATAATCTGTTTTTGACAAACACTCTTCTCCTCACTCCACTGCGAGTCGCTATCTGTCCAGTGAATATAGCTGTGTGGAAACAGAGGTAGCGCTGGCTGACAGCGTGGCCCAGCAGAACCTGAACAAATGACTTTAATTCAGCCTGTCTGAGTGCGCTGGGAGCGAGAGAGGGATGTAGATCAAACCAAAAGCAGAAATGGAGATGCATGGCGCCAGCAGTAGGGAGGGAGAGAGGAGGGACAGGACGTGAGCTGGAATCACACATTCAGCCTCCCAGCCTGTAAAGTCTAATAACGTACTTAAGGGTATTAAATGCTTTAACTGCAGCATGCTCATTTGGTAAAGCTTAAAGCACTCAGTGCTTTAGACTGTAAGCTACCGAAGGCTCAGGGTAAGCGTTTTCCTCCGGACTGTGAGTACATTTTAGTGAGTATGGGTCTGTATGTGTGTGTGTGTGTGTGTGTGTGTGTGTGTGTGTGTACAAAGCAGATGTGAGAAAAAAGCTTGTGCATACCTTTTGTCTGGATTTCTGCATACTGCTTCTCACAACATAATAAATGCAGTCTTATTTAACAATAACTCCTATTTCACTCTTTATCCAACAGTTTAAACAGTCAAACTGCATATGTGTGCATATTAAGTAAGTATAAACTTACAGTACGTTTACTTACAGTTCTTACAGTACGTTTACACATGCAGATGTGCAAGTCACTCTTTATTTACTGAATTCAACACATTAGGGGGAAAGAATAAAGTAAATACTTGTGGTCATATATACTCTACTGTTTAACAGACTTTAAAACCCCTTATCTTATATAAGTGTACTTAACCAGTAAGAGCACCATATATCATTAGGACAGATGTAACTACAAAACAAGTAGCATAACTTAGTTTGAAAGAAGTAGATCATATCTTGAGCTCCAGTTTGAAGAACAAAGTTAGGTTCCAGATTTCTCCTGGACGCCCCAGACATTGTATGAATGTATTCAGTTCCTTCAGCAGTAATCTTGATTTAGCTTAATGAAGTACTGAGCAGTCAAAGCAGGTATTAGATGAGAACTGTAAATAATACTGGGTTGTTTTCACAAGGAAAAGCTGACAAAGGGTTAAATAAACATACTGATGTATGTAAAACAATTGAAGCAATTTTAAATGGAGTGTTTTGCTGAGCAAATAAAAGCTTCCCATCTGGAAAAAAAGCTTTTTAAAAGATATTCTGAATATAATATTTTTCCCACACTTCAGACACAAGTGCCTTAAACTTTTGCACAGCACTGTAAAAAAAAAAAAAAAAAAAAAAAAAAAAAAAATATATATATATATATATATATAATTATTTTTTTTTACAGTGCTGTAATATGTAAAGAGCCTTCAAGTTTGCTGAAAATTAAATACGTGGGGAAAAAATAAACAATTTGACTGGAGGTTTTGACTGTCTAAGCATGTGAGTGGAGCGCAACAGCAGACATTTCCGCTCTTTGCTCAAAGCGGTTCTCTAATCACTCTGCTCCAGCTCCGCCTCAGGTTTTCTATTTCCTGCGCTTTTCTCTGCACATGCTCTGTTAAGCGTATCCCCTGACTGCCAAAAGTTTTGAGACAATTTGTCTTTGCTGCTTGATGCGGCAAATAACCACTTACCTTTAGAGACAAGGGTCTAACTTTATCCCCTTGTTGTGATGTCAGTACTCAAATCTTTATGACACAGGAGCTTCAGTATGTGCCATTAAATGATATACAAATTAATGTTTTATAAAAGAAAAATCATTCAAAACTGCTCCTCACACCAAGGAAGAAAGAGCATGATGCTGAGTGTAATATACTCTACTCTACATCAGCAGTGAAAATGAAACAGAAGGCAACTTGTAACTGAGCTCCTGATCAGAGCATTAATACGTATGTAGAGGTATGTGCGTGTACCTTGCTGTCGAAGTCGGAGGTGCTGACGCAGGCTTTGATGACATAGAGCAGAGAGTCGACGAGTCCCTCACAGGAGCGCATCTGCTTTCTGGCCTCCTCGCCCGCCGAGCTCAGGTTTCTACGGCAACAAGCAAACCGGGGTCATCACCTCTCCACAGACTCATATGGTAGGAGAAATGAAAACTCTGATGCAGGAGGAGGACGTCCCGGCCCCAATAACCGTATGGATGCATGTGCAGCTATAGCTATAATACTCAAGTGGCTAGTTATGTGTGAGAGATGTGATTAGAGGGTCTGAGTGAGAGAGTGAGGGGGTGTATGGGCGCTCGCTCTTTAGCCGGCTAAGATTTTCTGTCTTGTTCAGTGTTTACACTGTGGCCTGTGAGGGCCAGCCAATGCACAGTTTAAGGCAAGAACTTCCAAAAGGGTTTGTTTTTGAGCCCTTTATTATTATATTATATTATATATTATATTATATATATTATATATTATATTATATATATATATATATATATATATATATATATATATATATATATATATATATATATACACACACACACTACCTCTCAAAAGTTTGGGATCACAGTGAAATGTTCTTGTTTTAATGGAGTATCTTCTTCCTTAACACAACAATGGACTGACGGGTCTCTAAAGAAAGTTGTTTCTTTCTGGTCATTTTGAGTCGGTCAGCAAGCCATCAACTGCTGATCTTCAGATACTAAACTAACCTAGAATGTTGTTCCCTTTTATACTCACTTATTAGTAGAATGTTTTTCAGCTGTGCATCACAATTGAGCAAGAGTGTCCTAACAACCAATTAGCCCAATAACATCCTTAACTTGGATTGGCGGCCGTACCAGGAGATTTAGACAGAGGACTGAGAATTACTGATAATAGACTATATGCAAAATAAGCCTCTATACAAAAATTAATACAAACTTTAATACAAACATATTTATTCTTTAAAAAGCATCTGATACACTTACATTAATTGTGAAATGGACAATATTGTATATGAAATGAAAGTGATCCTAAACTTCTGATATAAATATATCAATATATATATATATATATATATATATATATATATATATATATATATATATATATATATATATGTGTGTGTGTGTGTGTGTGTGTGTATGTATATATATATATATATATATATAAAATGATCATTTATTTTATCACTGCATACTAGTGATTAAACTAGTCATATACAGTCGAGTGCAAAAGTAAAAATATCCCTAGTGAAACTGTGAAAAGGTAAAAAAAAATTAATTAATTAATGACTGTTCTCTGCAAATTTTAGTGCACACTTTTTATTTCTCCAAAATATAACTTTATAGTAGAAGAAACATCTCTATATTTTATATTCATATATATATGCGTGTACATATTGTAATTACCCCTCATTTTTCCCATTTTAGATTATTATCTTAGAATATATGTTTATATCATTTTGTGTTTGTAGTCTTGCTCTTGTGTTTCTATTTACAAAATATATTTGAGATATTTTATCTTTACATTATCTTATTCTTTTGTGTGAGCTGGCAGCTGTTAAAGCATTTCACTGCTAGTTGTACCATGTAAGACTTTGTGTGCAACAAATAAAACTTGTGTAGAGTTAATTTAAAAAACATAATTTATTTTTCAGGCCACATTTTATTATTCCCAATATGATAAATCCAGTAAATAAACAGCTATCATGTACTGAAACGTGCATGTGTGTGTTCACTATAGAGGATGTGTTTATTTATTTACTCTTAAAACAGAAAACCAGAAGTGGCCAAACTTTTCAACACGACTTTCTCTTAAACTCTCTTTTAAACTTCTGTTTACAGATTCCTGCCAACCACACTCCTTCATACGCTCAATATCATTCATTTTACACAGTTCATTCAGTGTAAACAGCTCATTCATACTGTTAGCGGTGCTTTAGTTCTGAGTGCAAAGGAGCAGAGTTTAAAAACCTCACACTCTGAGACACCCTGCGCTCTATTTCTGCTACTCAGTGTCAAATTATCACTTCATAAATTCTCTGGTATCAGTCAGCTGAGTAAGAACTTAGCGTTTGCAGTTGTGATATGTTAATAACTTGAGTTTTAACAATTATTTAACACCTCATTATATTTATGGACACCTTATCTAGAAGTGTTTGACTACATTCACATTACAGTGTTAAAGTGACACAATTCTTAAATCTGCATTTTAAATTAACTACATACACAAAAAAAAAAAGCTCAAGAGCGGAAAGGTGTGAATAGTTCAGAACACAACATAAAGCTGATGTAGATGTTTTATTTTAAGGACATATTTAAACAAACTTGGGAAGGCATTTGTGAATGAGGTCCACTGTTCTGAAATATTCGCTCACCATTGAATAAGACAGTAAGAACTGATAAGGTAAACCTCTGAATATGTAAGCCTTATTGACGTTTACAACATACAAGTTGTTCAAATAAACGTAGAGGATTGTTCCTGGTGGCTGTTTCCTTCATCAACATGTCTAGATTTTGTTTGTCATATATGTTTTAAATGTTTGGCTAGATTTAGTATTACCATTTCCACTTTCCTTGGACACCAATATGGTTAAACTGAATAACCTGTAACGAAACTATAGTGTAATTCCAGGCAACCTAAAGCCTACATATAAAAAACAGAACTTTGCTAAGAGAAGTAAGAGAACTCCTGTATAAAAGAATCATATTTAATAACATATTAAGAAAGATTTTGTGAATCCAGCCCTTAATTCTTTTATCTAAATGTGAAATCTATGAGTCACTTTCGTACTCCTACATCAGACAGAGGTGATAAAAAGTCATGTGAGTGTAATGATAACCAGCCAGTTAGAAATCTGCTAATCTGCCATCGTCATGGATAGCCTGCTGATAACTGAAATACACAAACTGGAAATGTCAAAGAAATCAGATCTGAGCAAATAAAATAAACTGCAGCTGCAGTGTAAACTTGTACAGCAGTGTTGTGTAAGTGTGTGGCTCCTCCAGCAGGGGGCATTGCAGTGCTGTAGTGGCGTGTGTGCATGTGTGTACCTTAGGCAGCCTGTGGTGTTGCGCAGGACGAGCGAGGAGTGAAATTTGAGCTTGTGGTCGTCGTCGTAGGATGAGCTGCTCCAGCCCGAGTGGGGAATGATCACAGTGTTGGTCAGAGTCGCTAAGGCATCGCGCACGATTGTCATTTTAACAGCATCACAGGAGGACAGGTTCCACAGGACCCCTACAGAGAGAGACAGAGAGGTACAGGGAAGGTGAGAGACTGTATATATAAAAAAAAATACATATACATATATATGCAGTTTACACGGGTTGCCAGTTTATTAGCTATACCATGTAGGTTATACTTGGTAGTTTAATCAGGAAAGCACATCCATACAGGTGCACTATGTACAAATACAGTTACTGATGGGTCCTGGACAATTCAACATCCCCCATCCACCCCTTCCAGCAGCAGGAGGGACCACCACAGGAGCACTGCTGTTCATATATTGCTTGAGTGGTAGACCTTTCTCAGCACAGCAATGACACCAACATGATAGTGTCACACTGATACAGGTTTATCAGGCACTGCAGCAAATTGTACATAATAACAGTTAATAATTAATAATTACAGACATATAATGTAATGTAGATCTACAAAGAATAAACTAGTGACTTATATATTCCCTATTTACCATATACACGTGTACTATACATGCATATGAGCATGAGTAGTCTTATGAGTAGTCAGAGGTGGTCTGACTTAGGCGTGGCCGGAGGCTTCACCCATGCTCCCAAGCTTTTTATAGAACAATGTGCAGAGATAAGACCCAAGGAAACTCACTCACACACAAGTGTAGGCAATAAATCATGCATATGTGATTATATCAGAGTTGTGTCAGCTCAGGGCTAACTAGGAGAATGTGTTGTGCTGTAAACATGAGCGAATGGTGTCCTTCTCCATCATCTCTTCATACAGACTCCTGATTTCCCGCACAGCTGACGAGGAAAACGAGAGAGATCAGGTGTGACCTGGTTTCAATTAGCCAGCAGGAGGTGCATGCGCAATCAGCTCAGCATTAAAGAGAACGTAGAGCCCACCCACTGTTACGTTACTATGGAGAGAACACAGGCTCATGGCCACACAAGCTGATGACACAAACCAGAGCACACAGGGACTCACACAGATGCCTGACAGGACCATCACCACCATTATAAAAAAAAACCCCAACCCTTATATCATACACTGGTAACTAGGAGAAGCCACGATGTGTTTTCTTTGTATGCAGTTTAATGTAACAAATAATTCTTGGTGACTTCAATCACATTCATCCGGGAATGTTTACATCAAGGGATTTATTTTAAGGAAAAAACAAAAACATCTAGTCACTGTACAAAGAACAACAAGTATCTCTAAAATGGCAACTTCATAGGAGAGGACAAAACCGGTATACTTTCAAACAGAACATTTTGGAGCATTTCTATTGGTCCATTTATTATAACATTTCCACACATGTTAAAATCAGCAGCTGCATCGTTCAAAAGATGTAGGAAATGAAAAAATGGAGATTTATCAGAAAGTTAGAAAAGCCTCAAAAACTGAATTATAATATCAGATTTCTCAGTATTTACCCACCAAGCACCATATGTCCTGTGGACGTTATTTTTTGGGCCAAACCTGGTCAGCCCGTCACGGCCTCCATTTAGCCCCTAAACATAGACGTTAAATATTGGGCGTCCGTTTACTTTGGTTCAAATGTAACCAGAGACTGACCTCTGTTTCGGACCACCTGTCGCCCTGTCACAACAGTCAGTAAAATTAAGATTGGTGAACATGTGTAGAAACCTAAATTAGTCTTGAACCCTGGTGAACATAATCACTGCTGTTCAAAAAAATTTTCAGGAAATATTACAACGACGGAATATGAATTTCAGGTGAAAGCACGCCAGAGAGGCTTGTTCTGAATGACTGCTCACTCAAAATTTAAGTCAAAATACTTGCTGATGATTGGGCGAGGAGCAGAAGAGACAATTCATAACATTGAAATGTATTGGATTTATAATAACTGTTTTGATAGCTCAGTAATTCTAATGTCTAAACGTATTGGATTTATAAAAAATGCTTTGATAGTTTAGTAATTCTAATCTCTAAACGTATTGGATTTATAATAAATGCTTTGATAGTTTAGTAATTCTAATCTCTAAATTTATTGGAGTAATAATAAATGCTTTGATAGTTCATTAATTCTAATCTCTGTATTATAAAAAATGTATTAAACTGAATTGTTTTAGCGTATTTTCAACTACCTGAAAACTGTTTTTTTTCACCCCTAACTTAATCAAAATTAGGTTCTCAGATCAACGTTTTTTCAACCACTTGAAAGACATTTTCACCTTTCACTTTCAACCAAAATAGAATGTAGTTTCAACAAACAGCATGCATGTCTTTTCAATGACATTTTGTTGTGTGGGTAGTCTGTCCACGCTTAGCCTTTACTACAGCGTCCATTCTTTTTTCAGGAGAATCACTTTTAGGGTTTCAAAGACACCTTAGGTATCTCCAAAGTTCAGTCTTAAAACTCAATGCAAGTAATCCTAAACACTTGGTCAACCCATTGTTCTGAGAACACCAGTAACTTTTTGGTTTCATCTGCTAGTTGCACTGAGAAGCTTCGTTAACAGCTTCTCAGTTAAAGTATCTTTTAACAGCAGAATGACGGACAGATGTGCTGTTTCTTTGACAAGGAAGAGTTCTGGTTGTCTAGCAGGTCTTGCTCGATTGTTGGGCATCTAATTTCCTTTTAATCATTTTCTGAAATGCAACTTTGTAAACTCTTCTCCTATTTCGTTCCTATTCCTTATGCAGGCGTATTCTCTTATATCTAATCTCCTCGGATACCTCTCCTGAATAAATGAGCAGAAAAACTGTACTTAGAAAGATGGAAGGTGGTCTCTGACTTTTGCACTGTATAAATAAATATATATGATGCAAGCTTGTGTGCATGACACCTACTTATTTACACAATTAAGCAGTCAACTGTAAATCCGGAACAATGGGGACGCGTGGATATGGTGCGTGTGTGGGCAGGAAATTTCTTCTGATGGGTCCCTGGTGAGCTCTTAAATCTTCCTCAGACGGAGTGCTCTGGTTCGTGTCTCGGCCTACAGTGCTTTCAATTAACGGGTACAGACAACAGAAGTCTTTGCAGTGTCTGTGTCTGTGCGCGCGTGTGTGTGTGTCCCACACAAACTAGACTGTTTGTGCTCTAGTTACTTCACAATCTATCTCGTATGGAACAACAGCCGATGTCAGATGATGTTCTTATTTCAGTCAAAGAAAACATCAAAGTAAACCCCTTGGCCTTCAGATGAACCACCATGTGACCCCTGAATGTCCTAGAAAGCACTCAGTATACTGTGAACATAGGGAGACTATTCATGAACTGCCTCAGTTGCACAGACACAGAGAACAGCTGCCTCGTCGTCGTCGTCCTGTAAATGTGCATTTCAGAATATACTGATGTACTGACTCAAAATATACTGATACTGAAATGCAAGAACCTGCTACAATGAAGTTCAATAAACTATTGTGAGTACAGGCCATAAAATTATTTTCAAACACACACACACACACACACACACACACACACACACACACACACACACACACACACATACACATACACACACACACGCACACGCACATACACACACACACGCACATACACATACACACACACACGCACATACACATACACATACACACACACACGCACATACACATACACATACACACACACACGCACATACACATACACATACACACACACACGCACATACACATACACACACACACGCACATACACGCACATACACATACACATACACACACACACGCACATACACATACACACACACATACACATACACATACACACACACACGCACACGCACATACACACACACACACACACACACACACACACACACACACACACACACATACACATACACATACACACGCACACGCACACGCACATACACACACACACGCACATACACATACACACACACGCACATACACGCACATATATATATATATATATATATATATATATATATATATATATATATATATATATATATATAGAGAGAGTAACTTTACAGGAGAGGCCACTTCCAATGTAAGTCAATGGAACCAGTTTTTAAGCGATTTTGGGGCATTTCTATTGGTCCACTCAACGTGAAATTCCCACACTACGTAAATAACATCTGGCGTGTTCAAATGACATAGTAAAATAAAAATCAACAAAAATGGAGATGTTATATATATATATACACTCATATATATGACATGAGTGTTTTGCTGCATTTGATTGGTCTTGTATATTTAGATACATGCAGATCACACAAGCTCTGTGTCATAAGGTTACATTTTCTCCATTTCAAACTTGTTAAGACAACAATGTTGATGATTATTGTATAATAAAAATTGCAGCTCTTACAAAATAGGATTTCAACATTTCAAAAAAACGATTAATCTCCTTTAGGGCTGCTCTGTAATCATCCTGTAGTCGGCATCATGCTCATATTAGAAACTGCATAATTTGCCAACACAGCGTATCCACCACACTAGACAAAGCTCGCTGGTGTGCGTGGGGGACATTGGTGAGGCTGCCAGTCTTATGATGCCAATTCAGTGTAAAGCTGGTTATGAATAGTGTATTGCTTAAAGGCCTGATCTGGCAACATCATACAGCTTTGGTCTATCACAGGAAACAACGGCTGCAATGTTTGAAAAAGCCATAAACACCAGAGATAACCAGCACACACCTGGAGCCCCAAAGATGGGAATGAGTCCATAAAACTGGATCATATTGAGGTCAGATTTACAGCCCAGTCATCATCATGACTGATTCATAGATTTAGTGCACAAAACACAGCTCATACGAGACTGTAACGCATCATCAGAACCATCAGAACCCCCATCATAGACATCATCACTGTCATCTTCATCTGTAATAGGTAACCTCTCCAGCCAATCACAGGCTTTAGCAGGGTGAAGTCTGCAGACATGATGCTCTTCAACACTCACTTACTGAGGTGATAGTTAACAGTTGAGCGTGTATTACTTTTGCAACATCAACTTTTGAGACTTTTCCATTGTAAAAGGCTGTGACTTTCAAAAGATCACTCTAATAAACTAATAAGACGCTTCAGTTTTTTTTATATTGCAAGCATGCTGACCAGTTTCAAACTATACAGACACATTTCTGTGCCACTGGATAAAAGCAGGCACTCATATGTTACCACGTTACATCACCAGCTCCACAATGTGTTTCTGATATCCCACAAGTCTTAGTACACAGAGTTCCAGTACAGCCCTACTGTCTGAACAACAGATAACAGGATGACGTGAGTGTGAACATCCCCTCCTCGTATCAGCTCTTCAAAAACAGTTAATATGGCCTATATTTCACTGTTCTTGAGACTGTGATTGAAAGAATGACTCAGAAGGACAGAGAGGTGAAGGAGGGGATGAAAAATGAGGAGAGAGAAGGGCAAAATGAAATGAGAGAGAGAGAGAGAGAAAGACATGTATGAGACGAGTAAAGAGATGACAAGAGATTATGCAAGAGATGAAGATAGAAAGGGCATTGCTGCAAAGTAAAGACAAGAAAAGTGCTTCTCTCTCTCTATGCCCCTCTTTCTGTAACTCTGCCCCCTCTTCCGTCCATCCATCTCTCTCTCTCTGCCCCTTCCTCTCTCTATGCCCCTCTTTCTGTAACTCTGCCCCCTCTCCCGTCCATCCATCTCTCTCTCTCTGCCTCTTCTCTTTTCTTTCTCTGCCCCTTTCTCTCTCTATGCCCCTCTTTCTGTAACTCTGCCCCCTCTCCCTGTCCATCCATCTCTCTCTCTCTCTCTCTCTCTCTCTCTCTCTGCCTCTTCTCTTTTCTTTCTCTGCCCCTTTCTCTCTCTATGCCCCTCTTTCTTTGACTCTCTGCCCCCTCTCCCTACCCATTTCTCTCTCTGCCCCCTTTCTCTTTCCATTTCTCTCAACCCCCCCCTCTCTTTCTCTTTCTGCCCCTCTCTCTCTCTCTATCTCTCTCTGCCCCTTCTCTTTTCTTTCTCTGCCCCTTTCTCTCTCTATGCCCCTCTTTCTTTGACTCTCTGCCCCCTCTCCCTGCCCATCTCTTTCTCTGCCCCCTTTCTCTTTCCATTTCTCTCAACCCCCCCCCTCTCTCTTTTTCTTTCTGCCCCTCTCTCTATCTCTCTCTCTTTCTGCCCCCTCTCTCTCTTTCTCTGCCCATCTCTCTTGAAAGAGAAGCAGTGAAGTGGAGAGGCCGTGCTCAGTCTGCTCCTCTAACTCTAATGAAGTACGGGCTGAGAGGCTGGAGCTGAGAGTGGAGAAGACAGAAAATAAGAAAAGGGCGGGGGAGATGCAGAAGGATAGAGAAAGGGTGAGAGAAGGAAGTAGGCAGAGGTCTTTTTCTGCTATAAACACAATAGAAGAAAAGAGAAGAGAAAAGAAGTGAAGAGAAGAAAAGAGGGAAATGAAATATGGTTGAGGGTGCTCGCTGTTACCCATACACACCCGAGTGTTGAAATATATATCAATAATATGAGCTCAGAAACACACACACACACGCAGTACAGTAGAGTAGAGTAGAGTAGAAAGTGAGTGTAAGATTAGATCAGAGTTCAGAGATCAGCCTGGGTCAGCTAAGGTCAGCTCTTAGAACTGTCTCTATCTCTCTCTGTGTTTGTGCTGTTGAACTGCGGGAAGTGTGGGGGTCCCGGCTGACCCATGGATGAACCTACGAGTGTGAAAATGTTCTCCCTCACAGTTGAGCAACAGAACTACACACTATCCTTGCAGCCAATATAAACATGTTCACTGAGGGTGTAAAGAATGGAGTATATAATCAGAGCTCTGCTGAATAAAGAACTGAAACTGTAACACATCAACACATAAAATATAAAATCAATTGTTATAAAATCAATCTCAGAATCAAAAACTGTGCCAGATATAAAAACGCATTTATATTGTATTAATATACTCTATAGAGATATCTCTCTCTCTTTTCTCTCTCTCTCATATATATATATATATATATACATACACACACACCCACACACACTGAGTTCTGTTCTGAGTGCTTTGCTATTTACTGTGCATTATTAAAAATGGGGTCCTGCTGTATTGGCAGAAGCATGTAAGCATGCTGGTTTTTATGACATCACAAAAACAAGGGACTGTATATAGCGCTAAGCTTTAACAATGTGTTTGCATACAAAGGAATTTGACCTTAGCATTTAATCCATCTGTGCAGTAAAACTTCCACATATACACAAACACTAGTGACCACTAGGGGGCAGTGAGCACACTTGCCTGGTGGGTGGGCAGCCCTATCCACAGCACGTGGGGAGCACTTGGAGGGCAGGTGTCTTGCTCTTCACTTCAGACATGTTCTATTGGTTCAGGGGATCAAATTGCCGACCTTCTGATAACACAGTTGGTTCCCCGACCTCCAGCCCACGACTACCCCCCAATACAATATACTACATTAATTGAAAAAAAAAATGTGAATGTGTTTTTCTATAATACAGACTCTTTGAAGTATCAGTGGCTAATACCCTGCTGGAACAGCTCGATACTGCGTGACTTATTATGCACAGCAGACTCCGTCACTGTAAGAACAACAATGGAAACAATCACTTCTACATCCAGCCGAGGTTTAAACCACTTAATAGCAACGTTGCTGAAATAAACAAGGTGAGCGTCGTGTTGTGGCCTGAGCTCGTGTCTGAGGGAAAGCCATTTCAGGCCCTGTCGTTTCTCATTACCTCACTGTGGAGAAGGCCGCTGATTGGCTCTCACTGGATACGTCCTCAGCTCTGATTGGCAGAGATTATCTGGAGGTGACGCTCAGTTTTTTTTTGCCCTTGTGTAATTGCTCGACATGGCGCTGTCAACCTCCAATTAGCCAAACGACGTGACACACGCTAGCGTCAGAACTAATCACTTCAGCATTAATGAGAGCCGCTTGAGCGGGGAGCGGATCTCCGCTGGATACCCAGTTCAAAGAGCAAGTACTGCCGTGGTACAGCACAGCGTCTCCCATTTCTGGTGCTGTTCGGAGCGACAGAACAGAGAAAGATAACACTGGAGAATAAGGACTAATTACTAAATTACAGGCCTAGCAGCTAGTAGTTTTTAATGTAAAAATAGGCTTGTGTGCGCATGTTTGTTTTTGTACTATTTCAGGACCAGAAACAGTGGTAACCGGCAATGACCACTAAAACGATCCTCATATCTTTGTAATTTGTTACATATACCTAATATATTAAACATTATTATAAGCATATAAGTACTTACAGATGCAGATGTCATATGTGACACAGTATTACTGTAACAAATACTTTCATACAACTCTGTGCAAAAAAGGAGCAAACACTAAGCTTTTAATGGACTAAACAACAAATCATTAGTCATCAAATTAGCAAAAATTAAACAATGACTTAGTACAGGACCATTAAATAGTGAAGCTTTATCTGTACACTTGCAGACAATCATTTACAGACAGAAGAGTCAGTATTAATTAGAGATGGACCGATCAGCGTTTTTGAGGCCGATTCCGATCGCCCCAACCTTTCAGCGCGATTGGCCGATGGCCGATGGCCGATAGCCGATAGCCGATAGCGATCGAGGGCGGGGTATACGCCACGGCAGGGCTACATGTAGTTATTAGCGCAAGCAAATCATGAAACATGATCTAAACTGGTTTATTACCATTTTTAACAAGCTCATATGAAACGGCATAATATTTTTAACTAAATTGTCAGTAAATAAACAAAGTAAATCAAACAAATATTCCCAAATATTGTAATCATTACAATTAGACCCTTTATTTAAAACTAAAAAAGCTAATTAAATACATACAGTAAAAACTGCAGTCATTAAATGCAGACTCTTATTTTAATTGACAATCTGTAATCATTAAATGTAGATCTTGAATTGTTGCTGCTGTTCTGTTCGTACCGGTCAGATCTGGTCTGTACGGTGTTCTGGGTTTTTTTGTTTTGTTAGCTGCGCGTGCTAGCTCTGCGCGTGCAAAGCCATATCAGGTTAGTAGTGTTAAATGTCTTTGTCTTGGTTCCGCCTATGAGTTCCCCCATCAGTCAGTCTGTGGAAAATGAAAGGGTATGTATTTCCACCAAGTGGTTCAGATAGGAATTGCAGGGAGCTGTCTGAGGTAGGTTCACCTCTTTCTGGATAAAACACTAGCTGGAAATACAGAAATTAGGGTCATTTGTTTAACGCCATCAATCGGCTCTCCGGATCGGCTAAATTGGAGAGAAAAAAAAAACGTCCGATACCGATACATAGCCGATCGATCCTTCCATCTCTAGTATTAATCCATTCAGCACTGACGGCTTCAAACAGTTAAAAAACATCGCCAAGTCTTTGGATGTGGACAAGCAAAAACAACCAATAAAAATAGATATCAGATGAAGAAATCTGTATAATTTAGCTGGATTTTAACTCCGTATTCATCTTTCTCAGGGTATATATGCTCTTTTTCTGAGTCTGTACATGTGCGAGAACAGAATGCAGTATCGGAAATAAGCAAGTAGTGTTTAACACAGCAACCGCGACATGGCAACAAAACTCTTCTGGAGCGACGCAGAAACTGCTTGACGGAATTAGGGATTAAATATTCTTCATCCTCTGGTTGATGTTCGTTTATACTGTAACTCAATATAAAAGCTGCAGCATAAAGTTTGAGTTTTAACATATATTTACATCACATCTACGTCTGTGTGTTATTGGCTGGCTGCATATCAGAAATCTGACCCGGAGTTTCTCCATTATCTAGTAACTGACTCAGGATTATTGTCAGGTGCAAGTAAATGCACTAAACGTTAATATAATGTTAATATTAGTTTTATTCAGAACACAACAAACTGCTTTCCCTGTAACTGTTAAAAGAGCTGAATAAGAAAAAGATACATCTCTGCAGCTCAGCTATTACTAAGCTTAACTCTCAGCTTAGTGTGTGTTGTGCTCACTGTTGCTTAGGCAAACTAAAAAAAAGCTAAATAAACTAGTCACATCAAATTATGTAATAAAGTAAAAAAAGCAGTAAACTAAAACGGCAAAGGCAAACAATTTAATTCCCTGCCTCAGATGGCAACACGCTGATACTACATAAGCGTGAACGAGAGACCGTGTTGGAGGAGATAGTGGTTGAGAGAAATCAATTGGTAACCTATAGTAACCTACGCAAATCAGTTTCCCAAGAATGCATAAACATGCAAAACACACATTTGCATTCCACAGTACAGCTACACTACAGAAGAGCAAACATACAAAACCAACCACAACAGCAGCAGCTGATCCAGACTCCGGGGAGTCATGTAGTCTGAAGGAGGCAGCCATGTAGGCTGAAGCAGTCCATTAATAACAGACCACTCCCAAATGATCCTGACTATGCCTGAAAAACACAGACACACGCTCGACAGGTCACGATTTCACACATTCAGCATCTGCTACACCGCAGGGAGAGACCGAGCTCCGAGTCCTGCCAGAATTTTTTTGGCTGCCATGATCGAGTTTGAGCTTAATGTTATCATATAAACATCATATCCTTTCTGGGTTGGTTTATATGTGAACAGCATAGGAAGCACCATGGACTGACTGGACCTAGTAACTCTCCGTGAGTGTTTTTTTTTTCTCTGGTTAAAATCCTCTCATGAAGAGCTTGTTCGTTGCTTGATTAGTTGGATCAGGTGTGCTAGTCCAGAGAAAACAATAAAATGTGCAATAAAATATACTGGGCTGTTTTTGGCTCGTCTCTCGTCTCTGGTTCTCTTGGCAAATCACCCAGATTGCGTAACCCAAACAGAGTGTGATTTAGCACTGAGAGCAGCAGGGGTGATCTAATTCAGCCTGCTCTGACTCAGACACACCAGTGGGGGCGCTGGGTCCTACCATGCTGAAACAGGACCATAGATCCGGCAGAAACAGCAGGTAGTCTGGGCAGGTGAGTGTTAGAAGCCTGCTGCCAATAAAAACTTGACCTCTGCGTCACCCGAGTGGTAGGTTACAGGACACTATCTGAGAAGTTTACTTACCCCTTCAAATTAAATACAGCAGGCAGAGCTAAACTGCTGTAAGCCCATTGGATAGATATAAGCAGCCACATTTACAAGCAGTCTGATAATCCAATTATAATCAGACTAATAGCTCAGTTGGACTACAATACATCCATGTATGCACATCAATCAGAATAGACTAGTCTGATTACCATTCAGAAGGTAACCCTGTAAATAATCAGAATAATAGAAGAATAATAAGCTATGATTACATTCCCAATGAAAAGGCTTCAGTATGTTCTGTGCATGTGGATTCACATCATAATAGTTTATGGGTATCTTGAAAATATTTTAAAATAGTTAGCAGCATACATAGCTGTTCAGACCGGCATAAGAGCAAATTAATGACTGTGAAGGTTACATGATCCACAGACTGAATAAAAAACAGATACAAGTTTCTTAGAGAAGTGGTGGGACAGGCAACTCATGTGTCTGACACTGCATTTACACTGCTCCGTCGCGTCAACGGACGTGAACGCACTCCCCCTCTTCTGCTGGCCTCATGTGGGCGTAATAAGGGTGTTCCCTGCATCGTCCAATAGAATCAGGTATGTGCGTTTCCAGGGGTGACGGGGCAGCGGTGATTAATGCTCATGTTCAACATCGGCTTTTTCATACCATATTTATATCATTTTATAGATTTGAATCAGATATAAATATAAAAGAGGGTGTTTTAATTTAGTTCTGACTATGGAATTAATATTTTAGAGGTTGAGGACGCGTGACCACCCGCCCTGTTCTCATTGGATAGACGCATTGCGTTTGCCGGATTCATTAGCATTAAGTTTGTCTCAGCTAAACTTTTTGTCGCATCACACCCCCCGAGCTCGACACGCCCAACCATGATGCACCGCCGGCCGCGTCTGACACAACCAACGCTCCCCATTGAAAATGAATGGGATACATTGCGTCGACGCGACGGAGCGGTGTAAATGCAGCGTCAGACTGATGCAGGACATGATGCCTTCTTCTCAGCCCTTCTTTAGTCAGTGCATGTAATGTAAATTGTTCCCAGCCAGAATTTTTAAGTAATAAAAACACAAGCATGTTAAATAAGACCTCATGTAATTCATAGCACTGCTGCCTGTCCCTGTCTGACTGGACACACATGATGCCTGCTGTCATAGTAACGTCTACATCAGGAGGTGCTCTATGTATGGGGTTCATGCTGCATTGCATTACCTGTAGTGTGCATACAAACAGAGAGCTTTATAACACTGCTGAGTAGAGCATGCACATACTAGAGATGGGACTGATCCGATCCAATATCGGTATCAGGGCCGATATTGACGTAATTTAACGTATCGGATATCGGGCGAATGCGGCTGATCCACTTACCGATCCATTTTCTATTTCATTTCTATTTAGTTGCACATTATTTCAATTATTTGAAATCTTGTTGAAGTTGCTGCTGATACAATTTTCTTAATACTTGAGCTGTTTAGATCATGCAGTCAGTCATATTGTTGTATTTAGCATACTAGAAAGGTTTTTGATACATAAGATGTTTATTTCAGTTTTGTGTTTTAAATATTTTATATGAAAGGAATCTATTGTGTTTGTATATGCCTTTGGAATGCATTTATATTAAATGCATGTGTGTACTCTTCTAAGTGCTGTGTCTATTTCAGCCTCATTATGTAACCTTAAACATAGTACCAATGATAAACTAAAGAGCCCTTATATCGGTATTTGTATTGGTATCGGCAGTTATATATCGGTATCGGATCGGAACTGAAAAACACTGGATCGGCCCATCACTAGCACATACACACCTCAGTCTTAATCTATAACTTCACATACTACATCAAACACTGGTTCCCCCCTTAACTTATGTGGGTGATGAGCTGCTTATTAAATCAAGTATCAGAACAAAGTGGTTTGTACTTGGTGGATGGGGGGCGGGAGGGTTGTGGGTGGTTAGCATTGAACAGAAAATGTGGGCAATTAATGCGAGACATCACTCCGTACAGGAGTTGTGTAATGTTTTGTTTGTTTTCTTCTTGTATTCCTCAAGCAAACAACAAAAAAACAGTGAACTGAACAGCAGTTTCTGACATTTAACAAAGACAAGCCGCTCCTATTATCAGCAGACAATCTACAGCTCTGGAGTGGGCACTGCTGCTGTAGAACAACTCGAGGCTGATGGCTGTAATGGTGGAGAACAGTTGATACAGCAAAGCTGGTGCAGTAACAGTGGACAGCTATGCCCAACATGAGATCATTAAATCTGCCCAGTCATGCTTTAATGAGTGCGAGGGAAGCATGTGCAGCTTTCACCAAATTGCATAAAAACTGAAGTAAAACTAGAAAGACAGACACTGAGACAGAAACAGACAGCCACCGCATCCACACAGAGGGACGAATGGATTCTAGATTAGTTCTCGTGTGATTTGTAATGTGTGTGTTTGTGCTGGCAGATGGTAATTTGAAGACTGGACTGCGGAGTGGAAAGACAGACTGTTATTCTTCACTGTAGAAAGGCGACATATGCTGTCTTGAACCGCACACATTCACTCAGTCAGGGACACGTGCAGACATTCACAGACCCACTTACAGTTGTAAATCAAAGTTTAGGCGCCTCTGGACGAGTTATTTTAAATCTGTTGATTTTCGTTAGAACACATATTCATGTGTGTGTGTGATATAATGTATAATAACTTATTTAGTTACTGTGCTGAAAGGACAATTACCCAGATTTTTCAAAGTGTCTGCACAATTCAGTGTCTGAGAACATTCAGAGTGGCTTGATGTGAAATAGTTTAAAGACTCTGATGTCTTTACAGTGGTGGTGATGGTAACCAGGGGTCACCATGTCTACAACATGAATATAGCCATGTTATTTACTATCCAAAACCAACAGGGCTGTGGTTTCATGTTTAATATTGAATGTGAAATGGTGGTAATATTGATTTTATTGGTTTCACACAAAAACCAGACCACTCTCAATGACTTTGTTTATATCTAAGCCATTTAATTAAGTAGAACTGTGGTGTTAAATCTGCAGAGTCCCCTTTAATATGCATTTCTATACATAAATACCAAATATTACAAATATAACAAATTATAACAAATTATTTGCTTTAACACTTTAAAACCAGTGTTAAAATATTATAATACTCCAGTTTCACAGAGATCATTTGTATTACCAGTTTAATTCTCTGTGGTGTTAATCTTGAACTAACTGCTCCAAATATGAACAATGAAACTCTTTCATTACCTGTGACGATCTCTCGTACTTCAGCATCCACAGTCTTCCTCAGCAGGCGCAGCAGAGCGGGCACGCCGCCGGCGTTTCTCACAGCGATCTTGTTGTCGTCTGTGGCTTTTCCATACACAAGGTTCCTCAGAGCACCGCATGCGTTTCGCTGCACCTCCAGGACTTTGTGGTCCAGCAGATCCACCAGATGCTTAATTCCACCCAGTCGACACACCTGAGTAGGCAGAGAGTAGACACACCTCTCAATTTCACTGCTTCAGCAATAACATGCAAGAAATCCTATTAGGAAACTGATGGAAATAGCAAGTCAGCTCTCATTACTGGCATTACACAACCTGTATATGCCTTGAAACACTTAATATCTCAGCTGAAGGTGAAACAGAGAGATTCTGTGGAACGTAGAGATTTAAAACTTTCAATCAATTCCATGTTTGTGTTTCTATTTTAAGAAAGTAAATGTTTTAATCATGATATGAATTTCATGAAGTCATTGTTTTTGTGAACGTGTGTCATAAAATCCATCCATCCATCCATTATCTTTAGCTTTATCTCTCTAGTTGGGGGTCACAGTGGGCTGGAGCCAATCCCAGCATCATCGGGTGAAGGCTGCCAGTCCATTGAATGGCCAACACACACTCACACCTACAGGCAATTTAGAGTGAGCGATCAACCTAACATGCATGTGTTTGGACTGTGGGAGGAAACCGGAGTACCCGGAGGAAACCCACTCAAGCACAGGGAGAACATACACACTCCACACAGAACCACCCGGACCGGGAATCCATCTCGGATCGTCTTGCTGTGAGGAGATGCTACACCGTCGTGACGCCACCATAATATGTTAATGCAGAATATAAAAGAAATGTTAATATCATAATTCCAGACATGCAGAGTAATTCTGGGAAGGGCCAGACCCTGCCAGAGACTCTTTCGGACTCTCAGCCCTTGACTGAACTCGACCACTCGAGAACTGGGTGAACATGCACAGCAAAATTATAGTAATAATTCTAAATACATATAACAGACTAAAGCTTCAGTGTGATTTTTAACACTGCCAGGTGTTTCGCAGCATCTGGGTGTGTTACGAGTGTTATATTACAGAGTGCTGCCTCCCAGGAGCTGGACTGGAGATACGTTCCATAAATATTAAACTGTGGAACACTTGAAACCATTGTGTGCTGTGAGAATATAGCAAATATAATCACTATCCAAACATCTGCCTTTCTGTGTGAACACAAAACATTCTCAAGAGTTGCGCAGTTGTGTGTTTAACTATAATATTTTGAATCGCAAGAATAAATATACCTCACAAATCACCCCCCCCCCCTCCCCCATCACACCCCCCTGTACTGCGTGTACAGAGTAAGCATGGGTTAATTGCTCTATACACAGGACTACGCTGCTATCACTCTTGTAATCAAAGCGCTTGTGCACAAGAGAGACGCTGTTCCGGAAAGAAAAACAACATTTTTGAGTGAAGGCGTGTGTGTGGGTCTGAAGAGAAAGGCAATATCCTCAGGACTGATTGAGTAAATCCCCGAAGCTCAGGGTGGAGGCATGATTTCACTACGGCTCAAATCATTCTGATAAACTTCACCGGATTCGCTGGTGTGGGAACGGCCTGTTTTCAGACAAGGTCAGATCTCTGAAACGTACATGTGAAATATGTATAGGACACTGTATGTGTATGTGTGTGTGTGTGTGTGTGTGGTTGTTTCTGTACATTTTCAGGGCAGTGATGTTCTAACGTTCAAACCAGAGAGCAACAAAATGAATCTATAGTATCAGAATCTTATTACATAAAAAGGTGTTAAAAGTATTCACATTCATTACTCAGGAAGAAGTATAGATACTAGAGTTTAAAAATAGAAGTTAAAGTATCAACTCAAGCTGTTTACTTCAGTAAAAGTGTAAAAGTACTGCTTTCTAAACTACTTAAAGTATAAAAGTAAAAGTAATGTAAGAAAAAAAAATTCCATTAAGGACAAAAGCTTAGGCCGCACCACAGGGGTCTATAGTGCACTAGCCCACCTCCTCAAAATCCTCATTCTTCCAAAAGCCATAATGACTATAATGTTATATTAAAATGTTAATGTTGATAAATTTGGGATGCACTGCATATACTGCATATACGCCCATTGAACATGAATGTATTTTAGTACAATGTAAATACATTAAAGAAGCATATCTGTGTACTACTGAGCATCAACATGTGTTTCATGAAGCAGAAGATATGATGACTAGTTGTCTATAAGTATTGTAATGGTTCAAAAAGTCTTCAAACTTCAAAGGCATGTTATCAATAATCTTTACTGGAATGTAAATGTACATGAATGAAAACAAGCTGAAATGAAATAGGAGAAACGAGACTATGTTTAAAATGTAAGGAGTAGAAAGTACAGATAATGGAGTGTAAATGTAAGGAGTAGAAAGTACAGATAATGGAGTGTAAATGTAAGGAGTAGAAAGTACAGATAATGGAGTGTAAATGTAAGGAGTAGAAAGTACTGATATCTGAGTGTAAATGTAAGGAGTAGAAAGTACTGATAATAGAGTGTAAATTTAAGGAGTAGAAAGTACTGGTATCTGAGTATAAACGTAAGGAGTAGAAAGTACAGATAATGGAGTGTAAACGTAAGGAGTAGAAAGTACTGATAATGGAGTGTAAATGTAAGGAGTAGAAAGTACTGATAATGGAGTGTAAATGTAAGGAGTAGAAAGTACAGATATCTGAGTGTAAATGTAAGGAGTAGAAAGTACTGATAATGGAGTGTAAATGTAAGGAGTAGAAAGTACAGATAATGGAGTGTAAATGTAAGGAGTAGAAAGTACTGATAATGGAGTGTAAATGTAAGGAGTAGAAAGTACTGATAATGGAGTGTAAATGTAAGGAGTAGAAAGTACTGATAATGGAGTGTAAATGTAAGGAGTAGAAAGTACTGATAATAGAGTGTAAATGTAAGGAGTAGAAAATACTGATAATGGAGTGTAAATGTAAGGAGTAGAAAGTACTGATAATAGAGTGTAAATGTAAAGAGTAGAAAGTGCTGATAATGGAGTGTAAATGTAAGGAGTAGAAAGTACAGATAATGGAGTGTAAATGTAAGGAGTAGAAAGTACTGATGATGGAGTGTAAATGTAAGGAATAGAAAGTACTGATAATGGAGTGTAAATGTAGGGAGTAGAAAGTACTGATAATGGAGTGTAAATGTAAGGAGTAGAAAGTGCTGATAATGGAGTGTAAATGTAAGGAGTAGAAAGTACTGATAATGGAGCGTAAATGTAAGGAGTAGAAAGTACTGATAATGGAGTGTAAAAGTAAGGAGTAGAAAGTGCTGATAATGGAGTGTAAATGTAAGGAGTAGAAAGTACTGATAATGGAGTGTAAATGTAAGGAGTAGAAAGTACTGATAATGGAGTGTAAAAGTAAGGAGTAGAAAGTACTGATAATGGAGTGTAAAAGTAAGGAGTAGAAATAAAAAGTGAATAACAATTACTCCAGTAAAGTATAAATAACCAACAAGGTAACAAAGTGTTTGTATTTTGTTACTTGACACCTCTGTTTACATATTAATTCAGTATGTAGTTATTTAACCCATTCTAAGCTTCTCCTTGTAAAAACAACCCAGTATTATTTACAGTTCTCAGTTACAGTAATACCTGCTTTGACTGCTCAGTACTTCATTAAGCTAAATCAAGATTACTGCTGAAGGAACTGAATACATTCATACAATGTCTGGGGCTGGAACTACACTTTGTTCTTCAAACTGGAGCTCATGATCTACTTCTTTCAAAATAAAATATTCATGTTACTTTGTATTGTATATATGCTTGTTTACATCTGTTATAATGACATCTGGCATTCTAACTGGTGAAAATACACTTACTGATGAGATAAAGGCTTTTAAACAATTAGCTTGGGTGCACAGTAGTATATACACATAGTATTCTATATTTACTTGGATATAAATACAGATAAAAGCATGTTTAGTTTAGTGTGTGTTAAAAAAGCAGAATGAAGGAATGAAGGTAGCAGTTTACTTTGTTTCAATATCTGATTATGTGAGAAGCTGATGCCTTTGTTCAGTGTGTGCAAGGTCACTAAGTGATGTATTCATCACTGTGGGTGCGTGTGCGCATGTGTGCAGCTCCTGCTGTTTGAAAAAGCAGTTTCTTGAGGGTCTTTCCAGCCTCCTGCTGAGAAGAGAGACTCCACAAGGCAGAATTACACACCTGTGAGTGTGTGTGTAGACATTAGTGAAACATTGATTTGTATGCATGAATGACACCCCAGCCTTGCTTGTGTGTGTGTGTGTGTGTGTGTGTACCTCAGCCTTGGTGCGGTTATCTCCGAAGCACAGGTGCTGCAGGTAGGCAGCTGCGTTGGCCTGCACAGAGGGGAACTGGTGCTGCAGCATGTGGATCACCTCCGGCAACTCAGGATCCCTCCACGCAAACTCTCTGTAAGGTGCACACAGCCGCTGTCAGAGCATATAAGAGGACCCTGACACAGTAAACATGTCTTGAATGAATAAGCACATTTCTGACTTTCTGACTGATTGCTATCACTTTAAAGCTACACTGTGGAGGTTTTTGGAGGATTTGGAGACCTCATGGTGGAAATTCATGCAGAAGAAAATTTTGTTGGGCTGTTTATCGGGCCACTCCCCTGAGCGGAAGAGAGTATTTAAACAGAACTCATGTGTTTTCTGGGGATGTGAGTGAATTATCTACTACTGGCAACAGATCTTTATCAGTGTAATGTTAACTTCACGTTTGAGAAGTTAAGAAACACTGAGGCAGGCTTTGGGTGTGTCCAAACCACCTACTTGCCTACTACTCAGTAGTGAAATCAGTAGGTGAGCTCGGCCAGTATTTTTATGCAGGTGACCACAGCACACTGTGCTATCCCATAATTCAACTGGAGCCATGAATTAATTCAAAGTGGAGTAAAAAAAAAACAGTGGAAATCTGTACGTTGGCTGTGTATGTGTAGCTACTGCTGGTAAACTGCTGCTACAGAAGTTAGAGCTACTGCTGAAAAAAAAAAAAAAAAAAAAAAAAAAAAAAAAAATATATATATATATATATATATATATATATTTTATTTTATTTTATTTTTTTTTTTTGACACTGTCTGAGTACAGATTCAGACAAAAACGGAGCTCAGTGTCGGAGCTCAGTGACGTTTACAGTGGGGGTCTGATGTCTTGCGTCGCAGGACGTTGGTAAGATGGCAGATGTAGTGCATCTGAGATTCCGTGGATACGAAACACTCACGTACTGAAACTGCCTACTGCTCGAGCAATACGTACTGGGTCCAATCCAGTACCTACTGACCTAGTAGGCGCTTTTAGACGCACCTTTTGCTTTTGAGTCCAGGCGTGTGGCGAGATTCTGAAAAACTTCTCAAACTCTTAGGCTTTACAAAGTGATCTTCAGATCAGAATGAAGTATGCAAATACTACCTCCTACAATTTGAACAAAAACTAAATAAATAATAAATAAAAAAAATAGGCAAGATGCCTTTAAGGTAATTAAAAAAAATATATATATATAACACATGATATACATGTTATATAATATATTTATATATACTTTAAATAAAATGTAAGATCTTACACAAACCGCTGCTCCCTATTTACATGGTGCAATTACTGATGACATGGTGCACATGACTCTCATCATAAAGTATTTCTATGAGAACACAGCACAGACCACAGTACCAAAGCACATCAGTAATAACTGAGCATGCCTACACTGTGCTGTAGTAATGTCTGCACATTATATTAAGACCTTATATATATATATATATATTAAGATTTTATATATTAAGATCTATCAGTATTTTTTAAGATTAATGACAATAAAATTAGAATAAATACAAATAAAGAGATACACAACACACTGTGCTTTGGTGTTCATGAGCATGTAAGCTTAATCATTGCCATATTTTCCCTAGAAGGCAGACAGTATTTACAGATACCGTTCAATATCTAGTTTATCTAATCATCCCTTTCTTTAATTTAAATCAGGTGAGCTGCTGACGGCAATGAACAAATCAATACAATGACTGGAGCACCTCCAACTGTGTCCTAATATACACTCACTGAGCACTTTATTAGGAACGCTCATAGTCCATTTCTATGAGCACTCTGTAGTTCTACTATTACAGACTGTAGTCCATCTGTTTCTCTGTATACTTTGTTAGCCCCATTCGCCCTGTCTTCACTGGTCAGGACCCCCCACAAGAACCCCCACACAGCAGATATTATTTGGGTGATGGATCATTCTCGTCACTGGACTGACACCGATGTGGTGGTGGTGTGTTAGTGCGGGTTGTACTGGTATGAGTGGATCAGACACAGCTAGAGTTTTTAAACACTGTGTCCATTCACTGTCCACTCTATTAAACACTCTTACCTTGTTGGTCCACCTTGCAGTGTGAAGCCAGAGACAGTAGCTCACCTGCTGCTGCACAGTTTAGTTTAATATGTTTGGTTGGTGGACTATTCTCAGTCCAGCCGTGACACTAAGGTGTTTAAGAACTCCAGCAGCATTGCTGTGTGTGATCCGCTCACACCAGCACAGCACACACTAACACGCCACCAAGTCAGTGTCACTGCAGTGCTGAGAATGATCCACCACACAGATAATACCTACTCTGTGTTGGTCCTGTGGGGTCCTGAACATTGAAGAACAGGGAAACATAGTATCCAGAGAAACAGATCAACTACAGTCTGCAATTGTAGAACTACAAAGACCAGATATGCCTACGGCTTATGTAGAGTACAGCATGTGTCTCTCAGAGAACAAACATGAGCTTCTTTTGTCCAATACTCAACTAAAATAACTTCAGCTATGTTCTGTTATACAGAAGGTTTTTTTTTTGTTTCAGAATCAATTTCAGACTACTGAGCTTTAACTGAGAGTATAAACACATTAACCTACAGTATTTATATGGCTCAAGGGCACAATCCACTAGTCTAGGCGACTTCTCGACTCTATAAAACGTCTTCAACCCTCAAGTTTAGCAAACTGTTCAGACTTTTATTGATTAATTTAAATTTCAAATAAATAACCAAATGAACAAGCCACTAACACTGCAAGAAACTCCCAACTTCAACTGTTATTCAGCCTCACCTCCGGCACACTGTGACACTGTAGCAGCTGAATGGAGGGTAAAATGAAATTTTGGAGGGCACCGTGTAAAACACAGCTGAGTGGGCGTGGCTGATGTACTGAATGGAAGAAAGGAGAAAAGCTGGGTCGTTTTACTCTAATAGCAACACCATCTAATCAAAGCTAGCCTGGAGCAACGTGGCATTTACCCTTCTGTGAGCTGGCTGCGCACATACTTCCCGGGCGAGTATTTAGTTTTATGTCCAACAAACCTCTCCTCTGCCACCAGCCCCCCACCACCTCCTCTGCATGGGAATAAAAGTGCGTGTGTGTGTGTATATGGAAACGTGGTCCCTCCAACACACGGCTATGTCAACACACCCAGGAGTGTGAACAGCGCTCCTGGTGCGTAAGGTCAGGGAATCTGAGGAGAGCGGGTCAAAAGGGGAAAGCAACCACACGCACGCAGGCAGGCACTTATTCCTCCACGTGTCTCGCTCAGACACTGAGCGGTGCGGGAATCCACTGTGAAGCGGGCCAGGCATGTGGCATAATGTCCAAGCGCTTGGCCCCCTGCCCAGCGGGCTCCAGTGTGAACGGAGAGAATGCGTTAGTGTTGAGCCAGCAGTGTGTGAAACAAGCCCAGTAAGCACTGTTACCCTCACACCGCCTTTACACAGCTAGCGTGCAAGCGCAGTTACACATGAGCACATTTACAACCATTACCGTACAGCTATAACTCTACAGTACGGACTCTACAGCTCAGAAAGCTTTAGAATACATATGCAAATAACAGGGCAGTAAAGAACAACCGAATATGAAAGAGGACTAAGGTAAAACTAATGTAATGGAACGGAATATTTATGAAGTAAACAAAGCTACAGTATGTAAGATTTACTTTTTAAGTTAAAATAGGAGCTGCTGTGAATTTTCAATTAAAGCCTGAAAGGACTGTGAGGACAATTTCCTGGGACCATAGGCCAATAGAAATTGTGAGCAAGATACAAATTCTACTGTAGAATTGTAGAATTCTTGGCAAGGTCTCCCTCTTTCACAGCAGGGAGGGTGTAAGTCATGAAGTCAGTCAACCCATCTGCTAACGTCATGTGCACAAGCTTAAGAAGAGGGTCCGACTCAGTGTGTAGGTCTCAAAGGCAAAATCGGCGCTACACTGATGAAGATACGATGACAGCAGTAAATAATAGGTTTCTTTGATTATTCTTTTAAACACGGCCACAATCATTAGAACCATCTGCTCAAGATGACCTGTCACAATTATTACATAACCGCATTATCACCATTACTTCTAACTACACGAACCTTTCACGTTTGTAAGATTTGTGCAACAAGCACAAGTGGATGTGGTGAGCATATAAACTGAAATGAAAGAAAACATGCTGATCTGTTAAGAGGGCAGTGCTGAGTAACGTTGGTTTATTAGCTGAGTAGCTCCAATAGTGTAGCGTACCACTTTGATTGTCCTGCGAATGTTAGCTATTTATCAAACATAGCCAGCAAGCAAGATAGCTAATCAGCTCATTTGGCCACATCTACCTTATACATAAAGAGTTAATGATTAAAACTCTTAATCGAAATTATATAAAAGATAATTACTGTCAGCTAAACTGATGTGACAAAATGTTCTTCTGCATGTTGTGTGCAATTACACATTTCCACTGGACAAAACATACATAGTGTAGCTTTAAATTATCCCAGGTATAAGGATACCTGAATAACTGTAACACCATATCACAATTTCATACTATTTGTAAACATACATGGGCCAATAGAAATGGTGAGCAAGATAGAATTATAATTTAGAATTTAGACACTCAAATTAGCTACATGTGTTTGTACACAGTGGAATTTGACCTCCGCATTAAACACATCCGTGCAGTGAAACACCCACATATACACACACTAGTGAACACACACTAGGGGGCAGTGAGCACACGTGCCCCTAGCGGTGGGCAGCCCTATCCACGGCGGCCGGGGAGCAGTTGGGGGTTAGGTGCCTTGCTCAAGGGCACCTCACTCAAGGCCACGACTGCCCATACAAATTCTACTTAGTATTTATTTAGTATTTGATTTTATTCTTGGCAAGGTCTCCCTCTTTCACAGCAGGGGGGGTGTAAGTCATGAAGTCAGTCAACCCATCTGCTAACGCAACATCACTGAACAGTTGTGTGGAGGAGGAAACTAAACTCCCATTTCTGTTACATCATCTGAGAGACACCCTCGTTGGCTGAGTAACGGAGAGAGGGAGGATTAAAAAAGTTAAAATAAAAAGGAGAAGTACAAACTTCAGCGTGTACCTAGGGTCTTTCTGGATGCTGTCGATGGATGGTGAGCGAGTGGCTCCGTCGTCCATTCCCACGGCCGGTCGCGTGTAGCCCTCGGACGGCCGGTAGGGTCCGGGCCGGTACGTCTCAGAGTACGGAGCTGCTGCGTTCAGCATGTACGAGCTTCTTTGGTAAGTCAGGTTGCTACGCTGGCTGGAGCTTCTCTGGAGGTTCCCCACACCTTCCCGAAAAAAAGACAAACAAAACACACGTGAGAACGTGTAACGCACAGCGTGGGAACAGACAGAGCGAGAGAGGGAGAGAGACAGACTGAGAGAGGGACACAGTTCTTCCCTCAGTCTGGAAGTCATTAGCGCTGTGAGGGAGCGCAGTGTTGAATGCTGGGTAAATAAGACACGTTCTCTGCCAAACACTGTTGTTGTTTGTTTCGTGCAGCAGCTTTAGAGAATAAATCCTGCAGGTTCTGTCGAGGGATGAGTGTGTGGCGAGAGAGAGATAATCCCTCGTTCATTGGGGCCAGCTGTACCTCATAGATGCACTGTGTGAATCAGCTGTAGACTTTCCCCTTCAGCAGCACACATCACCCACACATCTCATTTTCAAGAAGAAGCAGGAGAAGAAGAAGAGGAAGGAGCAGAACGATAGATGATGATGAAGAAGAGAAGCAGAAAAAGAAGGAGCAGAAGGAGTAGATGTAAAAGAAGAAAAAGCAGAAAATGATGAAGAAAAAGGAGGAGCAGAAGAAAAAGAAATAGGAGAAAAAGAAGTAGCAGAGGAAGATGTAAGAGCAGAAGTAGGAGAAGAAGAAGAAGCAGAAAAAGAAGTAGAAGAAGAAGAAGTAGGAGATGAAGAAGTAGGAGCAGAAGAAGAAGTAGGAGCAGAAGAAGAAGTAGGAGATGAAGAAAGCAGAAGTAGGAGAAAAAGGAGCAGAAGAAGAAGGAGCAGAAGAAGTAGGAGAAGAGGAAGAAGGAGCAGAAGAAGTAGGAGAAGATGAAGAAGGAGCAGAAGAAGTAGGAGGAGCAGAAGAAGTAGGAGATAAGGAAGAAGGAGCAGAAGAAGAAGTAGGAGAAGACGAAGTAGGAGGAGAGGAAGAAGGAGCAGAAGTAGGAGAAGAAGAAGAAGGAGCAGAAGTAGGAGAACAGGAAGAAGAAGGAGCAGGAGCAGAAGAAGGAGAAGGAGCAGAAGAAGTAGGAGAAGAAGATGAAGTAGGAGAAGAGGAAGAAGGAGCAGAAGAAGAAGTAGGAGAAGAAGAAGGAGCAGAAGAAGAAGTAAGAGAAGAAGAAGGAGCAGAAGAAGAAGAAGTAGGAGGAGAGGAAGAAGGAGCAGAAGTAGGAGAAGAAGAAGGAGCAGAATAAGCGAAAAAGAAGATAAAGGAGAAGAAGGAGAAAAATGAGAAAAGGAAGAAGCCAAAGCAGAAAAAGAAGCAGAAGAAAGAAGAAACAGAAGAAGCAGACAAAGAAATGAAGAAAAAGAGGCAGACGAGGCAGAAGAATACAGGGTTGGATTATGATAAGTACCTGTATGCAATAATAATGTGCTCGTGCTCATTTCACATTCATACAAGTTGAAATCCTTCACCAGCCCCTCCCATACAGTTTAACAAAGTACTGAGTGGTTAAACAGCACTGGGCTGCAGCGAGACCCCTGAAAACACTTAAACAAAAAACACATACAGAACACTTATACACTCACTACAGACTGTACTGTTCATATGTATTAAAATATTAATGTGTTGTTTGTAAATTAAAACATGCTACACAGTCGCACCTCACACAGTCAGCAGCGCTTTGGTCCTGATACTGCAGTTACGACCCGCTTTCCTTTTTTCATACAGTCAGCATATTTTTATTGTGAAAATAAAAATAAAAAGCGCACACACACACACACACAAACACACACACACACACACACAAAACAGTATTTTCCTACTTTCCTCGAACATCCTACACACACACACACAGTGCCCTGCCAAGTCTTCAAATATTTAGTCTGCGAGCATCTTGGCTGAGTCTTCATTCTTAAATAATTACTCTTTCTCCCTCCGCTTATGTCACTGCTGTAACCCTGCCCAGTTCTCTCTGTGAAACACTCCGGACAGCAAAACACGGGTCACCTGACTCAGTTTGGGTCAGTCACATTCCAGAGAATGTAACAGAGATGAAAAACACACAAACACAAACACACAACTACTGGTCAGATATATCACCCTGTAAAGAGTGGGACCAAAAACATAGTGTTGCTCAGCATTGCGGTATTAACGTCTGCAACTCCTGAACTGCAAAGAGCTGCAATATGCAAATGAGGCCTAATAAACCACATACACTTTCATCCTGAGCATTGTGAACAACATCAGATGCTCCAGATACGTTTCTGTGAGTGTTCTGGTGAATCAAGGCAGAAGAACATAAAGAGATATTTACTTTTAGAGATATTTCTCAAACGATAAGAAGCTACTTTAGTGACTTTTTATATGTGAGACAACTTTGTGACATCCACTGAGAAATATCTGACACACAGCTTATAAGTCTGTCTACTAAATCTTGATTATCAATGTGAATGGAAATTACAATCATTTTGATAATATTTATCATTTTTAATGAGATTAACTAGAAGTTACGTACAAACAGAAAGGCCCTAAAAGTGAGCCTTGTGGTACTCCATAAGAAATATTCCTTTTTTTAATTAATGACATTTATCAGCATAACCAAGAGTCACTTATTGGTTAGATGTTATTTAAACAAAGTCAACAATGATCAAGTAGCATCTTAAGGAATAAAGTAGGAACCAGATCAAGATCACACGTGGATGAACTTAATTGTTTTTAACAGTTGTAAGCTTCTGATAAGCGATAACAGACAAAGACGTCATTACTGATATAGACGATTGATCAGGAAGGTTATTGGAACATGTTCCAGCTGGCTGAGCTATGTTCAGTCTTATTAATGCTATTTTATTTTGAAAAAGAATTGCAAACTCTTTGCAGGTTTCAGAAGATAAGCTGTGTTAAGGAATAATTAGTCGGTCTATGGTGGAGAAAAGGACTTTGATCTTATCTTTGTGATTAATTATACTAGAGAGGTATGACTGTCTGGATATTTTCATAGAATTATTGTAAATGATGATCTGCTCCGTGTACCTGTGGTTTAGTTTTCCTCTATAAGGACTCTGATTTTCAAGAACTTCTCTTAAGCAGGCATATTTGATTATTTATTCATAAATTCTTGAGTATGTGAGTTTTTCTTCCATTTGACTGGCGTCAGGGTGTGAGGTGTAGTGCACCTTAGTCAAATATCACAAAATAAAATCATATATAATCATAATAATAATAACAACAACAACAACATAACATGCAAGTAGATGAAGCTGCGCATTCTATTGCTATTTACTAGGCCTGTTGTTAGGCGGGTCACTGGGAGGGCTTATTTGGGTTCAGTCTGACACGCTGGCTCCCCATACATGCAGTCAGGTGTGAGAGGACAAGGTTTCAGCTGAGAAAATATTTAGACACGTGGTGGGCGTATTTCTCCTCAGGGCAAATATACACTCAGGAATTCTGGCAGGAATGAAAGTCACTACTGTGGTCAACACCTCACCACCCCACCAGTGTTACAGTAGCAATGAAAGGATTTACCATATGAGCTCTCCTAACACACCACTGTAATTTACAGCCAGCTGGATGATCATCTGAATGATCTATGCTCATCACATGCTGTTCTTGGTTTCACTCACTTGCTTCCTTAACCTTACCAAAAAGGTTATTGTTGCTTAGCTACACATTTGATGTGTATTAACGTGTATTGATGTGTATTAATTTGATATTAGATTAACGTAACCAGACAGTTTGGTGATAAATTACATTTAGTATTAAGCTTGAACTCTCGCTTGCTGCAAGCTAATGTCTTTCTTTAATCCAGCAGTGCTGTTTATGCAGTATGTTTATGTTCGTACTGATTTATAACACAATGCGCAACTATACTGTTATTCGTTTGTGCTTTCTGTTAGATCTTTGCTGCGCAACTCGTCCCGCAGTTCAAGATATCAATTCTGTTTCAACTCCAGATTGTCTGGTATGATTGTGTGACTCAGGCTTGTATACAGCTTGTTGATGGGACGCACGGATTCCAGAAAACAACAGTTTTTCCAGAATTTTTTCCTCATAGACAATCAATAGGATAGACTGCCCTGGTCTATTTGTCTTTTTTTATCCCTCTTTTTTTCATCCCTATAGAGTCCTATTCATTTTCGGTCACACACAAACCTCATGGTTTTATTTAACTTACAACATCTAAACTGCATGCACTCTCTTAAAACAGATTCCCAAACTCCCAGATCCCAAATTCCTCAGACATACTGACCTGCACTCATCTTTCTGTCGTTTATTCATCCCTCATTCCTCCCATAGGATCCCATTCATTTTTGGACACACCCAACCATTACGGTTTCGTTCAACCTACAGCCACCAAACTGCCTGCACTCACTTAACTTCTAATCCACAGACACACTGACCCTCTACACCAGGGGTGTCCAATCTTATCCACAAAGGGCCAGTGTGGCTGCAGGTTTTCACTCCAAACAGGCTGGAGCACACCTGATTCAACTAGTTTAATCTGTTCATCTCAGTTTTCCAACTGCTGATCAGCTGTATTCCTGCTTTGTTGGAATGAACACCTGCAGCCCCACCGGCCCTCTGTGGAGAAGATTGGACACCTCTGCTCTACAATGACCCTCTACTTGTCGTTTATGTGCCATCCTTTTCGACTCTACTTTTCTAGTTTAATAACATGTTTTGCTATTACACTTACACTGACCATGATAAAATTTCTCTTCTACTTGGACACAAAAGCACAGACTACTGCTCAGCAATGATGCTTTAAGCTGGATGTGGATAAGTTGCTTATCACATGATTATGACAATAGCATTGATCCCTCAGAGAACACAGCTGGTGATGAGTAGTCTTGTGATATCCTGGTCTGCACGTTCAGTTTCCTGCAGATGCAGTGTGATCCACATCATGTTCTACTTACTTGTGGACATCTGTGGTTCTAACACTTCTCTGCTGCTCTACAGTGCTTTAAGATCAGATATTGAAAAATTTAAAAGTTATGGTCCTCTAAATTCCTTCGGACGGACAGACCTCTGCTGTGGGCAAGTTTCTCCCCAAGGCTGCCTAGGGTGCCCGTAAGCCATATACAGATCAGTAAGATTTCAGGTCCAGATCTCTGGTTTCCTGAGGCTAGCAATGCAATCCAGGGATTGCTGGGAAGGTCACATCAGAATCTACTAAACTAAAGACTTTCCAAGTTAGATTTTAAAGTCACTTACTGCAAAGCATTCAATTCTCCTGGGCTTTTATTCATAACGCCTTCATCGATTAGTCGTCATCGACTTGACTTTTATCACATAACTGCTGACTT
>CM038709.1:13053914-13093914 GCA_021613375.1 Megaleporinus macrocephalus
GGTACTGTGCGTGACGTGGCTTGGGCTGCGATACAGTGGTCCCTGGAAGGTGCGGTCTTCATAGATGGGTCCGATGTGGCGGTCTGGAGACACAGTTGAGCGGAGGTCGGGTCCATGATGGCTGTGCTGACTCGCATAGGAAGCTCGTAGACCTGCTGAGGGCAAAGAAACAGTCCAAATTAGACTCTGCTCCAAACTCCCTACACCCATCCCAATTAGTGAATCTGCTGTGGAGCAGCTACACACGAGCATTAGGTCACCATGACCCATGCCAAGTATTGGCTAGAGGGGTATAATCCCCCTGAGCACTGGGCTGCTGGGTCCTTGGGGATGAGTCAGAGTGGCGTTTGTGATCAAGTGCACAGGAGAAGTGAGCATGGTTTAGATGAGGACAGGGCCGCAGAACGCCTGCAGAGACGAGCTCCCTGACTGTCACTGCTAATCCCCATAACCCTCAGCCCTGACGATGGGGCAGAGAGCACTGCACGCTAACGCACGGAAATCCCTCGCACAGTCAGAAAAATAAATAAATCAAAGGCTTTAAGAGTGAGAAAAATCATTTTAGCCATCCCACTCACGTTTTGGAAGCTAAGCCACTAAAGCCTTAATTGAAAAGAGTCTCTGGCTGCCAGCAACGTTAACGTAGCGCGGCGACCTAGTATACGGACGCCTGAGGAGCTGGAGCTGATGACCTTCTCCTAATTGTGGGCGATGATAAAAGTGCAGGGCAAATGTTCAGCCTCTGGTTCTTATTATACAGCATAACTCAGGCCTCCAGCTGGGTCTATACAGCCAGAGGCTCAAAGCCCACAACAGTAGAACAGAAATATTCCAGTCACGAACCAACCTGTTCTTTTCAAAAAACTGGCTCAAATGACTCAAACTTTCTGAAGCATATAAGTTTCCTTCCTAGTATACTAAGATAATTGGATTTTTCCAAAACCTAAATTCCTAACATACCTGCCAAATTATAGCATACGCAGGGCTTTTATTAGTAATTATGGGTGTGTCTCAAAACCTAGTGAGCTGCCTACACGTAGACTGTCCCAATTCTTAGATACCGGAAACATGCTGTCTACTGAGGAACCTTGTTTTGGCCCGATTTTAAGGAAGCATCGACGGTTCCTAAGCCGCTAAGACAATCCCATGATGCAATGCAGGCAAATTGAGCAGTGAAGTGGTTTTAAAAGGTGAGTTATTTTGATTCTCTCTGGAGTTTTAATGTGTTTCTGGTCATATAATCACACAAAACAGTATTTTATTATCAACTCTGTAACGAGTCGTAGACCATATTGCAGTTTTATACTCAAGACATTAGCATTTATGCTAGTGGATTTTTAAGCATCGGGCTATTGTTTTGGATGCCGGCCGGTAACTTAGCAACCAGCTAAACCACCGGTCGCGTGCTGCAGTGGGCGGGAACAAGCCGTGACGCAGTCTCTCTCTAACTAGAGCGTCTCAGTAATCTGTTTTATGAGGAGAGATGAGGAGAGAACACTGCTACTTACACAGCTACCTACCTAGACAGCCTACCTAGACAGCTTACTTTTTTTTTTTGGTTTTGAGACACACACCCCATATCAGTAATTAAATAATCAATTGATTTTTCTGGCAAATAACTGAACAATCTGTGGCCAAACAATAGAAACCGATGCAACTAAACAATAGAAAACAATTGTAAAAGATACAAGAATACTTTACTGGAATAGATACAAGAATACTTTACACCCCCTATTGACTTGTATCACACGGCATGATGGAAGAGGGAGGGGCTCTACCAATCCAGAAAGAGGGAGAGCCACGGACGGATGTTACATTGGCAGAACTCGTGATGTTATGGCCAACTGCAGCTGTATTTTACTGTATATGACCCTCTGTTAACCACAGTATTTTCGTTTTATACGTTTGAGTCTGGCTCCATTGGTGACCAGAAGAAGCAACATCACAATAACTCACTGATAAATAACTCAGAATTAATTAAATGCTAATACACACTGATTGGAAGGGGAGACTATAAATGAATCACTGAATCAGAGAGCTTTATTGATATGAAAAGTTTGAAAGAATCTATTCAGTAAAGTTACTTGAACTCCCCACTGTACAGGTAATTTGGTCTATGGAGAATACAGCGTGCGTCCCACGGGTCTTACACTCATACACACACACTCTCACATGCAGAGTCAGGATTCGTGCCGCAGAGCAGGAGGGTTTAGCCAACACAGCAAACCCGAAATACTATACGAGTGTGTTTTTCTCTGAGAGTGTGTGTGTGAGTGTGAGTGTTTGGGGAGATGGTGCAATGGTGTAACTCGCAGTCATAGTCATTTTGATGCATGGCAAGGGAGATGTGGAAAGAGAAGAAAAGCAGAAGGACTGTGTGAGTATGTCTTCAGCTGAAATGATATACAGCAACTCCTGGACTCTCTCCCAACCTCCAGCCTCACCTGCCAGGGAAAGCCCAGATGAGGTCATACACATTACTGCAGCTTCAATTACAGCCCGGCGCATGTGTGTGTGAGCATGCAGTGCTGTACCGTGTCTATTTCTCACACAGCAGGTAAGACAGATCCAAATCTGATCTTTTTCACAGATGTGTTATCTGTGTAGCAGTGTGAACAGAAAAAAATAAATAATTAATTTGACATTTTTGGTTCCAATTTTATACACTTTCACATGTGATATTGAATCCGGCTCGCATCTGATGTGTGGAACAGCCAAACAAAAATTCATGCTGCTTCCATGTCAATCCAACTTGACGTTCAGCACTATGTTATGCTGCTGAGATCATTTGGGCTGATGTTTTTGTGCAAAAAAATTAGAAGCTGCTGAAACCAAAGTTGAAAGAAACCAAGGATGCAAATTCATGACTGAATAGGTTTTTTTTTTGTTTGTTTGTTTGTTTGTTTTTTTTTAAGAGTCATCCAATCTACATTCATCATTCTGGGTGATAAGACCAGCAGTCAGTCTTTAAATGATGCTGAAGAAGATGAAACCTTTGGGTAAAAACTAACCCTTTGGGTAGTGGACCTGCCATGATTGTTTACGTCTGGATGAGCGTGCCACATGAGCTTCATTTGTTTGAACACGAGGGTCAGTTTAGGACTGTGATCTGTTTAGACTAATGTCAGACACTAATCACACTTAAAAGATGCTGTGGACCACCTAACAAGAAAATGGGATTTGGTAAGAAAATCAGATTTGGCCACTGCTGTGTGAACAAAGCCTATTAAAGCTTTGATCGGGCCATTAATATTAAAACAGCCATAAACCACTAGTCAAGTCAAGTCAAGTTTATGTATATAGTGCTTTTTACAACGATATTGTCTTAAAGCAGCTTTACAGAGTTTTGAAAACATACAGTAACAACATATATATCCCTCAGTGAGCAAGCCAGAGGCAACAGTGGCAAGAAAAACTCCCTCAACTGGAGGAAGAAACCTTGGGAGGAACCAGACTCACAAGGGGAGACCCATCCTCCTCTGGTCAAACAGTATTTACAGTTAAATAAAGTAAATACCAGAGAAAGGAGTCTCTGTTTGAAATCTGGATAGCAAAGCTTTAGAAGCTGCACAGGTAGAGGTACTATTTCTGCTAGCACCCAAATGGGATCCTAGTGGTATGTTAGCGCTACGCTATTCAACCCAAGACTGTTTGGCCTACTTAGATAAAACAATGGCATCAGAAGCTTGTAAAGGATCAAACATATGTTTACTAGCCAGTTTTACTCTTTCAGCAAGGACCCCAGATACAGAGCAGTTCACAATATTCAAAGTCACACATATCCCTGGCTTCCAGAAGTGAATTCGGGCCCACCCATTGGAAGTCAAACTGTCCTGTCATTTGTGCCTTAGCAAACACGTTGAGCCTTCAATGCAGGGCCTGAAGGCCTAACCAGTTCAACAGCCTGCCAGGCTTTGTCTACCCAGAAACCAAAATAAAATTATGACCGGACAATTTGAGAACTGAAACTTTTGTTTGCATCCTAAATTTGGTATTGAAATAAGAGTAGAACTAAAGCACTTGCCAAGAACAGACACGTTTTGCCTCTGTGAAGGTCTAGGAAGCCCCCAGGGTTCAGCTTTCTCCTTCGCTCTGGGAGTGTGTGTGTTTTATACCTGGTATTCTCAGAGCAAAAACTGCTTGCACTGCATGTTTGTTTGTGTGAAAGCTTTAGAGAGGACCTGTGCAGGAGGGAGAGTATGTTTAAAGGTAAATTTAAGTGGGTCTACAGAGCAGGTTGAGCGTGTGCGCAGTCTGGAGGGACACTCCTGTCCAGATGTGATGCAGGAGCTTAGAGGGACCCACAGACACCAAGGAGAAAACCCTGAGCATGCACACTTAAATCATGGAGAAACGGTGAATGTCTACTGCCTACAGGTACTGAAGGACGCACCACACCAGAGAGAGGGATGGAAAAAATCAGGGATGGGGAAACTAGCAAGAGCATGAGAGAACGTCAGACTGCAAGACAGCATGTAGAAGGGTATAGGGGAGGAGAAGTAGAGAAATAATTCATCAACTGTATGGAGACAGACTGTATTTTTCCTTTCTTTTTTATTTATTTATGATGTGTGGTGACCAATAAAACACTTGGGAAAAAAATATGAGAGATATATGTTCTAGAACAGTTCCATCAGCTTCCAGACATTTCCAGACTACGTCCGTGCAGCTTTTAGAATATTCCAGATCCCAGAATGTTCAAGAGCAGCAGCTTCTCAAAGGTTCTACACACTTTCAATGGCTTGCTAAATGTTTTAGAACGCTCCATAGAACATCTCCAGTAGTCTCCAAAAAACTACAGAACACTCACAGGATCTATCAGAACGTTCCAGCAGCTTCAAGCATGTTCTAAACCCCATTGAATATGTTTTAGTCTCCAGTGGCTTCCCGAAAGTGTTTCAGAACTGTCCCCGTAGCTATCATAATGTTCCAAAACACCTCCAGTGGCTTCCAAAAAGTTCCCGGAGCAGCTCCAGGTTCCTGAATAGTTTCAGTGTGTTTCAGAATGTTTCACAACTCATCCAGTGGCTTCTATAATGTTCCAAAACGCTTCCAGTAGCTTCCAGAATGTTACCGAACAGTTTTGACGGCTTATACAATGTTCCAGAGAAGATCTGGAAGTTTCTAGAGTGGCCTGCCAGTTCCCAGAATGTGGCAAAACAGTTTTATCAGTGCCTGGAATGTGTCAGAATACTTTCGACAGCTTCCAGAACAATCCAGTAGCTTCCGGAGCAATCTGCAGAGTTCCTTACAGAACTTTCAGCTCTCTGAGGACCCTAAGAGACCTCCATCTGAGAAAATCACCACAGACTAATAAAGGCAGCCACGGCAAATCATATCAGCAGCCAAGAGTCTCTTCACTGGAGACACGCTCAGCCTCTGCCCTCTCACTCAAGAGTGTGTAATAAGGTTTTCTTTAGCAAGGTCAATGCCATCCTCTCCAGCCAGCCTCGGAAAAGCTCGGAGCACAAGGACACACACCGCATGTAAGAGGGTGATGAGTGCTCGTCTCTCTCTCTCTCTGTCTCACTCAGACACCTCAGATCACACTGTCCAAACTAGCTATGCCTATATTCAGAATACAGAGCTGCAGTGAGACAATCCACTGCAGCAAAACATAATGATCTAATGTTTTTAAGTCAGACTTGTGCTTTTTTTATATGTGGTCCTAGATCAGACACACATCCAACATGTGGCCGCGTGATTATAACAATGATCCGATCAGAATGGAGGTGTTGTGTTTTCAGCATTCTGCAGTCTGATTTCTTAGATCGGACTAAGACCCAGAGGTCTGATTATGAATTTAGCATGTAAAGACATTTGCTGTGACAATTTTTATGTATGTCCAAAAAACTCATCTAATATTTCTTTTCAAATAAAGAGTATTAGAGTTTCCACTAACAGCCTCTACTCTTCTGGGATGACTTTACACTAGATGTACACGGCTGTAAGGATTTGACTGCTGTGAGGATTTGTTTGTATTCAGCCACAAAGTCAGGTACTGATGTTGGATGGTTAGTTCAGGATCATCCCAACTCATCCCAAAGGTACTGGAAGAAACTCCATCGCTGCAGAGATCACTCTGCTACATAGCCCAATGCTGGAGCGGGGGTCTTATATCCATGTGGTCCTAGATCAGACACTCATCCAATATGTGGCCATGTGATTATAACAATGATCCGATCAGCATGGAGGTTTTTTATATTTTCAGCATCACTTCACTGCACGACATGTGGACGATGCACGTGACGGTATTGATCTCAAACCGTGTGCTCGTGGGTCAGTGGTCTGCATGTTTTTAAAGAAGCACTCAACTATAAGACCCTTAACCAGAGAAACGGAGAAACGAATCCCCTGAAGATCCGCGGGGTGACCACATCACAATTGCCACAGCTCAGCAAAGCACTCTGGGTAATTTGCTCCCTATGACGCCAGCGCGCCATGGCGGAGACGGGAGTCCCGCAGGCGTCTGCCGGCTGAGTCAAAGCCGCACTGACAACAGCAGTCATCCCTTACATACGCACAGCCGCACGCAGAGCTCAACACGGCCATCTCCCTCAAATCATCTCTCTCAAAGAAAAAAAAAAAAAAAAAAAATCTCCCGCTATTGGCAGGACACGCAACCTGGTGCACAGCCTAATAAATCCTCCAGTGTGGCCTAGCTTCATTTGTTACCGCTGAAGGCTTTGCTGACTGTTCTTGGCATTGGCCGCATTAGGCGGAGGCCCCTGGCACACGGAGCCAGTAAATGAAGGAACGCACTTAAATGGATGCAGCTGACTGGATTTTTTTTTTTTTTTTTTTTTTGTAACGTTGGAAAGAGATTTTTGCATTTCAACATGAGAGAGGAGATGATGCTGCGGCTGAGTGGAGGTTAGCTCACCAGACGAACCTTATAAAGAGGCTGAAACCACTACGCAGCTTTGAGACGGCTTCAAAAACGTGAATCACTAATAGCAGCCCAAAGTTTAGTGCAGGTTCCCAAAGCCTGGAGGAGGCGGAGAGAGAAACAGGGCTGAATTAAGTAACATTACAGAACCAGTTTCCCCCAGGCTTTACTTTCTTACAGGGAAACAGGCCAATAACCCCAGAGAGAGTGAGAGAGAGAGAGAGAGAGAGAGAGAAAAAAGAGACAGAAAGAAAAGAAAGAGCGAGAGAAAGAGGAGAGAGAGTGAGAGAGAAGAGAGAGACAGAGTGAGAGGAGAGAAAAGAGAAGAAAGAGAAAATAGAGAAAAAGAGAAAGGAGAGAGAGAGCGAGAGTGAAAGAGAGAAAAGAAAGAGTGAAAGAGAGAAAGAGTGAGAAAGAGAGAGACTAAGAGTGTGTGAGAGAAAGAGAAAAGAAAGAGTGAGAGACTGAGAAAAAAAGAGTGATTGTGAGAGAGAGAGGAGAGCGAGAGAGAAAGAGAGAGACTGAGAGAGAGAGTGTGTAAGAAGAGAGTGTGTGTGTGTGAGAGAGAGAGAAAAGAGAGAGAGAGAGAGAAAAGAGGAGAGAGAGACTGAGAAAGAGTAAGAGAGAAAAGAGAGAGAAAGAGAGAGAGAGCGAGAGTGAAAGAGAGAGAAAAGAAAGAGTGAGAGTGAGAAAGAGAGAGAGAGAGAGAGAGAGAGAGAGAGAGAGAGAGAGAAAAGAGAGCGAGTAAGCGAGAGAGAAAGAGAGAGAATGAGAGAGAGAGAAAAAGAGAGAGAGAGAAAAGAGAGATACAGAGAAAGAAAAGAGAGAGAGAGAGAGAAAAGAAAGACAGAGAAAGAAAAGAGAGAGAGAGAGAGAGAGAGAGAGAGAGAGAAAGAAAAGAGAGAGAGAGAGAGAAAAGAGAAAGAGATTCATTCTGACAGAGTGTGAGAGAGTGGCCCAGGGCTGGTTGCAGAGATTGAGTTTCAGGTGTGATCTGTCAGCTCGATGGTAATGAATGAGCAGGAAAGCCCAGTCTGGCACCTCTCTCAGTCCGTCACACAAACTACTGCCCACGTCACACACCTCAGCGAGAGGGGACCCATGTTACTGGATCACACTGACGCCTGGTATAACCCATCAACACCTGGCCGAGGTGGCAAAGGTACAGCTACAGGTAATGATTAACCGCTAAAACAACAAAGGCAGGCGCAGACAATAGCGCTGTCCTCTATACGGAGCAACTCTCAGTTCCAATCACAATAACTATCATTCAGACATTTCCAGCAGACGGAATAATAAAAACGTTTTAGTTGTGAGTGTGTTTACATGCACTCAGCGCTGGAATCATTCTGCAGTCTGATTTCTTAGATCGGATTAAGACCCAGAGGTCTGATTATGAATCGAGCTCAGTAAAGTGCATGTAAAGACATTTGTTGTGACAATTTTTGTAATTGTTATGTAGAATATTAGAGTTTCCACTAACAGCCTCTACTCTTCTGGGAAGACTTTACACTACTGTAAGGATTTGACTGCTGTGAGCATTTGTTTGCATTCAGCCACAAAGTCAGGTACTAATGTTGGATGGTTAGTTCAGGATGATCCCAATTCATCCCAAAGGTACTGGATGAAACTCCATCGCTGCAGAGATCACTCTGCTACATAGCCCAATGCTGGAGCGGGGGTCTTATTATTCATCAAGCCGACGCTTAGCACTAAACATTGACACCCTAGGCTCATGTGCAGCTCCTCCAGGGTGCTCTTTCTATTGGTCAATACTGTTCTATCAAGATTATACAAGCTGTGTTGGACACCAGTGCACCTGAATTTACTACGACGTGTCTGGAAACTTTTGGACACAAAGTGTAGACGAATGATGAAGCTTGATGAAGATTCAATGACACTTTTCAATAAGTGTCAAGCGTCATCCCCCCTATTCGTCTCTTAACCTGAGCATGCAAACTGTTCTGTTTAATGTAACACTATGGAATAGAAAGATGTGTGGATGAGAATGTCACAGGCTTTGTGCAAGCGAAAGACAAGTGAAGATGAAAAGGTCACATTTTTCACATTACGACTGTCACAGAAGCAGTCTAAGCCTGTCCAACAACAGACGTCAGCACAACAGCGAATGCACGTTAAACCTTATTTGAAAAGATCTAACTACAGGCAGGAATCTGTGCCAAATTAAAAAGTAATCGCAGACTAGAGCGGAAAACGTGTGCGGGATTTCACACAGTACTATTCCATAATGACCTGAAGAATATGTGGCAAACACAAAGCCTGACACTGTTCTCACATCACTTGACCTCTTAACTGAATAACAATGCCTGAGGATTTACATTTTAAAATAAAAATGCAGAAATCATGTCAGAACTAAATATAATCCTCTTTGAAATGCAATAAACACATGACCACAGCTTTCCACTGGTCAGTATTTAAAACATCACTGCAGGATCTTTCCATTCTGGTACCTTTTCTGTATGTTATTGTGTAAACACAGTCTCATGTGTGCTTTGTATTTCTCTGTATTGGTTTAGCATTTAAATGAGACCAACTGGGATTTTGTGGGTGGAGCTTAACGCATAGTGGTGTCTGGTGTAGGAATATAGAACATCTGGACACCTTCTCCAATTGTTTTAGGGCGTACGTACACTAGGCTCTGTGATCCGGGCCCGGGCACGGTTCCCTGCCGAAGCACAGTTCGTTTGACTAGTGTGACCGCTTGAAGAGGTGGGCCAGGGCACAATCAGCTTGGACTCTGGCTCGGTTTGTTCTAGTGCAAGCACTATCCGGGCCCGCTTGGAGCCTCGTGTGATTGGTTCACTTTGCTGAAACTCAAACATGACGTCAGTGATGTGACGCTCATGTTAAACAATCATGAACTCCATCGTGTTGTGATGACGTAAGCGTGCTCGGGCGTGGATTGATAAAGGCAGTGTGAGTGCAGGCCAGCGGGGGAGTGGGGAGGGGGGATAACCGGGCCCCAGCACAGAACGAGCAAACCAGGCCTAGTGTGAGTACACTCTAAATGGTTTGCCAGCGTACTGCAAACTCGAGTGAGGCTTCTAGACCCATACTTTCTGTCGGGTCAGTGGGTCAAAGATCCAACTGAAGCTGCAGCGGGCGGACATATACATAACTTGTGGAAAAACACAGAATCTATACGTAAGAAAAACAAACATTTCTTATATTTTGATGTCAAGACAAAGACCTGTTATATGATTTCTGTGTATAACGGATGGATGTAGAGATATTTCCAACCAGCAACAAGGAGATAAAACAGTGCTATATCAGACGTGGGGTATCATAAACACGTCAGACAGCTATATCCTCATGATGAACTGCAGTTGCATGGCTGGGTTAGTATTAAGACTTTTTCACTGTTCAATGTATGTTTGAACAATATAAATAACTAGAACTTCTACTGCTGCTCCTGCTATCCGGGTGATTGTAAATCTGATATTTATATTTCATGCTGTATTTCTTGCTGTAAGGCTAATATAGTTAGTTGTTAGCTGTGGGACTAATACAGTATGCCCACTATGAATTGAATATGTGAATATTACCCAGCTCTATTATTTAAATCAGTTCATGCTCCCATGTTGATTTAAATCCCAGGTTAAGGTCGTGCAGCTGCACTGCTTTAAGGTTGAGCTGTATGTCAGGATGAGAAGGACAGGCACATCAGACAACATACAGTCTGCCTCAATATAGTTTGATGATGTAATTCTATAAAAAAAATGAAGGTCATTTGTTTGTCAGTTCCTATTCTGGCACTCATCAACACAAAAAGACATTCTTTGTCCTTATTCAGTGCTCTCGTCTGTTTCACTCCACTTGTTTCTACTGTTTTCCTGCCGCTGCACGCACAGTCGCTGATGACGCAGCTGTGACATCCACTCCAAACTGGTCTATACATATGATGCATGAAGAAAGAGGTCAGGAGAAAGTAACAGAGGTTTGCTTCTCATTTGGACAGGGAGTGTGCACGTCATCTGTGTGTGCATTGCAGTTTTTCATGCTATGACTGCATTCCAATGAGGAATATCTGTTTAAAGTACTGCAAAGATATGTATAAGGCTGCAGCTATCGATTATTTTAGTGATTGAGTATACTATCGATTAATCAGATAAAATATATAATTTTTTAATTGAAGAGCAATAGTAAATATACGATAAAATAATACAGGGTTCTTAACATTTGATTCTTCTTTGTGTCACCTGGCAACACCGTAAGCACGCTGTGCAACAGTAGAAGTCATCCGTGTGAAACCGTACGCTGCATATGATTGTATGGATTAAACTAATCTTCGAGGCAAAGAATTTGCTTCGACTATTTTTTGTAAATCGAGTTACTCGAGTTCCTCGACGAATCGTTTCAGCCCCAGATATGTATATCTATTTTGATTCATTTTTCTTTGTATGGTTATTTATTATTATTATTACTACTATTATTATTTTTTTTGTTTTATTTTCTTTTTTCTTTTTCTTATTTTAGCCTTTCTTTATTGCCTGTTAGGCCTGCTGTAAACAGCAAAATAAAAAATAAACAAAAATTCAAACATCAACAATAATAGGCTATAGATAACCTATAGATTGTTCTTGTAAAAGCAAATATGTTTGGTACATCAGTGCATTCAGATTACCATTCCGATTGCGAAAATTGCCAGACATGACAGGTTTAAAAAAAAAAATAAATAAATAAAATAAAATACTGCGAAGCAATAGTCGTACTCTCATTATTATAAAGCAGACTGCATTCAATTCTGACCTGAACTCAGCATTTTGTATCAGTAACACAAATCCCCCTGCATTGTTCTTCAGAGTTTGTTTTCTTTGGCATGTATTCTGCGAGCCACTATGGAAAAGTAATATCATGTGTGCATCGCATTTCACATCTTTCCACTGCAGTCACTTCTTTTCAATTGGGCACAAATTCCTTTCCATACAAACGACTGAGGGGTCTTTATGTGTTGAAACACATATGAATATGAAATGCATAACGAGTGAGCATGCACAAACACACTGCACTTCCACAAACACAAGCAATAATAAGAAGGTTTTCACCTGGGAGGTCTTCAGTCAGGCCATCTGAAGGGGGTGCGTGAACAGCAAAGAACAGAGAACAGTCAGTGTTGGGGTTAGAAATTATTGTAAAGGGCCGTGCAACATGACCAAGTTATTGATTGGTATACAGGATTCATCTCTATTCATTCTCACCTCCCTACTAACAGAACCGACACTATCGGTTAATAACTGTTATTAAAGGGATAATTTGGGATCTGTAATTCAATTTATATAAAGCTGTTTACTCTATACTGGCTATACCGTAAGATTTGCATGACTTCTCTTTATTTATTTTTTTGTCAGGTGATGAAAGTTGAGTTGATGTTGACTAATCGATGATGGTTTCAAGAGTAAAACCAAAGAAAAAACTAATTATTTTATTTTTATACGTTTATTTGCAATAAAATCCATCTTTAAAAATACAGGACGGAGTCAAACTCAGCCTTTAAGGATAATTCCACAAATCTGCATCCGACTCAGGCGCACCCTCGGCAGTCTAAGGCGCAGGCAGACAGCACCACGACTTTTATATTATAGGCACTGAATGTTATGCTGTTTGGCTAATATAGTCTATAGATGAATACTGACTGGTGTACTAACTCTTATTTGCTTGCTTGCTTCGTCCACTCACTGAGCAGTTAGGATCAACACCGACATCAAGCTTACTTCACATGTCCAGCATCTGAACTCGGAAATACAGATTTTCCTACTTATAATTGCACCTGAACGGCCAAAAAAGCTGTAATTAAGGGGTTAACTTGGGATATGGTGATATGTAAGTTTTACGAGCTGTGATGTACAGCATGACCTTTAAAGCTTTTTTTTAATACACTACTGAAAAACACTAAACTTGCAGTGAACGTGAAAAACTATCTAGCTGCTGTGCTTCTGTTAGATCTGTTAGTTTTAACACAGCAGAGAAACAGCAGGACTGGATTCTCCAGATCTCCATGCTTTACTTCTCCATGCAGTGGGAAAACAGAGTAAACGCTGTATTTACCGGGTAATCATCTGGTATAAAAGTCTTCTGATGAGCACCTGAATGCAGCATAACTGCTGTTTAGGAAGAGACTTGTAGCAGCTGCGCGTGATGTGGAACAAGATTAAATGGTTCTGGTAACCTGGGGTGTGTCTCAAAACCTAGTGAGTGTCTAAGTAGGCTGTCTAGGTAGCAGCTGTGTAAGTAGCAGCGTTCTCTCCTCATCTCTCCTCATAAAACAGATTACTGAGACGCTCTAGTTAGAGAGAGACTGCGTCACGGCTTGTTCCCGCCCACTGCAGCACACGACCAGTGGTTTAGCTGGTTGCTAAGCTACCAGCCAGCATCAAAAACAGTAGCCCGAGGCTTAAAAATCCTCTAGCATAAATGCTGATGACTCAAATATAAAACTGCTAAATGGTGAAGGACTCGTTACAGAGTTGATAATAAAATACTGTTCTGTGTGATTATATGACCAGAAACACATTAAAACTCCAGAGAGAATCAAAATAACTCACATTTTAAAACCACTTCACTGCTCGTAGATTTGCCTGCGTTGCATCATGGTCTTAGAGGCTGAGGAAGCGTTCAATGCTTCCTTAAAATCAGGTCTAAATAAGGTTTCTCAGTAGACAGCATGTTTAAGGTATGTAAGAATTGGGACATGTCAGGAGCGCATACTATGATGTAAAATGCTGCCTATGTAGGAGCTCACTAGATTTTGAGACACATTCATGATGTTCAAGACGTATCGGCTGCTTGGTTCTGTGTATCCTGGGCTGAGATAATGTATCTTCATCACTGAAGACAGACAGTGATATCACTGGCTTGTGGCTGATATTGAGCTCTCACTAGCTTTAGCTTCGTTGGTTTGCCAGCTACATATTCAGAGGTCTGCTGGTGTTTTAGGCAGCCAACTACATGTTTGGGTGTTAAAGTTTAGAGTAAAGAGTTGTTCCACATGCTTCTTATCTTTTTTACTCACTGGGACATGAACCATCATGCAGTGCACAAATAAAACTGGCCCGCACAGAAGCAAGCTGAAAGCTGGCCAATTCAGGTCACTGGACATTAATATATTAATTCATAACAACAAACAAGCTTACATACATTCAGTGACAGCACAAGAACATAATAGTTATAACTGAAGTGCTAAGAGTCAGATACATTCTCACACACTTTTCATGGTATCGTTTGTATTTTGGGTTAAAAGAATAAGATATTGGAGTTTTTTCAGCTTTTCTGTGGGATTAAAGATGCGGCTTTTTCAATGATAATGTATAAAACCGCTTATTGTTATCATTATTCATAACAAATAACATAACAAATGAACGGAGGGGTATTTATTCTTTTTTGACACCACTGTATGAAAAGAAAATCCCAACTGAGGCTCTATTCTACTATGATTTACCACAGCAATAACAGCCATTCATCTCCACGCTCTTCCGACCTGTGCTAAAGAATGCCGGGATTTAGAGTTCAGAGTGGACGTCACTCAATCCGCTGCTTGTCTCGTGCATGCACTGCAAGTAGAGGAGCTTCACGCTTCTGAGGAGCGTGTCTATTCTACAGTGGCTACAGATAAAGGCCCGAGTTGAAACGCTTCCTTGTGTGGGCCATCACCATTCCGAAGCGCTTATCACCATGACCACCAAACGCTTCAATGAGTCAAAGAGGTAAAAAACAAAAGCTCGAGCCCCCTGAAAGGAACGGGAACATTGCGGCTGAGATGTGTGTGTCACGGCTGCTTTAAATCACACTTCTATTGGCTGTGAAGAGAAAAGAGACAGAGAGACAGACAGATACGGACAGACAGGAGTGTCGCCTCGTCACAGAAAATTCATTTCCATGAGCTTTGGAAATGTCAGAGCAAAAAACTCTCGGCGGACGCCCACACCGAGGAACCACAACGGATCCATCCATCAGCGCTTACAGATAAATTACCCGTAAGAGGCATCGGGCTGCTGTTGTCCTCCCACTCCCTCCATCCCACCCTCCGTCCGCCTCACGTCACACACTTTTAACTCCCTACTCATTCAGCTAGAACAATTAACAGCGGCCGTGGAGACGGAATAAAGCCAAATCAATTCCCGGGCTCGGAGAAATCAGGGCTTTGGGCCCGAACGTGTGTTTCGAGCCTGGAGTTTATAGTGAACACTTACGGTTTTATGAGGGAACGATCTGCCTGTGAGAGTGCAGCTGTCGGCCGTGCGGTTTTATGAAGGGCATATCTGTTTTCTTCTTTCTCCAGCCCTGTGTTCTACATGTAAAGCCTGTCATTAATTCTGACTGTACTGTCAGTCAGCGATGGAAAAATAACAGAGCCGGGATGCAGAGATGCCAGGCCGGAAAACCATCGCAGAGTGAGAGAGAGAGACACAGACATAGAAAGAGAGAGAGAGCAACAGACAGTAAGCAACACAGAAAGAGCAAGAAAAAAAAAGAGAGAGAGAGAGATATTGAACAGGCAAAAGAGAGTGTGAGTGAGAGAGAAGTAAGCGAGCTACAGACAGTGAGCAACACAGAAAGAGCAAGAAAAAAAGCGATAGAGAGAGAGAGAGAGAGAGATTTTGATCAGGCAAAAGAGTGTGTGAGAGAAGGAATAAAAAAGAGCAAGAAAATATTTTAAAAAAGCAAGGGAGTGTTAATAAAAGAGCAGAAATTGAAGGGAAAAACAAACTGAGACAAGGGGGAGCAATAGAGAGCAAAAAATGAATTAAACAGAAGAGAGGGAGAGACAGAGAGAGAAAGAGAGATATCGAATAGGCAAAAGAGAGTGTGAGTGAGAGAGAAGTGAGCAAGCAACACAGAAAGAGCAAAAAAAGGGAGAGAGAGAGAGAGAGGGATTGAACAGGCAAAAGAGAGTGTAAGTGAGAGAAGGAATGAAAAATAGCAAGAAAAGAATTAGAAAAAGCAGGTGTGTTAATTAAAGAACAGAAATAAAAGGGAAAAACAAACTGAGACAAGAAAAGAGGGAGCAAGAGAGAGCAAGAATTGAATTAATCAGAAGAGAGAGAAAGAGAGAGAGAGAGAGAGAGAGAGAGAGAGAGAGAAAGAATAAAAAAGTAAAAGTGAGAGATGGATAAAGAGAATGAGTAAGAGAAAGAAGTGTGAAATACACTGAATGAGCAAAAGAGATTGTGAGAGCAGGAGAGAAAATGAAAGAAAGAGAAAAAGAAAGAGAGAGAGAAGAAGGAGAAACATCAAGAAAAATAAAGTGAGACCGACTGGAAGAGAGAGAGAGGAAAGAAATGAATGAAGCCTAGGAGAGAGGGTGAGTGAGTGAGAAAGACAGACAGACAGAAAGTGCAAGAATAAGGAGATGAAAGAAGGAAAGTGAGCAAGAGGGGTAGAGAGAGTGAGAGAACAGTCAAAAGAGGAGAATGTGAAGGAGGAAAGAAGTAGGGAAAGAAAGAGAGGGAAAGAAAAAGAAAAAGGGTAGTAGAATGAGAGAGAAGAGAGAAGAATGGAGAAGAGAGAGAGGTGTGTGAAGGCTAACAGAGATCAGGATTCAGGTGAGCTCTGACAGGTGTATGTTAGTGAATCAGCAGGACTTCTCTGAAAGTGAGCGACTGATTGAACGACAGCGTAACTGCTGCTGAACCTTTTTGTGCCGACTCAGATTTTCAATAACACTCACGCTCCGCCGGTACCCCTTCAGACCGAGCGCTCGGGCAGCTCAAGGCTGCAGCAGTTAGAGGACAGCTAAAGTGGGCTGACTGCAGCTCACTGGCTACAGAACTGAACACAGCAGGACGCCTGTTACTCTCAGCTCGTGCCCTCTAGAGCTGGACAGCATACAAGAGGAGGAGCCACAAACAGAGCAAGAAACAGGATCTCACACACTTATAAATCTAAGCTGACTCGTATCAAATCCCCTGAACGGTAACATGACCTAACACACACACAGACACACACACACACACACACACACAGACACACACAGACACACACACAGACGCACAGACGCACAGACACACAGACACACAGACACACAGACACACACAGACACATACACACACACACACACACAGACACATACACAGACGCACAGACACACACAGACACACAGACACACAGACACACAGACAGACACACACACACACAGACACACACAGACACACACACACACACACAGACACACACAGACAGACACACACACACACAGACACACACAGACAGACACACAGACAGACACACACAGACACACAGACACACACACAGACACACAGACACACACAGACACACACAGACACACACACAGACGCACAGACACACAGACACACAGACACACACAGACACACACAGACACACACAGACACACACAGACACACACACAGACGCACAGACACACAGACACACACACACACAGACACATACACACACAGACACACAGACACATACACAGACGCACAGACACACACAGACACACAGACACACAGACACACAGACAGACACACACAGACACACACACACACACACACAGACACACACAGACAGACACACACAGACAGACACACAGACAGACACACACAGACACACACAGACACACACACAGACGCACAGACACACAGACACACAGACGCACAGACGCACAGACACACACAGACACACAGACACACACAGACACACACAGACACACACAGACACACACACACAGACACACACACAGACGCACAGACACACACAGACACACACACACAGACACATACACAGACGCACAGACACACACAGACACACAGACACACAGACACACAGACACACAGACACACAGACAGACACACACACACACACACACAGACACACACAGACACACAGACAGACACACAGACAGACACACACAGACACACAGACACACACAGGGGTGGGCACCACTGATGCTTTTCAGTCTACTATAGAGTAAAACGAGGGCTGATATTCCAACACCAATACAAAACAACACACACTTTAAGTGGGTTGAAAGAAAAAAATAAATAAACGAAACAACTCTAACATTCACACACGTGCACACTGACCTGTCAGGCTGTCGGGCCGCGGCACCATCCTCTCGTATATCTCGTACGAGTGTGTGCTGTAAGGATCCGAGCCTTCGTGCAGTAGCGTCCGGGGCAGCGTGGAGCCGTAATGCTGTGGCACTGCCGTCATTCCGGACCGCACCGGAGACGAACCCGACCCTCCTTGCCCTTCTGCCCCGCCCGCCACGTTCAACGGTGACCCCACGCGTCCCGAGTAGGGTGAGGTGGTGCGGCTGGCGCTGCCGGAGCGGGAGTTGGCCGAGCCCATCCTGCGCAGGGCGGCGGGCGAGCTTTTCTGTGCGGAGAAGGGCGAGCCGGCCCGCTGGGCGCCAGGCAGCGTGGTGCTGGAGAAGATGCTGGACAGAGGCTTGGGCTCCGTCACGATGGGTGAGCCATAAGCACTGCCGGGGGACGCCCTGAGTGACCCGCGGGACGGAGAGATGTTACTGCTGTACGCGGGGGACTGAGTCCGAGAAGGTACCGAGCTCACCCTCCGCATGGCCCGACCGGGTACTGCACTGCTGGCACTGCCTGCCATCTGGACCACAAGGGAGAAAGAAGATGAAGACTGAAGATTTATTATTATTGTTGTTGTTATTATATATTTAGAAGTCAAATACAAGTAAAAATATGTTTACACGTCTTCTACAGAGAACACACATTTTGAGCACAATTTCTGTTTGTTTGCTGGATTTAACAAACATACAACTTTTTATACACACTTTTGTCTCAATATATTAAATTCAACAGACTTGTAGACGTGTTATATTCACTATTTTCACAACTTGCCTGGGGCTCCACACTTTTGCATATGACTGTGTTTCATATGCGTTTTGTATATAAGCATGCTAATATAACAATGATGAACTATTTTATAATATGTTTATAGTCAAGATTATTTCTATAGAACTTTTTACAATCATGTTGTCTCAAAGCAGCTTTACAGAGTTTTGAAAACAGACAGTTACAACATATAATCCCCCAGTGAGCAAGTCAGAGACAACAGTGGCAAGAACACCTCCCTCAGACTGGAGGAAGAACCTTGGGAGGAACCAAGACTCACAAGTGGAGACCCATCCTCCTCTGGTCAAACAGTATTTACAGTTTAAACTAAATACCAAAGAAAAGAGTCTCTGTTTGAAATCTGGATACCAAAGCTTTAGAAGCTGCACAGGTAGAGGCAGTCTCTGACTGAGGCAGTCTATGATTGAGTCTTTATGTAAAGTGGGCATGAACTGAAACAGTCCCATCCTATCTCAATGCTGGTGCATCTGGATGGCACAGTGATGTAACTGAGGGTGTAGCAGTTGACACAAATGGACAAATCAAGCTTATTGCAAATGAACCCCTGTTCTGTTTAGCCTTTGGCAGAACTGCCTACATCAGAGCTAATTTAAACTGTTTGCTTATAAATCCTGTATTCACAATGTTCTACAAATGCAATCATAAGGCATTACATAGCATGAACAATACATTATAACACCTGACACACTAACCTATATAATTGCTTATAAGTAGTTATTAATTACATGCATAACTTATATAAAAATATGACTATATAAAGTTATGCACTACAAATTAAACTTTTTACATCATTATAAACATAAATATAGTTATCACTACAACAGTGTTCTGCAATATTTCCTATATTATAACCAGAACCACCACAACACTGGCTATTAAGTTACAGCAGCACTTGAGCATCGTCCATGTAACCAAACAATTCAAATTCAAATAACATTTATATATAAAACTTCCACCACAGCATGTTTTGTAATATAACAAAGTTATTCACTGTTAGCTGAAGAGTAACTGAACAAATACTATAATATGATATGGAATCAGACGTTACACATATACTTTCTAAACTGTTATAAACGTTCATATTGCATGTTTCTGCTTCACTTCAAACCCTTTACTGAACACTTTAGCCTAAAACTCAACCCTTAATATTATTGGAGGAGCCTCTTAGCTTGTTAGCCATGCTCAGAGCTGGCAGTAAAACAAGACCACCTTTACACAGGGTGAGGTTATCATGGGTCCAGACCCTTTCTTTATAGAAATCCAGTTTACATCATTTCAGATTTGAATCAGCCATTCATTTAGGGCAGTGGTTCCTAACCAACCCTGGTCCTGGTGTACCACCTGCCTTGGGGCAGTCATGGGCTAAAGGTTAGAGAGATCTGGTCTTGTGACTAAAAGGTCAGCGGTTCGATCCACTGGACCCACAGGACATGACTGAAGTGTCCTTGAGCAAGACACCTAACCCCCAACTGCTCCCCGGGCTGTGCCCACCGCTCTGAGCAAGTGTGCTCACTGCCCTCTAGTGTGCATGTTCACTAGTGTGTGTATATGTGCATGTGACATTGCACGGATGGGCTAAATGCGGCTAAATTCTGCACATGTTAAAGTTCTGTTGCTGCTCCCAACATACGAGCTGCAACTATTAAGCTAATAGACAACACTTCCTCCGCTGAAGTGAGCATGCCAAGACTAAATACTGATTCAAATCTAGGACCTACACATGAGCCAAACCTTTAGCTACTCATTGAGCCCACTTAGACTTCAGAATCAGGTGAGCTAGAGCACTGATGCTGTCAACATCCTATCTCTTTCTGAGAACAGCCCCGCAGCACCAGCCTGGGATATGGATTAAAAACAAAGAATAATAAAAAGACTTTTTCTTCTTTCTTCCTCCCAACAGCTGCAAAAAAAAAAAAAAAAAGAGAGAGAGAAGAATGATGTGGCCATATTCTCCTCCCGAGTTATGGGTCAATTTTGCCTGAGAGGACTGCGCGCTATCTGAGAGCACACTGGTTATGTATTGTCAGTAGGATAATAACCCCACTTTCCCTGTGGCCCAGCGTCATTATACTGCTTTAAACCCACACTCTCTGTCCGATCGGATAAAAGGGACCGGGTGTGAGGAACAAAGCCTTCATGGATTTAGAAGTCGGACAATTTAGAGGGGTATAAAGCCCCATCAAATACCTTCGGGACGAGCTGGAGAGTCGTTGTGATCCAGAAACAAGCATCAGTACCTGACTTCGCTAATGCTCTTGTGGCTGAATGCAATCAAATCCTTAAAGAAAATGTTCAAACATCTAGTGTATAGCCTTCCCAGAAGAGTAGAGGCTCTTACTACCAGAAAGGAAGACAGACTCCCTGCGAACAGCTACGATTTCAGAAGAAATGTTGGACAAGCAGGCGTCCAGCCGCGTACTGTGGGTGAGAAATGCTCTCTCCCTTCTTACAAAGTGTGGATATTTTTATGTTGCTATTGCTCACATGTCCAGAAGCCTGTCCTTCTGCCCTGGAGTTCCTCAGGAGCGTGCTGCTGGTGGCGCCGCCGGTGCCCGGGTACGAGTGCTGCAGACGCACCTCCACCTTCCCCACGTTCTGGCTGCTGTAGTAACTGCCTGCATCTTGGTAGCCGCTGTCTGAATACGAGTTCATCTGAGTGGAACTGTGGGAGTTCCCTACAGACCCTAAAAGAGAGATGGAGAAAAGGGGCAAAGCGGTTATTTCATGTAGGTCAATCACAAAGCACACATTTAGATTTCAACATCCAGCATGGAAGCCATCTGAAGTCCCAAGTTTGTGTAGATTTGAGCGCTGCCAGCTATAACCTTAATAATACATAGCCTTTAATATATGTAGACCCTTAAGCAGTAATTAAAGGGGTGAGAGGGAAAGATTACGGCTTAATTGGTCTACCAATCTCCACCTTCATGGCTACCTTCAAATTAGCTCAGAGTTTACCAGTATGTTAAACATATACACTGTATGGTTGGGCCAGAGCTGTTAGTGAAGGACCTCCATTACTCTAGCAGTAAAAACCAGTCTGTATGCTGAAAAGCAGCTCAAGCAATGAATTGTGAACACTGGTGAACAACACTGAATATAGTTTTTAAAATGTAGAAAACAATCACCGAACAATCATCATGTCTATACATTGGGTAGTGACGTATGTGTTGTTTAACAGTGCATGGCCAGAGGGGGTTTACTTTGTGGGTGAGGGGATTTTAATATGTTTCTTTATTGCTTGTCTTTACCCCCTTTAATCTAGGCATGCATTTGTTAGGGTGTTTAAAATGTACTGACTATTGATCTTTTTTAAACAGCTCTGGGAAGTGATGTTACTGAGAATATCACTGAACATCTCATAAAGAGGTATTCAGCCTGTCATCCTGATCTATTTTCAATAGATACAGGCCACAGGGGCCGAAATGTCATAAGGATTTGAATGTATTAATCCTTATCACCAAGTTATTGGTGGTAGCTTTTTTCTAATGCCGTACTGGGCTCCTGATCAGACAGGACATTCTGCGGACGGACCCTCACTTTCGTGCAGAGAGCCCTGCTCGGGTGAGCACAGCGAAAGCTGTTCTGCCTCGGCCCTCACGCGGAACGGGGGCGACTGGGAGCCGTCCGTCATCCGAGACTTGGCATCTGCCGAGGCTGACGCATCTACGTAGAAATACAAACAAACAAGCAAACGGTCATATTACACTGAATCAACATACGTGACAAAACTACAGTCTCTAGTTTCTATTTGAATGAATATACACAACAGTTAACATAAAACACAAACTAAAAACTAATCAGTTACAGTTACATAAGAACTGAAATCTCAATCTTGAGAAATGGCAAGTGTTATTACCAAAGAATCTGCTTGTTTTTCATTCTATTTCTATTCTATTCTTTCTATTTATTTGATACCTATGATAAACACTGGGAAATGACTTATTTAGTCAATTTATGGCAGTCCAAGCTAGTGGTATGTAAACATTTACATATCATTAATTCTTCAATTCATATATAGAAACTAAAGGGGAAAAATAGTCTGTTTTGATTTCATTGCTCTTGTGATGTTATGAAAACCAATGCAACTACACATATTGGCCTAACTAGCCTATAGACTGGGCCATACACACCAGTGTGATAGTAGTGTTTTGACCCAGAAGGAGAACAGCCAATCAGAATGGTGCAGCTAATGACAACAGAGCTTGTCTACATATATCAGTACCATTTATCATTCAATTCTGTTCAATTCTACAGGATAATAGGAGGTTAAAAAAATTAAGTATGACTGTTTTTGGTACTTCAATTACTACATAATGCTACAAAAAAGGGAGAAGGCATTTAAATGTTTTTTATTTCACCTTCAGCACACTATTAGTTAATCTTTATACTGAGCCTGGACTATTAGCATCAACACAAACCTTCGGTTCTTGTGCATGACAGACCTACCAGGTCAGATTTACTACAGTAAGCAGGGAGCTCCTAGCTGATATTCTGCTCTGTAAGGAAGGCCAGACATACTTATGTACTGTATGATAGAATACAGCCGATGATTCAACAAGCAAGGACTGTTTTTTTTCCTCATGATGGTGTAAGAAGGTCATCAAATCCCCCTCACGACTCTGTGTAAGCAGACTGCATGGCTAATAGGAAACGACTAGTTCAAAACACAAAACTAAGCGCTGCAATCCCAGGCCACTTTCCATCCAAGCCAGGCAGTTGACGTGTGCATTGTGTCATGGGGTCCTCTCTCACCCTCGCTTTACATATGGATGAGGGTGCAGTTTATAGAGAAGCTGTGTGTGTGTGTGTGTGTGTGTGTGTGTGTCTCTTTCTGCAGCAGGCTGTTTGCACAGATCTGTTGACTATGTGCCCGAGTGGCCCCGACAGCCTGACAGGAGGTTTCCCCTGCAGCGCTGCAGCGTTTCTTAAGCCAACACTACCCACCTCCACCTCCGCCAGCGTGGACCGGCTGCAGCCGGGGCCCTGCACGTTCGTAAAATACCACGGAGGCTATTACCATGCCTGACGGCAATAATCGCAGACCAGCCGCAGACACGTTTAAATCTTTTAAAAAGCGCTAACGCTCTCTCTGAGGCTGGTTTCCACTGAAAACCTCATGAAAAATGCATCTCGATGGCAATCTGAATTATTGATACCAGCATCAGGCATAAAAAATGATAACAAAATCCCCCATAATTGCCTGTCGTTTATGAGCTCCCACTATGTGGCTTGTGTGGAGAACAGTAATCAAGCATAACTGTATAACAAGAGTTCATCACCATCAGGACACTACAAATCTCCCTCGAGCCACATTCAGCCATCATAAACACAAAGCTAATGGTCCTCGGTCAGTGAGTCGGCTCTGCCCTGCTCTTGGCAGGCTGGACTTCCACACGCTGAACCTCAATATCCAGGAAACTCCATTGCCTGGACAGACAATGACTCAAATACTAATCAACCTGCTTCTTTCAATGACCTAAATAGGCTGGTATCTTCTTTCATTCACAACACAGTCAGCTTACACTACTTTATAGTAAATACAGACATGAGCCAGTACAGATGACAGCTTGCTTACACTTGCTTTTTCTTTTAGTCAGGGTAGGACTGAAGTTTTAAATTGCTAGATGTCATCAATGCCGCATACTCCACCTCATAAATTAGTCTAAGGATTTTTTTACTTAAGAATTTATTTTATTTGTAAATGAGTGCATTACCATACACTTAAGAATATTATCATAATCAGATTTCTGCAGTTATCTGATTGTAAAAGGCCACATAAACAGCTTACTGTGATTTCTTAAATCCGATAAAGTCCCAGAAGTCTAAAAAAGAGACCTAGATTTCAGCTCTGTAGTGGATTTCTCTGCACATGTAAACTCTTACTCTGGTTTATTTCACTTTTCTCAGTCTGCACATGCGGGGACACATACTGCGGTACCGCAGTGCAATGACAACAAACCATTTTTGATGTGACGCTGAACATACATACTGGATAAACTGAAAGACTTCACCTTCTAGATGAGTATGTTCATATCTGCAGGCTAAAAAAAGCCGCACCATAAAGTCAGAGCACCTTTTTGTCGTATCTTATTCTGAGAGTTTATCTGCTGCTTGCAAGTAGAAATCTGATTGCTATCTGACTCATGCAAACCTGGATTTTCTCCATTATCTGATTACTCAAGTGCATGCAAATACACTGAATGGATTACTGACAAAATCTAATATATTGCAGTTATCAGTTCATTAAGTGCATGTAAACAAACTCAGTGCCTCCCAACAACCTCACACAGGCACGGCAGACTGACCAGGGTTGTTGGAGAACATTGGACCAGACTAGACTTTGATATTCCATACAGTACAGTTAGGACATTAACAGGAAATGCCACAAAAAAACTGCACCAAGCGGTGGTGATCGGAACCAGGGACTGTGATGTCTACAGTGCAAATACAACCATATATAAATACACACACACACACACACACACACATTAGAAATGGACTGATCAGTGTTTTTGAGGCCGATTGCGATAGCAGATCACCTTTCAGCACGATCGGCCGATAGCCGATACCGATAGAGGGCGGGGTATACGCCACGGCAGGGCTACATGTAGTTATTAGCGCAGACAAGTCATAAAACATGGTCTAAACTGGTTTATTACCATTTTTAACGAGCTCATATGAAACAGCATAATATTTTTAACAAAACTGTCAGTAAATAAACAAAGTAAATCAAACAAATATCCCCAAATACTGCAATCATTACATTTAGACCCTTCATTTAAAACGAAAAAAGCTAATTAAATACATGCAGTAAAAACTGCAGTCATTAAACACAGACTCTGGTTATTTTAAACGACAATCTGTAATCATTAAATGTAGATTTTGAATTGTTGCTGCTGTTCTGTTCGTACTGGTCAGATCTGGTCTGTATGGTGTTCTGGGTTATTAGTTTTGTGCTAGCTGTGTGTGCTAGCTCTGCTGTTTGTGGATACTCACTGTATTTAGTCACGTGCAGTAACATATCAGATTAGTAGAGTTACATGTCTTTGTTTTGGTTCTCTCACCAGACACGTTGATTTTACAAATTTTAAAAACGTCCTGCTTGAGTCACATACAGTAAAACACTGCAAGATGTTAGTGCACGTGGTGAATGCCGCAAACTGTTCTCGTGAGGCCGCTGCTTTAGTCAGTCTGTGGAAAATTAAAGTGAAATTTAAAGTATTTCCACCTAGTGGTTCAGATAGGAATTGCAGAGAGCTGGCTGGAGGGGTTTCAAGGAGGGCTTCTCTTCCTGGATGAAACGCTAGCTGGAAATACAGAAATTAGGCTCATTTGTTTAAGCCATCTATCGGCTCTCGGGATCGGCTAAATTGGAGAAATATCGGCCAATCACCAATCACATATTTTGATTAAAAATCCGATACCGATACAAAGCCAATCAATCTTTCCATCTCTTATATATATATATGCAATATTGACAATGCTAATGACACGCTGGTACATGTGTAATAACTTTGAATTTTGATATAGGTTTCAAAGCATCAAACTCTTATGAGACTTCTGGTTCCCATCCCCACCACTGTGAACAACTCCTGACTCCAGGTATCTCGAAAATGGTGTATTTCACATCAACAAACCCCAACGAATGACTTTGTTTACATCTTAACCGTTTAATTAAGTAGAAACTGTGAAAATGAGTCTCTTGTAGAGACGGTGAAGCCACGGAAAAGTGATTCGACACGCCGTGTACTTTCCTACTGCTTGGGCTTCACGTTCAAATGAAGGTTGGATGTGAACATTACTTGGATAGATTTTCTCTCACTGAAACACAAAAGCAGGATCCTTAGCTGAACATTCCGGTGGAATACTACCACATAAAACAGAGTTATTATCACTGCTATTTACCGATGAGTAAAGACATTCTTTAACAGGGTAATTAAAGGCCGACAACGACTGTGAAAGCGCTGGGGGCGGAAATTATCTGCTGACCAGACATCATGCTTCTATTTGATTTTAGAGCAGCTTCAGCAGTAACAAAGGAAAGGTTATGGTGCTGACGCTGGAGAGGTTACAACAACGATTTTCGAGAGGCATCAGTCAGCGCTTGAGCAGTGCACCCAGACCAGTACTCAGTATGATTCATGCAGTACGGCCAACCAACGGCAATGAATGTGCCACTAATGCTAATATCCCAAAGTCCCTGTTTTAATTAATTTACAATAGCGCGAGTTAAAAATCTATTTAGCACTGCTCTGCACTGGGCCATCAATCAACACCAGAGCTCACTCATTCTCTTACACATGGACCACGCCTTCTTCTTTTCCCATTCCGTTCCCTCCATTCAAAGAATGAGACGTCCTTTCTCCTTGCTCTACTCGCTAATGTTAATTAAGTGGCGCATGTGAAGACTTTTTCTGATTTAATCATGTTCAGCTTACAGTCTAATATTTCTGTACTTCTGAACCGCTCATCAAATAAAAGATCAACCGTGAAGACACATTCATTTCCTTTGGTCGCTCAGCCATGAAACATATTCGGAGATTAAGCTCACGGTGAACTCCAAACAGAGGTTTTTGGTCAGTTCATTAAAAGATCACGGAGATAGCTCTCAGTAGGCCAGAGAAAGACATGCTCGCTAAAAGTAATAGATTCAAATATTAATAGATTGATTTATCTTGTCTGCAGCCACAGAAAGAACATATTTAAAGAACTGCGCTGTGATTACAAAGCCCTTAACGAAGGCAAAGAGCATGATCACTCATTCCAAAGACTGGAAATCAAATGAAATGCAATCATCTTTGTAATTCAGGCTTGTGTTTAAGTGAGGGGGACCTTACCTGCAGATCTCCAGGGAAGGGACTTCTCAGAAGAACTGGAAAACAAAGAAAAGAAAGAAAACATTATTAAAAGAGGTTGTGTGACCTGGGAATGTGCATACTGAAGCCTGAGAATGCAGCTACAGTGGCAGGATCGCTGTTTCAAGAAGCAAGAGTAGTTAGAGCTGTGCACTCTCTGCCAAAACAAAATAACCTTCAAACATCTACGAACCTTCATGTTGCAAGATCAGACCACAAATGACTCACCATCAGCGTCTAAACCTAAATCATTTAGTACAAATCAAACAGTGCTGTCTTTCACAGTATAGCTGACAATACGACAAAATTAAGGCCATTGAAGAGAGAAGCCACTGGAAGTACAAATCATCTGCTGTCCACTAAAGGCCATGGAGCAACCACCACCAGCTTAGCAACAGTAATAATTACACAGCATGCAAAGGTGAAAAAAGCTCAAGCGTGTGAGATAATGGCTGGGTGAGAACAGAGATCAGCTAAAACTCCAGTGCTAATCAGATCTTGGAGTTGTTTTATTTATTTAATTTTTGTTGTAGGTATTAAATACGGGTGCAGTGATACAGGAATTCTGAGCAGATACACTGTTGATGCAATGCAGACGGTGAGTAGGTCTCTCGGAATCAATTAACTATTTATATTTTGTTGTTCACAACTACATTTATATCCAAAGGTTGGAACAGTCCTAGTTAAATTACGTGTCTTACTGATATTCTTAGTGAAAATGTTAACACATTGTCTCCAAGGAACTTCTTAAACATGCCATTTTTCTGGAGAGTTCTGGGCACAATTTCAACTTATTAGCTGTATTTTAGGAAAAAAAAAAAAATAATAATAATAATAAATAACCACCATAACATTTTGCACAGCTTACATTTCATGTTGTACTGTTTTTTTCCCACTGTATGTTATATTCAGCAAATGAATAGTGTATTAAACTGAGCAGAAGTGTTTTCTTTGCAAAGCATTTATTCATTTACTGAATTAATTTATTGAATATTGAATGTTTTTTATTGTCACTTAGAAACAAAACATGTTTTCTTTGCATGTATGCACTTCAGCACACCTGTAATTCATTCTGTGTTGATTGTGACAAACATCTTGCTGCAGTTGCAACAAAACCTTGTTTTCAAAATGAAAAGATATTTTTCTTTAAATGTCAATGGAAAGTCAATGGAATCAGTAATTTTAGGGAATGTCTTTTGGTTTGTTCATTATGAAATTTGCACATAATCTAAAGACCAACAGGAACTTTCAAATTATGCTAAAAACTGAAAAACCATGAGGTCTTGTACCGACAGCAGAGATACAATTTTGAAAGCTCACTATGGTGAGCTCAAATAACTGGGATCAGACTCATATGCAATAATTGCATAAGTCTGATGTCATAAAATGCATGAAATGGTCTATAGCCAATGAATATGGCTTTAAATCACCAGTCAGTCTAAGCTTTGGTCCAAACTGGCACTACCATTACCTGTCATTAGCGATATGATTCTCATTACACTGTGCATTAATCATTTTAATGTCATGTTTGGTAATTTTTCATATTCTATACTATCCTACAGCCTGGAGCAACACAGTCATACTCCACACTGACCAGTGAAGCAGACCGCTTATTCAAATTCAGCTGAACATAATCTGCTGAAGGGAAAAAGCATGGAGGAGAAGAGTGAGGTCTGAATTGAACTGTCATTTCAATCAATTGCCGATTTCAATTCCAAATTTTACACCTCCAAATTAGATTCTCTCCCGCTCACACTTTCCCTCGCCTAACTTTCCAACACTCTCTCTGACCGTTCTGCTCCAGAAGTGCGTGCGGGGTGAACTGATCGTTCCCCATTTGCTGCTGCATTATGTCCACTGACAGGGAAAGAAAGCGAGAAATGGAGCGAGAGAGCGAGAAGAAAGGTCAGAAAAACAGATCGTCTCAAACGGTGTGTGTACGAGTTAAAGCCTCCATAATCTCAGTCCTAAATCTACTGATCCTGAACAAAACACGCTAATGAGCCTCGGCGTAATAAACGCGCCCGGGCGGCCGCTCACAGGCAGCACAAAGCAGGCTGACAAATACTCCGCAGATCCCTCACCCAGACTGAACGGCCGACTGTCTGCCCTGAAAAATGGACCATAAATCCACACCGGACGAGGCTAAAGCAGGTCACTCACTGGCAGACACACAGACAGCATTATGGGAAACACAGTGAGATAAATGGCGAGTCACTAGGACGAGAGGATGTGGGTGGAAGAGGGGGATGAAGACACTCAAGGAAATTGCTGTTTCAGGTGTGTGTGTGTGTGTGTGGGGGAGAGAGAGAGAGAGAGAGAGAGAGAGAGAGAGAGAGAGAGAGAGAGAGAGAGAGAGAGAGAGAGAGAGAGAGAGAGAGGAAAAAGAAAAAGGAAGAAAGAAAGAAAGAAAGAACGAAAGAAAGAAAGAGGGGGGACAAAGAAAGAGAAAAAGAGTTAGAAAGAAATAAAAAAAGAAAGCAAGAAAAGAAAGAACCAGAGAGAAACAGAGAAAAAAAGGACACAGAAAGAGAAAAAAGTCAGAAGGAGAGAGAAAGAGAGAGAGAGAGAGAGAAAGAGAGAGAAAGAGAGAGAGAATTGGAGAAAAAAGAATAAAAGTAAACTTAGTAAAACTGCAAAGAGATATATAGAAAAAGAGAGCAAGTGCAGGAAGAGAATTCAGAAGAGAAGAGATTCAGGAGAAATAGAAAGAAAACAAAGAATGTAGAAGAAGACTAGAGGGAAAAGAAAGAGGGGGACGGTGAAAACAGAGAGAGAGAGAGATAGAGAGTTTGCAGAAGTGAAACAGATTAAGATAAAGTGAAAGTTTCAGTCAGTCACGCCCACACGTCTCTACTCTTCCACCACTGTTAGGACTTCTCAGCTCCAGTAAAGGCAGCCTGCAGCACACTCTCTCCAAACTTACCACCCTTCACCAACAACAACCAGCAAGACCCCCAGACCTGCAGATCCACCTCCCTCCCCCCAGCGCTGGCTTTCAGCCCATACAAACGCCCCCCCGAAACAGCCTGTTATTCAAACCCTGCACTAATGAGGAGTAACGTCACAGCCACCCCACAGTGCTGGAGCTCACAGCTCTGCTCCACTGCAGCCTGAAAACTAAACGCTGAGTTTGAAATGTATCTGGAGTTGGTGCGGAGCAGGACCACGTCCAGTGGAACAGAAATAGCAGATGCATCAACTTAAACTCACATGTTTGGAAGTTGGTACACAAATACGACTGTATAGCGAACTACGATCTTTAAGTATTGTTTCTAAATGACCATTAAAATCATTATTTATTTGTGAATTCTAACATTTCTTTGTCAGTCGTCTGTCCAACCTGGTTTACATGCCAGTGCTGGAGGGCCAGAGTCTAACACAAGCGTTTTCTGCTCCGACACAACTACTGAATCTCTTATCTGTTACTTGTGGAGCTGAATCAGGCAAATGTTCCCCACAACGGAACTGAACATCCTACAGATTTCATAAACGGGCTGTTTAGTGCTTCCCAATCAGAACCTTGTGAGATCTGTTCATAGCAAGTTACTTCTAATAGATAACACAGTCACACAGTGTACAAGTACAATAAAGTCAGCAAGCAATGATACAGCAACCTGTAGAGCTGCAACAAATATGTGCTAAAATTAACAAAACAAAAAAAACAACCATAAAATAATTAAAACAATCAATATTTAATACTTCTATTACTTTTATTAATCTGAGAGAACAGAAAACATGTTTGTTTATCAAGCTGAAAGTTAACTTGTCAACATTAGGTGCCAGCTCTGCCCACTTGGTCAACAAGAAGCCTGTCAAAGCTACGTAAACTCATCGCTATGGTTGCTTTTTCCAAATATCATGTCCCGAGTGGCTACTGAGCGTAGAGGTGAGCAATATGACAAATTATCACAATATTTAAATTTTAAGACTTGTCACAATATCATAATCACTTGTAAGACCCAGTTAGATCCAGTAGTGCTATCTATCTATCTATCTATCTATCTATCTATCTCTCTCTCTCTCTCTCTCTATATATATATATATATATATATATATATATATATATATATATATAGCTTTGAATCCAGTTTTAGTCTTACTCTTAGTTTAACTGTGTTTTAACAACATAACTTCTGAAAACGTACCTCGCTGTCACAGGCCTTGGTGAGTGTCCAGTGTTGCTTGTATGACCGTCTTTACAAGGCACTGAAAAAGGATCAAACTTAACTTGACCACTTAAACCAGGGCCTGGATCAGCTCTGGTACCGATTTCTCCGGTGTGGATTGGGGGCAACCCTGTATATTACCATGGAGTGGTCTCCTGTCTTCTTCTAAGTGACCTCTGAGTCGGGCACCATTGCCATGCAGGTGCTGTCGCAGCCAGTCCAAATGAGCTTATGGAATTACGGCTCCCAAATCAGGATGCCACGGAGGAGGAGGCCAATTAAAAGAGGAGGCCGCGAGATCGCCCGCTCTGCTGGAGCGCCCCGAATGAAACGACGGCAATTTACTGTCGTTCAGGAGAGGTGTGAACGGCCACTTAACTTGCTGATGAGACCGAATGAATGTGTGTGTGTGTCCGTATTATGCATGCATCACAATGCGGGTGTGCATGCGGATAAGTGGGGAATTTCGAACAGCGTGAATTTTAATAGTTTAAAAGTTTAATATGCATGTTTTAGTAATATGTGGGTCCATGTGCTGAATGCATGAGTCTCTCTGAGTGAAGCCCTGTTGGATTAGTTCTTTCTTATCAGCAAAGAAACTCCTAGATAGGGGTGACAGAAGGGTCAGTGATAGCCAGAGCCAGCAATTCCTCACTGGTGGCCACTACAGCTCCACTGTTAATGCTGAATTTCACAGCCAGCAGTATAACTACTCAGTATTTCTGCTTAATTCATGCATTCATTAAAACAAATTGTGAACATACCTTATAACTTAACAGGTCCAGTATATACAGTATTAGTCAAGAGTTTAGGACTGTCCATCCAAACAGGCCAAAGCATTATAAAACAATAGGGTCCAAACTGTGGTCCAGCACCGAAGGATCACTATCACATGCTCGAGCCCCTCATCTGTCCTCCACAATTTGTCTGCCAGTCCCTACTCCATTCATTACTGCTCAGTTTCTCAGCAAAGAACCTCTGTTGACCACTAGCCCTGCGCTGCTGTCCACAGAGAAAACTAGAACAAAACTAAGCAACCATCCTTCACACAGATACCAGCAATCACGCCCCTTTCTCTATTAATCATCCTCCTCTCTCTCAATCCATCCATCCATCCATCCCACAATTGGCCTTCTTATCTCTATCCATCTACGCAACCTCCTCTCTATTTTGCTGCGTCCATCTCTCCAGCCAGCCAAACCTTGCACTCTGGTCATTAATCCATCTCTCTGTCAATTACTCTCTTTCTCTACTTTCATCTATCAAACCCGCTCTTCCGCACTATATATCTATTCTTGCACTCTTCCTTTTTCCTTCTTAAATGAACTAACAATCTCTTTATCTATAGACATCTGTCCTCTGTTCTCTCTGCGGGTCAAAAGTTTAAAAACACCTCGCCGCCTTTACATATTTAAATATTCTTTCTTAGAATAAAGAACAGGTTTAGCCTAAATCTATGATATTTGGTGCTCAATTTGACTCAAGGCTTAACATTTGTTCATATTTAAGAGCTTTTCCTGAATTAATATGCTAAACATAATTAACATGACTGTTAACATGTTTTCAGCATTGCGTACACATTTTGTACATACAGATGCTCTGTGGGGTCAATTTGACTGTTTTCGCTGTACAAAACATAAACAACAACATTTTACGTCATTTGTTTTGCTTAATTTTGAAGATACGTGCTTTAGGACCTGAACATAAATATAGTAGTGCAAAATCCACTAAGGTACACATGACATGGAAAACACAATTCATTTAAAAACAATATGCCCTGGAGGTTTAAGTTGGTGGTCAAACTGAACCCAAGTATAAAAGACCACTTGAAATTCTTTCAGCCCAAACAACCTGGGAGGCTTGGGTGCAGACGAGTGCTGACATCACGGGACAAAATGCAAGAGTTTGGTGACTTTTCTAAATAGTATCTTAAATATGTACATTTTATAGTTTTACTCAACATAAACACTGACTGGGTTATCGCTGGATACAAGCTGGATATCCCCAAACTTTTGATGGCCAGAATTCATCTATTCTTTCTTCTACTGCTGCCCCTCACAGCTCTTCTCTACTGGGGTTCTGCTGACACTCTGGATGTCCTCAGCCTGACAACACTGGGACCTGGCTGACACAATACTAGTCACTGAGGCTGATTTTCAAGAGCTTCAAGATTCAGAGGAAGGGCTGATCCACAACGTTTGAATAATGTATTCTTTGCTATGTTTCTTTTTTTGAAACCCACAAGACAATAGAACAGTGATTGTTGAGATTATAGTAATTCACAAAATTTCCCCAGTAAAAAACTAAAAACAAATGAATGCATCCTGTACAGGGAATAATTACAAATTTTCTGCAATACTTATTTGCTGGACTGAACAAACAGCACACACACACACATACTTCAAATATAAATAAATAAATAAATAAATATATATATATATATATATATATATATATATATATATATATATATATATATATATATATATATATATATATGTGTATATATATATATATATATATATATATATATATATATATATATATATATATATATATATATATGAGATGGAATGATCAATCGGCTATGTATCGGTATCGGCCGATATTTCTCCAATTTAGCCGATCCAGAGAGCCGACCGATGATGGCGTTAAACAAATGAGCTTAATTTCTGTATTTCTAGCTGACATTTCGTGCAGGAAGAGGAGCCCTACGTGAACCCCCCTCCGGGCAGGTCCCTGCAATTCCTATCTGAACCACTAGGTGAAAATACATACCCTTTCATTTTCCACACACTGACTAAAGCAGCAGCATCGCGAGAAAAGCGTGTGCTGATAGAAAACATGTCGTCCGTCTGGCAGTGTTTTACCGTATGTGACAGACTCATCCAGGGGGTTTTGTAAAATATGTAAAATCAGTGTGTCTCGTGGGAACCAAAGACATTTAACACTACTAATCTGATACGGCAATTAAGAGTACACCTTAAAAACTCAGACCAGTCCATCTCTAATATATATATATATATTATATAATATATATTATATAATATATATATATATATATATATATATATATATATATATATATATATATATATATATATATATATATATATATATATATATATACATATATATATATATGTGTATGTGTGTGTGTTGTAACATTTGAACTTTTTTTCAGCAAATAAACAGTAATTGTGAATTAAAGTTGGCAGAAGTGCGTTGCCCGTAGATGTTAATTTATTCTAACTTGGAAACTCAAGCATGACATTTTTATTTTACAGCCTACATCACTTTAGCCTGCCCCCCATTTACACTGAAGAACTTTAGCCAGGACTGCTTTTTAAAAAAAAATGATGCACAGGAGGCAGCCAATTAGAACAAACTATTTGCATATATCAGTTCTAAAGCTGAAATCACTAAAACTACCTGTTTAACACTAAGACACGAGGAGTTGGCACAAAAATGATTGAAGTGTACATTAAGTCACACATTATCATAAAACCAAATACATGTAATGCTACTCTTATAGATAAATAGAGATGTTGCACTCATAAATCATGAACCACATTTACACTAATTCAGCCCAGACAGGCACACACGCTCACTAACGATCTAACTCATCAGTGCATGGACCCCCACATCTGCCAGCTGGTGTCCAGCAGGTCAGGGCTATGTTAGAGCAGAGCTGTACTTAAGATCAACTCCTCCCAAGCAAACTTCAGCCTCAGACCTCTTCAGACGAGACGGGGCCACTCAGCCTGACCTACAGAGCACCTGGCTTTACAGAAAAGCAGAGAAAGAAGACCACTTTCATCATGCGCAGAGCTGAGTGGGCCAGAGCGACGGGCCTGAAAGCAGCAATAATAACCGGGGCTGGATAAGAGCCTGCATAAGGATTTGCCTTTCTGCTCCACCTCATTAACCCACAGTGCTGCCAATAGCACTCTCCTGCGAGGATCCACACAGCTCCACAAATCCACACATTTACACACCGCTTTCACCCAGCTGCGAGAAACCAACGCACACGTGCACCAGCTGCCATGGCAATACATCAACCCGGCTAGAAACACCAACACAAATACACAGCACAACCAAAAACGTAACATTTACCAGGACAAGAACTAAACAGGCTTACGCAATTTCCCCCTCAACCCTAAATTTCCTTAATCAGTCAACATCTGTTTTCTCCAGCTTTGCTCTGGAGCTTTGAGGCTAATGTAGCCAACAAGGATTGGAAGCTTATAGTCAACAATTAACACACAACTTGTACACCTGCTCCAAATCCTTTTGAGAATCTTAAGTAATCTCAAAAAAACATTCATCTACAAAAATCAATAAAACACAGGCTACTAGCATTGGTTGCCTGTGATGTTTTAAGCGAGAGGTCACTAATAGGCGGACCGAGATCCGAGTCTGGACCCAGACGTTGTCCAATGCGGACCCAAACAGATAAACTATTCAGAAGGATTTAATTCTGACATCGTTTATTTTAAGCGGCAGAACTTTTCTTGTCTTTACGGTAACCTTACACCTTACAGGTGGGGGGGGGCTGGAAACAATCCCAGCGTCATCGGGCAAAGGTGGGGTACACCAGGGACAGGTTGTCAGTCCATCGCATGGCCAACACACACTCACATACACACTCACACCTACAGGCAGTTTAGAGTGAGCGATCAACCTAACATGCATGTGTTTGGACTGTGGGAGGAAACTGGAGTACCCGGAAGAACCCACTCAAGCACAGGGAGAACATACACACTCCACACAGAACAGCCTGTATATCTCATATGTATACAAGAATGGTCCTGACACAATTTCAGTCCAGATTTAAAGTCCTGGCTGGACAACCAAGAGCTCTGGACCTTGGCCTGAGGAAATCTCCTCTAATTGGACCTACACTTTTTAGAACTGAATATCACCAATGATTAAAACCACATAAGCAAGTGGACATGAGTATCTTAATTGACTTTGAAGCATGTGATGCTTTAGACACACAGTTTGCATGATGATAACTGGAGACTATAATCTCCCAATGCATCAGAACTCTGGACACCAAACACGTGTGAATTGATGAACAGATTTGGGGCAGCTGAACTATCATGGCCAGCAATAACAACCAGACAGCACTCTGTCCTCCTATTGGTCATAGTCAAACAAACACATCACAGGACCTATCAAACTAGACAGGAGCTGCTCTTGGCTGGAGCGTCATGGGCCGTTTCAGAAGCCACATTGCTGTTCTTTGATTATGTCACACTATGCGGCCCATTGCAACGTCAGTGAAAAAAGCCTAGTGAAGAAGCTACTGAGCAAGCAGCACAATCAGGTAACGCAGTAATCAGGCATATAGACAGGTGTGCTCTTTTGTGATGCACAGAGAGGGCTGTATACCAACATTCAGCACGCCATCAAAAACCCTACTAACCATTTCAGACCTTCCACAAGCAGCTCAGCCTCTCAATACCATCACTGAATTATACATGATCAACAGCACACATCACCAGAACGATCGTATGGAAATAAAGCCACTTCTGCTGGAAAAGCTTGCAGTATTGTTTTCAAATGTGTTCTTTTTGAATTAGTGTTGTTTTTTTAGTTTGTTTTTTTGGATCAGTGCTATTGTCGCTGTCCAATGCAAAACATGTAGTAAAATATAAATTGACAATAATGGAGATATATCATTTGACTGCAGCAGCTGCCATCTACACTGTGTGGACATTTCATGATGAATGGGCCAATAGAAGGGAAATGCTCCAAAATAGGTTGGAAAGATTCTGGTTTAATTGATTTACATTCAAGGTAAAGACAGCTTTTGTCCTCTCTTGTAAATGTAGTACTTGTTTTTATTGGACAGCAACGATATGTTATAACTCATGAACAGAAAAAATGGAAAACGGAGTAGATCGTTAGTGAATACATATCAGCAGGAGCAGATCTTTTCACTTCCTTGGTGGTATATTTTGTGTTACGCAGGGCAGGTTAGCAGTCCACCTTAAATCCTGCACCTGATTTAAGTAAATATTTTGGAATGTTAGCTAATGATCTTCAAGAATCACATTTGCTGACATACTGCTATACTTTTTCACACGTAAGACCTTAAACATGTAGTCAGCCTCGCTATTAATTACAGGATCTGTGTCTGCACTTCTAACTCACTTCTGTTTCTATAAGATAAAATAAGAAAAAGCAAAGGACATGCTTAAGAGAAAGTTCTTCAAGTGTTCTCCAGAAAAGGCAGTGGTTATACACAGAGCTATGACAACGGGAGCAACACACTAATGGCTCTCCTCTATGGAAAACCTGCAGCCCTTCTAACCTTGTATATGGCATTAAAAAAATGGTCTCACTATTGTTAGAACTTGGGAGAACCTTTTTCCACTAAAGAGCACAACCACAACTTTAAAATATTAAATATCCTCTCTTTCCACGTACACAAGAAGAAACGTGACATTTCCTGAAACCTGTCTGCCACATTTTTTCATGGATTATTAATCAAATAATTTCAATTTCCACAAATGAAAACTTAGCTTAATGTGTGTTAACTAGATATGATTTTCTTCCGAGTGGTTCTAAGTTGCTTTGATTATTATACGCCACTGCATGAAAAGACCAGCTGCCATATCTAGAAGACAATATGTAGTATGAAGTTTCAATATGACAGTGGCAATATGCAACTGGTGGCTTTTAATAATTGATGAATTCTGCGTAGAGGCTTTAAAAGCTGTATATTAGGATGTATTTACAGTAGAGATGATGGGAACCAGGGTTTTTAATGTCTACGACAGAAATATAGCCATTTTATATACAACCCAAAACCACCAGCGAACCCACACGTCAACAGAGTTTCTATGTGCAACGCTATTTCGCCTTTCAATGTCCTGCATGAGTCCCTCCACCACGACTGGATTAAAATAAATGGAATTAAATACACCAGTAAAACTAGTTTCCTTTAGTGTCAGACATAAGGCAGTGTATTTATAACTTCATGTAATACGTTTCTGTAAGTGAGGCTTTACACTCAGCCGACATCTGGTTCCCATCTCCACCGCTGTGCGCAGCTCTGACTTGTAAAATGCTCCTATTTAGAGAAACTTGCCATCAAACCACTTTAACTATTTAATGAATGTTGTTTTTTTATTAAAAAGGTGGAGTCCCCCTTTAAAACAGAGACAGCTTATTACAGAAGGGCATCTGCTGGTCTGTGTGATTGAAGCAGAGTCATGCTGAGAGAGAGTGTGTGTGTGTGTGTGTTCTGTACCTGCCGCTCGCAGCTCCAGGTGACTCCGCCCCCAGCCTGCATCGTTCCAGCTGATTGGCCACGATCTGTCGCTCCGCCTCCAGCTCTCTGGTCAGCCTCTCAAACTGGAGCTCCTACGGCAACAAAACAGGGACAAAAGAATCAGTTATGTAGCTGGTACGGCAACAGCAGAGGGCCGCAATTGGTTACCGGAGCTCTGGCGGCGTCAGCAGGCCAAAAAGCTCTGGTGCTGGAGTGCTGGTGAGTGGCGGCTGCTGATGCGGCTAATGGGAGCGATGATGCTGCTAATGTTGGAGGCAGCAGAGCAGCACTTGTAGACACACACTGTTAAAGCTGCACAATACAGATGCAGCAGTGCAGGAGGAATACAGTGCCTTCCTGCAGACTCCACTGCATCAAAACCGTGAACACACACTCACACTGTTTCCCAGTATGCTCTGTACAAACTTACCATAGCCTAACCAGTGATATGAAACCAAGATTTTGTTCACTTAAAAAAAATAAAATAAAAAAATAATAATAATAATTCTAAGTATGAAAAGTTACAATAAAAGACCCAAAACAAATTATAAAGCTCAAAGCTGATTTGTTGGAATTGGTTTTACTGGTGTTATTGTTATCACTAATGATTATGTCGTGGTCACTATTATTAGTCTAAATAGTGTGTTGTAACTAATTTAATTCCACTACTGCCATAGATAAGATAGCTGCCAACATTACATTAATTAAAATCAAGCACGAAACACAGACTCAGATGTATCTCCAGCTATTGTAGGGATTTATATGGGAAAATCACATTAGTTAGAGTTGGGCATATGTACATCACTGCTTTTGTACATGCACATCTTCATTTTTGCCATTAAAAAATAAAAATAATAATTTCATTTATACTGCGTCATAATGAAGGGACCAATAGCAACGGTCCAGAGTGACTTTAAATTAAATCTACACTGACT
>CM038709.1:13096414-13153914 GCA_021613375.1 Megaleporinus macrocephalus
CACACGTACACACACTTGGAATACAGTCCCAGTGCCTGCTGCTCCGGCCAACTGTGATCTTCTACAGATCCCTGTAAGGGTCAGAAATCACTCTCGAGTTCTCATCAGATAATGGGTGAGAAATACATGGGAGCTTTTAGAAGACTCACTCTAAGAACTCTCACACAAACAGCTCACTAGCGTCCACTGCCACACCGTCATGCATATTAACAGTAATGACCCTGGAATAAAAGAAAGCATCCAGACTGATTCTTATTTGGTCTACAAATACTGGCTTTTGTCCACGGAGCCTCAAGTGCTTTTCAGATTAATAGTGTCTCCTCTAATCTGGCATCACTTCCAAGGTGAGCTGTCTCATGCATCTGAATGAGACCTGCTGTGGGGGAGACATCTACTATTCAATCCCTCCCCCCATTCCACACACACAAACACACACACACACAATTGTGTTTCCCAAATATAAAGCTCTAATTAAAACTACAAATTACATGTTGGTTGTCTAAGCATAAATAATTGAACACATCTTTTACAGGTAACACACTTCTACATTTTTTAATACACAAGTACTGTTTATCTGCTGAAATTAACATAGTGGGAAACCAATTACATGTTAAATATAGTCTATGCAAAAGATACAGCACATTTTATTTAGTTTTCTTTATTTACTAATACGTGAAACTCATACACAGCAATTATGCATTACCATTAGTTAAGTCTGTGGTTAAGTCTGTGTACAGTAGTGGATGTGTTAACTTATTATATTCACCTAGAAAATGAAACACAGTGTATATAGTGGTTCAAGTTGATGACCTTAACAGAGTTAACAAGAGATGCTTCCTTTGTGTTGCTACTCTTACACTATAACACACTCTTACACTAAAGGAAGGTCTTACAAACCTGATATGACTCGTTTCAACTTGTGGGAACCTTGTGTAGTATTGTAAACCACCTCAGGATGTAAAACCAGATTCAAAACAGACAGACATACCCAGTTAATGAAAACAGTGCTAAGTGCTAATACTAAAATCATTGACACCAATTCCGGTATGCGGGTACAGATATCACCCAGCGCTAACACAGCCTCCATTCGGTTCTCAAGCTTTGATAACAAAAAACAAAAGTTTCAAATATTACAATGTCCTTTATTCTAATACAGCCAACAAGGCTATATAAGCTCTTTCCTAAATCACGACTGACTTGTCTGAAACCACAAAGGGTTTAAATAACTTATCAAATCTGAAGCCACACTGGAGGTACAAAAGGTGGGGGATAAAGGGGTTTGGTGGGATTATGCAAACTTGACCACCATGGCCTTATGGTCTCCACCTAAACATCCAAACCCAAGTTTTTTTTTAAATGCATCTTCAATGAACACGAATCCTGGCTTTTCAAGCAATTGCAGAAAATAATATAGTCTGGTAAGAGTTTCTTCTTCCTCTGTCCGAATGGGCTATTTTCTATTTTCTGAAAGTCTTGGAAAACTCTATGCAGGCTGATACCAACTCTGAACATGGCTGTGAGTCTATTCTTCTTGCGGAAAGGCTCAATTTTCTATACAAAATCATTCGTAACGTCATACGGCTTTTAAAAAAAAAAACTACCTTTCAGCATACAGAGTGTGTTCTGAATACAAAAGCTTATACAACAGGTCTTCCATATTACTAATACCTGGTACTGAAATCTGCAGGTACCTTATTTCTCTACCTTCCCTGCATATAGTACTCAACCAAAACAGAAAGATCTCAAATTCCACCATAAACTCACCATGTATACCATATACTAAGACTTTTCTGTGATGCCATGCAGCACATTTACATCCACCCACCCATTACATCCACCCTACAGCAGCTTAGCCCCGCCCATTTACATCAAAAAGTTATCCACACTTTTCTCATGTGACTGCTGTGTTTCTAGATCATGGCTGAAACAGTATGGAAGGAAAGTGGTTCTAGCAAAGTAATTAGGTTTAATCCCAGTCAAATGTTTCCATATATAAATAGATTAAAAGCTATGAGATCTAAGTTTACATGGTGGATATAGATAATAAAAAGTAATTTATAATAAACACATCAGTGCAGGTACGGCTGCCTTTTTGCTCTCATCTATCTCCAGCACCTCTCGGTCTGAGTGAGACGCATTACAATGCGCACAAGCATTTTTAAACAGATTTAAAATACTCATCCATAGCAATTCTTTGTGATCCTGCACTCCTCTCTGAGCCGTGAGCTGTGGCTTCCCCATATTCAGCCCACTGCAAGCAAGAGAGGACTCCAAATAAGCTCTTAGCACACTGCAGCTACACCCAGCAGGAGCCGCTGACTAAACAAAGGGTGGAGGAAGAAGAGGATTAGAGCGATGGAAAGTACGAGCGGGTCTGTGCACGGGACTGCGCAAGTATATCAGAGGAGCATGTAGAGGTGACGATAAATGATTACAGTAAAATTTCCACAGTACATGATGTGTATCAATATTTATTTTATTTTATATAACAGGGCTAAAGCGCCATTAGTGCCACATTCAAATGAGGTTTGGGGATATCACAACGCTGGCCCAACATTATAAGGTCTTCCAGGAATCTACGACACACAACTTAGTAAAATAAGGATAATTACTCTCTGTTTGTAATTAAACATGTCCTTTATGCACTGACGTCATCTAAAAGCCCATCGTGATGCAATTTATCCCAATAAAAATACATACAGTCATACATTTCACTCCTTGGTATATAAGTATTGAGTACACACACGTGTATATTTTATATTAATTCAAATGTATGTATGTATGTATGTATTGGTTATTATAGTGTAATGGATTACACTGCTGCCCTCCATGCGGTAGGCTGGGGTCCAATTTTCCACCTGTGTTCAATCTCCATCTCTACAGTCATAAACACACTTCTCATCTAACATTAGGGCTTGTTTCTTCTTCTGTAAAACATTGGCTACCATATTCTATTATATACTAACTCCTTAATGCAAAGACAAAAAAACATCTATTAGTCTGCCTGTTTGTTTAATTTAATATTACTATGCTTTAAAGGTTTTACTCTTTGATTTGGCTTTATTTTTCTCTCCTAGAGAAAATATATCACACTGCTGTAATTCCAGCCGTTATACTCAGTTACAAGGTGACATCATCTCGTAACCCGATTGTTATTGCCCACCTACTGCCACTCTTAGCACACCCGTAGACAACATAAAGCTACTGGACACCAGGAGGCGGTTTAAAAGACACAGTAGCTCTAACAGAGTGTTTCAAACCGAGGGTGAACACAGGTGTACAACATAAAACTGAAGCATATAAACCTGTTTTAGTAGAAAATTTAATTAGCATAATAGGTCCCCTTTTAATACTGTATTGTCTTAATACTGGTGTACTGTCATCACAAGTTATTCTTTTAAACAAGTGAACATTAAGGTACAAAACTGACCAGACACCACTAAGTCTTAATGTGCTCCTCAATAATTCACACCTAGCTATTTTAAGACTCGCTCTTCTAGTGCAAAGTCTTCCCTGGAGAGTAAAGACTGTTACTGCAGTCAAGGAAGAACATTCTCTCTATTAACATTCTTTAATGTATAAGGAACATTGGTATGACCAGGTGTCTACAGATCTTTGGACATAGGCTACAGTACACTGAACACTTCGGTTGCCTTTTATTGTTAGCCTGATAAAGCAAATCAACAATAAGTGCTTCTGAAGAGAGCTGATTTTGGAATATGTGTGCACACTCGCTTACGCAATAACAATAAATCAGTTGTTTCAATAGGAAACCCCAGTTCCACACACAGATTCATTTTACTATGACCAACATGGACACAGTCCAACTACTCTGAAGATTTTAATGAGCTGAAGTCTCTGAACGCATCGCTGAGAAGGTATTAGGTACGAGCGTGACATGCTGATCCACAGGAGAGACGCTACAGGCTCCACAGTGACACAGCCTCACCATCTGCACAGAGCCTAGTAAACATCTCCTTCAGATCTTTCTGCATATACGTGTAAGCCCCCTAGTTTAAACTGTCCTGTACTATTGACAGCGCTTGCTTCATCATCCTAGACCTAAACAGCCCATCACCACTGCTTTCAGACACACACACAACGTAATCCTGCCCAAAGTTTGCACCACAGCGCAGAGTAGTATAACATGCTTTAAGTGTGTGTGCGTGGGGAGAGATTAGGAGAAGCCCCTGCTGGAGCTGTATGGGTGGAAGCGTCTGCCAGAGCCATATGGCAAAGACAGCACACCAATCACGCAGTAAAACCCCCGACCAGAGCTATACGGCCACAGCATGACGCTGCGCTCACACTTCCCATGGGCAGGGTTTCTCCATCCATTCAGATCTCTTCAGGAGATAAACACAGCTGAGACGAAATCTACTGACAGCAATGATGGTTTATAAGAAAAGGTTTCTTTTAGCTTTTAGAAACAAGCAGAGAACCTCAAAGGCACATATTTTAAAATTCTTATAAATACCACATTTGTGTTTGTGCTTATTTTACTGGGAATAAAATATAATGAAAAGTTATGCATGACCATAGTCTTGTATTTCCTCTCTATTAAACATTTGAATGGAAGTAGAATCAAAATTGTTCTGCCCCTGCCTGTGTAGGTTTCCTCCCACAGTCCAAAGACATGCATGTTAGGTTGATCGGTCACTCTAAACTGCCTGTAGGTATGAGTGAGTGTGCACGTGAATGTGTGTTGGCCATGCAATGAACTGGCGAACTGTACATGGTGTACCCTGCCTTCGCCCGATGATGCTGGGATTGGCTCCAGCCCCACCTTGACCCCGACTAGTGGGGGAAAAAGCGGAAGATACTGGATGGATGGAGAAAATGAAATAATAACAGCATATTTAGAACAGCTATTTGATAACTGTACTCTGGAAAAGCAGGCTTAGATGATGCTTTTTGTCATTCCAAAAAAAGACACGCTCTTACTTTTGCATTTGCATACATACATGCACCCTTTAAACATGCTTGTTCAAGGGTTCTTTAGCAAAGCCATGGATGTAAATAGAATAGTGGCAACTCAATGCATTAATAGTTCATCTTTATGAAAGTAAACATATTGTATAGACTTCTGGATCTTTTAGAGTACACACCAGAGGTTATACACTACTTTATTGCCCACCTACTGGCAAGCTTGGCAGCCCACAACCAACAAACAGAGAGCTAAAACAGAAAACACATACCAATTTTAAACATTCTGTCTCAGACTTTCAGGACCTGCAATGGTTGAACCAACGCCAGTGAAAGCCATAGCGGTGTGGGACTGCAACCTGCGGCAATCTGGTAATTGACCAGCCATAACACAGTTGGCAAGCTGACCAATGATGGGACATGGGGTTCAACTCCATGTGGGGCTTAAAGACACTGGAATGCTAACAGAGGGTTTCAGACAGTGGGTGTCCACAGAAGCATGTAAATCTATTCTAGTAGAACCCAAAAATAAAATTATGAAAATGAGCAAAACAGATTATGCTTTAGTTATAGTCATAGTGTACTAATAAGTGTCTATAATCCTGAAGCATTTGATCTAATTTCTATATTCTACAAATAAGTGCATGTCAGTAACACCAAATGTGTACATGGAAACCAGATACAGACATAATTTTAAAATTCCCTTATAAACAAATGGAAATATTTAGAAGTGTAGACTTAGACCCCTAGATATAATATATAAATATAATGTAAATGTGACTTAATACATGTCGTTCACTCTTCTCTGACCAAGTACACCTGATCCAGCTATTCATGAGCTCCACAATCAGTCAATGAGCTAGATCAGGTGGGCTGCATTAATGAATACTCAAAATAGGCACTGTGGGTCACCATGAGGATTAAGAAACGCTGCTCCGGGGGGTTAATTATTCAGTAATTTGGTTTGCAATGTATTAATTAGTACCAATTATGAGCTAACTCATATCAGTTCACCCAACAGCATAACAACTTAATGCAAATCCATATAAAGTTAAAGGTGGAGTAAAATCACTCTTTATAATAGGTTTATTACAGCAGGCTGATTAAACCAAGCGGATGAGCATGTGTATGTGTGTGTTGGGGGGGCAGAAGCCACACTTCCACACCCCACCTTTACCCATAGGAAGTAGTACTGCGCCCCCTCTAGCTAGCCCATCTGTGCCCTAATGCTGCAGGACATCAACGTCATGCTACAATCACTATGACCACCTAGCGCATGTTTGTATTAGTACACTTGTGAGGACTAGCACTGTATTCTGTAATACTGCAGCTCAACAGAATATGATTAATTGGCCAAGTACGCTATAATTATACCCAAATCCCCCCAAATCTCAGTAACCAGAAGGTACTCTTGTGGATGTTTTAATTCTAAAAATCTAATACTATGCAAAATGTCCTCACTTGTACACAGTGTTCATGTTTTCCCATTATAAAGGAATCTGGTCCTTGCAATGGGCTAAATACAAATATTCTTTTTACTCTATAGGTTAAATTGTTGCATGAATGCATAAAAACGGGTGAAGCTTAAAATAACCAATGTGTGGACATAAATCTTTAATTTTTTCCAAATGCCAGACCACAACAGTCACCCACAATCCATCCAATGGCAATTTTTGTGTAAAAGAGAAGAGGGAGTAAAAGAACCAGGTCTCCACAGCAGTATGGTGCTGCCCTCCATGTGTCCATTCCAAAATCTAACGGATTACCAGTCCGTGTCAGGGTCTTTATTTGGATAATGCTCAACGGCAGCGTACTCGTCTTCAGCTGAACATTGGTCGCCACGCTGGATAGAAGACGCTGGAGAAGGAAGAGCGGATTTACGGAAAAGAACTGAATCCCATTACTCAGGCTCTCAGGAATTATACAGAGAAATTCACACATTCACGTCTCGGACGCAGAACGAGCTGAATTAGTCTCGCCTAATCAGGACACCATGCTGGCACCCAGCGTAAGTGTGCGGAGGTGGGTGATGTTCGAGTTAGTAGTTTTGTGCTCTGCTTTAACAACTTAAAGTACGGGCTTATTATTTAGTACCTAATCTCAGAGGGGAATTCCACCCATCTTTATTAAAATATTCTGCACAATTCAACCACTGAGGCGCAAAAGGTCATTTAGAGTGGTTTCACGTGAAAAGCTCTGTTGTAGAGAAACTTATGATGCCAGTCTTGGTGCCTCCAAAAGCTACAGCACAAATGTTTTGGTGGAAGGGTAAATGCAGACTGTTCTAATATAAAATGGTATCTAAAGAAAACTTACTTCAGATTTTTCACAACTTTAACATTTACAACATTAAAACAAAACTCAGAAGTTCACTGAGTCTTTTGGATATTTTACTATTTGAAAAGCACTTGTGTATAAAATTAGCAATCTATTAGGGTTGTTGTCTATAAATGGTTGATGTTTATTATTATTATTATTATTATAAGTAGTAGTAGTAGTAGTACCAGCAGAAGTAGCAGTAATAGAAATAGTAGCAACAGCAGTAGTAGTAGCAATAGTAGCAAGAGCAGTAGTAGCAAAAGTAGTAGTAGTAGTAAAAGTAGCAGCAGCAGTAATAGTAGCAGTAGCAGCAGCAGTAATAGTAGCAGTAGTAGCAGCAGTAATAGTAGCAGTAGCAGCAGCAGTAATAGTAGCAGTAGTAGCAGCAGTAATAGTAGCAGTAGTAGCAGCAGTAATAGTAGCAATAGTAGTAGTAGTAGTAAAAGTAGTAGCAGCAGTAATAGTAGCAAAAGTAGTAGTAGTAGTAAAAGTAGCAGCAGCAGTAATAGTAGCAAAAGTAGTAGTAGTAGTAAAAGTAGCAGCAGCAGTAATAGTAGCAGTAGTAGCAGCAGTAATAGTAGCAATAGTAGTAGTAGTAGTAAAAGTAGTAGCAGCAGTAATAGTAGCAAAAGTAGTAGTAGTAGTAAAAGTAGCAGCAGCAGTAATAGTAGCAAAAGTAGTAGTAGTAGTAAAAGTAGCAGCAGCAGTAATAGTAGCAGTAGCAGCAGCAGTAATAGTAGCAGTAGTAGCAGCAGTAATAGTAGCAGTAGTAGCAGCAGTAATAGTAGCAAAAGTAGTAGTAGTAAAAGTAGCAGCAGCAGTAATAGTAGCAGTAGTAGCAGCAGTAATAGTAGCAATAGTAGTAGTAGAAGTAAAAGTAGCAGCAGCAGTAATAGTAGCAGTAGTAGCAGCAGTAATAGTAGCAATAGTAGTAGTAGTAGTAAAAGTAGCAGCAGCAGTAATAGTAGTAGTAAAAGTAGTAGCAGCAGTAATAGTAGTAGTAGTAGTAAAAGTAGTAGCAATAGTTGCAACAGCAATAGTAGCAGCAGCAGCAGAAATAGTAGCAATAGCAGTAATAAGAGCAATAGCAGTAACAATAGCAATAGCAGTAACAATAGCAATAGCAGTAACAATAGCAATAGCAGTAACAATAGCAATAGCAGTAATAATAGCAATAGCAGTAGTAGTAGTAGTAGCAGTAGTAGTAGTAGTAGTAGTAGTAGTAGTAGTAGTAGTAGTAGTAATAGTAGCAGCAGTAGTAGTAGTAGTAGTAGTAGTAGTAGTAATAGCAGCAGCAGTAGTAGTAGTAGTTGTAGCAGCAGCAGTAATATCAGCAGTAGCAGTAAATAAGATATAATAAGTTATATTTTTGTGGTGCACATTACAGTGGTGGTGATCAAAGACAATCTCAGTCAGTGTATCTACAACGAACAGTTTCTCAGCAACACATTTAATTATGCAGAAATTCTGAAAAAATCAAATGAAATTCCACTCAACATTGTACTCTATACACTATATATAAACTTCTATATATGATAACTATTGTAAAGTGTCTTACAATCAGCTGCTTTCATACCTATGTCAGATTGTGTATATGAGCCAGGGCTTGCTTTGTGCTCGTGGCAGCCTGGCCAAGGATCCCGTGGCCGTCTTACTGGAAAAAACAGGTGCAGACAACACAGCTCGGTGACCTAAATCAAACAAAGCTGTCTACTTATCAGGACTCTCTGCTGGGAAGCCTTTCCAGATCTGAGAAATTCACACCTCTTCACATGACAAGTCTTACTGCTCCATTCACATCTTTCTTTTCTCTCTTTTTTTTTTTTTGCAGAGATGTGATCTCACTGCCACTACTGGTGAAAGTTCACATCTGTGTTTGCTAAGCGATGCATATCTGTCATTGGTGTGAACTCGCCGCCGCCCTGAAACGACCCACATGTTCACAAGCTTTCACGATCCAACTGGCTGCCAACACCGGATGGTGACAACAGTCATATGTGCATGTGCAGTTTAAAAACAAACATCCTTATCTGTGTTCAACACTTTCTTTAACAGTGCCCGTTCTAAGTTCTAGGTAAAGTGAGAATGGGGTATAAACAATTAAATACCACAGACTTATTTTTAGCAACATGGTGGTAAGAAAATGATGATGCCAACAGGTTCTGGATATCAACTGGGTAAGTGTTATGTAATTGGTTTGAGTGAAATGAAGTTAAATGTCAAGTCAATCTAATTTACACTGAAAACACTTACAGGTTACAGGTTTTAAGCTGATAAAGGAAAATACCGCAAATGTCTGTAGTTATATATGAGTCCAGCACAAACATACTCGCACCAAATTCAACTGTAACATCACACGTTTAGGCAGAGAGCAAAAAATACAAAACAAGTAAAGAAACAAGCTCATTGCTTTTACAGTCCCGATTCATTTTTGTCTATAGGTAATTACAGATATGTACTACATACAAGTACTTGTACTGTATTTGTGTGAAATTTTTTGCAATCACTCAGTTCAGTCAGTTGGACAGTACTGTAGAATTAGTACCACATACTTTACTTTACTGTTACTACCTAAACCATACAGGACACTGCAGTTTAGCTAGACTAACTTTAAACTTCCCATTATGTCACCCAAAACAATTATCTAGTACTTCCGAGTTTGTACCTCAGACTTACACACTTACCTGCCTAAGGCTACAAACTCAAGGAGCTGTAACAGTACAAGTACTTGTATGTAGTATGTACCTGTAATTACTATAGACAAAAATGAATCTGGACTGTAAAAGCAATGAGCTTGTTTCTTTACTTGTTTTGTATTTTTTGCTGTGATTTTATACCATATAACTTAACCTGAAGAGAAACTGCCTACATATGTTTGGACTCATACACAACTACAAATATTTACAGAATTTTCCTTTTCCATTATCACCTCAAAACCTGGAACCTGTAAGTGATTTCAGTGTACTTTATTTAGACTGACTTAAAAATTTGATGCCAAATCAGATTGAAACATTTTTGTGGCCAAGGTCTGGAAAAAAAAAAGAAAAAAAAAACCCCAAAAAACAACCACCACCATATACATGAGATTTAGAGCAAATAAATAAATATAAAGGATGTGTGTAAAGTGAATGGAGATTGTGGCTTTTTTCACACAGCTCTGCAAATCAGACTTGTTTACATTGACAGTTCTATGTGACCAAATTCAATTTCTATGGTCCAACCAGTCAAGTTTGCTCACATATACACATCAGTTGCATTAACAACACAGGCATGTGTACACTGTCCAAAGGCAGAAGGGCAAAATCAGGATTTGCTTGTGGCACAGCGTGACCAGATGACATCAAATCACACTTTTTTCTGCTTAAAGAGCGCATCAGCACCTGCGTCGCATCTGTTTTACCTTTATTTACTTTGTTACGACGCGGGCTGACAAGCTTGGCTTAGACACTTCCATCAGCTGAACGTGCACAAAGGCTTCTGGGATAACTCCAGCCTCTATCGGAGTGCCAGTCAACACTCCACACTCCACAGATGCATTTATTCTGTTTACACTGTGTAAAAAAAATAATTAAATAAATAAAAAGGGCCGGTGGTGTTTACGCCTGGCTTTTCATGCCGTCGAGTGAAATCCAAACGTGAGCCAATCACTGAAAACACATGTTCAGGTGTAAAGAGTCGCATTTTCAGAGAACTGATTTGAACGCAGTTTGAAATTATGCATAGAAAAATGTGGCTCGAATCTGAATAAAACCAGACAAATTACAAGCAACTTGCTGCAATTCAGATTTTCAGAGTATCTAACCTCCTCAAAACTGATATACCAAATATTCACCTCCCAGAGTCTGTCTACAGAGGAAGCTCAGTCAGTACACACGGCTGGCACCATAGAGTCTGCACCGCAGTGTCCAAAGAGGGCCTTAGCCCGCTGCCCAGACTCGCTCCCTGAAAAATGGCTTTTAAATTGCTATGAAATAACAGAATGACCTGCTAATAGGCTAGCCGGTGCTACGTTGACCCTTAACCGTCATCACTGCTATGGACCATTAAATGTTCCGCTGGACATCGCTGAGCCACTGCCAACCCTTAGGCTATAAAATGAGTCTCTGTAATGTGAAACACTGAGTGGTGTCATAATATAACGTGCCATTAGCTCCAGACACAAACAGCTGCCATCGCTGTATTGATATGCTAATTGCTATTAGCCCACAAACATGATCACTATGCTAATGGGTACATCTGCTCCACTGGGTTAAAGTTTCATGCGGGGACAGACTAGCTGCTACTTCAGTGCAGGCTAGAGGGACGAGCATGTGAAGTTCCTGAAGATCAAAAGCTGTGGAGCTAATTTGAGCGAAACATAAAACCCAGACTTCATCCAGGCTTGATTTAGCTGTGCAGGCAGACAGTGTCAAGCTGAGGAGATCAGAAAGGACTTAGTTGGATGTCAAATATAAGCTTTGTCTGAAAACACACACACACACAGCAAAGAGAAATTGATACCAGCTATCTGTTTTGGTTTATTGATGTTTTAATACCGTTGCACTTTAACAGAACACTTCAGTAGGCACTATGTTAAGACTTGAAAGGAGTATAGAGGAAAATGTTAAATATGAAATATGTGTGTGCTTGTTTATGTTTCATCTTTTTAAACCTGAAATCATAATGTCATGTGTTGGGCGGGAGTTTCTTAGACCATACGTCTTTACCTATTAATGTCACACACAAGATCTGGTCTGGCTCTAATAAAGCTATGATGACAACAGTAGATAATTCACGCACCTCCTCAGAACACATGGCCTTCACCAAGTTCTGACTAAGTTCTCTTTGAATTCTCGTTCAACGCACCCACAGTCAGATTCATCTGCTCAGGGAACGCTTCCAAAGCACAAACAACCCTATTAAAGTGTTTTTCTGTCCTTTCTGTCCTACAGAAATTACAGTTCTATAGAACCTAAAGGTCTTGCAAACACACAGCGTACACTACCGCTCAAAAGTTTGGGATCACAGTAAAATGTTCTTGTTTTCAATGGAGTATCTTCCTTCCTTAACACAACAATGGACTGACGGGTCTCTGAAGAAAGTTGCTTCTTTCTGGTCATTTTAATTCTGTCAGCAAGCCATTAACTGCTGATGCTTCAGATACTAAACTAACCTAGAATGTTGTTCCCTTTTATACTCACTTATTAGTAGAATGTTTTTCAGCTGTGCATCACAATTGAGCAAGAGTGTCCTAACAACCAATTAGTCCAATAACATCCTTAACTTGGATTGGCGGCCGTACCAGGAGATTTAGACAGAGGACTGAGAATTGCTGATAATAGGACTATATGCTAAATAAGCCTCTATACAAAAATAGATCATCTGATACACTTAATTTAATTGTGAAATTGACAATATTGTGTGTGAATTGCATGAAAATTGCATGAAATGAAATTCTAAAGTGATCCTAAACTTTTGAGTGGTAGTGTAGCTGCAGGAGAACATTAAAAATAGCAACCTATAAATAGCAGACATGCTTTCATCACTGTTTGAAGCAGATAATCTTAAACTGAAAGCTTCAGAGTTAGTAACAACTTTAATACTTGTTGTGTTGATGTCGAAATCAAAAGGAAGTAGCTAGTACAGGTAGCATTAACTACTAGCAGCTCCTTGTAACCAGCATAGCAAACTAAGTAGTTTGATGAGCAGCTTATTTACATAAAGGCTCATGTTATTTTCCTGTCTGTGTATATTTTGACATGTACTTCTGTGTGGTCCTCATGGTGTCTTGCTGTAAACCAGCCAATCAGAGCAGAGCCCAAAAAAGTAAATGTAAATGGATGTGAAAGACCGCAACTGGCCATTAATGACTAATAAATAAAAACTTCTATGGCACGTTTGAGAATTTCAGCATCGTCAGCAAAAATCTCACAGGTATAGTTTTCGGTTCCCCCAACCACATGTCTGACAAACAAGTATCAGAGGGGCAGGTACAGCTGTCCACTGACCCTGAACACACCCAGGAGATTTACTCACTCATGGCCAAATGATGATGAACAACAGATGCGAGCTGAAATACTCATTAATCAATCTCAATTAAGAACTCCACGTCCTTATTACCAGCCCTGAGAAAACACGCCTGCCTGAAGAAGAACTTTACTGCACTATAAAACATGTCCATCACCACATTATCTTTTATTAACTCTATATATCCCAGTGTGTCATAAACCTAAGCCCTTTGACACTGTGGCTTTATCATGTCCTTGACGTATCAATCACAATTACCGCTCATCTAGTCCACTGATGAGCAACAGATATTTTAACAGAGGGCTTGAGTAAAGCAGGTTTACTGGGTTTACTGGGTTTTAAAATTCTAATTTAAACAAAAGTCTATTTTAAATCACTGCTTTTCTTGACTTCTATTAGATCGCAGGGTTTAGTTGCGGCCTACCACCCACTTCCTTTAAGCCATGTACTCTACTGTGGGTTTTTTTACCTCCCACTACGTTGCAATAACCTCCTATTTAGGTCTGCTATGGTTAATGGTGGGATATGTACACTGAAGAGCAGACAGCTCAAGCACATTCTTCTCAGCACTAGAAAATCTCTGTCAGTATTATCTTTCCTCTGATTGTGATGTTACAGCAGGAAGCCTCTTTAGGAAAGGCTGTCACTGACATTACTTTACTGGGCAACACAGGGAAGGCTATTGACTCGAGCAGGTGATCTCGTTTCAGCAGTCCATTCGGATCCAAGACAGTTTATTAGAACGACGCATTCAGTCGCAACAGGCTTCAACATCCTAGGCTGATAATACCCCCTTAAGAGGCCGTTGAGATGATTGCACGGCTCTGCTCCAGTCCTATACAATCAGAGCCCTATGGTTTTGTGATAATTATCACCATAAAGTGATAATTATCACCATTATGCGGATCACCGTAAAGCACGAGTATCCATGGGAGGGCGCGGCGGCAGAAATCCCAGCAGACAGAAAAGCGCCCCATGAAAAACACTAACAGCACGCATTCATCACACAGACGGAGGAGCAAAGCATATCAGTCTAACGCAGCGGGGTATTTCTCAAAAAGAGCATTCCGAGTTCCTCCCGCATCCGAATAAATTACAGAAAGACAGATCTGAGGAAACAGAGAGCACGGTAAAAAACACGGAGGGGGGAGCAGAGAAAGAAAGAAACAACGAGAGAGAGAGAGAGAGAGAGAGAGAGAGAGAGAGAGAGAGAGAGAGAGAAATAGGAAATTAGCAAGCAAAACAGAGAAAGAGAGAAAGATAGAGAAAAATAAAGCAACTGAGAAAGAGAAAAAGAGGGAGAGAGAGAGAGAAATAGGAAATTAGGGAGCAACAGAGCGAGCAAGACAGAGAAAGAGAGAAGGCCTAGAGAAAAAGAAAGCAACTGAGGGCGAGAGCATGAGACAAGACAGAGAGACAAAGTAATAGTGAAAGAGAGACAGTGAGAGAGAGTAAGTGAGAGAGTGCGAGGCAGCGAGAAAGAGTGAAAGAGGAAGAGCAAGACAAAGACAGGGAGTGCGAGAGAGCAAGAGAGGGAGAACGAGAGAGAGTGAGAAAAAGGGAAAGAGTGAGAACTAAGGAATTAGGGAGCAACAGAGTGAGAAAGACAGAGAAAAGGAAAGCAAGTGAGAGCACAACAAGAGACAGAGAGACAAAGCAATAGTGAGACAGTGAGAGAGAGAAAGACAGAGAGAGCGAAAGAGTGAGGGAGACACAGTGAGAGAGAGAGAGAAAGAGAGAGAGGAGAGTGCGAGAGACCGAGAAAGAGCGAAAGAGGGAGAGCAAGAGTGAGAGAGAGAGACAGAGAGTGCAAGAGAGCAAGAGAGGGAGAGCAAAAGAAGGAGAGCAAGAGGGAAAGAGAGAGAGAGAGAAATAGGGAATTAGGGAGCAAGACAGAGAAAGAGAGAGAAAGATCTAGACAAAAAGAAAGCAAGTGAGAGCGAGAGCATGAGAAGAGACAGAGAGACAAAGTAATAGTGAAAGAGAGCTAGAGAGAGAGAGAGAGAGAAAGAGTGAAAGAGAAAGAAAAAGTGCGAAAGAGTGAGAGCAAGAACAAGACAGAGCAAGAGAGCAAGAGAGGGAGAGGGAGGGAGAGGGAAAGAGAGAGAGCGAGAGCGAGCAAGAAATCGAGAGAGAAAAGCAAACACCACCTGTGTGAAGTTCTGAGAAGTACCCATACCTGGTGCTCTGCTTTCAAAGCCTGGTTTCTTTTTCTCTCTCGCAGAGGAGAGCGACCCTCTCGAGATCAGTGTGCAGGCAGTCCAGGAGAAGCAGAGGAGTCAGGAGAAGAGCGGCATGATGCTTTATGAGTCAGCAAAAAAAATTCAATAACGGAACAAAGCGCAGCCCCATAATCATCTATCCTCTTCAGCACCGTCTCCCGTGAGCCAGACAATGAAGACAAACCTGGGTGTCTACCTTCCAGCCACTTCCTTCATATGCAACAAAATAAATATAATAGAACTTAGTCGTGAGTTCAAATCTGTGTTAGGATGCTGCGTTTACATGACATGACGTTAGATGAACGATGGCAAACTGCTCATTGCATATTCTTCAAAGGAGCAGCGACACCAGTCTGGAGCTCCATCCCAACTTCTGCCACTGCCTGGAATGAACTACAACACAACTCCAACAAAAACTCCACTACAAACATCTGCTGGGGTTCAAAACACAATTCAAGATAACACTGCTAACACCATGCAGAATGCTTCCTTCCCATTAGAAGAAGTGTTCTGTTAGGAGCGTCTGTTCTATCTTACATGGAGCAGAAGGTCCAAGCAATTCCATTTTTCAGCAAAAACCAAAAGATCTACCACCACATAATCCTAAACATACAATCTGCCTGGAAGCACACGTGAACGCAGGTGATGTTGCAGAGTCTGCTGGAATCTGGCAGAGAACCCAGCAGCTTATACACTGCAACATACATTAAACATGTCTCTTAAACAGGTCTCTGCTATCGCACAGTTTACAGCAGGCCAAGTTTAAAAGCAGCACAAACTAAGTTTGCTGAGATGTGCAGAGGGGGGGGACTGAGAGAGGGACAGAGGCGCTGAGAGGAAGAGCAGTCGCTGAGGATCTATAAAGGTTGTTTTAAGGCGCCTCTCAGGGATGCTTTATATAAGCAAGCAGATGGCTTTCCCTTCAGAGAGCCGAAAATCAAATGCAAATATATTTGTTCATTAGGTGGTAATGAGGCTTGTCAGAGAAATAACGCTATTTCAGTCCCTCTATAACTGTCTTCCACTTAGAGGGGGAGGGAGGGAGGGAGAGAGAGAGAGAAAGAGATATGGAGAGAGAGAGAGAGAGAGAGCGCGAGAGATTTGATCAGGCTTCTTGCACCATATTTTAAAGCGAGGGCATTCTGAAGGAAAGAATCATTACCCGTAGACACTGCTCCTCACTGATAGCGCTGAATATTCCATTAAACTTCCATACCAGGCAGCAGAGAATCCATTTTGACAGACGAGTCCTCGAGCACATCTCGAGGCTTCAGGAACACCTTCTACTCGGGTGCAAATTTCCTCAAGTCTCTTTCTCATTACACCACCTCCAAATTCCTCCAAGCATCTCTCGCACATCAGACTCGCTGACATTTGCAGGAGATGACATCCACATAAGGCTTTCAAATTATCTCCATGTATCCTCTGGAACTTCTCGCAGGTGGCTAATATGTAGGGCTGTTTCCGACTGCGGACTTTCTTCCTCAACTGAAAGGATTTTTTTTTTTTTTTTTAGAAACGTGACGAACCTACACACACGTATATCTATAAAGTGATGGACGTGGGTGAATATTTAAACTCAACATTCTCCTCTTTCAGCGGTTTTAATTATTCTCTGATGTTTGTACACGGTATGTGATTTTGATCGAGCTGAAAAAAGTGGTCCAGGACCTGCGGGAGTCAGCTTCCTGCTCACCAGCTTACTTCTCAAATTTTCTGCTCCACCTTAATTGCCGCCCGTATAACCTGTCGTATTTAAGGTGGACTTATAAATAAAAAGCAGAAAAACAGGAAGCCAACTTCAGCCTTGCTTAAAGATTAACATCAACCATGTACTGCTTACAGTTCAGTTTTTGGGAGGGTATGAAAAGTGCCAGCATCACTTTCCCAGACTGAACGTTCTACTTCTCTACATAGTCGCCCAGTTTTGTTGATATTACTCATAGCACAGAAATGTTTTGTGTAAACACTGGCGTAGAAACGGGGAGGAGGGTAGGAGGGGATCGGAAACAGGTAGATTTGTCCCACCCAAAACTTAAACCACAGAAAAGCAGAAACTGTTTAAAAATGTTTATTTTAAAAGTGCGTTTTGGCAGCCTTTGCAATTCACGTGCTGTGTTTGTTGTTAGCAACTGGCTCTGGTTGTTAAGGCTTGTGTTGAGATGCCTGATCAGAAATATACTGCAGTCAGCAGCTTCACTGACCCGAGCTCTCGCCTTGTTGGAGCGTCAGGTAGGTCAGTGATGAGAGCAATTAATAGCAATGATGAACATATTTACTTCAATAAAACAGATTTTGGATAATGTGTTATTTTTATATTAACTTTTTGTATAATGTTTATATTAACTTTGGTCAGAAAGCACTCTAAAAGGTAAAGTTATATTACTCTCGACCACGTCCCCAACTGCAGACTGCTACTACACTACACATGTAAACAAATCTAATAAAAGAAATAAAATTAATAAATTAATGAATAAATAAAAGGACACCAGCGTTAGAAGTGCTTTCAGTAGTGCAGTGTGTAATGTTCCAGAGGGTGCTGTTTGGGACACAGCCTTACAGTCTAACATTAATGTCAGTCTAGTCTAGTCAGAAAACCTTAATACACGTTTTTTTAATCATTTCATTTCAGCAACAGGCCACCAATAAAAAGAAATACATTTCCTACAGTGGAGTCAGCTTATAGGTAATATTTTAGGGAACAGAGTGGGCTTTGATTCATATTAACAAACATGTCCTCCCCAATGTCAGACCCCCTACGCCCTTGGGTGTAAATATTAATGAATGAAGACCGAGAGAGTGTCACAGTGTGGGATTTTGGAATTGAGGTGTTTTACTGACCTCTTTTACATAAAAAGGAGGAACAGAAACTATAAACACCTTATTTAACCATGATAACATAAATAGTTTTTTTTATTGTATGGCACCTTTAAAAGAAAGCTGTTATTTCACTATATATGCAACCAAGAAAGTTTCTCACTTTACCACTGTCCCAGGAAAAACATGCATCTCCATTTAGACCATTCTATTTCTATATTATTTGAACACAACAGCTTACATTGTGTGAAGATGTCATGATTATTGGACCAATAGAAATGCTCCAAAATGGAAAACCTTGGGAAAAAATCTGGTTCCACTGACATATATTTTTGAGATATTTGTTTTTCTTTGGACAGCGACAATCTATGAATCCAGTTCATTTCTCTGTACTGTGGTATATGGAGTTTGCAGTTTAACTTCTTAGAATCTTCCTTATAAATGTGAAAGTACTACATGTTTTTGTATATTCTGCAATACAATCATATGATAATCAGGTTAGGTCTTGCTTACGGCTTTAAATCTCTTGGTATTGCTTATTAAGCACATAGTTGCTATCATTTCTCTATATCATTTGAACACGACAGCTGTTCTTTATATCCTGTGAATGTTTCTTGTTGAATGGACCAATAGAAATGTTCCACAATCACTTGGAATAAAACTTCTTTACATTGACTTACATTGAAAGTGAAGGTTTTTGTTCTGTCCTGTAAAGTTACTATTCTGGAGATTTGTTTTTGTCTTTGGACAGTGATGACATCTGAAAGACTTTTGAAGCACTTTAGCCCACCCAGACCTTTTTACTCAGTTGATGCTTACTGTTCTAGGACCACTTATAGCTCAATTGGTGGGAGATTATTTTCTTATAAAGATGATAAACTTTGGAGCAGTATTCCTGAAGATATGAGAAATGTAAGCTTGAAAGTTTTTATTTCAGACATCTACGCTGCTTGATTTGGCATGCACTGGAGCTCATTATCTCCTATTGTCTGTAACTGTGCTGCTATTTTAGTCAGATCATTATATTTTCTCTCTTGTGTTTTGTTTACATTTATGTGTAAAGTTCTGAGATTGTCTCTTAAATTATTCTTATTATAAATATATAAAAAGCAGTGTGAACGCATGAGTGACTGCATGGATGACCGACTATATAAAGGAATGCAACTAGTCGCCTCTCAGAGTTTTGGTTGACCAAGACCGTTAGGACTGATTAGTGGACTTGCTGACAGACTGGACCGTCGTACTATCGTGCTCTCTAAATATTCAGAAAAATGCTTCAATATTGATTATCAATATTCAATCTCAGTGTGATTTATGATGGTGGCCAGTACGAATGACCAGCTTTGGACAAAATGTATGATGATCAAATTCAATTCAAGGTGGCACTGATGAATGCCCGGAAGAGAGATACAGAGGGAAGGCTCGATAGCGGAGCTGGCCAACCTTGCTCTTGGTGATCCGTCCTGCAGCGGTTCAGAGTTTAATTCCAAATCGAACCCAACACCTGCGCCAGCTAATCCTACCGGTTTTTCAGGAGCGCCAGAATATTTAGAGGGAGATGCGATAGCAGGTGGTGCAGTGCCAGGAGCGCATCTAGGCACTTCTGACTTCCGACAAGACAAGAAAACTCAACTCAAACTCAAACTCTCAACGGCTAAGTGAGCACCAGGACGAGAGAAAGAAGATAAATGGCTTTTAAACTGAGTGAAAATGCTACGGGAAGTAGTTCAGACTGCTTGTTGCCTTGAGATCCGTCCTTGAGGGCAATGAAAAATTATCAGCAACATCACTTTGCATGATGTTCTCAAACTGTGCTGGTCTTAGCGTTTGCCATGTGATCCTCAGTGTGAGTGTGTGAGTTCATGCTTTTGTATTCAGAACTAATCTGTCCTGCTTCTGTTGGTTTGCCCTGTTTTTCTCTGTTTTCGCAGCCAGCTCGTGTTGGACTGTTCACTGATATTGTGATAATTTCAGTGCCAATATTACACAAACTATTGTTCTTTTGTTCTCCTTGTGCTACATGATTTTAGCTATATTTAACCTTGCCTTGCCTTACCTACAGCTAGCTCAAAAATATATATCTTTTTTAGGATTAACTGCTGAATTTACAATTTACATTGTCAACTGTTTTGACCATACTCATGGTTAATATATATATATATATAGGTATGTGTGGTCAAATTACATGATTTGCTAAATGAAAATAAGTGAACAAACTCTACTGACATTCACACACACTCACAAGAATTTTAACCAGAGCCGCTTTTTGAATAAGTGACAATGAAGAACAGAGCACATTTGCATATATCAGTCCTAAGAACACAATCACCATAACTACCTGTTTAATTCTAAGACGTGAGGAGCTGGAGAATTGGCATACAAATGAATGATGACTGTTTAAATCTTTAGAAATAAAATAAAATAGAAATAAAAGGTGGATAAAAACATCATATTTTGATGAAAATGGAAGGCAATGTCAATCCAGCGACTTATCTTAAAGAAATCTTAGAAGACAATTGAAACACAGTTAAAATACATACTCCAACTTGAAGCCAGAGCAGTGATTTTTTATAAATGAAGTGATATGAATGTTAGGATCTGTGCTGCTGTGTTTTGAGTTGTAGAGGAAGGTTTTCTTAGAAAGTCCAGTAAGAAAGTCCATTACAATGATCAACACTGCTGGTAACAAATGCATACACATGATTCTCTTTTGTTTATTTACATCCATCCCTGATACATTTGTACCTGACTGGTTAAACTCAAACTATTCACACACTGACAACAACCAAACACACAGATTCTCAAGCTTCTCAGAGATCTCAGTGTAGCAGAGTCTGCAGTAGCAGGCCCAGCATACGAGGCTGTTTAAACTTTAGACTGTGTAATTTCAGTTCTGATGTTTAGGACAATAAACACACATTTCTGTGATAATGAGCAGCTTAATCTGAGCACCAGTCCTAAATAAAAGACTCGTGTTTCTATTTCTTATAAACAGTAAACATCTCAGAAACTCAGTCAGGGGTATGTAAACTTGTGAGCATGTCTGATTGCATAAAAACTAACTTGTGTGCGAATTCCTGGAAGGCATTTCGCACGCATTAGCTGCTTAGTGGTGTAGACTCCAGGCGCATGTAAGGAACGCTAGCAGAGATGCAGCTTAATCACAGTCACACACCGGAGGAATCCCAGCGGGGACAACAACCTCCTTACATCCTTACATCTAAACTGAGAGAGAGAGAGAGAAAGAGAGAAAGAGAGAGAGAGAGAGAGAGAGAGAGAGAGAGAGAGCCTACTTTGACTTTAACAGTTATGACACAAACGCTGTATGACAACCGCAGGATAATCTTTCAGGAACTGAGGGAACGAAGGAAAAGCACAAAGATGTGTCACAGCTCTCAGATGAGCTCAGGCAGTACAATAAGGACAGCCGTGGCTTACATTCCATTTTTTTTTCTGGTAACAGATTTACAGGCGTTTCTGAACACTAAGATTACAGATTCGGAGAAGGTAGCGTAAACTCTGCCTCCCGCTGACGTTCACGACTGCAGATAACACACACATACAGCAGCGCTCATAGCTGCAGCCACGCCACAGTCAGAGGGGGTAAGTAGAGAGAGATGAGAGATAAAATATAGACCCCCCCAAATATATCATCAATAAAAATAATTGAACAAAAATCTATTACTGCATTATATGCAGGACATAGAGATGGAAGGATCGATCGGCTATGTATGGGTATTGGCTGATTTTTTATCAAAATATGTGATCGGCAATCGGCCGATATTTCTCCAATTTAGAGCCGATCCCGAGAGCTGATAGATGACATTAAACAAATGAGCCTAATTTCTGTATTTCCAGCTAGCGTTTCATCCAGGAAGAGGAGAACCCCCTCCCTGCAATTCCTAACTGAACCACTAGGTGGAAACACACACTCTTTCATTTTCCACAGACTGACTAAAGCAGTGGTGAGAAAAGCGCTGATAAAAAAGTATGTCGTCCGTCTGGCAGTGTTTTACCGTATGACTCTTCCAGGGCGTTCTGTAAAATATGTAAAATCAACGTGTCTGGTGGGGAAACCAAAGATATTTAACTGTAATAATCTGATACAGCACTGCACGCCACTGAACACAGTGAGTATCAGCAAACAGCAGAGCTAGCGCTCACAGCTAACACAAACAAACAACCCAGAACACCATACAGACCAGATCTGACCGGTACGAACAGAACAGCAGTAACAATTCAAGATCTACATTTAATGATTACAGATTGTCGTTTAAAATAACAGTCTGTGTTTAATGACTGCAGTTTTTACTGCATTTATTTAATTAACTTTTTTATTTTTAAATTAAGGGTTTAAAATGAATGATTGCAGTATTGAGGATATTTGTTTGATTTACTTTATTTACTGTTAATTGTGTTTAAAATATTATACTGTTTCATATGAGCTTGTTAAAAATGGTAATAAACCAGTTTAGACCATGTTTCATGACTTGCTTGCGCTAATAACTACATGTAGCCTGCCGTGGCGTATACCCCACCCTCTATCGGTATCGGTCCATCTCTAGTAGGATGCATCATTATCATAATTATTACTACTACTACTACTATTACTACTATCATTATTATACTTGACTGTAAAATATTTTTTCAAATGATGTAAAATAACAATAATAATAAAAAAGGATAAAAATAGAAGAGTTATTGCATTATATGCATTGTGGCAGTCGTGGCCTGAAGGTTAGGTATCCGGTCTTGTGACTGGAAGGTCGCTGGTCGAAGGTCCCCAGGTGCCCTTAAGCAAGGCACCTAACCCCCAACTGTTCCCCGGGCGTGGTGGGCAGCCCTGACCACGTGTGCTCACTGCCCCCTAGTGTGTGTTCACTAGTGTGTGTATGTGGGTGTTTCACTGCACGGAGGGGTTAAATGCGGAGGACAAACTCTGCTGTGTACAAAAACACATGTGGTGGATTAGAGTTCTGTTCTAATTCTAATTATATGCATCATGATTATTATTATTTAGCTATATTTAATCATGATTATATTAATAAATGGTGTACAAATAATAATAATAATAATAATTATTATTATTATTATATTAGACTAGTAAGTAAATGAGGGAATAAATGAGAAGAAAAGAGGAGGAGGGACTGCATGGAGTATGAAATGGATGATCTTACATGTTGCTTCCTTACAGAGTCTTATTCTTGTAGTATAGTTTTAGGCTCATATCATGATATGTTTAGTCTGAGTATTAAAAGATAGTGTAAAATAAGTCTTAATACTGCCCAGACGTGGAGGTCTCATATGCCCCCATGTCAACAACAGATCTGTGAGAGTGAGTAACAAAGTGAGAGCAGTGTTGAAAAGAGTTCTTGGCAAAATAATACTGGCACTGAACTACTGGACCGGTTCCACCATCAGAACCATGATTCCAGTGTTTATAATCCCTCACACACAGTAAGGCCCCTGATCGGTCCCACAGCCCTCCATATTGTCTTAATCCCCCGCAAAAGCCCTCCACAAACCCCCTCAACTGCTGATGAAAAGAACATTAACTCACACATGCAAAAACACGCCTCAGAGAAAGATGAAGAGAAGCTTCAGATCAATTTACAACAGTGTACACAGCGTAATACTCAGAGGCCACACATGATCCCCAGCAAAGCCCGGCTAGCCTACATGCACAGCAGCCTTCTACAGTACTGATCCAGTGGTTTCCAGCAGCACTACAGACTGAAATGGAACGAAGGAGGAAGAAGCTCTGGCTGGGATGGATGTAAACCGCTTGTTAGAAGTTGTGGTTCAGATTAGGGATCTCTATGTTCTCATCTCAACAGCTATAATCAGTTCAATCACATTAAACAAAGCACTAAAGCGCGAGAGGCCGACTTACTGCTATTATAAAACTGCAACAGCATATATAAAACTGATCAATGAATAATTGCATTTATTATTAATGATGATTACAACAAACAAGTCTTCTGCTGCCTGTACACCGTGCTTCCCGCCTTCCACCAAATGAGCTCTGGGACAGGTTCCAGCACACCAGCCCCTCTGTGACCCAACAGGATAATGCTGGCAATTAAAATAGTTCAAATAGTGCATTCAGGTAATTGGAAATCTAATAATCCACCACCTAACAGGCATATATAGAAACTTCTAGAAAATGAACTCTCTTATCGCTAAGTTTTGCTAAGGCTGGAGATGGTCTGCAGGGCTACATATACACTAAGGCAGGGGTGTCAAACTCATTTTCACCAAGGGCCACATCGGCATAATGGCTGTCCTCAAAGGGCCAGATGTAACTTATAAATGTAACCAAATGTAATATAAAATGAATGTAACTCCTCCTTAATGTTAAATAACTTATTTAATTAAAACATTACAGTTGCATGGAAAAAATGTTTGCTTGTTGCTCTGTTATAACATAAATCCTTTAAATTTGTCATGTCAATCCACAAACTCCATCAATCAAGGATCAAACTATTCAAGTGAATAAAAAAAATAAGATCAAACACAAGTTATAATATTAACTTTGATCAAAACATGTGGCATACTGACATTAGGCTAATTAGTATAAAATCAAAAATTGTGAGCTGGTAAGAACATGTGACAGATAAAAAAACAGCCTTGCATGAAACTAATGACATGCTTTGATTACAATAAACACATAAAACCTGCAGACACTAAATACATTCTAACAGCACCTACACAGATCTGTGTTTCATCACCAGCTAACGAATAGCTGTGTAGCTGCGGGACTCCTCGGCCAGCTAGCTCCTTAACTCGGTCTACGATGGTGTTTCTTGACAAACTGACATTGTTTAAAGTCTAAGTCTGGTAGGGACACACCTGCTCACACACCTTCAGCAGCACTGCTTCAAAAACACTTGAAAAACACTTTGAAGTATGGGTGATTTCTTCAGCCACAGTAAAGCTAGCTTTCACTGCCGCATTGTTTTAGGCTTTCGTGAACAGATTCTGCTGCCACTTCAGTTTGTCTTTTAATTCTTGTGCAATCTGTTGCTTTTCTTGAAGGCTAGCTTTGCCGTACTGAGCTCCGTGCTTGGTGTGAAAATGCCGGCGTAGATTGTCTCTTTAATAAAAATGTTGCTTCGTCTTTCGCCTTGAAGCACGAACATGTATTCACTTCCCATCTTTGTTGAAACAGCCGTCCATCTGCATCAACTTTTCTTTTTCAGGAAATTATGGGATCGGCCGCGTTATCACAACAATGACTACACTGTCGTCTAGTGGCAGTAAGCCGTAACACAATCGACATGCATTGTGGGAAATGTAGTTTTTGGTCAAAGCATGCTTCTGACCTATTTATTTGTAGACACCTTTCAAGCTCTCGCGGGCCACATAAAAGGACGTGGCGGGTCACATTTGGCCCGCGGGCCTTGAGTTTGACACATATGCACTAAGGGATCTGGAGAAGGACTCTGGATGTTTAAGCTTTCCTGAACCTGGATTTTGCACCTCAAGCTGTGAATTCAACTAAAGCAAGGGTGCACTGACAAAACAGACACAGACCAACATCAATGTCTCCCGCAGAAGAAGAGCTCTTCCACACGCCTGCTGAAGTGACACAGCAAACGAGACACTGCAGGGAGCGAGGGATGGAGAGAGGGAGGGAGGAGACGAGATGAGATTAGATAGGACAGGCCAGAGATGATTCTCTCCAGCATTAAGAAGGAGAGCAGGACTTCTGCTGGATCATTAAAATACCATTAGAGAGGCTGTCAACTTGCTGCTCACTGAAACTCGGAGGAGAGACTGAGCAGGAGAGAAAGAGAGACAGAGAAAGAGAGAGGGAGAGAAATCTATATCAAATGATGCACTAATCTGCGTCTCATATCAGCGCCTGTTTTATCTAAGGCAGATGTGGCTCTTTGCTTCTTTGCTGTCTTCCTTTCTGTTCCCTCCACCTGTCGTCACAGCTTTCTCTCTCCCGCTCACTCTCCTTCACAACACCTGCCTCTCATCTCAGCCCTGCCTGGTGTAGACGCTGTAGCTGCTGCCAGCAATAACAAAAGTGTGATGCAATTGTATTACTTATCAATCAACGTTCACTCAACAGGCAGATCTTAAATCCACATCACGTATGTGTTAATAAGAAGAGAAAACATGTGTTTATAACTTGATTTTGATGAAAAGTTACTGTGTGTACAGTTTAGTTTTGTGGAAAGAAAATTGATCCATCACATTTGAGACAATTTGTACAATACACACATTTTAATGTACAAATAAATATTTAATTATATATATATATATATATATATATATATATATATATATATATATATATATATATATATATATATATATATATATATATTTATTAGGGCTGGGTATCGCCACTGATTTCCCGGATCAATTCAATCCCGATTCACAAGGTCCCAATTCAATTCAATTTCCAATTCAATATCGATACATTCAGAGATATTTCAGTTATAATAATATGTTTTGTTTGAATATAAAAAGAGATTTTCAGAGAACTAATGTGATAAATGTACAAGGAACACTCAACCTACCATCACTAAAACCATTTATGTTAATATACAGTCATAGTTTCTGAATCCAACATCCAATCTGCTTTTAAGTTCTGGGGCGCCTTCACTTGTGCTCCAGCCATGCTTAACTGATGTGCGCCCCCAGCCAGATCTCGTTGCGTGAAAAACAATGGCTGATCACGTTAGACTACAATAATCAACTAATATATATATATATATATATATATATATATATATATATATATATATATATATATATATATATATATATATATATATATATATCCTGGCGATACAATACATATCGTGATACCACAGTCACGATTCAATATATCACAATACTACAAGCAAAGTGATACACTGTGATTTTTTAAATCCTACTATTAAAACACACCACTATATGAACAGGTTTGCCGGTGCTTACGCCCTTGTGCTGTTTGTTAATGTTGGAGTGGAGCTGAAAATGGTTTACAATACTGACATCTAGTGGTCAGAGGTTTAAATACAACACACAATGATTTACGGTCTACCATGAATGTGTGTATCGATACTGTGTTTGTGGGAATTGATAGAGCAGCACGATATTCCGATATTCAATGTTTTCTTACATCCGTAATATATATAAAATTAGGGGTCACACAGACGGGACGACTTTACTTACCGCTAATGATTTAAGCTGATGTTGACTAGTTAATCAGTCATGACAACAGTTAAGGAGCTTTGGGTTTTATATTTTAAATCCAGGGCTCGCAGAGAAGTGCCGGTCACACTCTACTGATCTGGGGTTTTATTCATGACATCATTAGTGATTACTTGACCTTTACTTTGATCACATAACTGTTGACTTAAAGAAACTGTTATGGAAATACGCTTCATCAGAACGTACTTATTCTTTTCATCATAGGAATGATGGTTCAACCTGATCTGAACATGAAAATCTTGTGGGTTTCTATAGGATTACAGCCTTTCCAATTTTCCTCACTGACGTCCAGTGAGCGCAACAGTGGCAGCATCCAGACCCTGGACTCCAGTTCATCACAAAGACACAAGATGCAGCTCCATCACTCCAGAGCCCGGACCATGGCTGTTCTGAAGGGTCATATTAGTAATTAGCAGCGTTATTCATTCATAAAAACATGTGTCTCCCATCCCTCCCTTTGCGCAGTCTCTGTGCTGCTGTTTGCCCACTGCATGCTGCGAGCACATTAACAGACGCTGATGATGACGCAGATGATGCTGTCGCCTACCTTGAGAAATCAACACAAAAGCAATCTGAGCCCCTCCTGCAGAAAAGGCTGGCTGCACTGCAGGCAGTGCAATCACAGCCATGCTACAATTCATCCAGCGCGCTGGAACACACCGCCGCTCGGAGAGATCAATAGCAGGGCGCTTTGGGAAGGGTTAGGCACAGCGTGCAGAGGCCATATTTCTCTCCCACAGCAGGAAACACACAAGCAGCCCACGGGCCTGCATTATGTGAGAAAATGAGGTGGGCAAATGGGTGGGTGGTTAATATTGCCCCACTGCGTCTTACTATATATATATACACACCACCTGTCAAACTCCAGTTCAGGAGGTTAGCAGAACAGCAGAGTTTGGTGGAGTTTCTGATTTAACACACCTCTAATCAGCTAATTAGCAAGCTGTTCATGAGCTGATTCATTCGTTCCTATTGAACTGGAGAGGTTTTATTTGTATTTAACCAACGAAACCCAGCACAATCAGACGACAACAACTGATACGTAAAGGTTTTTTAATCCTGAGCTCCCTCAACGATAGAAATCATGACCTCATAACTTCTTATCTGTATACATGACCTTTCCAGCAGGCCAAGCAGAACACTTTCAAGTTTGAGACGTTGATGTGTATAAACCTCTTAAACTCATCATCAATCACGCTCACACTTAAGCAAAAAAAAAAAAAAAAAAAAAAAAAAAAAAATATATATATATATATATATATATAAGATAAAGATTATTCAAATACTTTATTTAATCAAGCAGGTACACTAGCAGTCAAAAGTTTGGACACACATACCAGAATATATACATGTATAATTATAAAGATATTTTGATCTTAATGTGCTAAAAGACATGTTTAAATAGTGAAGTTGGTGCCAAAATATTTTTTTCTAAAACGTATTTTTTTTAATAACACATAACCAAAGATGAACCGATCAGCGTTTATGAGGCCGATTCCGATTGCCGATCACCTTTCAGCAAGATCGGCCGATAGCCGATACCGATAGAGGACGGGGTATATGCCATGGCAGGGCTACATGTAGTTATTAGTGCAAGCAAGTTATGAAACATGGTCTAAACTGATTTATTACCATTTTTAATGAGCTCATATGAAACAGCATAATATTTTAAACAAATTAGCAGAAAATAAACAAAGTAAATCAAACAAATATCATCAATACTGCAATCATTACATTTAGACCCTTAATTTAAAACAAAAAAAAAGCAAATTAAATAAATTCAGTAAAACTGCAGTCGTTAAACACAGACTGTTATTTTAAACTAAATCTGTAATCATTAAATGTAGATCTTGAATTGTTGCTGCTGTTCTGTTTGTACCGGTCAGATCTGGTCTGCACTGGGTCATTATCTGTTCTGGGTTGTTTGTTTGTGTTAGCTGTGTGTGCTAGCTCTGCTGTTTGCTGATACTCACTGTATTCAGCTGTGTGTCGTATCAGATTAGTGTTTAATGTCTTTGTCTTGGTTCCTCAACGAGACACTGATTTCACAAATTTAAAACGTCCTGAATGAGTCTGTCACGTACGGTAAACACTACCAGACGGACGATGTTTTCTATCAGCACATGCTTCTCTTGCGAGCCCGCTGCTTTAGTCAGTCTGTCTAAAATGAAAGGGTATGTATTTCCACCTAGTGGTTCAGATAGAAATTGCAGGGAGCTGGCCGGAGGAGGTTCTCCTCTTCCTGGATGAAGCACTAGCTGGAAATACAGAAATCAGACTCATTTGTTTAACGTCATCGATTGGCTCTCAGGATTGGCTAAATTGGAGAAATATCGGCCAATCACATATTTTGATTACAAAATCGGCTGACTTTTGTATATCTCTACATATAACAAAATACATATAAGAAAAGCAGGTCATGTGGCTCCTCACGAAGCTGCTGGTGAGAAAAACTGAATAAAGGCAAAATGTCTTATATTGTCTCATTTCCAAAAGACAATATAAACAACTTTATCCTTAATTCTGGTCCAGGAATAATTCCTTAAATGTTATTTTATAGTTTTAATGTCTTCACAATCATTCATTATTATTTATTATTATTATTAATATTATTAATATTATTATTATTATTATTGTTGTTGTTATTATTATTATTAAAAAACAGTAGTATTAAAATAGTAACAATAAGAAAACCCTTGGTGGATGTGTCTAAACTTTTGGCTGATGGTGTAGTTTCAGCATTGTTCCAAAAGCTTTGCTGTTTAGACGCTTCTGTGTTAAACACTGCTTACTATTTCCAGGACAGCAACCTGTTTTCACACACGCAGAGAAATCAGACGCAGATCACACGAGCCAAACAGCGGATTACTGAGCTAAAATCTCTGCCTCTCTGCCTTCTGACCTGAGAAACTGGAGTACTCAATTTTTCATAACCAAGACTCAAATGAAGAACCTGAGCCCTCTGGACGGTGCAGTTAGATACATTTACAAGTTAAAACTAACTAAAGCACCTGAAACACACAGAGCAAAGAATTCAGTGTTAAAAGTCTATTTAACATCCTCTGTTTTAGAACTCAGCACATTCACCACCTGCAGCTCCTAAGTGGAGGTGAGACTCTTATACTCCTGCAGCATATGGTACTCTCTCAGCTGCTGGGCACGCATGTGTTTCCATGTTTACTTTCATGCTTTATTTCTGAGTGCTAATTCACGCTGAATCGCTAAAGCCCCGAGCAAATGCAACAATAAATTCAACATGAGGTTTTTGTTCCCCACTTAACCCTTACGTACCCATCCATCTCACCAATTATATTCCTAACACAACTACGATAGCTCAGAATTTTACTTAGGTAAAGAGAACAACTCAATGCTTTAGCTTGCAATACAATCACATGGCGAAGTCAGGTTGTTAAAGAATTCCAGATGTGAATTTGTGACTGTGCTAATAAGGCAACAATGTTTTTTCTAAATTATCGCTTTGTTGAAATATAAGCACTCATAACTTTCAGGAGTGTAAACTAGACCCAAAAAGTATTTAAAAGATTTTAATATGGCCTTTCAACAACGGTTTAGAAATTAAACCTTGTAATTCATTCAATAAAGCAGCTTTTTAATCCAAGGAGGGGCCTGAAGGTGGACAGAAAACTAAATATCAACCTATCAGCATTGAGTTGGTGATTCTTACTCAGTTTAAAACAGATGGCAAGAATATGAAAGTCATAAAAAGCAAGCTCAGGAGAAAGAAAGTGTCCCCGAACTTTCTGAAAGTACCAGCTCCAGTAATCAATAACACTGATAAGTGTGAATTAATGAGAGGGAAAATGAACTCCGGGATGTTTAAGTAAATAAGGATGCACAATGTTAACCATATAATCAGTTTCGGCTTAAAAAAGATAGATTTGCTGGATATTTCAGACTTATATCCAGAGTGAACTGTGCTTTGTCTGACTAGCTCTTAAAAAATGTTTTCCTTACTTTAGAAGCTTATTACAATACAAGCCACAAGGTGTTGTTGGGATTTCTGCTAATGCTAATGATAAATGCCTTTGACCTGACATCAGCTGAAATGACTGGGCACCTCTAGCAGGTACCAAGGCACACAGGCTGCATAGTGATAGAACAGTGATGATGATGGAGCAGTTTCTGGGCTGTATCTGCACTGGGAAAAGTTCCCCTCCTCTCTCTCTCTCTCTCTCTCTCTCTCTCTCATTTCTGATCCCAGGGGTTTCTCTGGTGTGTATTTTTCCATGCCTAACTGAGGCTGGTCTTTTGTTAGTTAGTAAATCTCCCAGAAGACCGGGTGACTGAGCCGGACTGGGCTGGAACGGGCCGGAGAGCGAGAGGGAGATAAGAGCCGTGCAGGAAGCTGCAGCATCTTCGCTCAGCCGCAATTACAGAGCCAATCTGACCTGGACCGGCGGAGCGTCTGCTGCCAGTGTACACGCAACCCTTCACTTCCACTTTCAACCGCGTCCACACTGCACATACAGACAAGACAGCCAGTGGAAATCATGAGATTGCCCTTCAGCGAAAGCACGAGAGAGAAAAACAAACAAAAAAATAAAAACAACATTCAGTGGAGGAAGCATTCAAATACATATCTGACTGGGGGGAAAGAGAAAGTGAAAGAGGAAGAGAAACTAGGGCTGTGTACTGGCAAAAACCTGATGATACGGTACGAAAGATGATACGGGGGTCATGCGATATATAATATATTGTATAAATATAATTTTAGGAAAACTGTCATAGTATAAAAACACACCACCATATACACAAGTGTGTTAATGTTAGTGATGAGCTCTTATACGAGAGAGAGAGAGAGAGAGAGAGAGAGAGAGAGAGAGAGAGAGAGAGAGAGAGAGAGAGAGAGAGAGAGAGAGAGAGAGAGAGAGAGAGAGAAGAGAAGAGTGAATAAGAGAGAGTGAATAAAAGTATGATGCTGAAGTTCTACCCTGTACCAGCAAGGTCACTTCTTCAGTCACCAGCTGCTCCCTGGCACAAACAACATGGGTGTACACACACACACACACACACACGCATACACACACACACACACACACAAGCAAAAGAGAAACAACTCCAAATTCTTAAACTCTAATTGTCCCTACAGGAATTCTCATTAACATATCTAAGCCTGAATTTCTCACCAACGACTGATTATTTTAATAAAATAAGATTGTTTTCTCCGCCAAGAAGAACATAATATCCACTTCTGTCTGGTTCGAGGTTGGCAGTGTGCCAAAGTGGCTCTTAGTTTGGTGTTATGTACATGAGTGTTTAGACTCATGAACAGACAGTTCACAAGGTTAATGATATCAGGAAAACGTCTCCACCTTAAACTTGTGCGGACGTTCCCGACACTACAGGTTATAAGAAAATCACAGCTCTTCTGTATATTTATTTAATATAATACAAGCTGCATACCAGATATTAAAACTGATGAATGCTTCAGACCTAGTTTCTGGCACACTGCGGGGGAAAAGGGGGTTAATAAACCCGCACATACACAAACACAGCAGGGCAAGTGAGCGGCCCGGAGGGGGTGCGGTTTTGCCAGTCTCTGGCTTTTTCTTTTTTTTTTTTTATTTTAAGAAAGCCGGAGCATCTGTGTCCTGTCTTACGCCCGTGGGATGAAGACCAAGACCTGCTCCACAGACTACCAATCAGTGAAGCCACGGTGTCGCTGTGAAGTCACACATGTTGGCCGTTTAGCCATTTAAACTGAACATCCTCACCTTTTGTAACTAAACTATAAAAACATTACACACAATGAGTCCATCATGCAGCAGATACACAGATCTACTGTCCAGACAATCATTTCAAGACTTTAATTACTTACCAGACAACACGCAGAATCAAAACACCAAGTTTTTAAATGAACAACGACCATGGATTACAGAACTCAAGCACATTGTGGCTTATCCACATGTTTCAAATCAAAATATAGTCGTACACCTAAATAACACATAGAAAATTACTGAACAGACAGGTGCTGACAGGGATTTCTTTAAAGAGCCCATATCACAGAAATCCAAACTCTGCTTGCTGCCCCTAATAAAGCATTGATTAATTTATTCATTCATTCATGTATGCATTTCTTTTCCAAGCCGCTTATTATTCTGGGTCACAGGGGTGCTGGAGCCTATCCCAGCATTTACTGGGAGGAAGGCAGGAAACACCCAGGACAGGCAGCCAGTCCATCACAGGGCAGAAGAAAGCAGTATTACGTGAACACTGTCAAAGTTTACAGCCTATTTATGATCAAATATGCTGCAAAACAGTCTGTTTTATTCCAAGAGATAAAAAAAGGCTGGAAAAAAGTCATGAACAATTAATTATGGCCATTGTTGGTACATGAATCCACACAAATGTTTCAAGCGGTCCACTAAGGTAGCATAAATAAATATATTTTTAAATAAATAAATAAATAAAAATAGAGGACATGGGCCCTTTAAGAAAAGAGGGGGGAGAGAGAGAGAGAAAGAGGGAGAGAGAAAAAAAGAGAGAAAGTGAGACAGAGAGAGAGAGAGAGGGAGAGAGAGAGAGAGGTCTGGGTTTGTGTGTGTGAGAAAGACATAGTTGTTGAATAGTTACTGTGAACAGAAGCACATTTAAGAATACTCATTTCTTTCTGTTCTTTCTAACTAATCCTCTAACCCACCCTGCTGTCCTATGTGTGTGTGTGTGTGTGTGTGTGTGTGTGTGTGTGTGTGTGTGTGTGTGTGTGTGTGTGTGTGTGCAATTCAGACACACCCCTGCCGCTGCTGTGTGAGCTGTGTGTCTGGATCAAAGAGAAAAGAGCCTGAACTGCTCTGAACTTTCTAAAAACTTCCCACAGCCCTGGACACTCTGTACTGCTCTTCTACACACGAGAACCACAGAAAGGCCTGAGCTGTGACTCACTCACATAGAGCAAATGACCAGGGAGACATGTGCTGACCATCCCAGGGTTGGACAGTCAACAGGACTTTACAAGGAAATCTGAAGAACATAAAAACACTGTTGATGTAGGCATGTGCATGGGTGTGGACACCATAATCCCCTCTGTTGTGGACCCTCAATACAACACCACACAGAGTTCAAGTATAGCCAGAAAAAAACATTCATTAGAAAGACTATTTATGTGTAGAATGCATGTACAACACAAAGCTGAACGTAAGCAGTGATTAGCTTCACTTCTTGCTTAATATGATCCTGACTGACTGAAGCCCAGCCTTAAACACAGTACCTTTAACTCTGCTGATGTGTTTTAAAGGACAACAGAGTGTAATTGTAATGCTTGCCACGTGTCCCTGTCCATTGTCCAGCAACACACTGTCCTCACTTAAATCACTGGGAACACTCAGGACACATCAAGCCGACTGTCAGCAGCTGAACACCATCAGCCCGTTGGTCAGCAGAGTTTTTTCAACTCTGGTGTAAGCAGGCAAGTAGCACCGTGTTGAAATTCCAACTTTTCTCTGTTACAAGGTGACATCATCCTGTAACACAACGCCTGCCTATCAGCAAGCTTGGCACACCCTCACACAACATAGAGAGTCCAGTCTACTAACTTCTACTTGACTTTCAGGATCAGACTCTGGCTCAAACCTATACAACAAAACCATTACAAGAAACTCCACAGTGGTGTGGAGTGGAGCTTGTGGCAGGATGCAGCTCTGGCATTTGACCAATCAGAACAGAGTGGGCAAGCTGACTTATAAGAGCCAAGTGAGTTCATTGGGAGGCGGGGCTTAATGGAGTTAAGCTGCACATCTGTTCTTGGCAAGAAACCACACTGGACAAAGAAAACAAGCCACAATAATACAAAAGTTAACATGGCTGTACCTTCTTAGAGACAAGGTAGGAATGAAGTTTGATGTTGAATAATGTTTCTGGTAAGTAGGGGTGGGCGATATGGCCCTACAATAATATCATGATATTTCATGGTATTTTTGTGATAACGATACTCTTGGCAACATTAAATTAAAAAATATATTTCAAGAATACACTACTGCTACAAAATTTAAATTTAAATTTTATTATTGCATATGATATGATATGGCACACCCCTAAGTGAGGTATTAAAAAATACAAGAATTTATCAGAAGTCAATGATCCAGAATGTCACGATACTAAATAATACGCTCCAAATATCTCCATATATCCAGAACTGAAGTAAAGTAAATGATACTGGACAGATAAACTCCGTCTCTAGTAGATATATAATGGGAAATGAGAAGTGTGAATTTTTCTTTTGCTAAAAACAGTAAAAGTAGTACCTGATGTGATAATTAAGGATGGGTGATATGGCACGATATTTCAGGGTATAATATTGTTCACGATATTTATGGCGATATTATTGTGTTCAGTATGATATGGCACAGCCCTACTGGTAAGTACACGGGACGGGCGGAGCAGAGCAACACAGAGGGAGAAAGAAGAACTGTGATTGCCTCATCTTGCATATTGCACCTTTAATGTAATGTTAAAATAAAGACATACTTTTGCTGCAGCTCATCTCAAATATTTGTGCGTTTCAGACAGAGAGTTAATACAGAAGTATAGTCTGAGGAAAAAACACTCTTGTAGATGCTAAAAATTAAATAAACATTGCAAACAAGTAGCTTTTTACCCATCCAGCACCCTAACGATGGTTTGCTTTCACATTCACAAACTTGGTTTAGCTTAAACATTGACATTTAAAGCTTATAATACATTAAAATATTTATTCTTTACTTTTAAATGCTGTAGTTTTACACTACTGCCAACAACAGGTAGTGAACAGACGCAGTAATACATGTGTGTTGACTGCCGGCCTAAGATAAGCATTTTTAACATGTACCTGTTAAAGCAGCCTAATGATCACGATTATAGAAGACCAATGAATTCTACAGACACCCAACATAACTTGGGGCCTACTGGTTCTACTTGTATCACAGTGAAAATAAACTTTGTTGACCTTTATTGGATGGACAGATTTGAATTGAACCAACCAGACCAAAACTGAACAAACCATCATAGCACTCCCAGAGCCGAGTAAACAAGCCGTGCAGTCTGGAGCTGCAGACAGTGACAGCAGCAGAACATAAGACTGAGACACTGGGAGGACAAGCTACAAACACAGTCAACATAAACGCATACACGCGCACTCCTATAGGGAAAAGACGAGAGAGACATGTGGCCTTTAGATGTAGGTGACGAGCGGTGGCAGCCAGGTGCAAAACAGCTGTTTGGAAACATCTGATCAACATGTTGTGTGGGCGGCTTTCTGCTGTTTGAAACCACAACAGAAAGATGATGTCTTCTTCATCTTCCCTCGGAGATCAGCACATGGGTACATCTTACTGCTGGGAGATACATAGTCCTAAAAACAATTTTAATGGATTTGTATTTTAAGAAATTGCTAAATTCCAGGAATTTTCAAAGTTGGGAAATTTACCATGGGGAATTAACTGGAATTAACTGGAATAAAATTGGAATATTCAAAGCTAAAGGCAAGTAACTTGCGTATAGTTGGTAAAAATATACTGAAGCATAAACTTACTGTTAGCTTACCAAGGCTAGCTACCTATATTTGTTGCCTCAGTGGGTTCCTGTAACCAATAATTAACATTTATTAATTATTTATTTAACATTTTGAAGGTGGTGGTGGGGGGGCACAGGAGTTGCATTCGTTTCATTGATTTTTGATTGAACCTTTGATTGTTTAATGAAAGAATTAAACATTTTTAAATTTCTGCTTGCAGGCTAACTACGTATCATAGTCATTATTTGTATTGTTATGCCTACTTGTCTGCTATTGATTTAAAAAAAAATGGTACATTGAAAATAGTGTATGTTATAGATCATTTAAATTTTCCAATATGTCCTATTAATTCTAATAAACTTCCGAAAGTTCCCAAAATTGCAATGGAAAGTTTACATTTTGGAACAGCTAAAGTTCAATGGAAAGTAAATTACTGGAAATTTATTGGAAATCCCGTTGCAACTCTATTTGCTCATTATTTGTACAACAATATTTTTCTTCATACTTAAGTTATCAAGGTAAAGAAAAGCAATCCACTGTTTTCCAGCTCCACCTGTGTCGTTCACAGGAGTGGGCAATGTAACAAGAATATGATACGAGGATGCATTAAGAAGTTTTCTCAACCCAGCGCACATCATGATGTCACGTTTTTGAGGTTTGAAACGTTCAACAAAGAGTACAATGATTTACATTCAATTTTTTTAATATACTGCGCTGCTCTAAATCCGTTTGTACATAACTTAAAGAAGCAGTATGCTAGTTCTATGCAAGTATGCTCTATTATTAATTAAACAGGCAGTTGTTCAGTGGTTTTAAAGGGGTATGATATCCAGAAGAACAATGTGTGACAATATATACTTATATAGATCACAAACCCAGCTTCATATTTAGAACACATTCAAATAAATTCAGAAACTACACAAGCAGTATGTTTCCTCTGTTGTGTCTGATTAAACTACCTCTGGTGTAATTTATTAAGAAACAGCTGCACTAGGGGAAATGTGAAGTCATTATCTTTATTAATGGACTGTAGTGTTATCTGATACTGTGATAGATTGTGAAACTGAATTATATCCATACCAGGCTAGACATGCGTCCCTGTAGATTCCCCGCTAAACAAAGATAAGAACATTAACCTGTGACCTGACTTCCTGACCTGTGACATGCAAAACATTTTCCATGAATGAAGAGTGCGTGAGTGTGTGCGCGCCCATTGATGGCTAATGACACAGGCTTAAACAGGCAACAAAAGGTCAAAAGGTCACCATTCCACGCTTCCAGTTAAACAGGACCAGGCAGTCAAACACAGAGAGCAGTTCAGTCAAATAAACTACCAGAACTCTTCACCTGCTGCAACTAGTCCACTGAGCAATATCATACATATACACACACACACACACACACACACACACACACACATATATATATATATATATATAGGGAATATATAGGGATGTAACGATACACTCTACTCACAATGCAGCGCGATGCACGACGATGATGGCCTCACAACACGATTTTTTCATGATTTATTTTCAAGTTTCCTTTTATTATTAATCAATAACAAAACTACAAAATGCTGTATTTTTCTTAATATTTTCTTTATCAAAGTAAATTAAAGTAAATACGGGCTCGTAAAAAGTCAAATAAACCAGCTGTAGTTGTTGTTGTAGTTTGAGAGGCTGTTCGTAGTGAGTGGTCAGTCACAAAACCAGTTGCCATCAACCAATAGTGTTCGGTCCATGTCCCTCCCCCAAACTTTCAAACACGCCCCCTGTAAAAACAGTAGTGCACTTTGCGCTCAAGGGAAAATATCTAATCAAAGAAAAACACATTAAAGGATGTAAAGAAAGACAGTTTGAGCGCGTGTAGTTCTTCTTTCTGTGCTCGCGAGTTTCACATTTGCACAAGTACTGGTGTCAAACAAGTGAGGTAGACCATGCCAGCGCCCTCTGCTGTTTCTAAAAGCTATCGGTTCATTTTACATCTCAATCGATTTTAGTCGTGGCATATTTGTATCAAATATTAACTGTGTCGCGATGTATCATTACATCCCTGCACATATACATACAGATATATGTACGTATAATATTCTAGTTCCACTGATTTGCATTGAAAATACTGCAAGTCTTTGTCATCTCCTGCACAAACATATACATACATACACACATTTAATATATATATATATATATATATATATATATATATATATATATATATATATATATATATATATATATATACACATATACACACACACACACACACACACACACACACACACACACACACACATCACCCAACTTTACTCCATATAATACACTCATAAATAGTTACAGAATACAATAACATCATGTACGTACTTACGCCTGTATGTTGCAGTTGTATCCGCAGCTCCTACATGAACGATGTATGTGGATGAACTAGCTGAGTGTTGTACATCTTGGCTTTCTGTTCTGCTTATTGAGGACCAAGGCTGCTGTTAATCAAGCATTCAAGCATCTCGCAAAGCACAGCATCTCTTTCTGCCGCGTCTGGTGGGCTGGGGGGACTAAAAATAGGTACAATATGGTCCATTAAAGAAGCCCTCTGTGCCAAAGTGAGGAAGCTGCCTCTTTATTTTGAGTGACAAGTCCTTGCCACTCCCTAAACTTGAGATGACTTCATATCAGCAGAAACTGAAGGAAGGAAGTGTGAATGTGTGTGTGTGTGTTCTGAAGCGAGAAGGTATTGATAAAATACTGCACCACAATGTTTTCCAGATATATCATGGAATTAGATATTTGACTTTGCATTAATAAAGTCAATGAGCCCAAACTTTCTAAGTGCTGCTACATTATTCAGCAGGAATGCCTTACATGAACTGGACTGTAACAGGACCCACACATACCTCACCATATCAATATCACTTAAACTACAAATATCAATACAGCACAACATAACAGACATGAACTTGATATATATTGTCCACCACTTGATTATTCGGTTTACCTTAAAGATAACCTAAAATTGAAATTGACCTTGTTCACCTGGTTGGTTGACGTGTTTCTGTTGAAGCACAATTCATCACATATCACTTATAGGACTTATACCATTCTTATAAACGACAATAACTTTTACTGCTCCTCTAAAATGTCTTTTGCTTCATGAATACTTTGCCCTGTACCAGCGGGCAAAAAAAAAAAAAAAAAATCTTAACCATCAAGTATACAAGTGTAATTTAAGAGCAGCAATTTTTAAGGGGACCTATTATGCTTTTTCATTGCTTCTCCTTCCTTTAGTGTGCTATTTAAGTTTAAAGTACACGCCTGAGGAAGAAACTTTCTCCCACAGAAACCTCTTTTCTCAGCTGCCCGAATCGCCTTGTCGAAATTTCCAGCTCTTTTTTCTGTTACAAGGTGATGTCATCTCATAACACCATCTTTATTGCTTGGCGCTCCTGCTCCAGTCTAGCTCACGAATGTTGCTCTACACACTACCTGACTTTCAGGATCGGACTCTGGCTCAAACTAATACAGCTAAACTGACACCATCATAGGAATAGCTATTAGCTTGGCTTAAAGACACAGGAGCTCTAACAGACAGAGAGTAAATGTTGGGGTTTCAGGTGACAAATCCAGATGTACAGCAACGGAAATGTATTGTGTTTTACGAAAGCTAAAGCACATCTATTACCCAAAAATAAAATGATGAACACTGAAAATGAGAATAATAGGTTTCTTTTAACATTGCAATAAAAATGATGCCTTAATTTTTAAAATGGTATTTTAACCTACTAACACAGAGCTTGTGAACTGCCTAGAGACGAGTTAGACCAATCAGAGGCCAAAAAACTTCAAGGTCAAACCTCAGGCCACAAAAAGATGATATTCTGGTGTTTATAGGGGAACAAAAATCCTAAGTTTTAAAATATAATCACAACTATAATCACAGCTGCAGTCCTACTAAAACATATACCATCAAGAGAAAGTGCTACCAGTGTTATCAGTATTAACCAAACAGAAGCTTCATTTCCAGACAGCAACTCACTGTTTGTTTAGATCTAATGGATTTTAAACTGTTTGGTTTTGGATCAAAACAATCTTAGGCAACCAAGAAACTGAACTGTACACAGTAAAGTAGGTTTTTGTTACTCTTCAAAACTGCTGAACCTAAAAATCAATCTTGCTGTGTCACATCAATACTGGTATTGTGTCTAGTCAATGGACTGCCCAGCTCTATTATGCTTACCCAGCTTGGTGTGTGTGTGTGTGTGTGTGTGTGCGCACGCTGGCACACGTGTGTGTGTGTGTGACAGGAGGCCACTACGGGCTGACTGCAAAAACAAGTCGTCCAAAATTCATTAGGAAGTGCTGCTTCCTTCCAGCCAGAGTTAAGAAGACTGTTCACAGGCTCTGCAGTGCTTCTCGCTCAATCACACCAAGGTACCTCCAACGTTATTTATTTATATATATATATATATATATATATATATATATATATATATATATATATATATATATATATATATATATATATATACAGCCACAGCCACTCAAACCTGCTTTCTAAACATTTAAAAAGCCTTTCATGAACCTGAATGAACAGCTTTTTCATCTTAACCTCTAATCGTTACACTTATCACAGATAACATGCCATGCTGGTTTTTATAATAGGAGTCTATGAGCAGGTGTCGAAGCAGCTTCCTAGTGGTTTCGCTTTCTATTCTACAAGGTAACGCGTTGACTAGATTCTGCAAATACAGATCAGGCTGAAAAATGTATTCCTTTAAATCCTGCCCTCTGAAACCAGATCAGTAGAACAGGCAAGAGTAATAGAGCAATTTCTCAGCGTGATTTACAATTCAATTCCCCCCCAAAGCAAATAATATAATAAGTAATAATGTACACTGGAGCAGTAAATCTGCGCTGCGAGGACAAATTAATGTACACTTTAAGAAAGTAAAAGCTTCTGCTTAAGTCAATGTGACTAAACGTTCTTTCTGCGTTGTGAAAGCGTGATTGAACTGCTGATTTATCTGTGCACTGCCTATATCAATACGTGCCGGTGGATGACCTGATGGACTGGATGATTGGACTCGTAAGCTGATTTTCAAAGTCCACTGTATCATATCTAAGAGGGAATGTGCTGAGTGGGCTTCCTCCGTCCCGTCACACAGGCAAAAACTCAGCGCCATGTTATCTGAGGACAACTTCTTGACACACAATATACATATTTTCTGAAGTTTGATATGATGAGCAAGGCCTGTAACGCTCTCTTGGACTTAAAACCAAACAATAAGAGCAGTTCCACCACATAGGAAGTTCTTCTTGACCACTTCTAAATAGAATATGATGGTGGTCTCTGTAGTTTAAATACTGACGATATCAACAAGTTACTTTGATGACTCGTGCAGGTGAGCGACCCACATCGGTTCATAATGCGAGTGAAACGAAATGAACTGCGTCCAGAAACAACCCACATGTGCACAGCCTATTCAACAGCATCAGGTAAATGAACTACATGCATCATGAACAACAAACAAACTCTCCAGCAAAACAAGCCTCCATCACGAGGGGCAATTTGCTCTGAACAGCTCTCAGCTGTTCATTCTTACAGGGGGACCCAGGTGAAAAAGGGTCAGACGCTTTTGCGGTGTTTACTGGAGCTGATTTGCTGCTAACTTAGCAAACTGTTGCCAAGTTAACACCAAAAAACCCTAAAAACTCTGGTCTGACTGCTCTCGTTAAGGTGGCCACAAGTGTTATATAGTCAACGTCCAATGAAAAACATGCATCTCCATTTTTCTACATTATTAGAACACGCCAGCTGCTGTTTATGTATGTATGTGAAAATTTAATTCAGTAGAAATGCTCTAAAATCTGATTTTATTGACTTACTTTGAAAGCCAAGACAGCAGATTTACAGGAGAGGATAAAAACTATTTTGGACAGTGACGCTATGTATGTGGATATGAAAGAAAACTGGCTCAGAGAACTGATCTGCATGCCCATACAGACAAGTCAACCAAAATTCATTAGGAAGTGCTGCTATCTTCCAGCCAGAGTCAAGAAGACTGTTCACAGGCACTGCAGTGCTTCTCGCTCAATCACACCAAGGTACCTCCAACACTTTATATATATATACACAGCCACAGCCACTCAAACCTGCTTTCTAAACATTTAAAAAGCCTTTCATGAACCTGAATGAACAGCTTTTTCATCTTAACCTCTAATCGTTACACTTACCACAGATAACATGCCATGCTGGTTTTTATAATAGGAGTCTATGAGCAGGTGTCGAAGCAGCTTCCTAGTGGTTTTGCTTGCAAGTGTACTTTGCAGCCACGTTTTATATTCTACAAGGTAACTCGTTGACTAGATTCTGCAAATACAGAAATTAATTGTCCATAAAGCTCTGAAAAAGCAGATCTGTATTAACTATAACCTGCCAATGGGAACAGATGCAAGTACACATGACTGTCCTAAGCACATTCCATCCAACACGTGCAGATCAGGCAGGTAAAGAGCCGCCCGGCAGTCAAAGCCAGCACCAATATTTTCTACTTGTTTCTGCTCTGAAGATATTACCATTCAAGCAACTCCAGCCTTTTGAGAAACATCTGGACAAATATAACAGGCTACAGATGACTGAGCATTGCAAAGTGAATATTTGTCTGACTTCACGGTGGAGTCTTATATTACCCCAGCAAGCCCAACTGATATGATTTCATATTTGGACTGGGCCGTATAAACCCCGAAGCAGAACAAGCACGTCTTTCACAGCTGATAATATCGAGCCTGGCTAACGTTACAAATACAGCAAAGAAAAACACAGAAACACACACGCGCTGAACTTTATTACTGCTTAACTTTCAGAAGATATTTCTCTACTGCCAGCTGGTCTCCAACAAACACTCTTTTTTCAGTTCCTCTAGAGTCTAGACCACTGATGCACACCAAAACTACAAAATCTACAAAAAACAGTGTAATTATATTTAAAGAAGCAGCTCTGTAAACAACTGACTTTACACAAACCCCCCACCAGCCCTTACACCGTATTTACAATCAGTCAAAACACTGCGTCTGAAAGAACTCAGGCTGAGAGACAGCTGCTATATCCATATTTATAGATAACGACAAACGTGGGCAATATGGCCAAAATATGGCATACATGAGGACATTTTTCTGATGCAGGACATGTAGCACCATAGTATCAACACTGTCCATCACCAAAATGTCAACTTTACAGGAGAGCGCAGAAGATGTCCTTACTTTTAGGTCAATGGAACCAGAAAGTTACTTTGTAGCGTTTCTATTGGTCCATTAGTCATGAATTTGCTGACGTGTGATGTAGAAAAAAATGGAGAATGTTGGAAACATGTTTATTTGGACAGCAAGATGGGAAGATGTTGGAGTAAACCAAATGGAGACCTAAGACCTATTTGAAGGTTTATAAAATAAAAAAAAAAAACGTTGGCACAATACAAAATAAAATTATACTACTAATAATAATAACAACAATAATTAGAGATGGAAAGATCGATCAGCTATGTATCGGTATTGGCTGATTTTTAATAAAAATATGCGATCGGTGATCTGCATATATTACTCTAATTTAGCCAATCCCAAGAGACGTTCGATGGCTCAAATGAGCCTAATGTCTGTATTTCCAGCTAGCGTTTCGTTGAAACCCGCTCCGGCCAGGTACTTGCAATTCCTATCTGAACCACTAGGTGGAAACACATACACTTTCATTTTTGAAAATGAAACTAAAGCGGCGCGCCTCACGAGAACAGTTTGCGTTCAAGGCATGTGCTGTCCGTCTGGCAGTTTGTTACCGTATGTGACAGACTCATCCAGGATGTTTTTAAATTAGTAAAATCAGTGTCTCTTTGAGGAACCAAGACAAAGACATTTAACTCTACTAATCTGATACAGCACTGCACACAGCTGAATACAGTGAGTATCAGTAAACAGCAGAGCTAGCACGCACAGCTAACACAAAACAAACAACCCAGAACACCATACAGACCAGATCTGACCGGTACAAACAGAACAGCAGCAGCAATTCAAGATCTACATTTAATGATTACAGATTTAGTTTAAAATAACAGTGACTGCAGTTTTTACTGCATTTTTTTAATTAACTTTTTTAGATTTAAATTAAGGGTATAAATGTAATGATTGCAGTATTTGGGGTTATTTGTTTGTTTTACTTTGTTTATTTACTGATAATTTTGTTAAAAATATTATGCTGTTTCACATGAGCTCGTTATAAATGGTAATAAACAAGTTTAGACCATGTTTCATGATTCGCTCTAATAGCAACATGTAGCCCTGCAGTGGCATATAGCCCCGCCCTCTTTCAGTATCGGTATCGGCCGATCGCGCTGAAAGGTGATTGGCGATCGGAATCTGCCTCAAAAACGCTGATCGGTCCATCTCTACTACTACTACTACTACTACTACTACTACTACTACTACTACTACTACTACTACTAATAATAATAATAGGCTAATCCAAAACATTTACTTGCTATGCAGTTTATCCATTGGTTATGGTTTAAAGGTTCCCAAATTCATGTTAAAACTGTCCTATGCTCGTTTCTTGCAGTACCACAACTATTCAATCTTGGCCGCGCTCTGTAAGGAGGTGGGTTTGCATGCTAAAACTGCAGGTGCCCCAAAGTCACAGCCATTGTCTTAAGACCAGCAGATGCAATGCATCAAGTCGCACAGCATGCAGATATGCTAAACCTCTGTTCTGAATGGAGGTATCAACACCGCTGCTCCACGGCTCCGAGCACTCTTCAACTCCTCTGCACGTCACAGTGCGCCTCTCAGCATTTTGCCATTGCTGCATTATAATTACAGCCATACTGAGACACAGAAATCTGCAGTAAATCAGAAGTAGCCCACAGCTACTGAGACAAAAAGGACCAGTGCTAATGGTTTACTACCTCGGCTGTTGCCACCCTAGAAGAGTGGTGAGAAGTGATGATAAACTCTTCATTTCATTCAATGTCTATGAGCAGGGTGTAAAAATAAACCTGGCTTATACAGACTCTCTATGCTGGCGCTCTATAACAGCGCTCCAACACGACCGGTGAGCGGTGGCCATTAGTCAACAAAGGAAACAGCAGGAACGCTGTGTGGACATACACTGGCTAAAGGCATGAACAAGCAGGTATACAAATAGAGTTTCAGAACATGCACAAGTGCTAACACATCACATGCAGCCAAACACCTGAAGGAAGCTAGAAGTTGGTGATTACTTCTGTTCTCAACAGTAATATATAATTTTTGTTGCGTTTTTCAACAAAAAGAGTGATTTCTAGAAGAAAATTAGATATTTGGATATGTTTATCTAAAAATACTCTCAATATTAGGAGCCTTTATTATCAAATGCTAACATATTTTAGTATTGTGACACAACCAGCAGCCACATAAGCCTCATAGCTCCAATAGTACAAAACTACATGAACTTCAATGCAATGAAATATACACATATTTTAGATATTCTATCCTTGTATTATCTTGTTTCATGATTCATGTGAGCCGGCAGGTGTTGAAGCATTACTGCTAGTTGCACCCTGTATGTGTGTGTATGTGACAAATAAACCTTTGTCTAGATTTGATCTGGAATAACAAGGAAAATTGTGTGTATTCACTTTTCTTGGCCAAACAGTGTCTTTAAAACAGCAGCGATCACAAAAACAACAGCAAGCCCATTTAAAAGGCGAGTGAACAAAATAAATAATAATAAAAAAATGTTTTAAAAATCAACGCTCTGCTGCAAAAGAGCAAAAGCCAAAGTGACAAGCAGAAATCGAAGGGATTAAAACTCGGAATCGCTCCTCAGAACGGTCGAAGAGCAGAGAGGACGCACGCAGTGGGCGTTTCAGGAACCAAAACATTAAACTCCAGAGAAAAAGAGAAAGAGCCAAACACAAAGCACAACAAACGGCCCAGCTGCGGCTTCAGCTCCACTCCAAACGGGCAGCAATCAAAGATCTTGACAAACCACTCCATGTTTGGTCATCGGACGGAGCAGAGAGAGGGAGAGAGAGAGAGAGAGAGACAGGCTGGAGTGAGAAAGAGAGGGATGCATATATATATAAGCTAAAAGAGAAACAAAAAGAAATAGAATGGAGCAGTAAGAAAGCAAGATGAGCAGAATGAAGAAGAGAGCACGAGATAGAAACACCATGCAATTAAAGTGATGTGATTAAGAATGAAAGAGAAAGTGAGTGATGGAAAGAGCATGGAAGAAAAAGTGATACAGAGACAAAAAAAAAGAAAAAAAAAAGAGAGAGTGAGAGAGAGAGCATGAGAAAGAAAGTGTATGCGAAGGTAGAGATGAAAGAAGTGAGCGATAGAAAGTTTCAGGAGCAGAGAGAAGAGTGCACTCACTCTGTCTGTGTTCATCTCCGGCTGCTCCTCTACACTCCAGCATGTTTACAGACCACAGATTCCTCGAAAAGATCCTGATCCCAAAAAAATCCCAGCAAAGCCTCCGCGCCGAGGAAAACCAGGGAAACGAGGAAAAAGACTGACAAAAGCACGACTCCCCTAACAACCACAATGACCTCAACACACCCCTCCCTCTCTCTCCCTCTCTCTCCCGCTCCCCCGCTCTCTCCTTCACGCTCTCTCGTTAAACTCCGAGAGGGATTAGTTTACAGTGTGAAGAAGCCCGAGAGTTTCCCAGGAGACCAGTCGCTAAAATAAATTCCTCGCAGCTCCTCTTCCTCTGCTGGAGCGGGTGAGCCTCTGAGGAGGGACAGGGAGAGAGAGAGGGAGGGAGGCGTGCTACTCCGCAAGGAAAGAGGAAGTGACATCGCCAGGTGCTCTCCAATGGAGCTCCATTTCCTGTTGACTCAAGTCAACAATAGGAAACTTGGATCAGGGCCAGAGAGGAAAGGGGCGATGTTTTAAAAAGTGGAAGTCTCCAAGTTTCTCTCTCTCTTTCTTCCTCTCAATCTATTCATCCATCCATACTTAAACTTTCTTTCCATCTTCTTCACTCCCTCACCACACCCACTCTTCTATTCTTAATCTCTTACTCTCTCCATTACAAATCTTTCTTTATCTACATTCCCCCAAACTTTCTCTCCTTCTTTCCCCTACATATTTCATCTCTCTCTCCCAATCCATCACTGTGTCTCTCCTTCTCTATCAATCCCACCCATCTCTCGGATACAGATAACTCTCTCTCTCTCACCCCTCTCTGTTTAACTCTCTCTCTCTTATCTGTTTAACTGTCTCTCTCTCACCCATCTCTGTTTAACCCTCTCTCTCTATCACCCATTTTTGTTTAACTCTCTCTCTCACCCATCTCTGTTTAACTCTCTCTCTCTTATCTGTTTAACTCTCTCTCTCTCACCCATCTCTGTTTAACTGTCTCTCTCTCTCTTATCTGTTTAACTCTCTCTCTCTCACCCATCTCTGTTTAACTCTCTCTCTCAGTCATCTCTGTTTAACTCTCTCTCTCAGTCATCTCTGTTTAACCCTCTCTCTCTCTCACCCATCTCTCGGATACAGATAACTCTCTCTCTCTCACCCCTCTCTGTTTAACTCTCTCTCTCTTATCTGTTTAACTGTCTCTCTCTCTCTCACCCATCTCTGTTTAACCCTCTCTCTCTCTCACCCATCTCTCGGATACAGATAACTCTCTCTCTCTCACCCCTCTCTGTTTAACTCTCTCTCTCTTATCTGTTTAACTGTCTCTCTCTCTCTCTCACCCATCTCTGTTTAACCCTCTCTCTCTCTCTCACCCATCTCTGTTTAACCCTCTCTCTCTCTCACCCATCTCTGTTTAACCCTCTCTCTCTCTCACCCATCTCTGTTTAACTCTCTCTCTCTCTCACCCATTTTTGTTTAACTCTCTCTCTCTCGCCCATTTTTGTTTAACTCTCTCTCTCTCCCATCTCTGTTTAACTCTCTCTCTCTCTCTCACCCATTTTTGTTTAACTCTCTCTCTCTCACCCATTTTTGTTTAACTCTCTCTCACCCATCTCTGTTTAACCCTCTCTCTCTCTCACCCATCTCTGTTTAACTCTCTCTCTCTCTCACCCATTTTTGTTTAACTCTCTCTCTCACCCATCTCTGTTTAACTCTCTCTCTCTCTCTCACCCATCTCTGTTTAACTCTCTCTCTCACCCATCTCTGTTTAACTCTCTCACTCACCCATTTTTGTTTAACTCTCTCTCTCACCCATCTCTGTTTAACTCTCTCTCTCTCTCACCCATCTCTGTTTAACTCTCTCTCTCACCCACCTCTGTTTAACTCTCTCTCTCTCTCACCCATCTCTGTTTAACTCTCTCTCTCTCTCTCACCCATCTCTGTTTAACTCTCTCTCACCCATCTCTGTTTAACTCTCACTCTCTCTCACCCATCTCTGTTTAACTCTCTCTCACCCATCTCTGTTTAACTCTCTCTCTCTCTCACCCATCTCTGTTTAACTCTCTCTCACCCATCTCTGTTTAACTCTCTCTCTCTCTCACCCATCTCTGTTTAACTCTCTCTCTCACCCATCTCTGTTTAACTCTCTCTCTGTCATCTCTGTTTAACTCTCTCTCTCTCTCACCCATCTCTGTTTAACTCTCTCTCACCCATCTCTGTTTAACTCTCTCTCTCTCTCACCCATCTCTGTTTAACTCTCTCTCACCCATCTCTGTTTAACTCTCTCTCTCTCTCACCCATCTCTGTTTAACTCTCTCTCTCACCCATCTCTGTTTAACTCTCTCTCACCCATCTCTGTTTAACTCTCTCTCACCCATCTCTGTTTAACTCTCTCTCTCTCTCACCCATCTCTGTTTAACTCTCTCTCACCCATCTCTGTTTAACTCTCTCTCTCTCTCACCCATCTCTGTTTAACTCTCTCTCTCACCCATCTCTGTTTAACTCTCTCTCACCCATCTCTGTTTAACTCTCTCTCTCACCCATCTCTGTTTAACTCTCTCTCTCAGTCATCTCTGTTTAACTCTCTCTCTCACCCATCTCTGTTTAACTCTCTCTCACCCATCTCTGTTTAACTCTCTCTCTCACCCATCTCTGTTTAACTCTCTCTCACCCATCTCTGTTTAACTCTCTCTCACCCATCTCTGTTTAACTCTCTCTCTCTCTCACCCATCTCTGTTTAACTCTCTCTCTCTCTCACCCATCTCTGTTTAACTCTCTCTCACCCATCTCTGTTTAACTCTCTCTCACCCATCTCTGTTTAACTCTCTCTCTCTCTCACCCATCTCTGTTTAACTCTCTCTCTCTCTCACCCATCTCTGTTTAACTCTCTCTCACCCATCTCTGTTTAACTCTCTCTCTCTCTCTCTCACCCATCTCTGTTTAACTCTTTCTCTCAGTCATCTCTGTTTAACTCTCTCTCTCTCTCTCTCTCACCCATCTCTGTTTAACTCTCTCTCTCTCTCTCTCTTACCCATCTCTGTTTAACTCTCTCTCTCTCTCTCTCTCTCTCTCTCTCTCTCTCTCTCTCTCTCTCTCTCTCTCTCTCACCCATCTCTGTTTAACTCTCTCTCACCCATCTCTGTTTAACTCTCTCTCTCTCTCACCCATCTCTGTTTAACTCTCTCTCTCTCTCTCTCTTACCCATCTCTGTTTAACTCTCTCTCTCTCTCTCTCTCTCTCTCTCAGTAAATAAGCTGGGGGTTAGGTTTTATAAGGTATTAGTCATCATTTCCTCCACACATATGCACACATACACATGCTCGTCACTTTTCCTCAGTCACCGTCAGCCAAAACCCACAGCAGCCATTCACACAGCAGCGGCAGCAGCAGCGGCAGCAGTTCAGGATTTATGAAGTGGGTGCGGCTCAGAGCGGGAAGCTCACATTCATTCATACTTAACAACAGAAACCTACAACTGCATAACACAGCACATTTATATACGGATATCACTGAAAGCTCTGAAACTGTGACTCCTGACACAACAGAACCTCAGAAAAAGTAAATGAACAGTGTGTGTGTGTGTGTGTGTGTGTGTGTGGACTGTGCCTCAATTCTTGACGTATTTATATTTGTCATAGTGATCTAATATCACAACACTAAGGTAGTGTTAATGTGCTTAATGTGTGTTTACTCTTTGCAGCTCCCATCTTATAGTTAAGACTGATTTGGTGATTCATCTTTGTGTCTTAGGCTTGTGTGATTTAAACTAGAGATGGGCCGTTCAGCGTTTTTGAGGCCGATTCCGATCGCCAATCACCTTTCAGCACGATCGGCCGATAGCCGATACCGATCAAAGGCGGGGCTGTATGCCACGGCAGGGCTACATGTAGTTATTAGCGCTAGCAAGTCATGACACATGATCTAAACTGATTTATTACCATTTTTAACGAGCTCATGTGAAACAGCATAATATTTTTAACTAAATTAACAGTAAATAAACAAAGTAAATCAAACAAATATCATAAAAAGTAATAATTCATGGCTCTTACTTGCTCTTTGACAGAGGCCAGGATGTTATTGGCTGTGCTGTCCGACTCCATGTCGTGACTGGCTAGTCCTTCTCTGATTGGCAGCAGCAGGCCCTCCTCTGAAACTGGGCTCTGCTCAGGAGCGGGCATTCCTCCTGCACACACACACACACACACACACACACACACACACACACACACACACACACACAGATCTATATTTTAAATGCAAGCTCATGCACAAAAATGCATTCCACACATCTGACTTAAGTGCTGGAGCTGAAAGCTGGTTTCCATTTGCTTTAAGGTTTAAGAGAATATAAACGTGTGATTTGTCTGCTGTTTCACACTAACACGTACACACACCTTTCTTCAAGTCTTCAGGGTGAGGGCGAGTTTCTGACTGGTGAGAAAAATTCTAAATAACACACCACAGCACCACCAACCATACAGCCTGAGTGTGTGTGTGTGCCCACAGAACAGTGGAAAACACACACACACACACACCTATAAAAAAGTAAAGATAGCTCTAGTCTGAGAGCAAAGACAGGCGCGAGCACAGCAGCAGGAGGTTTGACTCCTGGTTGGACTGCAGGATGAGGAAAAATTCCATATTACAATCATACTGCTGCATCTACAATTTAACTTGCATTATATTAAACAGATATATGGAATAGCTGAAGTTCAGGAGGGGGGGGGATGCCTAAGACCCCTCCTTCTTCCAATCTAATGCCCTATAAAGTCACACCCTCATCGTCTGGTCCAGAGTTTTCACAACATCTCCTTCCTGTTTCTTATTCCTACATCAGTTCTTACACAGTTATGAAGGGAGGGGGGTCCAGTATTCTAGCTACAGGCATAAGCTGCCCACAGCTTCAGCCCAAGTTCTCACAGGTTGTCTTCCCTTGTACTACCACATGTTTTATATATATATATATATATATATATATATATATATATATATATATATATATATATATATATATATATATCCTCCTGAGACCCAGACAAATTAAAGTTTGAGAATTTCAGTAATTTCAACAAAGTTCTACTAGATGAAAGAAAAACCTCACAGTGGGGTTTTTCCACAAACATTTTAAATATTTTTTGAATGGAATGTTTATATAATGTTTTATAGTGGACAACAAGACATTGGCTTCCTGTTCTGCATCAATCCATAAACACTACTACAACATCAGCACCAACTTAATCATAGAAAATAATGTAAATGAAAACTAAGTAAACAAACATTGTTTACCTTTTTTATACCATTTCCTCTTTTGGCAGTATAAGAAATATTTCAAATGCAGTGTATGTGAACATAAACAGAAATAAATAACCTATTCCAAAGGTTACCATTAACCTGTGGTACCCACTTTCCACGGGTGGTGCCCAACTTCTCTTATAGTCCATTTTATTTTAATGTTCTATTTTTTAAAAGTACAATTATGTAACATGAATAGTGATAAATGTACATGTATACAGAGCTTACATGCTGCAAAATTATCTCTGTCTCAGTCAAATTCCTGTCACCTGTAACATCATTAATTTCATATAAAACCAGATTTAGTAAGTCCCAATGTCTCCACTATGAAGGACATACTTAAAAAGGTACTGATGTGCATATCAGTAAAAACTGTTTGAGAACAAGCTACAACAGTTTTACACCTAAAACATATTAATTATAGGCTTTAGAAATATAAGTGCATATTATTTGACAGCTTACCTCTCTTACTCTGTGGTTACTGAAAGGCAGCCATTTTTAAAAAGGCAGAACTTTTACTGTGAATGACGCACCCCAACAAAGACCAGGACGTTCTCTACATGGTATCTTATCTTGCACTTAGTTTTTGAAATATCTTTTGGAGACTCATGTCCCCTTCAGAGGACAAAAATGAATAACCAGGTATTATGAGGATATATATATATATATATTAGTCCTGCACCGTTATTGACTTACACACAGTATCGGTATCGGCAATAGAGAGCGCCGATACCATGAAGCTTATTGACGCGCATGCACACCACTAAATGGTGATGATTGAAGCCTACAGCATGTCCTTGGTGTGGAAGTATTTCTTGGTTAAAACTGGCAGCAGCAAAAATTTGTAACACCAGCATTTCGAGGGGTGGCACGACCAGCAAAGACTTCAATACAGCAAATTAAATTAAGCATTTAAAGCGAAACCACATCAAAGAGCACAGCGACTTCATCCAAGCAAGCACAGAGAAACAAGCTAGCACAAAATACAACATATAAAAAGTGGAACACTATAAATATCAGGATTTATAGCCATATATCGAGCATTTAAGTCAGAGTTGGTATCAGTACTCAGTATGGGCAGATACCTGAAAAGCTGGTAAAGGTAAGGAAAAAGTGGTATTGGTGCATCCCTAATATATATATATATATATATATATATATATATATATATATATATATATATATATATATATATATATATATATATATATATATACACACACATATATACACACACATACATACATACACACTTACGCTTCTCTATAATTTTAAATTATAATTCAAAACTAGGGCTTCACCTTAAACCCTGAAGATGCACACAGTTCACATTACTTTTCACAGTGGAGGTCGGTGATGTTACGTAACAGATTTTTATTTTAGACTAAGGTGGCTCTGGTCTTGCTCTGCATGGGGGAAAAGCTTTCTGTTGATATGATGTCTAGAAAGTACCAAACGTGTTGGCAGTGCGACTCTGAACGTGTTGCCAGTGTTCAGATGCTGCAGAGGAAATGCTCCAAAACACTTGGAACAAAATCACACATTAAAAGTACAGAACAATTTTGCCTTCACTTCTAAACCGTCAGACTCCCACTAATAGGGCAAACTGTGCTTTCTGTGTCAATGCATGACTGCCTCTTGTCTAAAGTCTGTCCACCAGCATATGAGTTTCATATCTGTGGGTTAATCTAGCTGGGGCAAAGTGTGAGTTTAATCTTCAGAAAAGAAACCAAAATCAGCCAATCAGTGCTTCCCCATCGCTAGACCAGGAACCCCTCCCAATAATAAGAATATAAAGTGGAGTAGCACCATCAGCAGCACCATCTAAACCCACATAGAGCAACAGACTAACGACGTTGGACCATGTAGCACAACCGAGAAAGATAGAGCTAGAATTGGCAGTACAATCGCAAGCTTGAACCAGAACTGCAGCGCTGCACTGGCGTATAAACACACCCATCTGGAAAGAGTACGCAGTGGAAACAGCAAAAACTAATTCAGGACTGTGCAAGCGAGATACAAATCACTCTGAAACTATGCAGGAGGAGCAGCCAATACCCGGATATCAGCAATTACTTTTACAGTTAATCATTCAGCACACACTCTTCTCCAGGGCAAATAGCTGGTCTAGGCTCCCGGCTGGCCAAGGGAGGGACCGCTCACCAGAAAAACGTTCAACTGTAGGATTGGTCAGAAGACTGAGCAGGGGGTCCGGGGCAGCTCTTATTGTACTTGTTTTGTTCATTAGCTTGTGTTCATTTTGCATCCTATCATTTATTCATATATTAGCTCCACAGATTCTGGATATTTATGGGCTTCATTTGCACAGGGCACCTGAGAATAGGACTAGTCCCAGCTGCTTCATCTCTGCCCCCCTAATAAAGAAATGAAATAAAAGGAAATGATCTGTGGCTGGAGAGATGAGAAGCTCCACCGCTCGCTGACGAATCACTTCAGCGCAGATCTCCTGTCTGTGTGACACTTGAAGTCAGGGAATAGACTCAGGCCCATCGAAAAGAGCTTTATATATATTGTGTTTATGTGGGCTGTGGTAGTTACGGCATCCGCTGCCACATAAGTCAAACCTGGCCCGCGTAAAAGTGCCAGATTTTACTGTGGCTAACGCATCGACGCCGTCTGCTGACAACCACAAGGCCTATTACAGCGGCGCGAGTGGCCATACGTTACTGCAGGTAGTGCGTGCTAGCTGAAAGACGATACGTACAAACATACACACATATCTCACGCGCTCAGAGATGACCTTTCTCAGCTTCTCGAGATGAAGACAAGCTTTTCTTCTTTCCCCGCCCAGTTGTAGTCACGCGGTCGACGTGATCGCCTGCTAAAGTAAATGTGTAGGTCTGCAAGAGTATTTCTAAACACTAGATCCTTTACAGTTACAACAAAATAACACTACAATTAATATTAAATGTTTAAAAAACACAACATAGTCTCTTTTCATATTCTGAATATTCATATTTCATTTAACATTTTCCATTATTTATTTGAACTTCGACACAAAACAAACTAAATCCTGAGACTAGCTGTAAATAAGACACTGGACATGTAGATGTGAAGGCCGGTTTACACATAGCGAACACATACTTTCACGTGGGCACATACCGACAGCCTCTCAGCCTCTCTACGACACCAACACCGCTGTCAGTGTGGAGCTGAGCAACAACATATCAGTGTGTGTGAAACAGTGAACAGTGAAACAGTGTGTGTGAAACAGCATCTGAGCTGTTTACATTCTCAACTACTGCATGGTATAGTCAGGAATCTCACTGCTGCTGCTAATACTGCTACCGCTAGAACTACTACTACAGTTAATGTTGCAACTTCTAGTACTACTACTACTACTACTGCTACTACTACTATTAACTATATGCCTTCTGGTACAATTACTACTACTGCTTATACTGCTACTAGTTAATATTACTACTTATAAAACTACTCGTAGTATTAGCACTACCACAATTACTACTGCTTCTAGTACTACTACTACTGCTGGTAATACTACTACTATAACTACTATAAATGCTACTACAACTACTACAGTTACTATTGTTGCCAGTACTACTACTACTACTACTAACACTGTTTCTATTACTACTGCTGCCAGTAACGTTACTACTACTACTGCTAATATGGTTACTACTGCTTCTAGTAGTACTACTACTACTACTGCTGTTACTACTGCTGGTAATACTACTACTATAACTACTATAAATGCTGCTACAACTACTACAGTTACTATTGTTGCCAGTACTACTACTACTACTACTACTACTACTACTACTACTACTGCCAGTACCGTTACTACTACTACTGCTAATATGGTTACTACTACTACTACTACTGTTACTACTACTACTACTGTTACTACTACTGCTAATATGGTTACTACTGCTTCTAGTACTACTACTACTACTACTACTACTACTACTGTTACTACTGCTGGTAATACTACTTCTATAACTACTATAAATGCTGCTACAACTACTACAGTTACTATTGTTGCCACTACTACTACTACTACTAACACTGTTTCTATTACTACTGCTGCCAGTAACGTTACTACTACTACTGCTAATATGGTTATTACTGCTTCTAGTAGTACTACTACTACTACTACTGTTACTACTGCTGGTAATACTACTACTATAACTACTATAAATGCTGCTACAACTACTACAGTTACTATTGTTGCCAGTACTACTACTACTACTACTACTACTACTACTACTGCCAGTACCGTTACTACTACTACTGCTAATATGGTTACTACTACTACTACTACTGTTACTACTACTACTACTGTTACTACTACTACTGCTAATATGGTTACTACTGCTTCTAGTACTACTACTACTACTACTGTTACTACTGCTGGTAATACTATTTCTATAACTACTATAAATGCTGCTACAACTACTACAGTTACTATTGTTGCCACTACTACTACTACTACTAACACTGTTTCTATTACTACTGCTGCCAGTACCGTTACTACTACTACTACTACTACTACTACTACTACTCAAGTCTGACTACAGTCTAATCAGGCCTGCACACAGGGCCTGTGGGCTGTAGGGTCTCATTTCTCATTTTTGGTGTTCAAAGCGGCTTTCACGAGCACTCTTTATGAGCATATTAGCGAAGCCTTTGATGAAGACTGCATCTGTGCAGGCTCAATAGGGGCCTCTTACCCAAAATGAGTTGAGATACAGGCAAGGGCCAATCACAGTGGAGGGTTTTGTTTACAGCAGTCTGGCCAGCAAATATTCAGCTGCAGATATTTATTTG
>CM038709.1:13158914-13353914 GCA_021613375.1 Megaleporinus macrocephalus
ACTCACAGTAAAAGTGAATTTTCTGTTGGCTCAGCACTTACGTCCAAGCATGAACTTGTTCTCTGGATCGTGAGTCTTAGTCAATCTTAGTCAAGTATGAAAGCTTATATCTTATTTCTGTCACATGAGTTTCAAGTTTTGATCAACTCTCACCTCTTTTTCCTCTAACCAGTCCCTAAGCAAGCCCCATGACCAGTCTAGCGGCCAGTCTAGTCTCATATCTCACTTTCTATTTATCAACAGGGCAACACTACAAACTCAGCAAGGCCTCTGGCAAACTTCACCTTCACCCTGGAGTGCTTGGCGTCTCTAAAAGCGCAAAGGAAGAGCATCACTCGTGTCCAGACAGTACAGTTAATGATAACGTGTGAGCTGGCATACTAGAGATTATACGCGGCAGATTCTGCCTGCATCCATAAATAAAGACTCCTTTGATTTCCTGGGTGACCTTATTAATCTACCCACCGTAAGCACCGCCAGCAGGACAGCCTCATTGATCAAGTGTGGAGTTAAGGTCAATTTCACTTCAGTACAGGTAATGTAATGGCAAAATTCTGCTCAATACCATCGACCACTAAGTGCACAAATACCGATAGACTTCAATTTCCTAGAACAAACTGAACCCAAAGTTAAGTGAATCCAAACGGCTTGTTGTGTACACCCTAGGCACAAACTGCACATTTTTAAACCACACACCACAAGAATGTCTGAGAGAGAGAGAGAGAGAGGGAGAACAAGCCCGGGGCTAAAGTTCAAATCCAGGTGGGTGCACGGGTGCACGCGCACACACCCCGCTGCAGAGTGGTGTAACCTTTACTTCACCTGCTCTGGCCATCTGGTCTGGCTCATAACATTACAGCAGCTAACAGTAAAGAGCAGAATGATGACTAACCTCTGACTTCAGCCCACCGCCACACGCACACATGCCTGATTTATCCTGACCTACAGGTGGTCCAAAGGTGACAAGGCTGGATCCCCATGTCAGACTGCACCGCTGCCACGACTACAGCAGCGCTGCCCTGGGTCACAGCCGGCTGTTTAACCTCCACCAGGAGCCTCGCTGGTTGGACTCCGTGTGCCTGAGACTCGCGTGTCTCCTGAACTTTCCTGAAGCTCCTCCTCTCCACTGCCGCGCCGCTAGTGTTTCAGGAATTGAGGAAGGTGCCCGAAGGGCTCCAATCACAGGAAACCAAATGTTCTTTGCTTTGTTTAATGAAAGTAAACATTATCACAGTGTCAGCATACACTGTTCACTTCCCGGTCCATACACGCCATATATGGAAATAAAAAAAAAAAAAACTTTCACTTCATTGTTTTTATGAAGTCATGAAAAACCTACACATTCAGTCTGAAGCAGTTTAGCTCCACCCATTTACACTGGAGTCTGAGGGAGCGGTTCATGTTATTTTTTAAATGGAGCAGAAAATGTGTCATTCACATAAACCGCTCTTAAAGGCACAGTGACAAGAGGCTGACTAAAGGGCAACTCCACTAAATTTTTTTAAGTTGTTGTTAAATCCGAAAATGTGAAGAAACTGACTCTGGTTTATTTTCGGTGGTGGTGGTGATGGGAACAAAGTCTGTATAGCAAAGTCTGTTCACTCAGCAGCCATCTCTGCCAGGAAGTTGTTCACAACTAGGGTTGTGCAATATTAACAAAAAAATAAAAAATGTAATAATTTTGTGGAGAACGATAAACAATATTTTACATTATTTTAAAATGTGTTTGTAAAAGTCTTATATTTTACTAGCTTGCACTTCTTAAAGGATATTAATATCCATCCATCAGCTGGAGCCAATCCCAGCGTCATCTGATGAAGGCACTGTTTTAGTGAATGGCTCCGCTGAAGTTTACTGAGTGTGTGTTCAGACACCTTAACTGGTTTAGGTCTGTCTTGGACAGCTCACTCCCAAAGCTCCTCATACTCCTCACACTCTCTTCATACTCCTCACACTCTCCTCATACTCCTCGCACTCTCCTCATACTCCTCGCACTCTCCTCATACTCCTCACACTCTCTTCATACTCCTCACACTCTCCTCATACTCCTCACACTCTTCATACTCCTCGCACTCTCTTCATACTCCTCACACTCTCTTCATACTCCTCACACTCTCTTCATACTCCTCACACTCTCTTCATATTCCTCACACTCTCCTCATACTCCTCACACTCTCCTCATACTCCTCACACTCTCCTCATACTCCTCACACTCTCCTCATACTCCTCACACTCTCCTCATACTCCTCACACTCTCTTCATACTCCTCACACTCTCTTCATACTCCTCACACTCTCCTCATACTCCTCACACTCTCCTCATACTCCTCACACTCTCTTCATACTCCTCACACTCTCTTCATACTCCTCACACTCTCTTCATACTCCTCACACTCTCCTCATACTCCTCACACTCTCCTCATACTCCTCACACTCTCTTCATACTCCTCACACTCTCTTCATACTCCTCACACTCTCTTCATACTCCTCACACTCTCTTCATACTCCTCATTCTCTCTTCATACTCCTCGCACTCTCTTCATACTCCTCGCACTCTCTTCATACTCCTCATACTCTCTTCATACTCCTCACACTCTCTTCATACTCCTCACACTCTCCTCATACTCCTCACACTCTTCTCACACTCTCCTCACACTCTCTTCATACTCCTCACACTCTCCTCATACTCCTCACACTCTCCTCATACTCCTCACACTCTCCTTACACTCTCCTCACACTCTCCTCACACTCTCCTCACACTCTCCTCACACTCCTCATTCTCTCTTCATACTCCTCACACTCTCCTCACACTCTCCTCACACTCTCCCATACTCTCCCATACTCTCCTCATACTCTCCTCATACTCTCCTCATACTCTGTGTGGTGGTTTGTTGGGAGGTGATGAACAGGTTAGCTGTGTTGATCTTTAACGGCTGTTTTCTTATAAAGTCTGTAAACTGCCGTCTCCTGATCAACCTCAGTCTTTTCAGATCCAGACCAGCTCCACACGAGAGAAGATGATCCTCACCTAGGAGTTATATCTAAGGCAGTAGACTGCGAGGCTGCCGGTGTCTGAGTTTCTTTCCCTGGTGCAGTGTGTTCACTCAGTTTCAGCTTTAGGTGTGCTGTTAAGGCAGGTGTGCTAGTTTTAGCCTACACTAAGTGCGTACTTGCAGCAGCCTGAACTAAAGCATGAAGTAGTGGAGTCGAGGCATTTTGATTGTTGTTTTTTATCCCAGACCTTAATGCAGGGCTCCACAACCAGGAGAAGTTTTTCTGCCACAGCATAGTTGACGATTCCTTCACTCACTGTAAACCCGCAAGCTGATCGACTCTATATAACAGATCATAAAAAGCAAGTTTTAAGCCAAAACCTTCTGTAAAAACTATTGTTAAACATGTCCAACTGTATGATTCCTCATTACTACCACTCTGATTTGGCAATCCTGGTGGAGCAAGCTTCTCTTAAACTGAGGATCAAACCACAAACACAGAACAACTTTGTTTATCTTCAAAATACCCCTTCAAACTTTTGTGGAACTGCTCTTCAATTCTGAGAGAAGGTTAAAAATAGCTAATTAATGTTACCGATATATACAATCACATACTTAAACAGCGGGTTTCAAGGGAAAAGAAAAAACTGCTTTTATTCTTGGTAAATGCCAGCTTGAAGGTTTGTTATGGATCAACAGTCAAAAATTCTTGAGACAAAATACATTAGAAACTGTTTTTCCTTGTGAAGTGTATTATTTTTAAGATATGAGGGTTACTACAATAGCAATGAGCTATAGACACACACACAGAGCCACGCCTGGAAGAAGATATGCCACGATTAATGCAACATGCTGAAACCTGTTACTCTTTTAATTACATTTAAACTACGCAAGCAGAATGAGACTTCATCTATTGAACCACAGCATCCAATCAGGAGAGTTCTCTTCCGCCACCCCTTTTTCTACGATTGTGTTTAAATACTAATAATAATCGCAATACTAACAATTTAAAGGTCACTTATAAATACTAATACAAATAATTGCTATTCCTACAATTAAAACTGGTGCTCAGCAGGACTTCTTTCTGGCAAACAACAAACAGAGGCAGGTTCACTCATGAAATGCAAAGCAGCTTTCGGGATTTGCCCCTGCACATCTCATGACGCCATCGCTGATGGCATCTTTACCGTTACAGGCAGGTCCCTTCACAGCTCCGCCAATCTTCATCCCACACCCTGGAACACATCAAACTGAGACACTGCACTGCCGAATCTCGACTGGACGCTAATCAGGGTGCGTGCCGTAAATTCCCAAATGACTGAGGTGCTCTGGGTTCTCTAACTAGAACAGACAGCACTGTGCATTATTAATGCGTGGTGTGGCAATTGCCTGCTTGGGGACCATTTATCAAGATCAAAGACACTCGAAGCTTCCAGATTAGTGACGTTCGCCTGATCAGGGATGCTTTAACAGGCTCTTTATTCACCATCACGGCCCCGAGGCTCCATCAGTTAGCCGCTCACCCATCATCGGCTTAATCACGCGTTCAGCTGGGGTTAATGCAGAAAGCAACTCGCACCCTAATAAACTCGAAAGCCGTGAGGAGAGATAAAACACTCCGCTCAATCGGAGGCCAATGGCTATCAGCCCATCTCCGCTGGACGTCTGAAACAAACGGGGGGGATGAGGCTGGGGTTAACCTACGCGAGCCTCGCGAGGGAGGCGTGTGAGTGCTCCACCCGGCCGAGCGGGACAAGAACTGGAGCGAGGTCCTGGCCGCTCTCATTATGCAGCTTACAGCCGCCTCGCATAAACCTCCCCGAAGACTCACTAGGCTTAATTGCCTTTCGCAAACAGCATATTGACACTGCTTCATAAAAGTGATATCTGTGGTGCATGCGGGTCTTTTCAGCCTTCACTAAGCACAATCAATACCATATTTCAATTCCAATAAAGGGCAGAAAATCAACACGGAGGGGAATTCTAGTGTCAAATCATAGCAAATAAAACATAAATCAAACTCTGTACTCAAAGAGACGTGTGTATATCTGATATCATACATAATATATAAGATATATTACAGAAATCACAAAGACACACATACAGATACATGCACTTTTATACAACAGCAAGGAATCCCACATATGCCCTGTAGGTCTTGTATCCAAATAAATAAATAAATAAATAAATGTATTACCATTTTGGTCGATTTTCATTTCTCTGTACAATTTGAACACGGCAGCTGCCCTTTATCTCCTGTGAAAACTTTATGATGAATGAACCAATAGAAATGCTTCAGAGACAGTCAATGGGTGCGTCCGAAATGGTCTACTTGTCTACTACTCAGTAGTGAAATCAGTAGGTGAGCACGGCTAGTATGTCTGAATACTCAGTAGGTATTGAGTAGTAGGTGAACGGTACCCGGATGACCTACTGAATCGACAGGCATGTTTATGTAGGTGAACTGCGCTATCCCATGATTCACCTGGAGCCTGGATGAATTCAAAGCGGAGGAAAAAAACAGTGAAAAGCGGAGCGTCGGCTGTGTGTACGCAGCTACCGTTAGCTAGCACTACTGCTGAGATAAACAATGATTACATTCCTCCAGATTCATCTCTGAGCTACAGCTCGACACCGTCTGAGTACAAATTCAGACAAAAACACAGATCAGTGTCACAAAAAGATCTAAATCTGTCAGTAAACGAGCTTTTAAATGAATAGCAGGACTTTTACTGTGGTGATCTGACGTCTTGCGTCACAGGACGCTGGCAATATGGGGGACGTAGTACGTCTGAGCTTAAGCTAAAACTCACTTACTGAAACTGCTCTGCTAGTTTGCCGCTCGAGCAGTACGTACTGACTCTAATCTAGTATTGGGTGCGATTTCAGACGCACCCAATGTTTTTAGCCTCTCTGTAAAGTTACTATCTGAAGAAAAACAGAACATTCAAACCAAACCAGTTGGAACTTGAACAGCAACATATATTACAAATAATTAAAGATCTATGTTTTTCCCTTCCATGACCAACCTTATCTCAACCATGTAATACTCCCACACCTCAGCGTGCCTCGGCTAAGCTCCGATTTATATGTTGCAAGGCAAACGTAGCCCGTCGTCAGAGTCTGGCGCGTTCCATCATGTAAACCGGGAGGAGGAGAGTGATTTTAGACATGTTTTGGAAACCAGACACGTTCTTTGGACACCATTTCTTGGAACACTACTTGCATCCTGACAGCAATCAAAAATCAAATGCTCCAATAAAGAGAAAAAAAACAAAACCTATCTGTGGAGGCCACAGGACTGGAAACCCCCCGGATTGAATGAAATGACTGGTTGGTCTCCCTGCTTGTTTACCTACTTACCCCACAACCTGCCCACAAGCACGTTGCCTGCATGTGTACTCACTTTCCCATTGTAGGTTTACAAAAACGTCAGGGAAAGTTACACATGTATCTATATAAACCCTCCACTGCTCAAGAAAGAAAGAATGAAAGAAGGGAAAGAAAGCAGAGGTAGAAAAGCCTTTGAATACATAGAAGTTAGACAAAGCAGGAGGTCAAACCAGAGTGTGTGGCCATCTAACGTTGAGAAATAAGCTATTTCTGAATTATATAATCAAACAGCTATCTATTTATGTAGCAGCATTATATATTAGTCTAACACTAATGTTAGCCAAGCTGCTAGCAGGGCTGTGCATTGGCAAGAACCTGGTGATACAATACATATCGTGATACAGCAGCCACGATTCAATATATTGCGATATATTGCAATACTGTAAGCAAAGTGATATATTACCATTTTTTAAAATCCTACTAATAAAACACACCACTATATGAACAGGTTTACCAATGATTACAACAGCATTGCGTCCTTGTGCTGCTTGTTAATGTTGGAGTGGAGCAGAAAATGAATTGCAACATTGCCATCTAGTGGTCAAAGGTTTAAACACAACACACAATGAGTCACTGTCTTCCAGGAATCTGTGTATTGATACTGTGTTTTTGAGAATCAATACAGTATCATGAAATATAACATCCTGATATTCAATATTTTCTTACACCCCTAGCTGCTAGTAAGACAACATACTACACTTCTTACAGATTTTTTCTAAATCTATATTTATGGTTTCCACAAAATCATGATATCAAAGTCTGTTTAATGGAAAAGCAGAGTAACCAGTGGCAGTGTTTGTTGTGATATGTATGGACAGGCCATTTTTAAAACAGAGCCACAAGAAAACCAAACCAGAGGAAAACAGATGGACATACGCTGGAAAACACAAGAGCACATCGAGGCTGTCTAATAAAAAACATGCATCTCCATTTTTGTTGATTTTCAGTTTTCTACATCATTTGAACACGACTGTTGCCGTTTACATTATTTAAACATTTCATAATGAATGGACCAATAGAAATGCTTCAAAATCACTTTTTTTTCCTAAAATAACCTGGTTCCATTGACGTGCATTGAAAGTGAAGACTGTTTTTGGTCTCTCCTGTAAAGTTACCATTTTGAAGATACTTGAATTTCATTGGACAGCGTCGATGTCCAGCTTAAAAAATACAAAATTCTCCAAATATAAGTCTAAATAAAGACACCACGCTGTGGGTTTGACAAACTTTCATCCAACCTGCAACAACGCTGCTCCAGAAGGCTCAGTCACGGCGCACAGCGTGGGCAAAAGTTCTTCTCGGACGAATAAAAGCTGCCGCGCAGGAGAGCATTCTCACAGATGTGCGGGCAGCTATTCAGAACAGAATAGCTAATCAAAATCCCATTAGTTGTGGCCAGTTTAGCGTGCAAAATATACTGGAGCTCCATTTAGGTGTGGGTGGAAAATGAAAGACTGAGAGTGTCCAAAAAGAAATAGCTTTACTCTTTGGGTTAAAAATAAAGAAAAATGGTGCTTTTGCCATAAATAAATAAAAAAAATAATAAATACAACGTACAATTTTTTTGTTCTCTGGTTTCCTACATAGTCACAGTTATAACATTCTGTCTTATAAAGTTTAAGAACAAAACACACACACACACTTAAGCGCTGCCAATCCAGGCTAATTACCCCAAGCTGGTCATTAACGCGTTTGATCCCCAAACCAAAAGCCTTCCAGCAGAGCCGTGGATTCTTAAAGAGACATGAAGGACTCACTGAAGCGATCTGCAGCTTTAATGAAGGACTGTGAGTGAGTTTTAATTCCACCTTTCAGAAGGGGCACGACGTCTACCTCCCAAATCCCCTCAGCACACACACAGACCTCTAGCAGACACAGGCTGAGGAAGAGGAGGGCACGGAAGAAGAGGAACATGCTGAGGAAGATAAAGCCAAGGTTTGTGTGTTTGTGTAATATGTAATTAAACAACTGACAACAGAGAATGTGGACTATAATTAGCCTCTGCAAATGTTTGACTTTCCGCAGGGGAGGAAAAAAAGAAAGGAGGGAAGACTTGGTGAACAAACGACAGCTGAAAAATGTTTTACTCTCTGTTTGACACGCCCAGAGGATCTGGAACATCTCCCAGGTTCAGCAGTTAGACAAGCACCACACACAGACACATACACACAGAGGTGCAGACAGATAAGCGCACACACCAGGGCTACACGGTAGAAACCAAAAATTCACATCATCATCTGCATGGTAACAGATCACTCACAGAGATTTAATGCTCGTTAGTTCCTCTCTTCACCTGGACTGCACGAGCTACAGCTGTTCCAACAGAGATTCATAGCAAATACAAGCACTACCTGTGTAGCTTTACTCAACCAGGATAGAAACAATTATATAATATAATATAGGGCTGGGTGATATGGACCAAAAATAATATCTCGATATTTTTTAGCTGAATGGCGATATATACCATATATATCTCAATATTGTTTCTTCCTATAAGGTGATAACAAAAAGGCTCTTCAGCTCTTAATGTTCTCATCATGTTTTTAATTAATTAACAATTTTACAAATTAAACAAACAACCTAATTTTCCATATGCTTTAATTAAAACATGCTAATAAATAAAACATTAGTTTGGATGGCAACTGAGCTTTAGACATCTTATATTAAACAGTTCTTGTATAAAGGAATGGGGATTGTCTATTACAATGTGTATTATTAATAATTAAAATGACTTAATGGTAAGAAATGAGCCATTTAAGTCTGTGTTAGAGATCTATGGGTGTGGTGGTAGGCACAAATGGACTGTGAACTGATAACAGTTTGATACACAGACGAACAAACGAATTGACTGACATAGAAAAGTTGTACACAATAGTTTGAACAGCCCTAGTCAAATAACATGTCTTATTACACACCCTCCACAAAGAATAACCTAAATATAGATTTCTCTTACACATCTAGAGGATCTTTTCTATGTATTTGCTGATTTTTAACATATAATACATAAATCATTTTTGCTCAGGCCACCTTATGTTTTTCCTCACTATATATTAAATGCTTACAGCAGAGGTATTTAATTAGAATTCAGTAAGGTCCATTTAGCAGAAATTTCCTCACAATTTCAATAACTTCAGTGCCATATCCTGTATACTAGCTTAGTAGACTCTATCAGCATTTTATATCATCAACAACTGAAAGACAAATTCAAAATACTGCTCAATATATTTCAACAATATTTGTTGTTTTAAATGCTGAACTGAATTCATTACAGAACTTAAAATACATGTGTTTTCCTCCTCAAAACAAGGATTACTGTGAGTTTACGGTGCCGTAAAGCCTGTATACTCCAAATAAACTGTCAGAATTAAATTCTCAGTAGTTTAAGTGCTTGGGTCCGCATTGGACAATGTCTGGGTCCAGACCCGGACCGCGGTCCACCTATTAGTGACCTCTGGCTTACGGAAACAACACTGCCACACGTAGGGGTGTCCTTACTTTTGTATACGCCTGTACATTTCAATGATCGTGAAGAGGGAATTTGGAAGCTACATCAGTTCTAAACACTTTACTGTACACTTAGTAAATACACATATCTACACATCTGTACACTAAACACAGCATACAACACCACCGTCACATTCAGTGATATGTGGAATAAGCCTGTACCGTCAACACAGTCAAACGCCAGCCATACAGATCAGACAGCCTACCTGCAGTGAGCTTATAGCGGATAAAGGAGGTGAGAAGCTGTGAGTGAAGAGAAGGCTCCCTCTCCTTCCACAGAGGAGCTGCGGGGGGTCCGGATGGGAGGAAACCCTCAGAAACATTCAGCAGAGCTTGTACCATTGTATCAGCAGAAACACAGACTGTACACTCCTCGCACTGCAGCTACTGTTAAGACCTGTCTGCAGGCAGGGCTGGGCCAGCAAGACCTCCGCCACAGGAAGAGGAGTCATGCGCTACCTGAAGAAAGGCAATAGTCATTTCCTCCTCGTATCACTCCGACCACACCCTTTATCAATAAGGCACTCCTTCCAGAAGGGCATGATTCAGGTGACCAAGAAGCTATAAAACACCAAGGAGTGATAAACCTGGCTTCAGGCGGCTGTTTTAATCTTTCTGTTACGCAAGGCCGGGCTGCCTCGACAAGAGCTGTGGAATCTGGGCTGCGGTTAATGGTGGTTTAGTGTGGCTTTACTCACTTTAAAGCAAAGTTCTTCACTCCCACTCTTGTAGCATCCTCTCACAGTTCAGTCTTCTCCAACACGGCTAAAGGAATAGCTTTCCTCCACCCTGAACCTAGTCAACCAGGGCATGCATGTCTGGTGGCTGGGGTTTGGTGCTCTTCAGCTTAGTACTGGAGTTTATGAGGTTTATGATGATGTAAGCATGCTCACAGTCTGGAGAACCAAACTCTGGGGTTCCAAACAAGCCTTGGCTGATTGCCTACGTATGGAGTAGGTTACGCTTTGCTGAAATACTTCCTTAATGAAATCCATACAGGGCCTGAGATTAGCTGCTGAACTGAATCAGTAAACTAAGGTAATAAATAAACAATGTTAACATGTCATTCTTAAATACTAATAACTAGAGATGGACCGATCTGTGTTTTTGAGGCCGATTCCAATTGCCGATCACCTTTCAGCATGATCGGCCGATAGCAGATACCGATCGAGGGCGGGGCTGTATGCCACGGCAGGGCTACATGTGGTTATTCGCGCAAGCAAGTCATAAAACATGGTCTAAACTGGTTTATTACCATTTTTAATGAGCTCATTTGAAACAGCATAATATTTTTAACAAAATTATCAGTAAATAAACAAAGTAAATCAAACAATCGCCAATACTGTAAACATTAAATTTAAATTTCAAACGAAAAAAGAGAATTAAATAAATGCACAAATAAGTGCAGTCTTTAAACGCAGACTCTGTTATTTTAAACTAAATCTGTAATCATTAAATGTAGGTCTTGAATTGTTGCAGCTGTTCTGTTCGAACCGGTCAGATCTGGTCTGTATGGTGTTCTGGGTTGTTTGTTTTGTGTTAGCTGTGTGTGCTAGCTCTGCTGTTTGCTGATACTCACTGTATTCAGCAGCGTGGTGTTCTCTTAAGGGCTGTTTTAGATTAGTAGAGTTAAATGTCTGGTTCCTCCACGAGACACGTTGATTTGACAAATTTTACAAAACATCCTGGATGAGTCTGAGTCACATACGGTAATGAACTGCCAGACGGACGACATGTTTTCTATCAGCACATGCTTTTCTCGCGCCCACACTGCTTTAGTCAGTCTGTTGAAAATGAAAGGGTGTGTATTTCCACCTAGCGGTTCAGATAGGAATTGCCCGGAGGGTGTTTCATGCCATCGATCTGCTAAATTGGAGAAATATCGGCGGATCACTGATCACATATTTTGATTAAAAATCAGCCGATACTGATACACAGCAGATCGATCCTTTCATCTCTACTAATAACATAATTCACTCAGCAGAACTTGGTAAGCACTTTCTGTCTTCTGCTGCATTAGCATTTCTGAGTGAAACATTCATTTTAAAGGAATGCATGCCTGGCGAGAACGCCTGATCGACTGTTTGCTGTGTAAACAGGTCCAGGTTGGGACGCAGATAAAGCCTTACTTGTTCTGCTCTCATGGCAAAACAGTGCCCCACAAAGAAAGACATGGAGACGCAGAAAACGAAAGCAGTAACAAAACATGGCTAACACACTAAGAGTCCTTCATATCACGGTGGATAACCAGTCAAACCAAGCTTAAGCGCTTAGCTGCTACATTCATCCAGGAAGAATCTTGTAGATGGCAGCTGAGCTCCAAATATTTGTCCCATGACACTAATCATGCTGAGGTTTGACATCATGTGTGAAGCATCTTCTAGGCTCAGGTCAGATTCAGATTTCATACTCCAGTTTCTCATAAACTTCCTTTTAGATTAAATTTGATCTCGTTTATGTGACAGCAGCGCACAGTATGAAAAACCAGAATTACACAATGTCTATCAAGACTGAAACCTTTCTGGACGTTGTTCACAGGCACTGACAGGTGAATACATTAGCTGAAGTAAAATTTAAATGATAGAATGTTGACACGAGTACAGAGTACAGTTGGACTAGTAAAGAAGTTTGTCAGGCTACGGTTCAGCTGGGACAAGAGTTTCTTAGGCTACGGGTCAGCTTAGACACAAACGTGTCAGGTAATAGTCTGGCTGGGACAGGAGTTATGTTAGGGTATAATTGTGCTGGGACATTTCTGTCAGGCTACAGTTCAGCTGGGACAGAATTTTGTTGGGTTTCTGTTAGAGATGGAAGGATCAATCGGCTATGTATCGGTAGATTTTTTTATCCAAATATGTGATCTGTGATCGACCGATATTTCTCCAATTTAGCCGATCCTGAGAGCCGATCGATGGCGTTAAACAAATGAGCCTAATTTCTGTATTTCCAGCTAGTGTTTCATCCAGAAAGAGGAGCCCTCCGTGAAACCCCCTCCAGCTCCCTGCAATTCCTATCTGAACCACTAGGTGGAAATACATACCCTTTCATTTTCTACAGACTGACTACAGCAGCTGCGTCGCGAGAACAGTTCACAGCGATCACCGCACACTCTGATAGAAAGCATGTCGTCCGTCTGGCAGTTGTTAGACAGACTCATCCAAGACGTTTTTAAAATGTGTAAAATCTGCGTGTCTCGGGGGAACCAAAGATATTTAACTCTAATAATCTGATACAGCACTGCACGCGGCTTAATACAGTGAGTATCAGCAAACAGCAGAGCTACACACACAGCTAACACAAAACAAACAACCCAGAACACCATACAGACCAGATCTGACCGGTACGAACAGAACAGCAGCAACAATTCAAGACCTACATTTAATGATTACAGATTTAGTTTAAAATAACAGAGTCTGAGTTTAATGACTGCAGTTTTTACTGCATTTATTTAATTTGCTTTTTTCATTTTAAATTTAATTAAATTTAATGATTGCAGTATTTGGGGATATTTGTTTGATTTACTTTGTTTATTTACTGTTAATTTTGTTTAAAATATTATGCTGTTTCACACAAGCTCATTAAAAATTATAATAAACCTGTTGAGACCATGTTTAATGACTTGCTTGCGCTAATAATATGTAGCCCTGCTGTGGCATATAGCCCCGCCCTCAATCGGTATCGGCTATCGACCGATCGCGCTGAAAGGTGATCGTCTATAGGAGTCGGCCTCAAAAACGCTCATCAATCCATCTTTAGTTTCTGTTGGGCTGGGACAGGAGTTTCTTAGCCAGACTGTTGCCGGACACATTTGTATCTTACATTACTATCCATTTACAATCGGGCTAGAACCGGATAGCCTGGCTATGACAATACTGTCAGAGGACAGCTGTGCCAGGAGAATTCTGAAAGGCTACAGTCAGACTGGGACAGAAGTCTGTCTGGTTGCAGTCAGACAAGGAAAGAACCTGATCTGGTCCAAGTAAACAAACTCATTACCTGATCCGGACCAGTAAAACGAACTACCGGTGTGAAAACGCCCTTAGTCTACAGTCAGACTGGGATGGAATTTTATTAGTCTACAGTCAGACTGGGATGGAATTTTGTTAGTCTACAGTCAGACTGGGATGGAATTTTATTAGTCTACAGTCAGACTGGGATGGAATTTTGTTAGTCTACAGTCAGACTGGGATGGAATTTTGTTAGTCTACAGTCAGACTGGGATGAAATTTTGTTAGTCTACAGTCAGACTGGGATGGAATTTTATTAGTCTCCAGTCAGACCGGGATGGAATTTTATTAGTCTCCAGTCAGACCGGGATGGAATTTTATTAGTCTACAGTCAGACTGGGATGAAATTTTATTAGTCTACAGTCATACTGGGATGAAATTTTGTTAGTCTCCAGTCAGACTGGGATGGAATTTTGTTAGTCTCCAGTCATACTGGGATGGAATTTTATTAGTCTCCAGTCAGACTGGGATGGAATTTTGTTAGTCTCCAGTCAGACCGGGATGGAATTTTGTTAGTCTCCAGTCAGACCGGGATGGAATTTTGTTAGTCTCCAGTCAGACTGGGATGGAATTTTGTTAGTCTCCAGTCAGACTGGGATGGAATTTGGCTGCAGTTCAGCTGGAACAAGGTTTAGTCAGGTTACAGTCGGGCTACAGTTGAGCTGCAACAGACTTTTGTCCAGTCTCAGTCTGGCTGGACAGGATTTCGTCAGGCTACAGTCAGGCTGGGAGAGGATGTTTTCATTATACAGTTGTCCCAGAATAGTATTTTCTTGGGCAGCAGTCCGGCTAGGACACGATATCGTCAGGGTACAGTTGGGCTGGGATGGAATTGTGTCAGGCTAATTCAGGATATTGTCATTCCACACTTGGACCAGGCTACATTTTGGTCTGGAGGCTGTTTCCTCAGGCAAAAACTGAGACCGTATTTTGTTAGGTCAGGCTACAGCTCAGAATTCTGTCAGGCTACAGTGGGATCTGGACAGTTATGCTAGGCCATAGTCAGGTTTGTGTGCGGCTTGTTTGAGGTGCAACCAAATTTTGATGTTTACAGTTGGGTTGCGGCAGAACTGGGACACTCTACAGCAGGCTTTGGGTGGGTCTGTCAGGCTAAAGTTAAACACAAGCATGGTGGTCTACAGACAGGCCGGGACAGAGCTTGTTGGGCATCACTCAGGATGGGGCTCAGATTCAAAACTTACAGTGAACTGATTCAGACTTATTCATCACTGTTGACAATTTTAGGCTTAATTCAAGCTTCACGTGGCAGCCCTCAATGGAGTCAGCTGAACAGGCCTCAGTCTCCGAGTTCCTTTAGAGAAACAGCGAGAGCACGAAAACAACATTCATTTTCCAGAGTAATTTTCTTCCTTCGGTTACACGATCTGCGATGGCACGTCTGCCGCTGCAAACGGGAATAAAAAATGTGAGCCTGCACATATGCCTTATGGTTCAGTTTAATAACTGTTCCATCCATTCAGCTTGGTGGCGAATGTATTCCTCTCTCATCTCTCCTGCTGCACGTCACATCTGCGGCTTATCAGATTTCACTGGGAACTGAAGCGCGGCGCCGCCTTTCGCTCCCTCAAATCAAACGCCGGCCGGGGAATTTGCATGACAATCGGGCCAATATTGGACATGTTGGAGCGGCACAATGCGGCTGTCTTTCTCCCGGTGAATTACCATGCCTGCTCAGCAACTCGGTCTCTAACTCGCCCTCTTTCCACTCTCATTAGAACAGGAGGCCGTGTGACTGGCTCTGAATGATCGATCTCTCTTGGCGAGCGCTGGAAGTTCATTACTCTGGATTTAAACATGATGTAAATGCCACCTGTGACGAGAACCATTGCTTAAACATGGATTCGACGGTTTGTGTGCACATGTGCTATCACATATCAGCATACACATGTCTCCTTTAGATTTAGTTTTTTTTTATCATCCAGTGATGAAAATGGATAGCACAGCTGCTCAGGTTTCAGGGAATTTGTGTGTTCCCAGCAGTGACAGAGCTGACAGTTGCGAATGCAAATTGCGATCGTATTAGAACCTGAAACTGTAATTGGGCAACACGGCTTGTGACGTGAACGGAGACCCTGAGAGTGGACGGTGCTGGCTCAGCTGTAGGGCCTGCCCCGGACTCCCTGTGCAATCAAGTCGGGAGACAGACACCACAAACGAGGCAAGGTGACACCTCAGCCTCCAGGATAAGCACGGACAAGACTGCAGACTTTCAATCAACCTCTATAGATAAACAGAGAGAGAGAGAGAGAGAGAGAGAGAGAGAGAGAGAGAGAGAGAGAGAGAGAGAGAGAGAGAGGAGAGAGAGAGAGAGAGGAGAGAAGAGAGAGGCAGGGGAAGGGAGAGAAAGAGGGTGGGAGACAGGCAAAAGGAAAGGGAAAGAGGTGAGAGACGGGAGAGAGGAAAGGCTGAGAGAGGAGAGAAAGGTTGAGAGAGAGTAGAGTGAGAGGTATGGCCTGAGAGAGAGAAGACAGAAGGTAAAAACAGGCAGAAGCTGAGAAAGACAGAAGCAGAAGAAAAAAGAATGAGAGAGAGGCAGAGGCTAAGGGAGAGGCAGAGAGATGAAGAGTAAGAGAGAGAGAGAGTAAAGAGAGAGAGAGAGAGAGTAAAAAGAGAGAGATTAAGAAAGAGAAATAAAGAGAGAGAGTAAAGAGGAAGAGAGTGAGAGAGTAAAAGAGAAAGAGAGAGAGAGTAAAAAAGAGAAAGAGAGAGAGAGTAAAAAAGAGAAAGAGAGAGAGTGAGAGTATTAGAGAAAGAGAGAGAGAGTAAAAAGGCAGAAGCTGAGAGAGAGGGGCAAGAGAGAGGCAGCGAGAAAATAGAGAGAAGCAGAAGAAAAAAAAGAATGAGAGAGAGGCAGAGGCTGAGAGAGAGGCAGAGAGATGAAGGGTAAGAGGGTAAGTAAGAGAGAGAGAGAGAGAGAGAGAGAGAGAGAGAGAGAGAGAGAAGAGAGATTGAGAAAGAGACATAGAGAGAAAGTAAAGAGGAAGAGAGTGAGAGAGTAAAAGAAAAAGAGAGTAAAAAAGAGAAAGAGAGTGAGAGAGAGTGAGAGAGAAAAAAAAGGCAGAAGCTGAGAGAGAGGGCAAGAGAGAGGCAGCGAGAAAATAGAGAGAAGCAGAAGAAAAAAGAATGAGAGAGAGGCAGAGGCTGAGAGAGAGGCAGAGAGATGAAGGGTAAGTAAGAGAGAGAGAGAGAGAAAGAGAAACAGAGAGAGAGTAAAGAGAAAGAGAGTGAGAGAGTAAAAGAGAAAGAGAGAGAGAGTAAAAAAGAGAAAGAGAGAGAGTGAGAGTAAGAGAGAGAAAGAGAAAAAGAGAAAGAGAGAGTAGATAGATAGGCAGAGAGATGAAGGGTAAGTGAGAGAGAGAGAGAGAGAATAAGAGAGAGAGAGAAAGAGAGAGTAAAAGAGAAAGAATAAGAGAAAGAGAGAGCAAAAAAGAGAGAGTGAGAAAGTAAAAGAGAAAGAGAGAGAGAGTAAAAGAGAGAAAAAGAGAGTAAAAGAGAGAGAACGGGTGGCTCTCACAGCAGTTGATGTTTTCATTGCCCTCCACCACCTCCTCAACTGACGAGGGGAATATTCTGGAATGATCGTCTCTCTGGATCCTCAGCGAAGTCTCATTAGTATTAATCAAAGAGAAGAGCCATCAAATGCGTCTGTGTGTTGAGCAGGCAGGTAATAAAAGCTCCAGCGAGGAGCCTGCAGAGACTGGACGCGCTCTCGGTCAGGGGTTACACCATTTAGGAGTTTCCTCTACATAAAGAAGCTGACTGACCTCAGAAAGCAGGGCTCAGAAGGCTGACGACCTCCAAGAGGCTCACGTTAAACAGCTAAGTCAACTAAATGCCACAGAGTGTGAAGGAGGAACAAAAACAGAGAGTTACATTGACACTCCGCCTCCCCCCCCCCCCCCCCTCCCTCTCCGCTCTGGCAGATGTTACTGTATTAAATGTTCAAATTAACACTGTGAACTTTAAAAGCTCTGATTTAAATAGCTAAGAAGGTCCTGCTGGGCTGCTGCGGCACAGCGGCTGGTTTGTTAAGTAGGCGAGAGACGTGGAGGAAAGGCAGAGTGCTTTTGAATGATATCACACTCCTGATGACCCCCTGAGACCTGTCCGGTTCTTCACGTAGTCGACCAGGAGAGAGAGAGAGAGAGAGAGAGAGAGAGAGAGAGAGAGAGAGAGAGAGAGAGAGAGATAAAGGGAGAGAGAGAGAGAGAGAGAGAGAGAGAGAGAGAGAGAGAGAGAGAGAGAGAGAGAGAGAGAGAGAGAGAGAGAGAGAGAGAGAGAGAGAGAGAGAGAGAGAGAGAGAGAGAGAGAGAGAAACTGTACGTTGGTGTAGCACTCAATCAAACTCAATTACTTTAAAAGAAGAGGCTGAAACTGCCCTCCTCACTGAATCAGCAATGACCTATTGACCCCTCCTCCGGTATTAAACAGAGGCTGATGGACACGCCCATTTTTAGTGGCCACAGGAAGTTACCATTGATAACCAGTAATGAAACTGTTCAGAATACTGCATAAAACTAAAATCCTATTTACGTTATATACACGAACAGCCGTCATGGTGTCTTACTTCTATCCCACAACAACGTTCGGAAACATTACCATCACAATATGCGACACCACAGCTGGACGCGTGGTCTTCAGATAAACATAGCAGTGCTAAAAGAACAGGACTCATATATACTATACATTATACTACATAACACAGTAACTTGGTTAGCGCATTGCCTGCTGTGTATCATTAAATATTTCTCTCTTTCCTGGCTTACTGACCTTCTGTTGTTTGTGTGACGCTTAAGAGGCATAAAAGAGCCATTAAACTGCATGCAGACACATGCAGAGCATCTGTGAGTGGAACTGGTGCAATGCAGATGAGGTACGGTTACTGCTTCCCACCAAACACAAATATTCTAAATGATTGTACGATATAAAATTGAAGTGTTATGTTAAACATCCAGCAAAGCTTGAATATAAAATATATAGATATAGTTAGATAAAACATGACCTGTCAAAGAGCTTTGTGGGTGTGGCTAATGAGCAGCTCCACCCCCATACAGAACTAATTGAGGGTGTGTCTAAAATCGCCTACTAGTCAGTAGGTACTGGATTAGAGTCAGTAGGTAGTTTCAGTAGGTGAGTTTTAGTAGACACACAAGCTCAGACGTACTACGTTCACCATATTGCCAGCGTCCTGTGACCCAAGACCACCACCGTAAAAGTCCTGCTATTCATTTAAAAGCTTGTTTACTGACAGATTTAGACTTTTTGTGACACTGATCTGTGTTTTTGTCGAGTGTAGCTCAGAGAAGATGAAACTGGAGGAATGTAATCATTGTTTATCTCAGCAGTAGCGCTAACTTCTGTAGCGGCAGTTCACTAGCCGTAGCTACGTACACACAGCCGACGTTCAGCTTTTCACCATCTTTTTCCTCCACTTTGAATTCATCCGCAGCTCCGGGGGAAACATGGGATAAAAATAGCTGCCGATTCAGGAGGTGATCCTGGTATCGTTCGCCTACTACTCAATGTCTACTAGGTATTCTGACATACTAGCCGCGCTACAAAATGCTTTTGAAAGTGTTACCCACAATCAGGACTTCCCAGTTTTCATGAATGTACAAAGTTGTACAAAGATTTTGGGCAGTCAGTGCTGTACATACAGTCACTGTCCAAAGAAAAATCAGTATCTCCAAAATGGCTAATTCTTTACTTTTAATGTACGTTAATGGAAGCAGATTTTTTTGTGTTTCTATTGGTCCAATCATCATGAATATTTCACACAATGTAAACAGCAGCTGTCAGGCTCAAATGATGTAGAGAAATAAAAAACAACAACAAAAAAATTTAGATTATAAGCTTTTCTTTGGACAATGACGATAGATTTAAAGCAGGGGTGTCCAGTCTTATCCACAAAGGGCCAGTGTGGCTGCAGGTTTTCACTCCAAACAGGCTGGAGCACACCTGATTCTACTAGTTTAATCTGTTCATCTCAGTCTTCCAACTGCTGATCAGCTGTATTCCTGCTTTGTTGGAATGAAAACCTGCAGCCACACCGGCCCTTGGTGGAGAAGATTGGACACCCCTGATTTAAAAGGTACAAAGGTAAGGCACCTGCCTGCTGTTTGCTTGAAAGACAGATTTAGATTTGCTGTGTCTTTTAAATGTGCCTCACTTTAACTGATCTCTTTTGGAAGAAAGGAAATATATCATCGCTGTCCAAAGAAAAACACACATCTGCCACTTGGACTATGTGAAAATATCATGGTGTACGGACCAATAGAATTGCTCCAAATTAACTAGGAATACAATCTGGTTCCATTGACTTGCATTAAATGTAATGATAGTTTTTCTCTCCTTTAAAGTTACTCATTTATCTTTTGGTGGCGGCGGTGTATGACATTTTAGCAAAAGACATGCTCAAAACAGTTGCCTGTTCTTGTGAATAGATAATGTAAAAAATAATCTGTACTATCATGATACTAACAGAATGAGGAGAATATAGAAGGAAAAAAGGCTCATGATCCCATTACATCACCTCACCTGTAAAACAAGGTGTTATAGTTACGTATAACTGACAATATAACTGAATCCCTCCTCTTTATTAATGATTGGCGGCTGCTGGTGGCGGCATGAGAATGAATTCTGAAATAAAAACAGGAGCACCTGAACTGTTCCAACCCAACAAATGCAGATGATGCCTCACCTTCCAGCAGGACAGCGACCCCAACCATACTAATAACTACCACTACACGGTTTTCAGGGCCATGAAGGGGAAAGTCCTTCACTAGTCAAGTCAATCACCTGGAATAAACCCTGCTGAGCAGGCACTTCGCTTACTGAAGACGAGAACTGAGGGCCAAAAGCCTCGGAAACAAAAAGGAACTGAAAACGAGGCTGTGATTCATACGCGGCTCATCTGATGTGAAATATTAAGAGTGCGAAAGTGAGCGGGAGCGCAGCAGCACTTCCCTTCTGGCGGGTGATTTGCTATAACAGTGCTTATTAAATACTCCCTGCTTTCGAGCACATGAGCTCAGGGTCAGGCTGCAACTTGCCGTCATCCATGATGATGAGTCCAGCGCTTTGAGATAATTGCGAGAAAAGAGGATTTTAAACAGCAGTCGGCGCATCGGCAGCGGTCCAGGTACACTTCTCCAGGAGAACACCACAACCGGGAAGCAACAAGCCAATAACAACAAGTTCAGTACACCGCTAGCTAGCTTTCCACACACACACACACACACACACACACACACACACACACACACACACCTTATTAGCACTTCAAATGAACTCGGCAGAACACGTTTCCCGGTGCCGTGTGGCAGACTACCTGACCAGCACTCTCAAGCAGTCAGGCGGTGAGGACAACACGGCACGTTTCCGGTTCAGCATATACAACATCTAATACACACACACACACACACGCTTTTCACACTCAATCAAGAGATCACACACACACACACTTGTTTCTCCTTTAATCTTTTGTGCACCCGAGGCAAACAGAAGAAGACAAATGGTCACATTTCCACAGTAACTGAGGCTGCTGACGTTAATAACGGGAGATATAACGCGCAGCTGGCCGTATCTGATATATGTACATGCCTGCAATATTTATAAATCGGTAACAGTAATGATAATAGAACTATATCCATCTGCAGTGATATTAAAGAGATATTTATTTCTAGGGGAAGATATTCTGCTTATCTTGAGTATAAAAAAAGGCCATTAAATACCAGCTTAAAAAATACATAGTTATATGTTTCAGATATCGTTCTGCACCCCTAGTAATAACAACAACAACAACGACAACGACATAGCGAACCTAGACAGCCAATCAGCAGTCTAGGTTGTAAAGCAAGTATGCTTACTGTCTAATCACCTCACTGATTCATCACCAACATCATCAAAGTCTCACACACAGTTAGGGCTGGGGCGACGCGTCGACCTAATCGATTACAAAATGACGTGTTGATGCATCGCAATGCTGGCCGGTCCTACTGAAAGCATGGATTTATCTGGGTCTATCTAAAGTTGTGGGAGTGTTTCACACAGAAACACAACAGTGTGGTGCTCTGTCAGCTCTGCACAGTGAAGATGATCACAACAGTACAACTGCTATACACGAGACCTTGAACCTCAAACATCCCGTAGAGCTTCATCAACACAGCAGCAGGACAGCACCTGTTCACCTGTTTATCTTATCTTATAGATTATTTTAAGATTATTAACTCATGTAAAGGCTGATTTATACTCCGTCTGCATGCGTTTGAAGCAATATAGCCATCACTGCCCACATACTTCTCTGCGCCAGCTACGTTTACATGGTTACTGAACAACACGTCCAGTAGAGGGCAGTTGGGAGTAAATTAAACATGGTGACGGTGGAGGAGGTCGTAGTTCTTTATTAATTTGAAAACAAAGAAAAATGACTGTATCTGTGCCGCATTATTTTTGGGAATTTTTAACCAACTTGCACAACCTCTCTTTAAAAAGTCTGTAAAGTATGGAAGTGGTTGCATCTTGCACTCTTGCACTGCCCCCAAGGTCTCCAGCGGTATTGCTCCATCCCATCCGTATCTGTAAGCTTTCCAAAAACGAATGTATGTATATCTGTGTTTAACGTTGAGCATGAATGAGCCTTTAACATGTTTCTTTCATTAGTAGTCACTTAACTACACATTGTTAACCATTTATTAATCATCCAGTGAAGATACCTGAGACTGTTCTCGATACCGCGGGAGCATATATATGTTGGCTCTCTGCCAACATATATATCCACAAACTGTCAGATTACTTGTCGGTGAGTTGTGTAGGCTGTGTGTCATTTGTGCCTCTAGAAGAATCATCCGTTGGTTATAAATCCATAACAAAATTAAATTTTAATTCCTAACATACTCACATTGGAGTAATCTAAAAAATTAGTCATTAGATTAAACAACCAATCGAAAAAATAATAGTTAGATTAATCAATTAAGAAATTAATTGTTAGGTGCAGCCCTACACACAGATCCGTACTGTACAGGTGCTTAAAGTGGACCTAATATGCTTATTAGTGATGTTTGGGGTGATGTCCCCAAACAACTGTATTCACCTGATTCTGTCTGAAACAGCTGTTATGTTGCATAAACTGCACTTAAACGGCTGACCAAGTCGTGTAACTCCTTGTAAACGGGATTCTAGATGATACGGGGGGGCATGGCTCGGTGGCGGAGGTCAGGTACATGGACCCGGGCAATGGGAATCAGTGAGTACATGCTCATAAAAAAACAAAATCACTCCAATCCAATAGTCGAGCACAAAAATTTCACTCGAGCACAGAAAGCGTGGCAACATGATGATAAACACACACGCAGGAGTTTCATATTTACGCTCGCGGGGGGATAAATACACACGCCAATTGCTAAAACTTTTAAAAAGTTTATGTTTTGCATTTTGATTTTGAGTCGCCTAGTTTTGACATTGACAATTCACAATTCCCACACATTGCCAGTCACCTCTGAAACGGTGTTTAACACCGTCCTCCCTTTAAAACCAGTCCCAGTTTGAAGATAGACTGAAAGATGAAACCCAATTTCGTTACTGTTGTTTTGACATTTCGCTGGCTCTCCGCTCGTAGCCTGTGTGAAGAGTTTAAAACTAGCGCTGATTTGTCAAAGTTTTCTTTTCCCGATGGGTTGCTGTCCAATGCGGTTACACCTATAGCTGAGTTGCCTAGCACACAAATGCACAGACAGTTGATCTCATGGTCATCGATGGCTTTTCTCGTATTTTTAAGTGACAAATCGTAGCAGCGTAGTTTGATGTCTAAATGCGTATCTGCTACGCAAAATGTGTAAAGGTTGGCAGGTCTGCTTAACTGGAGGTGAACTTTGGGAAAAATATACTCCTGACACTCTTCAACCTGTTATAAGCACTTTTTAATACAGCAAATAAAAAAGCAGGACTGGATCTGTTTCTCAAGATAGATCTTTTGAGACCACCTGTTCTGTTTACTGCAAGAGATCAGATCTAATGTGTGTGTTCAGCCATCGCCAACCTATGTGCATGATTTAGGCTGTAACCCCACAGCAAATCCCAGCACCTCCCTCCCTCTGGATCTGACGTCATTGGCGCATTACAAGTGATGCAAAAGACACTTTGAAGTAGCGCTGTGTATTGGCAAGAACCTGCCGATACAATACGTATCATGATAAAGCGGTCACAATTCAATTTATCGCAATTATTTTAATCCTACTATTAAAACACACCACTATATGAACAGGTTTGTCAACGCTTACAATAGCATTGCGTCCTTGTGCTGCTTGTTAATGTTGGAGTGGAGCTGAAAATGGATTACAACTCTGCCATCTAGTGGTCAGAGGTTTAAAGACAACACACAGTGATCCACTGTCTGCCAGGAATCTGTGTATTGATACTGTGTTTTTGAGAATTGATACAGTATCACCAAACATAATATCCCGATATTCGATATTTTCAATTAAAACCACATCAAAAATCAACCTGGACAGAACGTGGATATGCCAAAATGGCAATAGGGCTGGCAGTCTGAACAGATCCCTTAGTTTCTCTGAGGTCTGATCAACCAACCAGAGCCAGATATATTTAAATTTATCAGCAACTATGACGAGAGTTACTTTTATTTAATTTTGAAATACAATGCACTGAACTAAATCCAATTAAACAGACCTGATTATGCTCCCCCACTAAAGGAGCACGCAGCTCTTTAAGAACTGATCTCAACGATATGCTCTGAAAAGCATTCAGTGATGTAATTCATTACATAGTGGTAAAAGATACTCCTCGTGCTGCTCCCCACCACTTTTCATCTTCCTAAACTTTTAGAAAACTCATGAGGCAGCAGGAGACACAAGCGCTGCATCTCTTGCAAATGGGTTAAAGTCAGTGGCCTTCACCCTTCCTCCTGGAGAGCCAGCTGAGACTTCAGGGAGTTGGGAAGAGGTGGATTTCCTGGAGCAGGTGAGGTGAAAAGCGGTTGGAACTAGGACGGTAGTAAGCTTTCCAGGAGGAGGAATGGAGACCTGGTTTAAATAAGCTACACAATATCTCTCCTCCTAAACAGTAAGACATGTTTAGTGTGTTTGCTTCTTTAGTTTTGTGCTGCAGAAACAAGACCAACGCAGCCAAAGTAAAGAAAGCACACAAATTTCAGGCTTCAAGATGATCTGTAGGCTTTTGATTAGAAATGGACCGTTCAGCGTTTTTGAGGCCAATTTCGTTCGCCGATCACCTTTCACAACAATTGGCCGTTAGCCGATACCGATAGAGGGCGGAGTATACGCCACAGCAGGCTACATGTAGTTATTAGTGCAAGCAAGTCATGAAACATGGTCTAAACTGGTTTATTACCATTTTTAACAAGCTCATATGAAACAGCATAATATTTTTAACTAAATTATCAGTAAATAAACAAAGTAAATCAAACAAATATCCCCAAATACTGCAATCATTCAATTTAGACTCTTAATTTAAAAATAAAAAAGTTAATTAAATAAATGCAGTTAAAACTGCAGTCATTTAACACAGACAGTTATTTTAAACGACAATCTGTAATCATTAAATGTAGATCTTGAATTGTTGCTGCTGTTCTGTTCGTACCGGTCAGATCTGGTCTGTATGTGTTCTGGGTTGTTTGTTTTGTGTTAGCTGTGTGTGTAGCTCTGCTGTTTACTGATACTCACTGTATTCAGCTGTGTGGTGTCGAATCAGATTAGAAGTTAAATGTCTTTGTCTTGGTTCCTCAATGAGACACGTACGGTAAACACTGTCAGATGGACGATGTTTTCTATCAGCGCATGCTTTTTCGTGAGGCTGCTGCTTCAGTCAGTCTGTTGAAAATGAAAGGGTGTGTATTTCCACCTAGTGGTTCAGATAGGAATTGCAGGGAGAGGGTTCTCCTCTTCCTGGATGAAACGCTAACTGGAAATACAGAAATGAGGCTCATTTGTTTAACGACATTGATCAGCTCTCGGGATCGGCTAAATTGGAGAAATATTGGCCGATCACCGATCACATATTTTGATTAAAACTCGTCCGATACCGATACATAGCCGATCGATCCTTCCATCTCTAATTTTGATCGTTAGGCTTTTGTTCAAAATGTCCCAATCTTGAAGCCTACAGTGAACAACACACAGCAGATACAAAGGCAGCACATCTCACACTGCTCAATATCATCACCACACAGTAAGAAAGACCATTTCAAGAACAGTGGGAATAGCTTCACCTCCAAAAACCCAGAACATCTAGCAACCTCCACTTCATACCTTCACATTATCCTACAATTCATTAAGACAACAAGCAAAGCATCAGGAACTCCTACGCCTTAATTGGTCCCCCAGGGCCCCAAAGCATGTTTCCTTCATGCAGTTAGTGGGAAAACCGCGCGACTCCCGCCAACGTCAGTCCTGCCCAGCCTGAGCGATTAACAAGTAAAAGCAGATTAAATCGTGTACAGGAGAGTGAGACGCGAGCACTTGATACCCGTGCTTCTTGAGCAAGATAAACAGATTAGCCTTTCGCTGAAGCATACCTTCGGGGGGCTCATGAAAATAAATGAAACGTAAACAAACTGCGGCATTCTGTGCGCTGGCCGTCCGAGCCGTAAGAAGTCGGGTGGAAAAAAGAGAGAAAAAATTAGATCCTGATGAAAATGGCAGCCGTCCAAGCCTGAGCGCTATCTGCACCTCTGTTAGCACAACGCTGGAGCCGGGGTCAGTAAGCAAAAGGTCACTTGCACATTTATTGAGTCCCCGAGGCTCACAGCTGTGGTTAGGAGCCCCCTGTGTGTCTCGAGCGCTGCTCAGGAGAAACTCGGCGCTCCTGACGACGAATAGCAGTGATGGCACTTCAGAGCGCGGCTGTAAAGGCTGCCTGACAGAGTTTATAAAGACCATCACATTTTAACTGGGCAGTCGTCGACCTGAACGACACCAAGGGGGCAAACCATCACTAACACGGAGGTCTTTAAGCCTTTACTCCTCCTAAACCTGGACAACACACTAAAAACAGAAGCCTGCAGCTGAAGAACACGGCCTTTGGAATCAGTACACTGGAATCCAGTACACTGGAATCCAGAACCAGTACACTAGAATCCAGAACCAGTACACTGGAACATGGAATCAGTGTACTGGAGTACAAAATCAGTGTACAGGAACATGGAATCAGTGTACTGGAGTACAGAATCAGTGTACTGGAGTACAAAATCAGTGTACTGGAGTACAAAATCAGTGTACTGGAGTACAAAATCAGTGTAGTGGAACATGGAATCAGTGTACTGGAGTAAAGAATCAGTGTACTGGAACATGGAATCAGTGTAGTGGAACATGGAATCAGTGTACTGGAGTACAGAATCAGTGTACTGGAACATGGAATCAGTGTACTGGAACATGGAATCAGTATACTGGAACATGGAATCAGTGTACTGGAACATGGAATCAGTGTACTGGAACATGGAATCAGTGTACTGGAACATGGAATCAGTACACTGGAACATGGAATCAGTGTACTGGAACATGGAATCAGTGTACTGGAACATGGAATCAGTGTACTGGAACATGGAATCAGTGTACTGGAACATGGAATCAGTGTACTGGAACATGGAATCAGTACACTGGAACATGGAATCAGTACACTGGAACATGGAATCAGTACACTGGAACATGGAATCAGTGTACTGGAACATGGAATCAGTGTACTGGAACATGGAATCAGTGTACTGGAACATGGAATCAGTGTACTGGAACATGGAATCAGTATGCTGGAGTAGAGCTTAAGCTCAAAGTTTCTCTGCCTCTGAAACTGGTTTGTGTGGGCGGAGCCAGAGACATCCAGCCTCGTGACTGGTTTGGAAATGTACATAGAAGTACAAGATTAGGACTGCCCTGTTTACATGGAGACGAGGGAAATATGGTGAAACACTGCAGACATTCAGAAGACTTTAGAAATGTATTCATGACACTAGGGCTGGGCGATATGGGAAAACATCTTATCACGATATCATATCAGTTGATATCGATATATAATCACGATATAAATCAAATCACTACTGTGAGAAGTGAAGATATTAAAATTTACAATTTTTGTTAAATTGTTTTTATTATTTTCAAATAAATTAAACACACACACGTATATAATATAATAATATATATAATATAGTAGGGGCTACTGAGCACTCATGAACAGCACTCACACACAGACACTGTGTTAAGCAGGCTGTTGCTGGCCCTTTAAGTTCGGGCTGAGAAAAGAACTCTATGTTCACTCATAGCGGTGAGTCGATACACATATTTATCTTTATCGGTTATGAAATTACGTCACGGCCGCACCCACTGAAGGATGGATTTATCCCGAGAGCGAGCTGCAGCTACAAACAATCGCTCACCTACATCTAAAGTTGTGGGAGTGTTTCACACAGAAACACAACAGTGTGGTGCTCTGTTAGCTCTGCACAGTGGAGATGATCACAACAGTACAACTGCTATACACGAGACCTTGAAGATCAAACATCCTGTAGAGCTTCATCAACACAGCAGCAGGACAGCACCTGTTTACCTGTTTATCTTATCTTATAGATTATTTATAGATTATTAACACGTGTAACATGATTCTTTCAGTAGTAGTTTAACGTTTTCTGTCGTTGTTTTGTCTTATTTTATTCTCTCTGCTCGACTGTTGTGTCTGCAATAACCAAACTACTAGTATGTGGGTTAAGCTGCCGCTACGTCCACACTCTGCACTGTGTGCTTCAACAAAACATGAAATGGTTGGAACTCTAGTTCAGCCACCTGACTGGTTGGGGGCGGCGCTATTTTCATTCTCATTGGCTGTTCGTGTTGTCTCTTAAAACATGGACGGAACTTAATTCTATCGACTTTCTATCGGCTACGTCTTATGGTTCTATCGATGAAACGTTACTTCGCGATAATTATCGTTATCGTTTTATCGCCCAGCCCTACATGACACCTGCTTTGTACATGTATATTGTGGGTTCTGAGGAACAGGATTAACACAGATTTCGGTTCCCTGGTGCTTTAAGAACTCTGACCAACCGCACAAGCCTCATTTTAGTCATTGGTCCTCATCCGTTTCAGTGCAGCACAATGTTGAAATGTAAACGAGTGTGGCGCCTCTAAAGCATTGTGAAAATACAGTGATCCACATTGTGGGTCCGTGATTCATTTCTGGGGAGTTTCAGAGGTTAACATCAATCAGGATGAGCAGCTCGCTAAAACCTATTTAGCGGGACAGTGTGTGTTTGATTCTTATCTGATCCTGAAGGATGAAACTCATCTTCTCGGGGTGCTGGTACTCAACGCGCCCACATCGTCTCCTCTGTGGCGTGCAAGATTTCCGAGTCAAAGCACGCAGCTGCCCCGACACCTCCCGTCTCACTTTCCTCTCGCTATGAAGATAGCGAAGAGAGACCAGGATGATGGACACGTCGTGATGCCCACATCATAAGGAGTAAAGTTCAAACAGCATGACAAAACCACTGGAGATGATGGCAGCACTGAAAAGAACAAGCCAGAACTACTGACCTACACAGGTCACACGCCTCAAAGACACTGCAACGCAAATATGAAATCCATCTGGAAGTATCTTGTCGCTGTCTAAAGAAAAGCATGTGTCTCCATTTCTTTTTCGATTCATTGTTTTCTACATCATTTGAACACGACAGCTGTGTGTAAATTTCATGATGAATGGACCAATAGAAATGCTCAGAAATAACTTGGAAATAAATCTGGTTGCACTGCATTATATTAAGTGTCTATTTGGCCTCTATTTGGATGTAAAGTTACTATTTTGGACATGTATTTTTCGATATACCACATCCTGTCTATAAACTTTTGTCAAAAGCTTTTGGTGTTATTAAAGGCTCCAGGTGTTATAGTAAGAATGGTTTAAGCACTGTGATAAAACTACAATCATACTTCTACAAAGCTATAGTGGAGCTATTTCTTATTTAAACTGTAAAAATAATAACAAATAAAAATGTGTATATTTTTGCAGGTGCCCTAGCAGTGGGTTTTAAAATAATTTTTTTTCAGTGAAAAAATCAAGTATTAATGCACATATGGTCATAAACAGGATAAGAAACAGGATAAGAAACAGTTCAGGCTCAAAGTTTTTCAACATGCATGTACAAGATATCAGATACATTATATTTAGTGATACTGTATAACTGTGTTGCTTTTTTAAACAACAACTTCAAAGATTTATGGCAGACAGTAGTTTGTATTACATGTAAACCCCTTGACCACTAGGCTGTGCTGTGTTCTTCACTATTCTCGACTTTTTCCACTCCAACGTAAACACGTAGCATAAGGGTGCTAACATTAGCATGCGATGGAGTGTTTTCTGTACTTTATTAAACTAAAATAACATACAATATATCACCTAGTATATATTATATTAAATCATAACCCCTGTATCTTGATATTAAGTAATAGGGCATTTAATGAGTATGGAATAACTAATCAAACTCATTCATTTGAAATGGCAATGGGAACAGCAGGGGGCGTCTCAGCTTCCGAATCCAGGCTTATTCAGACAAGCAGTAAAATCTTAAATTAAACTTTGTACATTGCGAGATCCTTTGTTTACAGACCCCGGAATTCAGTGAAAACGTTACCCCATATTGCCCAAAGCACATATCTGGAACGATTTACTAACAACTAACAACAATTACCAACTATTAACCTCACAAGCAGCTTTCTCCAGACGAGCAGGGGGTTAAAACGGGTTCAGCCTCACATTATGGATTACTGTTAGCGTTACAGCCATTGCTGAGTTTACACTCTGCTAAATGTCAGCAAATTATAGGTTATTCAAGGACTTGCTCCGCAGTTGGGGAGCAGCACATTCTCCTCTTTTTTCCACTGCTTTTTTTCCCCTCCCTTATAGTTTGAGGTGGAAGACGTCCAAAGACATGGATCGTTTCTCCAAAAGCACAGGCCATGTTTCATTAAAGCTGAATAACTACTACAAAAGAGATGCAATTACATCTGAAGAAGCAGCAGCAGCCATTCGGAGGAAACCGACTGCACTAACGCGGAGTCCGCGGCCAGATTCAACATTCGTAATGGAGACAATGCAATTCGACAGTGGTTGATATAGAGCCGTTTTGACTTGTGGGTTTTTAAGCCAGTTGACTTTGCAGCGTAAGGAGACACCGCGGGAATCCATGCATGTCCTTCGAAAGTAGAGATGGGACCGATCCGATACAATATCGGTATCGGGGCTGATATTGATGTAATTTAATGTATCAAATATCGGGCAAATGCGGCCGAACCACTTACCGATTCATTTTCCAGTCCGCAGCTTGAGCTGGACAATAAACGTGCCGTAACGTTAACACGAAACACACCAGTGATCCAGATTCCAGTTTCACAGTTTACCTTGAACCCCCAGCAGCTTCAGTCTGCAGCTGTCTGAAAAATGTTCACTGTGTGGAGATTTTTCTCTTTGGAAACGCAGCAAATAGTAGCAAATAGGCTACATGTAGTATTTGTAAGGTGGATGTCCCAAGGGGTGGAACTACTCCAGCATCTTATAACACAACAAATTTACTTGAAGTTGCTGCTGATACAATTTTCTTAATACTTGAGCTGTTTAGATCATGCAGTCAGTCATATTGTTGTATTTAGCATACTAGAAAGGTTTTTGATACATAAGATGTTTATTTCAGTTTTGTGTTTTAAATATTTGATATGAAAGAAAACTATTGTGTTTGTATATGTCTTTGGAATGCATTTATATTAAATGCATGTGTGTACTCTTCTAAGTGCTGTGTCTATTTCAGCCTCATTATGTAACCTTAAACATAGTACCAATGATAATAAACTAAAGAGCCCTTATATCGATATTTGTATCGGTATCAGTATTGGCAGTTATATATCGGTATCGGATCGGAACTGAAAAACACTGGATCGGCCCATCACTATTCGAAAGTCTGTGTGACATCAAGCCTCACGCCTTGCAGAATTTCATCAGGGGGTTTTGAGCATAAGTCAATCAGCATCGGCCTAGACAAACCGGGCGCCTGCGCAAAACTCAAGACGGCCACGGCTGTCGGCCTTTCCTCCCCCTTTATACACATAATAAAAACCTACTACTCCCCCAAACCCTACCTCCCGCCTATCAGACAGAGCTGCAGCTCTCTGAATGACAGTGTACGCAACCACAACTGAAAGCCTGATACTTACGGGCGTATGACATCATGCATAAAAACCGTCCACTCATCATGTCGTGTCAAAGCATGTCACGAAGACAGTCCAGCGTTCTTCAACTTCAGAGGAACTCTCTGGAGGATCTGTCATTACCGTAGAAGTGCAGTAGCAAGACAGCGCCGTCCCCTGCGGCCCTTCCCTGCTTCGGCTCCGTAAGCAGAGAACGGCCTCGGACAGCGGCAAGCCAACCCAGCTGAAATATTTACCAAGTTGCCATGCACACCACCTAAGACTCCTGTTTGTAGAAGGAGCCAAGGCCTGTAGCGGCGGTCTGGAGTTATTCACGCTCTATACTAAAAATCCCTCAATTTTTTTTTTCCTCTCTTTTTCTGAACATCCACCGCTGTTCACACCAGCAGTTCGGCTGTAGCAGCGCCCTGTGCTTCACCCGTCCTGCGGGACGTCTCTATGGAGGTCCGCCTCTCGGACAAAACTCCTTTGTGAGTCTAATCTCCCAAAGCGCTGACACGGTTTTGTGTTCTCAGCTACATCCTGCCATCCAGGAGCCAACTAAAGAATCTATGTAGAGTCTGATCAGCAAGCGGCCATGCTCATAAATAATGCCTCAATAACTCCAAATGCCACGGCGCACTCATGGGCTTACACACACACACACGTGCGCGCGCACACACACGCCGAAATCGCTTTGAATTAGTAATAGCGGCACAGAAACACAGGAACGCTGGGAAGCGGATTGTACACATCTTCAACACATGCAAAATTAAAGTCCTGCAGGTCAGAGCCAGCGCGCCCACAACGGTTACTGCTCAGTTATTAATATGTAGCACTTCAGGCTGTCACAACCAATTCCACCAGTGATCGAGTAATCTACCTAGTACATGATGATCTACAGATTTAACACTTTTCATGGCCAAGTCCCGCCTACCAATTCCGGTTTTTATTTCTTTTTCCAAACTACACTCAACAGCACAAACAAACTTTAGTTTTTTTGTAATGGAAAATTTTCACATTTCTCAGTTATTGATGATGATATAAATACACACACACACACACACACACACACACACACACATAGTCGCTGTCCAATGAAAAACAAGTAAACAAAACTGCAACTTTACAGGAGAGATCAAAAACATACCTTACTTTCAATGTAAGTCAATGGAACCAGAAGTGTATGTATGCATGCATGTATGTGTGTATGTATGTATGTATGTATGGAGACACACACACACACACTATATATATATATATATATATATATATATATATATATATATATATATATATATATATATATATATATATATATATATATATATATATATATATATATCTGCACACACATAGTCTGGATCTTCATGCTTTCTTTTTCTGTGTGGTGGCGCTGTCCAATGAAAACTACTCTCCTTAAAAACAGTAGCTTTACAGGATTTTTTTAAATTGACAATGTAATTTAATGGAAAGAGGTTTTGTTCTAAGTGATTTTGGAGCATTTCTATTGGTCCAATCATCAAGAAACATTCATCAAATATTCAGAGCAGCTGTCGTGTTCAAATGATACGCGTGTTTCTTTGGACAGCAACGATTTTACCTGATTACCGTCCGATGAGCACCGGAGCTCAGTTGAAGTGCTGCTTTCGGAATGGGGTGCGTGTGGCATGACACAAGAATACGCTGATGCGATAACACGTCGTCCAAGAAGCATCGTCTGCCTGGTTTTGTGGTATCTGGATATTCTCGATAATGAGAAGTGATATTTTGGATTATTTTTAAATGTAGTTTTAAAAGTCTTATATTTTACTAGCTTGTACTTCTTAAAGGATATTAATATACATTCATTATCTTCCTCTTTATCCCGCTAGTTGGGGGCACAGGAAAAGGGGGCAACCCCCATGCCAGTCCCAGTGTCACTGGCCAAAGGCTATTCTTTTGTTCAGTTTGCTGACTGTGTATTCTACCAGACATCTTAGCTGGTTTAGGTCTGTCTTGGACAGCGCACTCCCGAAGCTCTTCATACTCCTCACACTCTCCTCATACTCCTCACGCTCTCTTCATACTCCTCACGCTCTCTTCATACTCCTCACGCTCTCTTCATACTCCTCACGCTCTCTTCATACTCCTCACACTCTCTTCATACTCCTCATACTCTCTTCATACTCCTCACACTCTCTTCATACTCCTCACACTCTCTTCATACTCCTCACACTCTCTTCATACTCCTCACACTCTCTTCATACTCCTCACACTCTCTTCATACTCCTCACACTCTCTTCATACTCCTCATACCCTCTTCATACTCTGTTCATACTCTCTTCATACTCCTCACACTCTCTTCATACTCCTCATACCCTCTTCATACTCCTCACACTCTCTTCATACTCCTCACACCCTCTTCATACTCCTCACACTCTCTTCATACTCCTCACACTCTCTTCATACTCCTCACACTCTCTTCATACTCCTCATACTCTCCTCATACTCCTCACGCTCTCTTCATACTCCTCACGCTCTCTTCATACTCCTCACGCTCTCTTCATACTCCTCACGCTCTCTTCATACTCCTCACGCTCTCTTCATACTCCTCACGCTCTCTTCATACTCCTCATACTCTCTTCATACTCCTCACACTCTCTTCATACTCCCCATACTCTGTTCATACTCCTCACACTCTCTTCATACTCCTCACACCCTCTTCATACTCCTCACGCTCTCTTCATACTCCTCATACCCTCTTCATACTCCTCACACTCTCTTCATACTCCCCATACTCTGTTCATACTCCTCACGCCCTCTTCATACTCCTCACACTCTCTTCATACTCCTCACGCTCTCTTCATACTCCTCACACTCTCTTCATACTCCTCTCGCTCTCTTCATACTCCTCATACCCTCTTCATACTCCTCATACTCTCTTCATACTCCTCACGCTCTCTTCATACTCCTCACACTCTCTTCATACTCCTCATACCCTCTTCATACTCCTCATACTCCCTTCATACTCCTCATACTCTCTTCATACTCCTCACACTCTCTTCATACTCCTCATACCCTCTTCATACTCCTCATACTCCCTTCATACTCCTCATACTCTCTTCATACTCCTCACGCTCTCTTCATACTCCTCACACTCTCTTCATACTCCTCTCACTCTCTTCATACTCCTCATACCCTCTTCATACTCCTCATACTCTCTTCATACTCCTCACACTCTCTTCATACTCCTCACACTCTCTTCATACTCCTCATACCCTCTTCATACTCCTCATACTCCCTTCATACTCCTCATACTCTCTTCATACTCCTCACACTCTCTTCATACTCCTCATACCCTCTTCATACTCCTCATACCCTCTTCATACTCCTCATACTCTCTTCATACTCCTCATACTCCCTTCATACTCCTCATACTCTCTTCATACTCCTCATACCCTCTTCATACTCCTCATACCCTCTTCATACTCCTCACACTCTCTTCATACTCCTCACACTCTCTTCATACTCCTCACACTCTCTTCATACTCCTCACACTCTCTTCATACTCCTCACACCCTCTTCATACTCCTCACACTCTCTTCATACTCCTCACACTCTCTTCATACTCCTCACACTCTCTTCATACTCCTCATGCTCTCCTCATACTCCTCACGCTCTCTTCATACTCCTCACGCTCTCTTCATACTCCTCACGCTCTCTTCATACTCCTCACGCTCTCTTCATACTCCTCACGCTCTCTTCATACTCCTCACGCTCTCTTCATACTCCTCACGCTCTCTTCATACTCCTCATACTCTCTTCATACTCCTCACACTCTCTTCATACTCCCCATACTCTGTTCATACTCCTCACACTCTCTTCATACTCCTCACACCCTCTTCATACTCCTCACGCTCTCTTCATACTCCTCATACCCTCTTCATACTCCTCACACTCTCTTCATACTCCCCATACTCTGTTCATACTCCTCACGCCCTCTTCATACTCCTCACACTCTCTTCATACTCCTCACGCTCTCTTCATACTCCTCACACTCTCTTCATACTCCTCTCGCTCTCTTCATACTCCTCATACCCTCTTCATACTCCTCATACTCTCTTCATACTCCTCACGCTCTCTTCATACTCCTCACACTCTCTTCATACTCCTCATACCCTCTTCATACTCCTCATACTCCCTTCATACTCCTCATACTCTCTTCATACTCCTCACACTCTCTTCATACTCCTCATACCCTCTTCATACTCCTCATACTCCCTTCATACTCCTCATACTCTCTTCATACTCCTCACGCTCTCTTCATACTCCTCACACTCTCTTCATACTCCTCTCACTCTCTTCATACTCCTCATACCCTCTTCATACTCCTCATACTCTCTTCATACTCCTCACACTCTCTTCATACTCCTCACACTCTCTTCATACTCCTCACACTCTCTTCATACTCCTCATACCCTCTTCATACTCCTCATACTCCCTTCATACTCCTCATACTCTCTTCATACTCCTCACACTCTCTTCATACTCCTCATACCCTCTTCATACTCCTCATACCCTCTTCATACTCCTCATACTCTCTTCATACTCCTCATACTCCCTTCATACTCCTCATACTCTCTTCATACTCCTCATACCCTCTTCATACTCCTCATACCCTCTTCATACTCCTCATACCCTCTTCATACTCCTCATACCCTCTTCATACTCCTCATACTCTCTTCATACTCCCTTCATACTCCTCATACTCTCTTCATACTCCTCATACCCTCTTCATACTCCTCATACTCTCTTCATACTCCCTTCATACTCCTCATACTCTCTTCATACTCCTCATACCCTCTTCATACTCCTCACGCTCTCTTCATACTCCTCACACCCTCTTCATACTCCTCACACCCTCTTCATACTCCTCACACCCTCTTCATACTCCTCATACCCTCTTCATACTCCTCACACTCTCTTCATACTCCTCATACCCTCTTCATACTCCTCATACTCTCTTCATACCCTCTTCATACTCCTCACACTCTCTTCATACTCCTCATACCCTCTTCATACTCCTCACGCTCTCTTCATACTCCTCACACCCTCTTCATACTCCTCATACCCTCTTCATACTCCTCACACTCTCTTCATACTCCTCATACCCTCTTCATACTCCTCACACCCTCTTCATACTGAAGATGATCCTCGTCTAGGAGTTAAATCTAAGGCGGTAGACTGCGAGGCTGCCGGTGTTTGAGTTTCTTCCCCTGGTGCAGTGTGTTCACTCAGTTTCAGCTTTAGGTGTGTTGTTTAGGCAGCTATGCTAGCTTTAGCTTATGCTGACACACAGTATGGGCACTCCTAATGCACACTCGCAACAGCCTGCACTAAAGCATGAAGTAGTGAACGCGTGGAGTCGAGGTGTTAACACGGCAATTAAGATATTATTGTTAACAACATATAATCACATCTTTATAAAACTTCATTAACTAAACAATGCACAAATACACAGAAACGCATTAGTAATGTCACAGCTCCACTACTAGATATCAAGCAGCCATGAGTGTACAAAAAATTAATATATGCAATATCACGCGCGTGCAAACTGACAACTAATCAGTACAGGTTCAGCGAGAAGGCAAACGAGAATCATTCTGAGTCATCAAATTTCAACACGTTGTCATAACGGTCCGAATATAATGATACAAATTATTGGTGGGGAGGTTTTTGGCCAATAGGAGTGAATGACTGACACTGAATTACAGCTTGCTTATTCTTATCCATGTCCGCTGGTTGATTACGCTGCAGGAGCTCTGCTTAACAACCCTACCAGAGGAAACGCTCTAGGCCTGAAGACGTATCTTTCCTGTAACCTATTTCATAACTAAAAAGTATGTTTTTATTGCACCCCCGTCAGAACACTTCCCAGAAAAGCCACGGACTGATAAAAGGGGGAATATATTGCATACCCCACAAAGAATTTCTGCACTCTACTGCTTGTGGTTTCCCTCAAGGAACAGCCTGTAGCCCTGCAGCCTTTTGTCCCAACGCCTGAGAGGGAAAAGAGCAAACCTCCAACGGAAAACTAGAGAAAATAGAGATGTTCATAAAGTAAGGGCAGGAAGTGGCATTTTGGTTCAACAAACCATTTGCTGAAACGTCTTCCGCCGGTGATTAATAACTGGTGGTTAGAGCAGGTCTCTGGCCTATTGCATTAGACAGGCTGGAATAATGAATAGGACTCAATGTCACACATTACTGAAATTACAGACACGGAACTGAGACAGGTGAGTCAGACGACAAGTATTCCTAGACTACATCAAGAGATCAAACTGTTAGAGGCAGACTCAAGCTTTTAAAACAATAAGCAGGACATAATTCAGTTATGGCTGAAAATCAACCTAAAATCAAAACTGACTTTTCTTTATCCTTGTTAGTCAGTAGGGCTGTGCCATATCAGATCGAACACAATAATATCGCCAACATTTTTAAAAATCATGAACGATATTATACCCTGAAATATCGTGGCATATCACCCATCCTTAATTATCACATCAGGTACTACTTTTATTGTTTTTAACAAAAGAAAAAAATTCACACTTTTCTCATTTCCTACCATATATCTACTAGAGACAGATTTTATCTGTCCAGTATCATTCATTTTACTTCAGTCCTGGATATATGGAGATATTTGGAGTGTATTATTTAGTATCGTGACATTCTGGATCATTGACTTCTGTTACAATCTGATAAAAATTTAATTTTCATTTTGTTGCAGTAGTGTATTCTTAAAATATATATATTTTTTAAATCAATGTTTTGTCATATCATCAAGAGTATCGTTATTGCAAAAATACCAAGAAATATCGTGATATCATTGTAGGCCCATATCGCCCACCCCTATTAGTTAGTTTATGACCTACTCATATAAAGGGGGACTTACTGTGCTCTTTTCTAGTTGTAATGAGCTGTTTTGAAACATTTCTATTGGTCCAACTATCATAAAATTTGGCATGCAGCTGCATTTTACTGATGTAGAAAAATAGAAATCAATAAAAATGGACATACCTATTTTTCACTGGACAGCAACAATATATTTATATATATATTTATACATATTTCCCATACTGTATAACTGTATTCACTCTCTATCTAAAACACTCCTCGAGCTCCTGTGTCTTTAAGCTCCACCTCCCAATGCCAACTCACTCGCTCTGTTCTGACTGGTCAACTAGTGGCAACCTGCTTCGCCCCCACATCAGTGTGGCTGTTCCTACAATGACGTCAGTTCAGTCTTATCAATTTGAGTCCGAGTCAGATCCTGAAAGTCAGGCAGAATAAACTGCTAGATCCATCTTTCCAAGCTAGGCTGGAGCTTCTACAGCTGTCTGCACGTTGTGTAAGGGCAGGTTTCCATGACAGTAAAGCAGGAGATCACATGATCTGTTGGTTAAAGTGTGAGCAGTTGAGGAATCAAGTAGGATCAGATGAATTTGTGCCCTTTGCAGGTAAGACTGGACACTCTTGTGTTAGGGCATCAAGCTAGGAGGGCAGTAAGGCTTGTGTTACGAGATGATGTCACCTTGTAACAGAGGAAAGGGCTGGAACTCTAACAAGGTAGCTGAGAAAAGTGGTTTCTGCAGAAGAGAGTTTCACCCTCTGCTGTGTACTTTGGGGTTTACTGCTTTGCAGGACATTTACATGCATATACAGTTACATAACACAAAGAAAAGAGAACATGTCTGGGTTTAAATTCTAAATATATAATCAAAGTCATGTAAATATGTATTGCTTTTGTTTGTTTATTTCTTTAAAAAGATCACAGAAGGTAGTATGACTTGTCTTTGCTATGAACTCGCAGTGAACTATAGCACAGACTGAGAGCAGTAAAGTGTTTTAGGGCAGAAGGCAGGAGAGCCCACCGAAGGGGGGGAAGGAGGACGCTAAGAACTATTCAACTGATGTCAGTTCGTGTTAGATATAAGCTGGCCTCGGTGCGCAGCTGAACATTCACACCAACCCAAAGTAACAAAAGAGACCAGCACAAACACGTACAGCGCTCCTCTCGGACTCCAGTCCCATCCTGAACAACAGCGTTTGTGTTTTTATACCAAAAACAATGTTGTATTCTTTCAGGGAGAATAATATCCCACTAACAATGGCATGACAAAGACGAGGCACCGAATTAATTTATGTTCCAGGCAGAAGAAAAACATCTGGCTGGGGCCGAGCAGTGCACTTGAGAAATACAATTCAATACGACTCGTGATTTACGCGGGCTATTGAAGTCTAAAGTTGACGCAAAGCTCCTTGTCACTGCGTTTGTGTGAACGTACTCCTGAAAGTGCTCAACAAGCCCTCGCTGTCACAGAAGCTGGATGAGAATACTCCGCTGTAAAACAACAGTCGCACAAAGACGTTTATTTTGTCTCTGGCTCTCGGTCTCCGCTTGTCAGGAGAAATTTAAATTTGCTCGATTAGCTGAATTCCAGCAACACAAGTCACGTCAGCTGTGGGGAGGTGCGCTGGGGTAATGTGTATCACGAGGAATCTCTCCCTCACACACACACACACACACACACACACACACACACAAATAAGAGAGAGGGGGGGTGAGAGAGTGAAAGAGAACAGAAGCTAAGAAAATGACAAGCAGAATCTGAGAGACATGAGAGAGAGAGGAATAGCGAAAGAAAGAAAAAAGAGAAAGGAAGAAGGAGCAAGAGAAAAAGGTAGAGAGGGATAAAGAGAGGGAGAAAAAAGAGAAGAAAGAGAGGAAAAGAGAAAGGGAGCAAAAAAGTGAGAAAGGGAAAGAGAGAGAGAAAATGGGAGAGCAGGAAAATTGGAAAGAGGGAAAGAGAGACAGAGGTAAAAAGAGAAAGGGAGAGAGGGAAAAGAGAGAGAGAAATGAGAAGGGAGAGATGGAAAAGGTAAGAAAGGGGGAGAGAGAGAAAGAGAGAGAGAGAGAGAGAGAACAGAAGCTGAGAAAATGACAAGCAAAAACTGAGAGACATGAGAGAGAGAGAGGGGGGAATAGAGAAAGAAAGAAAAAAGAGAAAGAAAGAAGGAGCGAGAGAAAATGGTAGAGAGAGATAAAGAGAGGGAGAAAAAAGAGAGAAGGAAGAGAGGAAAAGAGACAGAAGTAAATAGAGAAAGGGAGCGAGGGAAAATAGAGAGAGATAAAATAGAAGGGAGAGAAGGAAAAAGTAAGAAAGGGAGAGAGAGAGAGGAATAGAGAAAGAAAGAAAAAAGAGAAAGGAAGAAGAGAGAGAGAAAATGGTAGAGAGGGATAGGGAAAGGGAGAAAAAAGTGAGAAAGAGAGAGAAAAAAATGGAAAGCGGGAAAAATGGAAAGAGGGAAAGAGAGACAGAGGTTAAAAGAGAAGGAGAGAAAAAAGAGATGGGAGAGAGGGAAAGAGAGAGGGAGAAAAAAGAGAGAAAGAGGGCGAGAGAGAGAAAACAAAAAGGGAAAGCAGGAAAATTGGAAAGAGAGACAGAGGTTAAAAGAGAAGGAGAGAAAAAAGAGAAGGGAGAGAGGGAAAGAGAGAGGGAGAAAAAAGTAAGAAAGGGAGAGAGAGAGAGGAAAAGAGAGGGAAAGAGAGATGGAGGGAAAAAGAGAGAAAGAGGGCGAGAGAGAGAAAACAAAAAGGGAAAGCAGGAAAATTGGAAAGAGAGACAGAGGTTAAAAGAGAAGGAGAGAAAAAAGAGAAGGGAGAGAGGGAAAGAGAGAGGGAGAAAAAAGTAAGAAAGGGAGAGAGAGAGAGGAAAAGAGAGGGAAAGAGAGATGGAGGGAAAAAGAGAGAAAGGGAGAGAAAAAAAATGGAAAGCAGGAAAATTGGAAAGAGAGACAGAGGTTAAAAGAGAAAGAGAGAAAAAAGAGAAGGGAGAGAGGAAAAGAGAGGGAAAGAGAGATGGAGGGGAAAAGAGAGAAAGAGAGCGAGAGAGAGAGAGAAAGAAAGAGAGAGGGGGAGACACAGAGACACAATGTGAGTGAATGTCTGACCTTGCTGTAGAAGGTATCACAATCAAAAGCATTTAACTAAAAACTAATTCACAACAATCTGCGTTCACAGAATGAGCTGAAGCCTGAAATAACGAGGACACGGATATAAATACACGTCTGCACCGGGAGATGATTTGTGGCATGGACACGACCTCAGCTGTCTATAAGCGACAGAGAATGATGACATGCAGTCTCCTACAGGCAGCCTTATATAATGCCAGCCTGTAGATGGCATACAGAGCGAAAGGCACGGCCCGTGTGCAGCACAGAAACGCCCGCGTGCTCTTTGATTTACATCCAGACGTGCCAGCATGTACAGCACTGCCATTCATGAAGACTCTAGTCAGTTTACTACAATAATAACAGAGCAGGCTAAAAATACAGACCCAGACATAAATACGCAGCCAGATCACATTTCAGCAATCCCTCCAATAGGTAGTGCGGTCAACAGCTTCCTGCGGGATCTCTAGGACTGGACCTTCGCCAAGATGACTGGACCCGCTCACACAGCGAAACATGGCCATCTGCCAGCTACTGAAAGCTCAATGGTGAATCAACATTAACAGGAATTCATTTAATGTGGTCTATCAGGTCTTCGCACAGCACTCAGCCAGAACCAAACAAATTAAAAAATGAGAGAGAGAGAGAGAGAGAGAGAGAGAGAGAGAGAGAGAGATGAGGAGAAAAAGGAATAAACTGCTACACGGGTGGGTTTCAGTTCAAACCCAAAAACAAAGGCAACACGGCAGCCTTCGAGTTAGAGATTCCACCCAGCCAAAACCACACAGTCAGCAGGAGCACCAAACAACTTCTGAGATAAACACGCAATTTCACCTCAGCTTATCTGCACTGTCCAAACCGTGGGGGGATTTTTTCAGTAATCTGAGGGGGAACTGGAACACTGCAGTGCTTTCCTTAACGCAGCAGGAAAAACCCCTCATACGGAAAGTCAAGGACAGAGGTTGCTCCTGAAGAATAATCAAAGAACGTCCCCTCCTGCCCCTCACTCACATCCGGACCTCGGGCTTAAACTGATACAGCAGAACTGGCGCCACTGCAAGACCAGCCACAGTCGTGTGGGGAGCGGAACTTGCAGCAGGACGCTGCTCTGACCAATCAAAGCATGCTGTGTTTATCAGGTAGGGGTGTAAGATATATTATGTTGTGATACTGTATCGATTCTCCAAAACACAGATTCCTGGCAGACAGCGAATCATTGTGTGTTGTGTTTAAGCCTCTGACCACTAGATGGCAGTGTTGTAATCCATTTTCAGCTCCACTCCAACATTAACAAGCAGCACAAGGACGCAATGCTGTTGTAAGCGTTGATAAACCTGTTCTTATAGTGGTGTGTTTTAATTAGGGCTCAGTATTGCCACTGATTTCCAGGATCGATTTGATCCCGATTCACAAGGTCCCAATTCAATTCAATTTCCGATTCGTTTCAATTCAATATCGATTCATTTAGGGATATTTCAGTTACAATAATATTTTTTGTTTGAATATGAAAAGAGATTTTCAGAGAACTAATGTGGTAAATGTACAAGGGTTGGGGGGGCTGGACAGCTAATTTTAAAGGCCGATCTCAGGTTTATGCAAATCGTTATCAGATTATTCAAATGAAGATAGATATGAATCGAAAAATCAATTTTTTAAACACACCTCTAGTTTTAATAGTAGGATTTAGTAAATCGCAGTATATCTTATATTTGCTTGCAGTATCGCACGATATATTAAATCGGTACCACTGTATCACGATACAGATTGCATCGCCAGGTTCTTGACAATACACAGCCCCATTAGAAGGAGGTGGGACTTAAAGACACAAGAGCTCTAACGATTCAGATCGAGGATCAATTGCTTCAATAGGCTTCATGATTATGAACAAACAAGCCATAGACACTGAAAACTAAGCTGAGAATAAGCCCAATCAGATAGTCAAGCATTTTCTAACACGTATACTATACATATATACTATAAAATAACCTGCTTGCACTAAAACTAGCTAATAAGTGTTAAAACAGGAGATTTCAAAACCAAAAACACCCTAACAACCACCTGGAACAAGACCTGTTAAGACCACCTGAACTGCCACAATTAGACAGTCCTCAAAGCTTTCATCTTTCACAGAGAGGAGAAAATCGAGCTCTTGCTTCAGAGTTGAAAACATCCACAAGTGTTGGATCATGAGAAGCAGAAAATGCAACCGCCTGGAAAATATGCCACGGATCCTGAAATAGCAGAAGGCAAAGACTGGACACAGTAAAAATCATATTTGAATTATATTTAGCTGTAAAATATATGTTTTCTGTTTTTTTCCTGACAATAAAAAGTAAATAATTCACAGAAGGTTTTGACCGAAATCGAAATAAAGTGTGGTACCGCATACAGTCTGTATCCAGTATAACCCACGTCCTTAACCATAAAGGTTCTATATAGCGACGTAAGACATTCAGAATAATAGCATTTTCTAGAAGCATTTTAAAAAGGGGCTTCTTCAGATGTTCAGCACTCGAAAGGTCCTTTGACTTATCCTGGTTCTATATACAGAACCATTTAAATGAAGAAAGACAAAACGTGCTCCACAAATCATTATCGGCAAACCTTCGCTTAAAAACGTGAACGCGAGACCTAATCTACTGCAAATCTGCCAGCAGCGGGGATTTCCTCCCCTTCTGACAGCAGCGTGTGGAATACAGCCTAAACGCATACACGAGTGAATTGTTCCCCCCACCTATAGATTCATTTCCATCCAGAATGGAAAGATTAAGCAACCGAATCAGCACTGCAGCCAAAAGCCATGTGCACAGCCATGCCACGTTCTAAGAATAAGAGAGGAACCGGGAAAACGCTACGACAAAGCAGGGCCGGGTGATTGCAGCGGATGAGACAGTTTAATGCAGTGTTACTCTCCATCGGTTCCACAGCGGCGCAGCGCTGCACAGCGTCATGCTCGTGCTACTCTACCCCACACACCAATTCAACACATCGGCTGCTTATCAGCTCCTTCACAAGTTGAAGCAGGTGTGCAGCAAAACACCGAGACTGAAAAATACACTGCAATCTCACAGCAAGGCGTTTAGCAGGTCCAACACTTCTGCTGCAAAACGCCTTCCTTTCAGGCATTAAAAACCTGGGAGTGATAACAAGAGCATAGTTATTCAGCAGTCATTGTGTTATTAGCTTTCCCAATACTCATAACACAGAAGACTAGAATAACCAATAACAATGTTTCACTGTGCCCTGTGAACATCCTGACCAATCACAGATAAAGGTTTCTGTAGGTGCTGATGAAATAGAGGATTTATGTTATCCAGCAAAAGTAAACCATCTCAGTGAGAATCATGCAAGCTGATCTTTTCACTAATGCATCCAGCAACGCATCCAGCAACGCATCCAGCAATGTAACTGCAATGCTTTCATATTGGTCCCAGTCTGCAGTCCTACTGTTGTTACAGGCAGCAGTCGAACACTCTTGCCCGTTCTTTACAGCCTAATCTAACTAACCTTGTTCTGCTATGTCCACTAAAAGGTAGAGATGGACCGATCAGCGTTTTTGAGGCCGACTCCGATCGCCGATCACCTTTCAGCACGATCGGCCAATAGCCGATACCGATCGAGGGTGGAGTATATGCCGCGGCAGGGATACATGTAGTTATTTTAGCGCAAGCAAGTCAAGACACATGGTCTAAACTGGTTTATTACCATTTATAACGAGCTCATGTGAAACAACATAATATTTTAACAAAATTATCAGTAAATAAACAAAGTAAATCAAACAAATATCCCCAATACTGCAATCATCACATTTAAACCCTTAATTTAAATCTAAAAAAGTTAATTAAATAAATTCAGTAAAAACTGCAGTCATTAAACACAGACTCTGTTATTTTAAACTACAATCTGTAATCATTAAATGTAGATCTTGAATTGTTGCTGCTGTTCTGTTAGTACCGGTCAGATCTGGTCTGTATGTGTTCTGGGTTGTTTGTTTTGTGTTAGCTGTGTGTGTAGCTCTGCTGTTTACTGTTACTCACTGTATTCAGCTGTGTGGTGTCGTATCAGATTAGTAGAGTTAAATGTCTTTGTCTTGGTTTCTCAAAGAGACACTGATTTTACACATTTAAAAACGTCCTGAATGAGTCTGTCACGTACGGTAAACACTGCCAGACGGACATGTTTACTTTCAGCTTATTGTTTTTCTGCGACGTCACTGCTTCAGTCAGTCTGTGGAAAATGAAAGGGTGTGTATTTCCACCTAGTGATTCAGATAGGAATTGCAGGGAGGGGGATCTCCTCTTCCTGGATGAAACGCTAGCTGGAAATACAGAAATGAGTCTCATTTGTTTAACACCATCGATCCACTCTCAGGATCAGCTCTAAATTGGAGAAATATCGGCCGATCACATATTTTGATTAAAAATCGTCTGATACCGATACACAGCCGATCAATCTTTCCATCTCTACTAAAAGGGATGACTAACGAGTGTTGATGAGTTAAAGGATTATTCTTACTTGACGCAGGCTAATTATTCACTAATAAACTGGAAGATTATTTTGGGCCTGATACTGAGGTTACAGACAATATGTGAAGTAACTAGTGGTGCGAGTCCTCACAAATGGAAGGCATAGTGGATAACACTGTCACCTCCCACATATATCAATGGGTCTGACTTCACGTCTAGGAAATAAAAAACAAATTGTTGTCTCAACAATTATACAATTAAAAGAATAACATTTCGATGCCATTTACACCTGAGACTAGTATCTGGAGTAGGGCTGTGTATTGGCAAGAGCCTGGGGATACAAATCATGGTCACAATTTAATATATTGCGATACTGCAAGCAAAGTGATATATTGCGATTTTTCGAATCCTACTATTAAAATACACCATTATATGAACAGGGTTGTCAATGTTTACAATAGCATTGCGCTCTTGTGCTGCTTGTTAATGTTGGAGTGGAGCTAAAAATGGATTACAACACTGCCATCTAGTGATCAGAGGTTTAAACACAACACACAATGATTTACTGTCTGTCAGGAATCTGTGTATAGATACTGTGTTTTTGAGAATCGATACAGTATCACTAAACATAATATCCTAATATTCAAATATACAAATACATCTCCAGTTAATCTGACTGAAATCTGATTGCTGTGTGGGATGGAATATGCAAATTCACTCATTAGTTGCCAACAAATTACAAACTGTTTATCCCTTCGTCCTCCATCATCTGCATTTTCACATAGTAGTGTCAGTCCATACTGCTCTTACACATTTGTTTTGTACAGTTTCTAACTTTGTGTGTCCTCCATAACTGTCATTCTCGCAGACGAGGATCATGCGTCCAGTGATGTACTGCATGGGGAGGAGTTTCGACTGTGCTGGGAGGGGTTTGTTGTCTTGGAGAGATGGATGCATTTACACTGCTGTAAGATGTGGCTCAAGCGCATCTCGGATTTGAACCTGTTTGTTTACACTTGCGTTTGTATGCGGTTAAACCATGTCTAGATATAATCCTGATAGTCAAGATGCATGAAGTGACTAAGTGTAAACTGGGTCTTACTGCAGCAAATAAATTCCACATCACTGCGTCTCCTTTTGAGCCCTGGCTCCTCTCAGCGTTCCCTCCGCATGCTCCTACAGAGTTTTTCCTGCCACCGTCTACCTCGGCTTGATCATTAGAGGCTAGGCCCACATTTGCGGACAGCTGCTTTGGCACAATGTCTGTTGTACAAAAACTGCAGTGTGTGTGTGTAATATATATATATATATATATAAACTGAACCAAGTGCCCTTAATGTCTGTGGACTGAGGGTTGTGCAAATCAGGGAAGGGCAGCAGTGACACAAATTAGGTCAAAAAAGGAAGACATGACTGCAGCAGACAGCACTGTTCATACAGCATGCTATTCTGCAGCCTACATAACATAGCGGCCAGAGATGGATTCATTCTGAAGTATGTGAATGCGTTCTGGACGACTAATGCATTTTCAACAGGTACTGCAGAAATATGCCATTCTGTTTGCTTTCAGAAGCACATAATGTTACATAACATTTAAGAGCAGTGCCTGCATCGCCTTGGTCACCCTATAAAAATATCCCACAGGATTAGTAATTACCACCAGCTATGTATGTACGTGTGGCAGGAATATAGAAGACATTTGGCAGCAGGATGCATCCTCTCCTTACAGCCTCTTTTCCTTGTTTCTGCTATGACTGTTATGCGCATTTGAATATAATTAATAGGCCTTCCATGCCTCGCATGCACTGCATTTGAATGATGGATTGCTCTATTGCACAGGATGCGAGAGGGGGGAAAGAATCAACGATGATGACAGCACTTACATAAACTCATGATCTATCTACACTGACAGCAGCTATGTGGATATATACCGGCATACAGACCAATCATTTAAAATGACAGCACTTATAAACTGACTCTAAAAGTTTGTGGACACCTGCTTGTCGGATGTTTCTTGAGAGCATTCGCGTCAATGCTCTCTTTTTAAGAATTTGTCAGTGCTCCTCATCACTTCAGACATAAAATATCTTCAATCCACACATACACTGGTGTTATTTGTCCAAAAGCTTAAACACTGCTCACGCAACATTTCTTCTGAAGCTGAGGATATTAATAAGTGGTTGCTTAATAAAGTTGCTGCAGCCTCTAGTCTTATGGGAGGGTTTTAAACTATATGGTGGAAGATTTCTGTGAGGATTTGATTGCATTCCGCTACAAGAGCATTAGTGATCACTGCAAGTCATCCCAAAGGTACTGGATGGAGCTCCATTACTCCAGAGAGGTTCCACAGCCCAGTTTGGAGGGCTCTATAGCCCCCTTAGCCAACACTTGGCACTAGACATGGACAATGCTCTTCTAAGAGTGGGCCGTGTAGCTTTGTGTGGGCAAATGAACACCTGTGTCAGCAAAAGGTGCACATTAAGTCGCCGAGCTGACTGATTATAGGAAGCGTTTGGATACTTGTGAACATATAAACATATATATAACTGTAATAACCATGAAAAATCACAAGCCCCTCCCAATTCGCAGAAGCCCCGCCCACTTTATTCAAAGCCACGACTCCTGCGTCCACCTACCTCACATTCCTCAGATTCCAGCACTCAGCTCACCTGGATATTCATTCGCCATCGAGCACGTTTCAGTCGCCGGTGCTTCTGAAGGACACGCACAATAGCTAGAAAAGCCCCCAAGGCGACTTTACCGCCCGCTCCAACTTGGAGAAGTAAGCTGCATTACATTAACCCTGCATTACGTTACAGAGCGCATAGCCTACAGCCACAAAGTCAGCGATCCAAATCCCATATGTCCTCCAAAGGCTGCGCGTGGTGCTCCTCTCTTTTTCCCCCTCTCACCAGATAAAAGACTAAGTGGCTATTAAAGCTTATTTTTCGACACGCAGAAACAAAATCACGCTAAGTTTTCCAAAGTGACCGCATCGCTTCACAACCACTCACACTCAACTAACGCTACCTACACACACATGAAGCTCTTATACGAGCACAGGCAGTTCAGACTTCCAACACTCAACACAGACTGTTTGTATCCTCTTCCTCGCGTTCAAACACAGTAATAAGAGTACTTCCATACCTTTGGGAGGACAGTCAGTGTCTAGTCGACGCTTTGCATCACGGAGGTCCGCTGAAACACGCGAAAAAAGTCGTGGGTTAGTGGACTTAACGAGCCACTGGAGTGTCCGCGCTCCGCCGCTCCAAACTCGGCTCCATGCTCCGCTTTCCTCCGCTCCCACTCCGGAGCGATACGAGCCGCCGTGACGTCATGCTCTGGATTTGCTACTCGTTCTGCTATTGGTTCAGATTAAGGGCGGGCGCTCGCTGGATTCGACGGAAGCTTTGCAAATAGACCAATGGGAACAAGACAGCAGTCTCCTTGGTTACATTTTGTACACGAAGCGGTGTATGTGGTTTTCAATGGTGGCAGAAAGCAGATAAAAAAGGTAATAAAATATAAACTTTTTCGTAATAATTTATTTATTCATTTATTTTGTTAGCGTTTACCTTCTAATACAATATGTAATCAAGGCTGTGTGTAATATAAGTGACTGTGTGACTTTTTGAAGTTAGACAATAACGTGGGGTAAAATTAAGGCTGGCTAATATTGGTTAAATTAAATGTTATAATATCAGATAATATCTGAGTTAGCATTTAAATGTGAATAAGTTAAAGGAAATTTTTACCACTTTTAAAAATTTTAAGTAATTCAGTAATGTAAACAGAGTACTTCCGCGCGATTTGATTGGTTGAGATATCTATAGCTACATTGGTGGGGATGGGAATAGGGGGTCTCCAGTTCTACAACACAAATATTGTTATTTTATTTACTATAAAACCACCAGTGAGCGCACGCATGTCTAAGATTTAATGCAGATGATTGTAAAATAGTGGTAAATTTTAAAAAGTAAAGTTTTACAGTTTCTTTGGGGACTATTTTGCCATACAATGCCCTGCATGTACCCCTCCATCATAACAGGGCATAAAATGCATTTAAAGCCCAAATTTTATTACAAAAACTACCATAAAACAATGTGTCTGGCAGAGTATATGCCTATACAACAATTTCTTGCAATAACTTCCTGTGAGGGAGGTTTCAGAGGCATTAAACTCTTCAGGCGTGTGGTTCCCATCACCACCACTGTAAATAATCATGGCTCAGCAATGCATCAACCATCATAAAAGCCTGTGTGTACATCTCAATGTTTTGCTTATGTCGAATTTTCAAACAATCAATGGAGTTCCCCTTTAAGGAGTTAGTGAACCCAGGAATTTTGGTCCTTTATACGGATAATTTCTTCTATGAGCCCCAAAAGAAAGCTGTAAACAGTATTGCAAACACTAACCAGAGAGTACACATTTACTATTTATTTACTATTCTTTTATGAATTTAAACTCTTCTTCATTATAAACAGGGCTTTCAAAACAATGCACTGAAAGCTTTCACTGCAGCTAACAATCATGTTCCGGATACTGTGAGTGGATAGTGCATAAATGTTATTATAGATCATTAGTCTTATTATGCTAATTATTAGTAAAATATATCACAAAAACTGAAAAGCAGCATCATAATTAATATCTCTGTGTAACAGTATATCCTAGTCGATACTGTTGTGATTGTAGATGCTGTATTCGTTTGGGTTGTCAACAGGTTATGCATGAAAACATTGCTTTGAGGACCACATATGCATAATATTTGAGAGCAGTCTGCACTGCATATATTCACTCTGTCACTCTGTATGTAGTAATGCATAAATAATTATCCGGCACCATTTCCAGAATGAGCAATTACCCTCAGCTGTATATATGTGTGGCATATGTCATCACTCACTGTCTTCCAAGTGAAAGAATATCATTAGCCACTAACCACATGCATCTCTCTCTCATACACACACACACACGCAATGAAATCATTAACTCTGTACAATATGTGCGTGTTTGTGTGTGTGTGTGTGTGTGTGTATGTAAGAGAGAGAGAGAGAAAGAAAGAGAGAAAGCGAGAGAGAGAGAGAGAAGGAAAGAGAGAGAAAGAGAAAGATGTCACCATGGCTTATCCCTTCCACTCAGTGCTAATCAAATGCAGCAAATGAATTCATTAGTGCCCCCGCTGTCTCCCTCCAGAGCTCTTACTTCAAGTCAAATTGATTTCCATGTTAGAAAACACCTAATGTCTGTTTTTGACTGGGAGACGGGGCAGCGCGTTCCTCAGTAATGCACTTAGAGGAAAATGAGATGCTTCTGTTTGTTATTATCATATTCATATTGTCAGATTTAACTCAAATTGAGATGCGATGGCAAAATTTTATAAACATCATGAGCAGTCATCTGAAGCAGAGAATTTCTTTATTTCCGCAGAGCGCGTGCTGCGGCTGAGCTACCTGCATCAATCAAGATGCACCAAATCAAGGCTTGAAGAGGCGATATGCTGTTCCCTTGTTTTTAACCACCTGTCACACTTCCTTGGGAGGCAGAGGTAGTTTCTGTAATCCTATTCTGACGTTAGTGGGATATGAAAAATGCAGCTTGTGTGGAATCAGTAGATAACTGCTTCCCCATTAACTTTCTCAATGTAAGTGTTAATCCCTTAAAATAAGCTGATTACGACAGCGGCAAACACAGAAAGGGATTTGGGGTGGTACTCTGACCTCCATCCTATGACCTGTGACCGCTTGTCGTAAGGCTTTAATTCGCCTGTCATTTGTGCAGTGTTGCTTTCGAAATGCATGAGCACTCAATTAAAATTATGGTTCAGTGAAAGATCTTACACAGCTTTCTTCAAACCATAAGTTACGTTTACATTTGCTTACATTGTGAACTACAAGGCTAATGCAGCTAACAAGTAATAGAAGTTTATAGTTACCAGTTTAGCATTGTTCAAACTGCATGTCTGAATATTCACACATTGCTTTAAACCATGTCAAGTTGTTAAGTGACCCCAAATATGTGCAATATGTGGTTTCTGATGTTTTTCCATACTTTTGTAGACAACAGTTTGAAACTCCATGTAGAATTGAGCTGATTTCAGGTTGTATTAGGCTTCTTAACCCATTAGCTTGGTACACCATTGCACCATTGATGGCATATATGCTACCATTGCATGTTAGCAGCATTAGCCTCGGAGTTCCAGTACAAAGTCTCCATGCCAGACATGTGTTGCCTGACCAGCTGTAATTTGGGTGAAGAGAAAATGTGACTTTTCGGTTGAGTGCTTTTCCCTTGCAGGTTAGCGAGAGATGAGTGGGAGAGATCTGCGTGCATTTTTGGCCGGTCACCGGGCGGAGGACACAGGTAAGCCAAGCCTCCACTCTTCAGCACTTAGGCCACACTCTTTCCCTTTTCAGCAGGGAAGATGATATTGGAGTGCGGGTGATTCCACACCAGCACGCTCTTGAGTGAATGTGACCTGAAGCGGCTGTGCTGAGCCATTTGAAAGTGCTGCGATTATTCTGCCGTTGTCAGGGGTAACACAGAGAGCAGAGCGTGTTTGTTTCAGGGGCTGCTGAGTGATGGAGTGACTTTCTGACACAACCGTATTTACTCTTTGTCCTGCTGTTTCTCTCTAACCCATTTACATTGTTCCAGTCTTTTCTCTTTGGAGTCCTGTAGCTCCTCCTACTCTCCTTATAGGTATTGTAGATGACTGGTAACCTGTCCAGGGTGTATCTTTCTGTCCAGTGAGAGCTGTGATAGGCTCCTGCACCCCACCATATATATATATATATATATATATATATATATATATATATATATATATATATATATATATATATATATATATATATATATATATATGAAAACTGTAAACATACCTTAAACCACAACTAGATGCTTTATTCAGATCCAGGAACCTGCTAATAGTAAAAATAAGAAAAAAAGCTGGGTAGGTATGTTCAAACTTAATAGACATAGCCTGGATGAAAATATTTACATCGGCATTACGCCTCACTTAATAACAATAACAACAACCCACATGGCTACCATGTTGTCTCGTTATCGTGAGGATTGGAACAGGGCTTCTGTTACTGAGGGAGACTCTGGGTTCAGCGATTTGCTGAAGACCATTCATTCTTCAATTATCACTTGTCAGAGAAGGTTATTTGCACCGTTGATTACCGTTTAAACAATTATTAAAAAAGGAGTAACATCTGTAGCAATCAGCTGCAGATTAGGTTAAGAGAACGTCAGAATATTCCACCCAGTTCAACTCAGAAAAGTCTTGTTAATAAGCTGGTTAGTTGGACCAGAGCCAATATTCATTCTCAGAGAAGCTTCGTAAATATGGGTCCAGTTGTACTGAAGAAGAGTAAGCACCAGCAGTGCTCAGGACAATACCAGTATCTTATAGATCTTCCTTCTATACTGACAGAAGCTGAGTTTGTTTCAGCATTTGAAGGAAAGCAATAGCTTTAGTTCTGGTGAGTTCCTTTAATTTATATTCGTCTCTCTCACTAATTAATTCATGAGACATAAATAAATTAATTAGAGTAGAATAGAATTTAGAACTAATTGCCACTTGTGTTTGAACACAGTGTGTAAGGAATTTGACCTCTGCATTTAACCCATCCGTGCAGTAAAACACCCACATATACACACACTAGTGAACATACACACTAGGGGGCAGTGAGCACACTTGCCCAAAGTGGTGGGCAGCCCTATCCACAGCACCCAGGGAGCAGTTGAGGGGTTAGGTGCCTTGCTCAGGGGCACTTCAGTTGTGTTCCGTTGGTCTAGGGGATCAAACCAGTGACCCACGACTCTCTAATCTTTAGACCGCGACTGCCCTATAACGAGTATGTCTCTGTGCTGTGCATTCTATAGCCCAAGGAAAGAGGGTGAATATAGGAGGGAGACAGTTTAAAGTACCCCCTGGTTTTTGTTGGCTGGCTACTCCAGTATTGGCTGACTGCTGATTTGACATAGCGGTGCTTGGTTTAACTTGTGCCTGTTTTCAGTTCAGTAACATGGTCTCCAATCACAGCCCCTCTATTGTCATTGGTTTGAGAAATTAATACATTTTTTTATCTTATTAAGAATCTCTTGAGAAAGTTTTCAGGTTTACAGTTTTTCAGAGGTATCTCACGCATAGTTACAGTTAAAAGAACCAACTGACTAAACCAGTTTGCTACAGTGCCACCCTGAGGCAGACATGACTAATTAGTTTTCACCAAAGACAGAAGCTGTTTGTGGGCGATGCAGCTAAAGAGTCACTTTTTCCTGACTTTGCATTTAAGTGTCTATTCTTCCCTAAGGACTGTCATGTCATGATTTGTTTATTTTCAGGAACCAGAATTTAGATTCTGAGATATTCATGGGGTTGTAGTATGTACGTTAGAAATATGAATTTTTGTGTAGTACAAATGCTGCATTGTTTTAATGCTCATTATATATTTCAAACCATAACACAGAGAGAAATTAGTAGCAACTGCTGTCACATGACATGGTAAGACTAAGGCCTGGAAACAAATTTAAAGTTTCATGTCTTGCGCATCACTTCATCTAATTATGCAGGACCAATTAAGCTCTCTTGAAGCTGTCCTGGCATTGTCAATGCTCACACATGTGATCTCCCCACAACAGAACAAAGCCTTAGACCCTGATGACACATGGGAGCTCTGTCTAAAACTCTTTCTGATAAGTCATGCAGTTGGCTTCCTTACTGATTATATCTATGATAAGCTCCTAAAATGATAACATCTTAACATATTTTTGTTAAATAATCACCCATTCTTCCAAATTCTTCCATTTGTAAGATGTACATTTGTGTAGCCATCAAAAGCATGAGCCAAAAAGTAGCACTTCGTTGGAGCTGTTATTCCAACACTAACCCGCTCCACTCAAATATAAGAGACAGCAGATTGCGGTAAATCTCAGGTCTGTTTACTATTTGTCTGTGTGCATGCTGTGTAATGCTGTATATCTTCTGTCTTGTGCAGAGAAGCTGACCCAGAGACTGACAAATGGACTGGGCCTGTCCAAATACAAACCCATTCAGTATGAAGAGCTTCAGGCCATGGTGGAGGCCAAGAGACGCTCGTCTAAGCACATTGAACACAAGGTAAGAAAAGGGGGAAGGGGAGGGACCACGTGCTAAACACCATGCATTGTCAAGAAGGAGAGATGGCAGAGACATAGTCAAAGGAGGAGAAGATCTGAAGAACAATAGCTGAGAAAGAACTTGTTAGATGGCAATGGCAAACAGCCATGTTAATATCAGCGTTAACGGTGGAACAACCTCATAGAGTTGATGAGGCTGCTTCCTATTTGCCAGCATCTTGGTCAAATTGTCTTGTCCCATCTTAAATGGTGCAGCAATTATATTCTGGTGCCTAAGCCCCCAGCATGAAACTGCGGCACCATTTAAGGTGTAACAAGAAAGCTGGATAGGTAAACTGATGCACCAGCAAGGAACATTTAAGGTGGAATTGGAAATTTCAAACAAGAAGCTGAGGTGCTGGGATGTAAGAGCAACATCATTTATGGTGGAACTGGAAAAACCTGATGTTAAAAACTCAGTCGCGAGTTGAAGGGCATAAAAAGTGATGAGGATGTTTCTCTGTTTATGATTGACACGTGGGTAATGTTTACTTTTAGTAGTTTTACTTGTTGTTCACTCTGATGTTGTTTTATGGCCATAAAGAGCTAAAGAAAGTTTGCTAGCCCAGTGTCATTCTCCCTGCCAATACATGTCCATTAATTTCGAGGGCAGAATTTCTAGAGGAGCACTGAAGGCAGAAGAGCTTTTGATTTGATGTTGAGTTTAAATACTTGCTGCCCAGAATGACTGACTGTGCCTTGAAATCCTGTTCTGGTCCTAGATTTAGAACTACTTCCATTTTCTACATTTGTCACAGATGACGTAAGTGTAGTTTTATGTACCAAAAACAGTCACGGCATTTATTATTTATATGTTTCCCATTTTCCATCTCTGTTCATTCATAGTTATTAAGGCTTTTGCCTTTCGGTTCCATAGAATTATCTCTGTTTTGACTGGGTGCACAGTGCTTTGTTCAAAATGCAGTACAGGCTGAACAACTCTTCATGGACCAGCATGAATGAGCATTGCATGAATTGGTAGGGCTTGTTTGTTCAAGCTCACAAAAAAGTGAATACAAAATGGGCTTTTGTAAGGTTTAGCTTCTGTGGATATGTAGAGTTCGTATGAACTAGGTTTTCCTTGATATGGGTCATTGTTTTTCCATAATCTGTGTAGTGAGTTTTCCTGCCTCTGAATTATTTAGAGGTAGGAAATAACATTCACCAATAATATCATGTTTCACCTCTCCGTCCCACCACCCCCACCTATCATTGACCAAAACAGCTAGCAGGAAGGAATGGTTTTGTTTTTCATTCATGTTGACTTTAAAGGAGAGTTCTACCAACTTTTCAGTTTTTTTTTTGCGTCCAAAATAGTGTGGTCCGCAGTCTTTGTCGAGACTTCTTTATAGTGGTGGTGATGGCAGCCATGTCTGCACAAAACACAAAATGGTTTGAAAAAGTAAATTTTTTAGGGGAATTATTTTGTCTTCAATTGTCTGTGTGTGTATCCCTCCACGATGAGTAGATTTAAATAAATTGATTAACATATATTTCAGACTACAGCTTTATCACAAAACCACTGTAAACCAAGATGATGTCTCAGGCATCAGGCAGTGCATTCATAACCATTTCATGGTCCATTCACCACCACCACCACAAATCTGAAGTTAGAATAAAGCCTTTCACCGAAAACCACAAAATCTTGGTGACATATATTTCATAAAAATTTTGTATGACAATATTTTAGAGGAGTTCCCTTTCCAGGCCTGGAAACCTTCAATCCTTTAGGTTCCATCCAAAGAACCTGGCTGAATATATTAGTGCTGATATTAACAGTGATGTAAAATGTGTGCATGGCCTTAACCACCAGTTCCACAGCGAGATGGAAGCCAATGATGTAAAAGAAATTTTGGGGTGGCCAATAAGATTTTGGGTTTGATGAGTGCCACTCCAAAATTTCTGCCGTGTCATTGCCTTCCACTTGCTGAGGGCCAGTATTTGTACTACTGGCGCAACGACTCACCGGACCAACCCGTCCCCCCAACTGCTTACACGTTTGCACTACCACCCTGACAAACTATCCACCATCTTGCTACAAACTGATGTACATCTGAAACCACAAGTCTATTTGACAATACTTACCAACTTTATATGATTTGATCTAAATTACTCTTTTCATGTTATTTAAGGTGTCATATATGTATTCAGAAATATAATCAGTTCTGGAGAGCTCCAAAAGCTGTGACCTAGTTACGCTATACAAATTTACTATAGTAGGCAGTGGGTGTTAGTACAATCAAACCTTAGCACTTAGCATATGTGAGGGCTTTTTGTGCATGCTGTGGCCTGGTAGCATTTTGGTTACTATCAACAGGAGACCAGTATCATGCTGTAATGAACCTACTGTGATGAATTGTGAATATATGAGTCACACTAATAGATTGATGTTCCTCAGACTAAAATTTGGCTTGAGGGTTTAAATATCTGGAGGGCGTTTTAACGACGCAGCGAGAGCACGTGTGGGAGTGGACATGAAAATAGACAGTTAGTTTGAGGTCATTTGCCAGTTAATGCTAATATGCTTTTGATATGTTTTGCCAGTTAATGTTAGTACCTAATCAGGAGGCACAGAGGAGGCTTTCAATAAAGCTTTGGAGGTGGATGGCACGGAATCAAAGCAGATGACGTAGGAGATATATTTAAAATATACATTTTGGAACTGAATGAGCTTCGTGGGACATTTCCACATCGTTCTGTATGAGGGTAGTTAATGTAACCCTGCAATGGAAGTATCCAAACCTATCCGTATGCCCCTTCTAATGAGCCACTACTTTAAGGTGCTTCCAGTGCTGACACAGGTGTTTAATTGTGCATGCACACAGCTTGTATAATTGCTGTAGAAAAGCACTGGCAATACAAAGGGATGCTCTGCCCAAATGAAGGGTATAAAGCCCCCGGCACTGGACTGTGGAGCAGTGAAACTGTGTTCTCTTGAATGATGGAGGTACATCCAATACCTACATCCAATACAGGCACCTCAGTGTCACTGCTGGACACTGAGAATAGACCACCAACCAAAACTATCTGGACAACAGTGTCCCTTGGGCAGAATCCTGTGACCACTGATGCGGGACTAGAGGATGACCAACACAAATTGTGCAGCAACAGCTGAGCTTCAGCTGGCAAGGTGGACCAACAAAATAGGAGTGTCTAAGATGAGCGATGAACAATGAGTGGACACAGTCTAGCACACACCACCACCACTTCAGTGGGACTACCGTGCTGAGAATGATGCATGGTGCGATGGTGGTCCTGTCCACAGGGACAGAATAAAAGAGGGATAACACCATGTGAAAAAAATGTAATACAAAAACTATAGAATACGTACTACTCTTCGTTTTAGAGGGGTTGTAGCCCAAAGAAATAAAAAATGTTTATGTGGTGAAAATAATTATGTTGTCATTTGTTTTGTTTGTAGATTAATGATTTGGATATGTGTGATGCAAGACATTATGTAGATTGGGGGGCGTTTCTGTTTGTGTTAAGCACCTGGATGTAGATCACATGATAAAGTCTTATTGGGCAAGTATGCTCACACATACAAGGAATTAGTTTTTGGTTGCAGTAGCTCACAGTGCATGATAACTAACATTACAGAATTAATAAACACACCCAACCTACACACACACACACAGTGACATGCACGCACAGACATACCTGTAAACTTAACATGTACAGAGTTGTATATTTAGAGTAAAGTGCTGAGTGCAACAGTGAAGGACAGTGCAGACTGAATTAACTAGATATAAATATGAAGAACAGAAGAGTCACTGGTTGAGATGGTGGTAAAGAGTGTTCTGAGACTCTATCAGATAAATAAAAGTGCAGTACAGAGAAAGAAGAGTGAGAGAACATCTGGATATGGATGTATGTATGTAGTAGACTGTACAGAGAAAGAAGAGTGAGAGAACATCTGGATATGGATGGATGTATGTAGTAGACTGTACAGAGAAAGAAGAGTGAGAGAACATCTGGATATGGATGTATGTATGTAGTAGACTGTACAGAGAAAGAAGAGTGAGAGAACATCTGGATATGGATGGATGTATGTAGTAGACTGTACAGAGAAAGAAGAGTGAGAGAACATCTGGATATGGATGGATGTATGTAGTAGACTGTACAGAGAAAGAAGAGTGAGAGAACATCTGGATATGGATGTGTGTATGTAGTAGACTGTACAGAGAAAGAAGAGTGAGAGAACATCTGGATATGGATGGATGTATGTAGTAGACTGTACAGAGAAAGAAGAGTGAGAGAACATCTGGATATGGATGTATGTATGTAGTAGACTGTACAGAGAAAGAAGAGTGAGAGAACATCTGGATATGGATGGATGTATGTAGTAGACTGTACAGAGAAAGAAGAGTGAGAGAACATCTGGATATGGATGTATGTATGCAGTAGACTGTACAGAGAAAGAAGAGTGAGAGAACATCTGGATATGGATGTATGTATGTAGTAGACTGTATTCAGAATGTAGTGTGTGATGTTCAGCTGTTCATGAGTGTGATGGCGTGTGGGAAGAAGCTTCTCTGAAGTCTGGAGGTCTTGATCCTCAACTGGCTGAAAAGCCGACCTGAGGGATGATACTGGAACAGGTGATGTCCAGGGTGTGATGGATCACGGACAATGTTCTTTGCACGCTTCCTGGTTCTGGCGGTGTGCAGGTACGGTAGGGAGGGTAACTTCACACCGATGATTCTCTCTGCAGACCTGAAGGACGATATGCTGATTGGAAGTTTTTTATGTGGTTCAAGCGGCTGTGACAAAACACGGTTTAGACCACTTCTCAATGCTTCAGTGACTTCAGCGGTTTGCTGTTTATATAACACTACCGTCATACTGGAAACGTTGGTGCTTATTTTTATGTTTTGGGACAATAAATCACATTAACGCTTTGAAGTGGTCCAATGAAGTGTGTACAAACACCGCGGACACCACAAGAGGAAATGCTAGATGAGCAGGGTCTGCAAACCTTTAAATGAATAGTGCACCTCTATGCACTTACACGTGAATGCACAGAGCCCTGGACCACAAGGGCTGAGGACAGACAAGATTTGTATTATATAATAATATCCGCTCTTACATAAGTCACCGGGTCTGGGCTCCAGCAGTCCCCAGAGAATCTCCACATGAATCAAACCATAGTTGTAATATAGACGAGTAAAGATGGGGATGAGACAGCGTCCTATTTAGTCTCTCTCTTTCTCTGCGGGTGAAGGGTTAACCCCAGGGCTGAGGGGATTGTGCCGTGGAACTGTGGGGTTTAATTGGTAAAGTGAAGCGGTGGTGTTTTGGAGCCTCATTACGTGTAGCCCACAGTCAGCTCAGATCCAGCTCTCTGCACCGGCCTGATAAGACTCACACTGCGTTTGTGTGCATAGCACAGAGCACAGAGACCGCCAGACTTCCTCTGGATACATGGAATGATGGGAGAATAAACGAGTGTTTGAGTGGCCTAAGGATGGGATGAGAGGGAGAGAGAGAAAGTGACAAAGTGACATCGAGAGATTAAGAAAAGAGAGAAAGAATGATAAAGGAAAGAAAAAGGAGAAGATAAAGAGGGAAAAGATAGAAAAAGTGGGAGGGATTAGAGAGAGAAGTGAAATAGAGGAAGAGAATAGGAGAAAAAATTAAGAATTAGAGTGAGAGAGTGTGTGAAATAGATGGGGATTGGAGAGATATGGAGAAAGTGAGCAAGAGAGAAAAGGATAGAGAGAAAGCAAAAGAGAGAAGGAATGAGGGAGAAAAGTGAGCAGGAAGGTAAATTACAGAGAGAGGCACAGTAAAGTGAGGAGAAATAGGAAGCGAAGCAGAGAGAGAGAGAAAGAGACAGACTAAAGTAGAAGAAAGAGATGATAGACAAATGAAGGGAGAAGATCTCGTTCAATGTTTTCTATTATAAAATTCATGGTTCCATTAATTATGACAGGTCGTTCCGTTCCAGCAGCAGCACAGCAGCCACCAGCCATCCCACTACCACCACCATGTTTCACTGTTCACTGATGTTCTTATGCTGGAATGTGGTGCTGGGATTGCACCAAATGTGGCGGAACCCATGCCTTCCAAAAATTCCACCTTTGACTTATCAGTCCACAGAATTTTAGCCCAAGCGTTGTGAAGCCGTTTAGATGTTTTCTGGTAAATGTAAGAATCGTGTTCTTTTTGGTTAGCAGTGGTTTTCACCTTGCAACCCTACCATGCGTTCTGTTTTTGCCCAGTGTGTTTGTTATAGTGGAATCATGTACATTGATCTTAGCTGAAGCGAGTGAGGCCTGCAGTTCCTTAGATGTTTTAAGTGAGTTCTTTTGTGACCTCCTGGATAATTCACCAGTGTGCTCTTGGTGAAATTTGGGTGGGTCAGCTGTTCCAGGTTTTCTCCATTTGGGAATAATGGCACTCGCTGTGGTTCGCTGGAGTTCCAGGGCCTTAGCAATGGCTATATCTGTAATTCTTTCCAGATGGTAGATTTCAATGACTTTCTTTCACATCTGTATCTGAATTCCTTTAGACTTTTTAAGAACTTCTAGCTGCTTCACATTGCCAGACAGGTTCTATTGAAATGATGTTTATATTCAATGGGTCTGGCAGTTATCAAGTCTGGGTGTGGCTGTTAAATTGAACCCACAAGTCAATTGAATTGGCTTAACTGGTGGATTTAGTAACTAAGTGGGCAATTACTTTTACAAACACGGTCAGGTATGGTCTTATATTAGTCGAAATAGAAGTAGTTGGTTTGAAACATTGACAAATATGCCAAAATGGAACACAAAATTGTTGTAATATACATTCTGTGTGTATATATATATATATACACACACACACAGAATAACCATAACAAGCTTTTGTATTTCTACAGTTACAGATTGTAGTACATCGGTTTCTCTGTATACTTTGTGGCATTGTTCTTCAATGATTAGGACCCCCAAAGCACCACCACAGAGCAGATATTATTTGTGTGGTGGGTCATTCTCTGTGCTGCAGTGACACTGGTGTGTGTAAGTGTGTGTTGTGCTGGTATGACTGGGTCAAACACAGCAGTGCTGCCGTGTCACTGCAGTGCTGAGAATGATCCACTTCCCTAATAGTACCTGATCTGTGGTGGTTCTGGAGGGGCCCTGATCATTAAAGAACAGGAAACCAGGGGATGAACAGTGTATGCAGTGGGTCAGATTGACTACAGTCTTGTATGTGTTCTTATATGGTAAGTGGAGCTGAGAAAGAGAGAGAGAGTGAAGAAGAGAGACTTGGATTGTTTTTTTAAGCCACTAAAAGGACTGTATCAATAAAAATCTCAGTGTGTGTTCTATGTCCTCAGATAATAACAGGAATCTTGAGGCCCAGGTACTTTCTGATGACTGAGGGCTAAAAGAAAAGTCCCAGGGACGGCAGCAGTTATTTATTCAGGCTTTACATCCGCCTAAATACAGTGTGATCTATATACACCGACAGCCACTACACTAACAAGCCAGTGAACTTGGTGAACTCATGATGAATAGAGGTAAGGCAAGTGAAGAACTTACACAAAATTAAGATAAGTTTTGTGCGAGATCCGTGCCTGAAGCTGCTCCTCCGCATTAAAGTCCTATAAATCTCTACCTTCAGTCTCCTACGACAGAAGCCACCCAGAACTCCAGCCTCAAGTTCTGAGCGTTCTTTCCAGTCTACAGAATTTCTTCTCACTCTACCACCATATGATGAAAGCATGAACTGATTAATTCTGTCATGGCCTTGAATTTTCTTGTTTTGTTCATCTCTTAGTTTTGTCTTAGAATTCTTAGCTTACTCCGCCTGCTCAGACATCAACAAACCTTAATCTTAAACATGGAAATAACTCCTGCTCTCACACTCTCCTCCATAATTGAAGGTTCTTGTTTACTTTAAAATATATGTATAAAGCTAAAATGTGATGCAATGCACATGAATCCAGTTTGTGTCATAGTAAATGGGGGAAGTTTACTAAAAGAGCAGGAAATTAAAACTCTGTTGCTGTCAGATAAACCTCTGTTCTCCTCTTGAATTGTTCGTTGCTCATACGCTCAGCCTTAGGCACAAGCCAACCCATTTAGAAAGCTCTGCCTGTGGACGTCTCTGACTAAGCAGCCTTTCATGGAAAGCGTGGTGCACTTAACTATAAAGGACATTAGCTATATTTGTATTTAATACGAAAGCTGTATTTACAAATGCTCTCACCAGAGTATATTAATAAACGTTATTAATGGAACCGGTAGGGTTATGTAAAAAGTTTTATGTGGGCCAAACACAAGCTGGTTGTAATGCAGCCTGTTAGGCAGGGTTAGGCAGTTCACAGTGGGGTCCAAAGTTTTTTTTTCCGATTCTATAGGATAACAATTTGAATACATAGTTGAATCTTTTTACATGGATTTTAGAAATTTCCAGTATTTGATTTGTCTATCTTTTGAAAAGGTGCCATAGAATGAAGCACTGGTTAAACTGTGCAGGCACCATGCTGTTAGCCCCTAGGCTGCTGTTAATAGAGGCTACCGGGCCTGGTAGACGGAGCAAAGTCATCCTGGGGATGCTGCAGTGCTTTCTGGGAAAGCAGCCAGCCTCGTTATTCAGATTTTAAAGCAGATAAAGCCGTGGTTGTGCTTTTATCAGGGACGTTGGACACGTTCTGAATTTTCTCAGCAACTTTCATATCGTCACTGTTTAATTAAAAACGAGTATCTCCAAAATGTCATCTTTAAAGTAGAGGACGAAAGCGGTCTTTCCTTTCAATGTAAGTCCATGGAAGCTATTTTGTAGCATTTCTATCGATTCATTCATCATAAACTTGCAGCATGTTCAAATGTAGAAAAATAAAAATGGGGATACACATTTTTCTTTGGACAGTGATGATAGATTATTGATTATTGCCAAAACTTTGAAGCCCCACAAACAGTATTCAGTACTGCCCAAGTATTCAGTCAGTTTTAGACCCATTTGAGTAGGGCACAACAAATAAGTGACATAGCATTGATTATTCAAGACCATAGCCTGAGGCCTAGTGCTTAGCACCCCACAAAATTCTAGAGCCGGGTCTGAATGACAGCGCCACGAGCAGGCGTGACCTTCACAAGTTTGTGCAAATGCCTGTGACGAGTAGATCAAAGCCACCTGAGAGTCGTCTAATCACGAGCTTCACTGGAAGGATAAGACTCTGACCTTTATGCGCAGAAGCATTATCGTGTTTAATCTCAGCAATATTGGAATATTTCTTATTGATTCTATATCACAATTTATCAGTTACATTAACATTTATTGATTTTGTGTTTGTACTGTGCATGTCCAAATATTTGTAGACACTTGTTCAGTACATATTTCTGCTGAAAACAAGGATATTCATTAAGAGTTTGTTAACTCCCCTCTTAACTCTTCAGGGGAGGCTTTACACTAGATGTTGCAACATTGCTGGGAGAATTTAATTGCATTCAGCCCCAGGAGCGTTAGTGGTGGATGATGAGAGGTGGATCATCCCAACTCATCCCAAAGGCACTGACTGGAGTTTCCTCTCATGGTATGTGTGGTGTTTGTGTTTCAGAACTAAGGATGGATTGAGTTCCATCAGTTTAGAGAACACTGGGGGACGTCTTACTTTATACATCCCATTTTATTGGACATGCTTTTCTGTGGAGCTGTTTAACTGAATGGGTCAGAGCTTGGTCTTCCTTGACGTAGCTGAATTCACTAGAAAGTGTAACTGAATACTTTTGAACATGCAGTGTATATTACTGTGTCTGTCTCTTCTGTACTGGATACTGCATTAAGGGGCTGTTAAAAGAGCAGATGAGTGGTGCTGAGGAGAACTCCAGTGTTATTCATGTTCAAATTGCAGTTATCTCCGCTTGAGTCCATGCACTGTCGTCTCCTGAGAATAGAATTCTCACCAAGGGGTCTCTTTTCACACCATTGAGAGACATGCAGTACTGTCCAGCCATGCATTTACTGAGTCACATGACTAGGTTACAGTCTCAGAGCTGTTTTTCAGACGCGTTGCATTCACAAAAACATCCATCATGTGTTCTACACTCAGACAGACCATTTCCCTGGTCAACAATAAACATTGTTTGACTTTTACATCTTTGATGTATTTGGTTCTTTAGTGTACACGCCTGCCCCTTTAATGTAGGCCGACTTTGACATTGACTTTAAAAATGATAATTTGATATTAAATTACATAGGTTTTGTTTCTCTACACCATATAATATAGTACAGAGCTGATACTGACCACACGTTTTTGCTTATTTCGAGTGCTTTAAAATGTGCATATTTTATACACAGGACTACACTTTAGGTTTGCATGCACCACATGCAAACTGCTTAATTAAACTCTTAAACCAGATATGAAAACAGATATATCAATAATATTCGGCTCAGCTTTGAAGTAGGAAGTTGGACGTTTTGTTTTTACAGTTTGAGATTAAAAATGAGGAAAACAATGCGAACACCTTTATGAGTATTAGTATTTGGTCTTTATACGTTTTTTTTTCTTACATTTGTTCTTGAGAAAGGTTTTATGATTCTTAAACCGCAGAATTGTTCACTTCTTTGTGCTAATGAGTGTGCAAAGTTTCTTTTCTTACCTAAGAAAAAATAGAACCAAATGTTAGCAACAACCCAGCCAGCTAACAATAATATGAGCGATAGGGCATGATAGGGTTGTGTGTTGGCAAGAACTTGGTGATATGATATGTATGATAATGAGTAAATGGGTTATTGCAATATATTGTGATACTGTAAGTGAGACAATATGCTGTGCACATTATTCTTGTTGTTTATGTTAAACTGGAAGGGTCTAATGGCTGAAGATAGATTACAGCACTGCCATCTAGTGGTGGGGGGTTTAAACACAACACAAATTGAGCTACTGAAGGGAAGCTGATGACTTTCTGTTGTCAAAACTACTCTTGACAGCTGTCATATAACTTACAGTACTAATGTGTGGAAACCATGACACCACCGACTAATTTGTCTTATGTAAAACCAACATTAGACTACGAGTGATCACTGCTGTCATGACTTGGACTCACTTCACTTTACATTATGTTCAAACACGAGCAATTGTGAGACATTTTTGGCTACAGTTTTACTTATACTGGGCATTGGACTGATGCCATCTCTAAATGATACTGCTGCCTGGAAATTGAGACGAGGGCTCTCCATAATGGTGGCTTGACCACTAATTGAGTGAAGATGTGAGAGGTTTTCGAGTACATTGGAAATCTGCTGCTGATGAGGGGGGAAAACCAACCACAAGCCCTCCAATGGCTAACATAATGGAGGAAAATACAAAATGATGTTAAAATGGAAAGACGATGAGGGTTTACAAGTGTTTGCTTGTGATGTGTAAATAATTTTGGTTCTTGCATATGCCATCTGAGCCTGAGGACTACAGGCTCTAAACGCACAGGAAATCTCGTGCCATCATTGTGATGAAGTGTGTTTAAATAAAAGGGGTCAGTATGTATGGCGGATGTAAATGAAGCGTGGTGGATTTGTTAGCCGTTAGCGCAGGCCTGCCTCATTGTCCCCATCCTCATTTTCCCACAGGCTGCATGCACATGCTGTAATTGGGAGCCTGCTGAACGGAGATATGTACAATTATCTGACTCAGTGACCTCAGCAAACTCCCTCCGTTAGCGCACGAGGGTGTGCGGCGAGCAGCCTCCGCACACGCCTAGAACAAAAAAAAAAAAAACATGCACGCCTCTGTGTTCTGTTCTCTTCGGTTCTGCGTGATAATTAGAACCGCAGATTAATTAGTGATTTCTTCTCTGCGTTTGACTCATTTCCTTCTCTAGAGGGACGCTGCATGTCTTGTGTATGTTTTTGAACTTTTTGAATTATGTATAAAAATAATATTGTATATGTGTATATACAGTATATGCATGTTCTCCCACAGTCCAAAGACATGTATGTTAGGCTGATTGGTCACTCTAAATTGCCCATAGGTGTGAGTGTGTGTGTGAGTGAGTGTTGGCCATGCAATGGACTGGCGAACTGTCCATGGTGTACCCCGCCTTCGCCCGATGACGCTGGGATTGGCTCCAGCCCCCCCGGTGACCCCGATTAGTGGAATTAAGTGGAAGATAATAGATAGGTGGATGGATATTGGTGTAATAATACGAAGTGCTTTAACATTTGAAAGAGGCTAGTTGTCTGATTTATCAAGGTAAATTGTAAGCAAAGTCATTCAAAAAGTTTAAATTACGAAGAAATTATGAAAATGTATAATTTTGGATAACTCATGATGGTTGGTAATAGTAAGCATATGTCTCAATGGCTTCTGGAAGCTGTTATAAAAAGTTAGTCCATCTGTTTCTCTGCATACTTTGTTACCCTGTTATTCAATGTTCAGGACCCACACAGGACCAACACAAAGCAGGTACTATTTGGGTGGTGGGTCATTCTCAGCACTTCAGTGATACTGACATGGTGGTATGGTGCTGCTGTGAGTGGATCAGACACAGCAGTGCTGCTGAAGTTTTAAACACCTCAGTGTCACTGCTGGACTAGGAATAGTCCACCAACCAGTGACATCCAGCCAACAGTGTCCTGTGGGCAGCATTCTGTGACCACTGCTGAAGAACTAGAGGGTGACCAACACAAACTGTGCAGCAACAAATGGGTTATCGTCTCAGATTATACATCTACACAGTGGTCTAAAAAGAGGGAAGTGTTTAGTAGAGTAAACAGTGAGTGGTCACTGTGTTTAAAACTCCAGCAGCACTGCTGTGTCTGATGCATTTGTACTAACGCAACACACACAAGCACACCACCACCACGCCAGTGTCACTGCGGTGCTGAGAATGACCCAACAAAGCATACAGAGAATCAAATGGACCACAGTCTGTAATTGTAGAACTAAAATGTGCTCCTATATGGTAAGTAGAGCAGACTGTGCCTTCCATTTAGATAAATTCAGCGTTGTGTAATGTTGAAACATCATTAATTCCTTCAGTTCTAAAGCTAACAACAAAGGTGAAGCCTGAAGCCGACAGTGTTGAAGCCGGCCGTGTTGAACCAGCTCCACACACTAATGCGTCTCACTGTCAGTCGCGCAGTAAAACCCTGACAGGCGCTCACACACTCGCCTCTTTGGTGAGAATTCTAAGAAAAAGAAGAAAAGAGAAAGCCCAGAAACAAAACTCTGAAATTCCCTCTGAAAGAGCTAAGCTCTTTTTGTCTCTAATCTCCTTGTACTTGTCTTTGTAAAACATTACAGTAACAGCAATGTGAGGTTTTTCTTTCACTGCCTCCTACTCTGATAAAATCACATCTCCCATCTCGTGACTGTGTCACCCACCAACCTGCTGGCAGTGGCAGTGCCTCGGCGTTTGAGGACGTGAGGTCGTGAACTCCAGTGTACGACCAGAACCTTTATCAGATCAGAGAATGTCTGTGAGCTACAGTGATGTCATCGCTCAGAGTTCCTCCCTGCCTGTGTGTTTGTGTGGGAGGGACTGATTGTTTCAGTATTAAAGCAATGTTCCTCACATCCTGTCCTGGAGGGCTGCATAGTTTATTGTTTTCCCTGCTAGGACACTTTAGCAAATAAAACCCTCCATTAGAGTGATAATTCAGGGAAATGTTTGATTTACACAATATCCCCCTTTATCAGATGTGGTGAACCAGCCAGGAAGTGTTTGGTGCCTGAAGCCGGCTTCCCTAGTGTTCGTTGGAGCTACAAAGCTAATGTACATCAGTGGGCATTGTGGAAATTGCATGCCTAAATCAGTATACACTTTTCTAAACTGTATAAACCTGTACGGCATACAAATAGCAGATCATATGTTTACATGATCATATAATATTAATATTTATGAGATTGTTTTAGGAGTAATATGAGATTATTTGATTATTTTTTCTGTCTATAGGCAAATTTTACTTGTTCCATGACAAAATGCAGTGGTGATTCTTGAAACTGCCAATGACCTAAGTTCATTTCTGAAGTTTAAACTACAAATAAGTTAAATAATCTAATATTTTTCTTATAACAATCTCAAAATAAAAATATGAGGTATATTGAGTGCATTTACCAGGAACCCTGGCATGTAGGCCTAAATATGGCATTCTTACTCACGCCCACTTTACGTAAAGACTCAGTCATAGACTCCCTCAGTCAGAGACTGCCTCTACCTCTGCAGCTTCTAAAGCTTTGCCTTCCAGATTTCAAACAGAGACTCTTTTCTTTGGTGTTTAGTTTAATAAACTATAAATACTGTTTAACCAGAGGAGGATGGGTCTCCCCTTGTGAGTCGTGGTTCCTCCCAAGGTTTCTTCCTCCAGTCTGAGGGAGTTGTTCTTGCCACTGTTGCCTATGCATGCTCACAGGAGGATATATGTCTTAACTGTCTGTTCGAAACTTCTGTAAAGCTGCTTTGTGACAACATCGTTGTAAAAAGCACTATACAAATAAACATGAATTGAATTAACTTGTTTAACACTAATTTTTATCAATCAGTTGCTTTCTCTCTTGTCCACTGAGCAAGGAAGAGCAAACTAACTATCTTATTTAACTTTTTAATAATAAACAAACATTTCCATTTGGTGTATATGTCATTAGTAAATATTTATTTTAAGGCACAGCATTTTTTACTGTGTACAATAAGTCTGATAAAAAAAAACTTTTATTAGATATTGATTGATTATATTTATTATATCATTCTAAAGTGGTAAAAAATAAAAAAAATAAAAAAAACCCAGAAAGAAATGTCTGGTCGCTTATCCCTTCACCCTAAGAAAAGGCTCTCAGGGGCTACTTTTGGATGGTGTATCTCTTGGTGAGAGATTGTTGACTGCGTTTTGCCCAGTTGACAGACTTTGAGAGGGGAAGCATCATCAGACTGAGAGAAGCAGGATGGACGTTTTGAAAAATTGGCAGTCGTCTAGGCTGTTCTGACCAAGCTGTTAGGTCACTGTTAGGTGGTGGAAGCAGTGGCACACATGGCGAACAGGCTCCAGACGGCCCAGACAGACCACCGGTAGAGAGGAGCGCTTGATCTGTTGACAAGTACCAGGAGCTCCCACAGTCTCCTGGACTGCTATGGGCTGGAACTGTATCTGTTTGGGATCCGATGATGGTCGGGTAACAGTATGCTGGCCTTATGCTGAGCGCTTCAACCCTGCCTTTGCTGTGGAGTGACACGCTGACCCAACTCCTAGTGTGATGATCGCATATGACAGTTGGTCACCTCTAGTGGTGACCAACAAGGGACACTAACAGCTCAGCAGTATGTGCAGGACATCCTGCGGCCACATATGTTGGCTTCCAACTTTTTAGCAGGATAATGCCACACACAGCAAGCGTTTCCCAAGAATGCTTTTGACAGATTGCAACACTTCCTTTGCAAGCCAGATTTATCCCCAGTTGAGCATTTATGGGATCGGCACCTATGAGTGTGCAGGATCTACAGGCCCAGCTGCAACATATGTGTTTAAATGTTCTGCAGTGTGCCATATGGAACCTGTATGCCTACATGCCCAACCATATCTCATTTTGTATTCAGACTGGAAGCTCCCAACATGGTACTAGAGCCTCCTTTCAATTGTACAGTTTTCCTTAATACTTGTATTCTTTCGCTCTAATATTGTAATTACTTACACATATCATCATTATTTTCATGCATATGGTTTTATTCAACTTCAACAACTCCTTCTTGGAGCATTATATATTTTTTGTCAATGAGTGTACATTTGTCCATCTTTTTAGATAACAGTTTATCATACAGTGTCAGAAATCACATTCGCAATTCTAGTTGAGATTACACAACATTTCAGTAGAACTTGTGGTGGGATTTTACAGATCTAGGCATGCAGTGCCAACTGGGAAAAAGGGATTTGAGATAAAGGAAAAACAGCTTTAAAAAAAGTTAACAAAAACCCGTGGATGTGCAGGTCTAGTGCTGAAGCTTAGGGATTCATGCAAAAAAGCAAACAGTGACACAAAGCAGTAGAAGAGAATGTTCTTTAGCCTTTTTCCCAAGATCTATTCTTTGGCCAGCAGTCCAGCATGCCTCCGCTTTGGGATCATGAGTTAATATGTCCTTCACCTTGTGTTGGAACTGAAACCTTGAGGCTTATTTAAAAGGTCACCATAACAGACTCATGGTGAGGGCTCAGGCTGGAAGGCTCTGTGAGTATGTTTCCTGGTGATGTGGATGTAGTCGGGCTGTCCTTCATGAACTGGTCTGGATAAAGTCATTTCCATGAGTACTGTGGCTCTGAGGTTGAGTGGTTGGAGTCTGGAGTCTGGGTGTGCCAATCAGGCACCCCTGGGTAAACCTATAAACATTTTCTCAAAGCAATTTCACCACAACAGCTTCCCAAACTAAAGGCCATCAGCTGTTTCAGCCAACATCTAAACAAACACATCAGCGTATCAGCCTCGGTCTACTGTTGACTGATTCACAAATAGGCTAAAAAAACATAACAAGAACCTTCACAGGATTCTGACATTCGGCTTTAAAAGTGTGTCGCTAGTGGGGCATTAAATCAGGAGAGTCCTCATTTGAATATGTCTTAGTGTCTCCTGGGGAAAAAGGACTATGGCTACCTCTAGAGAGAAGAGTAGGGTATAAGGAGGGGTTAATGGTTAAGGGATTTTACCTCTTGAGCTTTGTATGGGTCGGTTGAAGGGGTACCTCCCTTGTGGATTTAGGCTAGTTTTTGTTAGCCAGTCCATACAGTCAGCCATGTAATGTTGATTTTTAATTAGGAATGCTAACAACAATCATTTGCATCATTCTGGTACAATAAAACAATCACCATCCGACTTTCTCATGTGACTACATATTGCATGGACTAATTTTATTAGAATGCTCGCATGAGTGGTATAAACTGACAGCCCAGCTGAAAGCGCATTACGCTCAGTTTGGCCCTGAGACGAGGGGATCACCTGGAAATCAGTGCTGTTCACAGACACATACTGGCAACCTTATTAGAACCTTCAGTTTGATAATGCACGGTTAGAAACTGTAGGGAATGTTTTCTGTTGATGCATGTTTTTCGATAGTTATTTCATCAACGGTCCGTTTCTGACAACAGAACCATTCTTGGTTGGGTATTGTTGGGTGGTGGACCACTCTTAAATTAATAGTAACACTACAACCACCATGTCAGTGTCATTGCTGTGTTGATAATAATCCACAATCCTAATAATTTACCCTCAGCAGTAGCCCTGTGGTCAAAAACTGAATGGATGAATGAGGTAGGTGGGGTGATTGATAAATTGTACATGACACCTGATGGACTATGGTCTGTAATTGGATGCCAGTAGTATGTATTTGATCTATAATCTAGATGGGTTGTGATTGTAGAGTTAATGGCTGTCTGCTTCATTTCAGGTGAAGAAGACTCTGCGTGCGGCTCAGGAGAGGAAAGAGAGCAGCCTGTTGCGGCAGCACAGACAGGTGTGGACCTCTGAGGCCCACAGACTGGAAAGAGCCAGGTTAGACACCTGCTAATCAACGAGCACCAAACCAAACACAGCCACTCAAGCAGTCACCTGAAAGCACGAGTTTTGCTTTTACTCTACTTCATTTTCACAGCAATACAGATATGAAAGTGTCCTACAGTGTCAGAAAGCATTGATCTGAGATGCCTTAACAGCTCCTCCCAGTCTGTATGATAATAACTGATGCACATAGGCTTGCATTACTAGTTGGCTACATTAGCCTCACAGGTCCAGTGTACAACTAAAGCAGCAAGACATTCCTGAGAGTAACACAAATAAACGATGAGTAATTTAGCGCTTAGACAGACTGTGGATGTGATGAATCTTGGGAGCTGTAGTTTCCAGGTAGCTGCGAATTCAAGAGGAGTAATTCACAGGAAGGTGACACTCTAAAGTTTCCTGTAAAAGGCCCCAGGCTCATCATCATAAGCCAGTCAGATACTTTATTCTGCTGCAGATCCGGAGCTGCGCTCTGGCCACTCAGGCAAAACGGGGCGAGATAGATGAGGCAAGGCCGCTGATTGCATTTTTCTGGCCGGAGGAGAGGAAAAGCTAGGATGAGGCGGAGAGCGAGGGAGGGAAAGAAAAAATGTACATAGCAAAGGGGAGGCGGATAAGAGGAGATGGTGGAGGGGGGGAGAAGAGATTAAAAAAACAGTGAAGGAGGATAGGGAGAGGAAAGTAGATTCAGGGAAGAGGAAGAAGATAAGAGATAAGGGCACACACTCTTGAAAGAGAAAGCTCCAGGTGAAGCCATTTTAAGGTTCTTCAGCATGGTACATTAAGCTGTCAGGCACAACCCCTTTTATAGAGGTTCAGAGAGTTTATATGACAGCCCCCGGGATATTTACGCTTTATACTTTATGCTTTTTGGTGTATTTGCCATGTTGGCCGGGTACTTTGTGTTTAAATTAATGCATGTACATCTCCTATCAAAATCCATATCTTGCCTTCTGTTGAAGATAAAAAGTTATGTTTCGTTTTTACTCTTATTTTTCACTTAACCCATTAAACTCTGAGTTTAAAATAAAACCCGTTAAGAAGTTATTCAGTAATTCGATTATACCTTTTCATTTGCAAGGAACTGTAAGACATATTGAAAGATTTTTAATTGTACTGCTTAATTCATACAGTGCCATAACCCCTCCAGTGATCACCCTCTGCCACCCCTGTCAGTGGTTTATTCCGGCCACAGTCGCTAAAAAGAGCTAGACTTCATTTTTAAGTGAGTGAAGATGCCACCAAAAATCCACACCAGTCCAATAGCATGGTAGTGGTATGATGTCTCCCCTACTCTGGACAGACTGCACTGTCTCTGTGTTTCAAGCTGAGTTTCCTGGTGTTGTATGTGTGGTTTTGTTGTTATGGCTATTTGCCTGCATGTGTTTTGACGCCCCCCCCGACATGGACTTTGAGTTTCGGACCGCTCCAAATAAAGTAGTTTCACACTTATTTTACAGCAAGACAAATTCACCCAGTTCTTTGGAAGTGAAGATGGGTTATGATGATATGCTTTACTCTGTAATAGAAAGTAAGCAAATTACTGCCATCAAAACAAATCTTCAAAATGCTAACTTTACAGGTGAAGGAAAAATATACTTTGCCTTTAATGTAAGTCAGTGGAACCAGATTTTTTTCCAAGTACAGTACAGTATTAGGCATTTTGGGGACATTATTGTATTTACAAAGCTATTTTTTCCAGACAGGAAGCTTTTATTAGCTCAGCAAAACACTCAAATAATACAGTAAGCACTAGTTTTCTATATATGATTGTGTTTATTTAACCCTTTACAAGCTTTTCCTTGTGGAATTGTATTATCCAGTATTATTTACAGTTCTGATCTAATACCTGCTTTGACTGCTCAGTACTTCATTAAGCTAAATCAAGATTGCTGCTGAAGGAACTGAATACATTCATACAATGTTTGGGGCGTCCAGGAGAAATCTGGAACTACACTTGGTTATTTATACTGGAGCACCAGAGAATAAAATATGTTACTTGGTACTGTATTTATGCTTGTTTACATCTGTTCTAATGATATATGGTGTTCTTACTGGTGACAATACACGTATTGCTAAGATAAAGGCTTAACAATCAGTTTAGGTGACTTAGAGGTTGGACGGTTGAAAGTGAAGGCAAAGTAGACCTTAATCTTCTAGCTTGGATACAGAATATCTCCATTATTCCATTATTTCCTGTTATATAAATTGGTGTTTTGAAGAGATTTCAGAGGACATTCTGTACTATAGACCTTACTATTTCTATGTTTCTATACTAGTAAACAAAAATGTTACACTGACATCCGAGATGCAATGTTTTGGGAGGCATTTCGAAACTGTGGTTCGCTGTGGTCTGTGAGAATGAGTGGTTCTGTTTTTACCTGTGCTCCTCTTAAGTGCCCGCTCACAAACAGGGGGAGTTAAAGAGTTAAAGTGGGTGTTGGAGTAGGTCAAACAGTAAAATGTGCTGTGCAGGAAGGACTACAGCAGCAGGCCTTGGAAACACTGCATAGGAGTAACTAGCAAACTTTCTGCTGCTGCATACTGCACGATGGTGTTAATGAATTGAACGTCAAGGTTCGTGGGAGGATGTGTGTGTGTGTGTGTGTGTGTGTTCATGCCGTTTGCTCGTTACTGAATCCCACATGTATGCACCCCATTAACCTTGCCTGACTCACACATGCTCATTACCCCAAAGCTATCACTGCCCTTCTCAAATCACACACCACTACAGACCTGCAGGGGGCTTTCTTTCTCTCTCGTGCTCTCTCTCTCTCTCTCTGTCTCTCTCGTGCTCTCTCTCCCTCTCTCTCTCCCTCTCTCTCTCTCTGTCTCTCTCGTGCTCTCTCTCTCTCTCTCGTGCTCTCTCTCTCTCTCTCTCCCCCTCTCTCTCTCTCTCTGTCTCTCTCGTGCTCTCTCTCTCTCTCCCTCTCTCTCTCCCTCTCTCTCTCCCTCTCTCTCTCTGTCTCTCTCGTGCTCTCTCTCTCTCTCTCTCCCTCTCTCTCTCTCTCTGTCTCTCTCTCTCTCTCTCTCTGTTTCTTTCTTTTATATACACACACATATGCACTGCCAGTAAAAAGTTTGCGTACACTTAGCTTTTCAAAATGTTTTTAATGTAAATGATCATGTTACCTTTGCCAGTTTGCAGCTAGTTAACATATTAAAGACTGAGCAGGTTTAACCTGAGGAAGTAAATACTGGGGACAATATTAGAGACAGTGCTGCCTTGTGAATAGTGACAGCCCTTGGTGTTATATTATATAATATTATATGATTTGAGGATTTTTTACATAATTAAAGGGGTGTTCCAGCCTAAATCTAGCATAGGTCATATTACATAAGATCATTATAATTTTGACAAAATGCACAACATTGTGTTCTTTCTTTTGTTTGTTTTTGTTTATTAGTGCTCTTTCACTAAAATACCCAGCATACATTACACACATACTCAAAATAACCACCGGGAATCTCTCCACTGTGATGAAGAAATCCTGACTGCTTGCATAGCTGCTGATTTAGAGGCCAATAAACACAGACGTGATATTCAGCTTAATATTGATAGTGATGGAATGGATGCAGTTTCACTGTAAACTGTAATAAAATTCCTGATGGTTAGTGTTAGAGTTTCAGATTTTAATTAGCATTAAAACTGCTTTAAAAAAAACAAAACTCATGTTAATTGCTGTCCAACGTCATCCACATTTAGCAATGCATGGGCACAGAATGCACCGTGGGTTTGTTTTGTGTCAGCTTTCTAAAGGGATTACGTCTACAGTGGAGTCATATTTCTGGTTTTATCATGGTTCAGAATCCTTACTGTGAAAACCACCCACTACTTTATAGCAAAGGAGTTATGACAAATTGTGCTACCTTGTCGAAATATCCTACTGCAGTGTGTATTTATAGGTAGCTCTGAACCTAAAACTCTAGTTAGGGTGTTTTGACAGCTTACGCTTCCTTAACCCTTTGATGCACAAGCTTAGCAAACCTCTTCTAATACACAACATAACTAGACCTGTATTGATTTACTATGTATTACCTAAGTGTTGCTAAATATCGCTTTGATGTATCTTTTAAAATTTGTTTATTTCATAATTTATTATTCCAAGTAGAGATCGACCAATACATCGGGTCGATATTTGGCTTTTTTTTATATATCGGCATTGGCCGATATCAGTATACGATATCAGGCACGTCCGTGGGCAGCCCCGTGTTATTGGTGTCACATGTTAAGGACCTCCGGCCAAAACCTTTAAAACTGTTCAGCCAAACAAGTGAAAATGAATAATACAGTGAACAATGACGTTTTAGTGACGCGGTTACGTGTTTCTAGTTCCGGCCGCAGACGGGAACCAGAGCGGATGTTGTACTCCTTAGCTCCTGGGCTAAAGCTAACTGCTCTAGTGTAATACACACATTCATAGGTTACTGTTACACAGAGAGTCTCTCCAGAGCATCCAGAGCTTCCCAGATATTACTCAGCTTCAGGCTCTTGAGCCAAACGGAACTAAAGAAAGAGTACAGAGAACAGTCATTACAGTATATCAGCCTTTTCCTCTCTACCGCACGCGCTGTTTCTATTTCTTTAGAAATAGAAGTAGTTCCAAGTGCTTGTTAAAAATCTTGTTATTGACCTTAAATCATTATTTGAATTCTTATTTATTTATTTTATGAACAAAATTTTTTTTTTGTAAATATGTTCCGGACTGCAGACGTTTACAAATGTCAGTTCCTATGAAATTCCATATTGACTACATAAGGTTGTGTGTTAGAAGTGATACAAAAATTATTACATTGAGGATTTTATTGAAGCTTAAGTGATGAAATTAATCTATTTATAGAGTTAATCAAAATGTCTACCAGCATTAAAAGTCACCTTCTTATTTGCCAGTTTCTTATTCCTGTTTTCCCATTTCAATTTAAATGGTGCAGCAGTTATTAGGTGCCAGAATGGAAGAGCTGCACCATTTAGTGTGGAACAAGAATATTATAACAAAAACTGGCAAATAGAAAGCTGACTAGAGCCTTGTGTTAAAACTACGGGTAGGATTTATATAGTATAAATGTCCTCATCAGAAAATGTTTATGTAATAAAATATTTTTATTTAAGGGGTCAAAAGTAAATTTAAACTGAGTGGGAACTAAGTTAATATTAAAAGCACAATAAAACATATGAACTCATGTTTGCACCTCTCATGGTGGCACCTTTAATGTTACTGCACATTTGCTATGGTTTTCAAAATGTATTTGCTGTTATTATTCAAAATGTTTATGCAAAAAGTTTAGTTTATGCACTAAACGTGCTGCTAATTTATTAGTCATTTTTATAATAACATTTAATAGCATGATTTCAGTTTGTGTTTTAAATATTTTCATCACATTTTAACAATATTGCAAAAAAACTGTAAATTTGTGTTTGTTGTTTTTGTCACTATAATCATGGGATTACATTTAATTTGATGAGAAACAAGGACTATTTCTTTGGCATTAGCAAGCTGAAATCCTCTAAAAGGCTTGTAGTTTTTCTTCCCAGCTTCCCAACGTCATCATCAGAAGGTTTTTTTCTCAGTTCTTAATGAAGAGTATCTTATTTTGGAGACTATTGTGGCACCACTGAAGGATTTGAGTGCGCATGCTTACATGAATGCAGCAGGTTTGATTTGGTCAGACTATCCCTTTAATATTGACTTATAATCAAACTGAATTAAATATTCTGCATTAAAATCAGTTTATTACGTGCTCAACTGATGTTTTGTGTTTTTATAGACTACTTACATAAAAAAACAGTTTGTATTGTTATTATTAAGCATTCAGTTTCCGTTCTCTATGGATATCTGCTTTTCTGATATTTTTCTATTTATTCCTGGTTAACAAATGACAATCCTATACACACAACACCTTTTCATCCTAATCAAATCATAAAAAAGTCTCCTTTTCGTCTACACACATGAAATACTGGTAGAAAATTTTAGAATCCACACTTTCTAGACATTTGTTTCACTGAGGTATGAGTAAGAAATGAATATTGCATCACTCCTTTTTTTAATCTTGACAGGATTGAGAAATCTGGCAATCGCAATGAACAACACTTGTTGCTGCTTGTCCTGTTTCAGAGAGAGAGCAGAGGCAGACACCAGGAGTTTCCTGACCAGAAGCAGTTCGGAGGACCAGGAGGCTGGAGACGTTCTGAATGAGCTACTGGCGTGCGGTATTGGTGCTATAATAATGTCATTGGTTGAATTTATGATATTATTATAATATAGTATTATAGCATTATAGTCTGGTTAAAGAGGACCAACAATTCTTCACCCAGATTATTAAACTTAAGGCCGAACTAAATAGGGTTCTCAGTGATGAATCATTGAAACTATTGACTTCATAATTTAGTCCAAGATTAAGGCCAGGATAAGGTTAGTGTACTCAGTGGAGGATCATTAACATATTAACTATTAAACTGCAGTCTCATTGTGTAGTTATTTAAGGAATTCTCCAGTGTTTTAATGGAAACACTGTCTGCTGCTCTCAACTGACTGCTTACCTTAAAAAAAAAAAAAGAAAAAAAAAAGAAAAAAATTAGGGCAGTGGTGGCCTGAAGGATAGGAATCTGGTCTTGTGACTGGAAGGTCGCCGGATCGATCCCCGGGATCCCCCAGGCTGCGACTGAGGTGCCCTTGAGCAAGGCACCTAACCCCCAACTGCTCCCCGGGCGCCGTGGATAGGGCTGCCCACCGCTCCGGGCCCTGGTGTGTGTTCACTAGTGTGTGTATATGTGGGTGTTTCACTGCACGGATGGGTTAAATGCGGAGGTCAAATTCCGCTGTGTACAAAAACACATGTGGCTGATTTAAGTTCTGTTTTAAATTCTAAATCTGTTCTGTTCTCATCAGACACAGTCATTTCAGTGCACCTCCATGTTCTGTTACCTTAAAGCACACTTATAATAGAAACCAGTAAGCAGTTACTTAAAAACTAGAATCCACACTGTGAATTATGTCGTATCTTTTTTATTTACACATAATGTCCTTTAAAGAAAGACTCATCAAAATGCTCTGTAACATTTTAGCATACTGCACATAAAGCTTAACGGCACTTACATAAGCTTGTAATGACAACAGACAATGATAATCCCACATAAATGCCTATAAATGCTTATTTCAATAGGTGTTGTCTGTGAAAAAGGCTATTTTAGTTCATTTGAATTAATATTGAAAATTTAACACTTATAGTTAACTATGTGTATTGGAATACATTCTTATGTAGGGTTATATCAGTTTTCACAAGCTTTTACAATCTTATGTAGGTTTTATGTAAGCTTATAAACAGCACCCTACGGTAAAGTGTTGGCAAATCAAGTCAAGGTTTATTTATATATATTTATATACCTTTTACAGAAATCAGGGTCCAAGCCCTCAACAGTTTGTGTATATTGACTTTATGTAGAGCTGCATTTGGAGCAGGAGTGTGAGGCATTTCGAGTAGCCACAGTAGAACCAGTGTACCAACTGAGAGAGGACCTTCTCTACAGAATGACATCAGAACATCCAGCAGCCAACCAGGATACAAAGTGGGAGCAAGTTATTCAGCAGGTAACTAAATAGAACACAAGCAGGCAGCCAGCTCATAATCTTTATTCGCAGTATCTGTGAACACTGCAGCACCTCCGCTCACTACAAACAAGCTCTTACACAATGTACATACCTGAACCACTGTATCTCTCTCGCTCTCCCTCTGCCAGTGTGTAAAAGGCTCTAGTTGCTTTATAAAAGCAGACTCATGTTTGTGTACTGTCTCATTCACTTTCAGCAGCAGGCTGATGTGAACAGTGTAGACACAATGGAGCAGAACTTTTCCCAGCTAGAATAATCCCCAAACACTCATCTACACAGCCAGATCAGACATATACAACCTTACAAAACACACACAGACAATACACACACAGACAATACACACAGACACAGAAGGAAATAAACAGAGAGACAGAAAGAGAGAGAGACACAGAGAGAGAGAGAGAGAGAGAGAGTGGTCACAACCAAAAAAATACAATGTGAATTAGTAATATGATTATTATCTTAAAACGACTTAATTAAAATTCATTACAGAATCCTTCACACTAAATGTTGTTGGGCAATTAAGACCATTTAAATGTCAGAGGTTTGCTTGTTTAGTTTTGTACCTGAACTACGAGGCTTGCGTAGCTAATGGAATGTGTGATGGAAGTATGATAATGTGTTTTGGACACTATGACTTGCTGTAATCCAACAAAAAGACAAAATATTGCCACAGGGCCAGAACTAGTTTTCACAGTCATGCTGACGTCCGGATTTTGACATAGTTTTGGTACTTTTTTGTGTCAGAAACCTCATTAGAAACTTTAAAAGTTTAAGGCAACTGCTTGAACAACTAGTTTGAATACATGAATCCCATATAGTAAGATTTGTTGCTTGTTACTTTTTAGAAGAGAAGTTGTAAGTAAACGTCTCACAATTTAGTATCAGATGCAGAAATGAGGCAGAGATACATTTGCCACACTGGGTACAGGAAAACGACCTGTCAGCATGTGCCGTATGTCATATATGGAGGGTTGAAAAAAAGTAACGCAGATTAAAAAATTATGCACTATTTTTAGATGACACTGGACTGACATTTAAGTAAACCATGTGCCTGTACAAATCAGACTGCCCACCCACCATCTGGTACGATTCAAGTCCTGTTTTTTTTTTCAAGTCCCAGCAGTTTTCTCTAAAACTAGGCAAGCAAGTGGTAGCAGTGATTAGTAAATAGCAGCAGCCCCCTCTGTTGGCCATAAAAAGCACAACGTCTGTTTGTCTGCTGTACTGCCACATCTTTCTTAGGACTTTCTGATGTGTTTTTTATTCACAGTTAAAAACAGTTACATTTCCAAGGACAGGCTTGTAGTTCCATGACTCAAACTTCAAACACAGTACCTCTCTTGGTTGATCAACTACCTCTGGGACAAAGGGAGAATTGTGTATCTTCGATTCCACAGAAGTGCCTCAGAAGAGCTTTGACCTCAGCAACCTTGCTTGTGAAGAGCCGCTTCCACAATGACAAACTGCTGATGTGTTATTTTCATCATACTTTATTCTGGAAAAAACTATAGTGTGCTGTCAGTACATGCCTAGTTGCTACTACTACTAGTTTTATGTGTTAATGTTGTGCTATGTTTTCTAACTTCTTTAGGGACCTTTATTTTGAAGAGTGTGGCTAGGTTCTGCTTTGTGTGATTGCAGGGAGTCTAGAAGTAAACGCCTAAATACCGCCCGAAACCACCTACTAGTCAGTAGGTACTGGATTAGAGTCAGTACGTACTGCTCGAGCAGCAGACTAGTAGGTAATTTCAGTAGATGAGTTTTAGTAGACACACAAGCTCAGACGTACTACGTCCACCATATTGCCAGCGTCCTGTGACTCAAGGCGTCAGACCACCACCATAACAGTCCTGCTAAGCATTTAAAAGCTCTGTTTACAGACAGATTTAGATTCTGTTTGTGACACTGATCTGTGTTTTTGTCTGAATATGTACTCAGACGGTGTTGAGCTGTAGCTCAGAGAAGATGAAACTGGAGGAAGTTAATCATTGTTTATCTCAGCAGTAGCGCTAACTTCTGTAGCGGCAGTACACTAGCCGTAGCTGCGTACACACAGCCGACGTTCCGCTTTTCACCATCTTTTCACTGAATTCTTCAGCGGCTCCTGGTGAATCATGGGATAGTGGTGTTTGCCTACATAAAAATGCCTGTCGATTCAGTAGGTCATCCGGGTACCGTTCGCCTGCTACTCGATGCCTACTGAGTATTTGGACACTAGCTGCACTCGCCTACTGATTTCACTACTGAGCAGTAGGCAAGTAGGTGATTTCGGACGCACCTTGTGAGCTGGACTAGAATCTATGGTTCTTGGGGAAGCCGTTTACACTACTTTGGTTATACCATTCAGTGCCTTTAGTTAGGGAACATAAGTGAACCATATTTGACTGCAGTTACATATTGTAGTTATATTGTCTCTATTTACTGGAGGCGGGAATAAGTCACTACAATGCAGTCTCAATTTCTTAAAGTCAAGAGAGATTTAGTACAGGCAAGTCTCAAGTTGAGTCCCATGTTTTAACCATAAACAAGTCAGTATGTGTTCTTTAGCAAATTTAAGGGCTTTTAAAAACATTGCTAAAAAAGATGGTAACAGGAATATAACATTTTAACATTAGCAGGTTTGTAGTGTGTGGTAGTGTATATCAAGTAGTGTAATTTAATTTATGTACCCCTCCAAATAAAATACACAATTAACAATATATCGTCGCTGCCCCAAGAGTGGTCTCCAAAATGGCATCTTTACAGGAGAGACCAAAAACTTACTTCATCTTCAATGTAAATCAATGGAACCAGAATTTCTTCCCAGCTATTTTGGATAATTTTTGTTGGTCCAGATTTTCACACAATGTAATAAAACAGCAACAATCAACAACTATGGATATATATGTTTTTCTTTGGACAGCAGCGTTAATAACCACAACAGACACAGTAGTCTACGCAGAGTAGTGCAACTACACATGAATTTTACTACACATGAAATAGCAATGAATTAAATAGATTTTTGAAGATATTTTGATCGTTTTGGGAGCATGGGATTAATAATAACTAGCTCAGCACTAAAACTAGCTCAGCAAATTAAAAACAACCACTAGTATGAATTGAATTTAGACAACAGCAGAAACTAGAAATGGGCAAGCTTAACAGAATTCACAGAACAGGCTGGAAAATGTTGGGGAATGTATGGAGTTGAAGACTCCAGACCCAGAGTGCGTAGTCCATGCAGTCATTTGTTAATTGATTTGTTTTCTGCCCTAAATTTGATGCACAGCGGTGTTGTCAGATGTGTGTTTCTGTGCTCATGAACTGAGTATTTCATTTTAGAATCCAGTCTGAATCCAGTCTGAAACAAGTGAAGCATCATAAGCATCAATAAGCCTTAACATATCCACCTTATTTGCTGCATCATTTACATTCAAATATGAATAAAAAATTCAACTTCAGCCTCTTGGTGAATGTTGTGTTTGTTAATAGAGGTCAAACAGCGGTTGGTTTCTGCAGTAATACCGCAGTCTAAGCACTGAGCTGCAGCTTATTGATATTATTGAAGCTTCGCTTGTTTCTAGCTTATGGCGGTGAACTTGGATTGTGACGCTTCATTTGTCTCTCAAAATAAAATATGTCAAGCATCAGCACAGCAGCAGGTATTCGATGACGTTGCTGTATAGCAGATTTTTGGCAGGAAACAAATCCATTCATGTGAAAAGTAGCTGACTGTGTAGAGTCCCGTCTGCAGTCAGACTCACTTGAAGTGAATCCCACTTCAGATTCACTTTAGAGTCTTTCCGAGTCATGAGGCCCAATCAGTTCATCTAATTTGTGACTGGAGTACACACCTCTGCCTTTAACCCAGTCCTGGCTCCAGGCTTTGTATATTATGTGTCCGTGTTGGTACGGATATGCACCTGTATCCTGGGAAAGTGAGTATATGCATGTGTGAAACTCATTTAAGGTACACTGTGACCTTAAGGCCATTGTTTTACAGGGACGTTTACATTGTTTGTAGCTCGAGGGAGTCAAATGTTCCTGCACAGGACCTTTTTTTTTCTGCTGGTATGGAGACATTCAGTCCCCACAAGGAGCTAAACACACATGCACACATGCTGCCGAATGAATTGGCCATTCCGTAATAGAGCCAGAGAAAGATGGCGAGTTCAGTCTTTTCCAACAAAAGCAGTTTTGTCCTGAATGTGAGTAATTACATCGATTTCTAAAACCCGCAGTCGCCGGCACACAGTGGAGTGGAGAGCTTGAGCTGAAGGGAGGTAGAGAAAGCTTGTCTCACCCCTCCCTCTGGAGTTTTCCACTGGAGAAACATCACCCAGGCTCACATAAACCAACATTAGCATGCCCTGTCACCTCATTGCTAACATTCTAATACACCTCTTCTCACATCACATAACTTTTGCTCTGCGTGTAATGATATCATGCTTTTTGGCCCGGCTGTGATTATGAAATTCCTCACCTGCGCCACAAACACAGTGACTGTGGTGTAATAATACTGATGGAAAAGGGAGCAGAGTTCAAACACTGTATGTTAATGGATTTGGAGCTAGACAGATGCTGTCAGAGAGGGCACGCGCTCAGAGATGTGAGAGATGAGTCATCTAATCAGCTCGCACTCTCTTTTCAGCACTGGGTGTAAATGAAAGCATCGTCTCGCTTCTCTCTCTCGTTCTATCTGTCCTCTCTCTCTTTCCTCTCTCTTTGTTTCTCACCCCTTTCTTTTGTTCTTGTTCTCTTTTGTCTCCTTGTTCTGTTTCACTCTTTTCTTCTCATCCTCCACTCTCCTCATTCACTGTCTGATTATTTTCTCTCCTCATGTCTCTTTTTCCCACTCTCCTCTTCTCCTTCTCTTGCTCTCTACTTTCTTTCTCTTTGTCTTTTTCTATTCCTATCATTCCCTCTTTCCCTCCTTTTCTCTTTCTCCCATCTGCCTTTCTCTCTCCTCACTCTTTCTCTTATCACTCTCTTTTCTGTCTTATCTTTGTCTCTCTCTCTTTTTTGTCTCTTCCTTTTCTCTCTTTCATCATCCTTTCTAACTCTACTCATTCTCTCTCATTGTCTCTTTCTGTCTCTCTGTCTGTCTTTCTCTCTCTCTCTCTGTCTCTCCCTCTCTCTTGCTCTGTCTGTCTCTGTTTCTCTCTCTCTCTCTCTCTCTCTTTCTCTCTCTCTCTCACACACACAAGCTAGTAATTCTACAATTACAGTCTATAGTCCATCTGATTGATACTCTGTTAGCCTTTTCTTCATTGATCAGGACCACAGAGCAGGTGTTATTTGGATGGTAGATCATTCTCAGTGGTGCTGGTGCGCGTGGATCAGACTGCAGTGCTGCTGCAGTTCTACACACATCAGTGTCACTGCTGGACTGATCCACTAACCAAAACTGTCCAGCCAATAGCATCCAGTGGGCAGCGCCCTGTGACCACTAGAGAATGACCAACACACACTGTGCAGCAAGTGATAAGCTTATGTCTCTGACTTTGCACCTACAAGGTGGACTGACAAGGTAGGAGTGTGTAAGAGTGTACAGTGTGTAAACACAGTGTTTAAAAACTCTAGCAGCACTGCTGTGTCTAAATATATATATATATATATATATATATATATATATATATATATATATATATATATATATATGTGTGTGTGTGTGTGTGTGTGTAATTCACTCTCTCTCTCTCTCTCTCGTAAATGTAAAAGAGGATTCGCTACATTTCAGGCTTCACAGGCTTGTATAAAAGTAAAGTAATGTATGTTTTCAAAATCCATCTTGCCAGAGCGGTCACACTCAAACCAGTTGATCTCTTTTACATTGAGAAAGCGGCCTCCTTTCTCCAGAAGCTTTAAAGCTATTTGGTCCTAAGTACCTTGCTGAAGGGCATGCAGGCAAAGCTCCCTACTATGAGTCGGGACTGCTGATAGATTTCACCTTCTGCCAGCTCCTAATAAATGATCCTAAAAGCCTGCTGTGGCGGATGCGCGTCAGAGCCACACAGTCATTTCTTTAATAAATAAAAACATTATTGAGGCCAGGGTTTGTTTTTTTGGTTACTATAAGGACAGTGGGGTCCTACATGTGTAGACTACATGGAGCAAGTTAAACCGGTAGTTTAGCGACAAATAAGATTCAAACAGTTTTTCTTTTTACCTAAATGCAGGCAGTCTGCATCATTGAGAAGACACTGTTGTTATTCGGGAAGGCAAGCAGCAACTCTGTGCTATAAAATTACTCATCTCTTTACCGCTACTGCAGCTGCAGCCTTGCAGGTGAATAAAGACCCAAGTACAATTGGTGAGAACTTTAGATACAGTTTCCAGAAAACACTAACTGGTGCTGCAGGTACACTGAGGTGTCGTAAACATAGAACGAATTTAAAATAAGCTGGTAGACATGAAGCTAACATCAGCTTAAATCAGGGAATCTATTAATTTACCTCAATAACTGATCCTTAAACAAGAAATACCCTATACCTTAGTACCTTAAATACCTTAATCCCTTGAATAGCTCTGAGATGTTTAATGAGCGGCTTACAAGCAGCACAGCAGAACAGCTACTGGACTGCTAAATGCAGCTAATTTCGCATCCCAAACAACACTCTTCTGCATTAAACCTGCTACACTAAAGAGTGCACTTGTAAAGGTTAGGACGCCGCAACAATAATTCAGCAGGAAATCTCAGCTGTCATTTATTATCACTACAGCAACAATTCAAATTAGATATAGTACTGGCAAAGGTTTTCAGCATTTGGGGACATTATTATATGGAAAAAGCTATTTTTCCAGACAGAAAACTTTTATTTGCTCAGCAAAACACTCTTTATATTAAATATCAACATAGTATTAATACAGTAAGTGGTGCTTTACATATATCAGTGTGTTTGTTTATTTCGTTTGATTAGTTTGTTTAATTTCCAAGCTTTTACTTGTGGAAACAACCCAGTATTATCTACAGTTAGCATCTAATACCTGCTTTGACTACTCAGTACTTCATTAAGCTAAATCAAAGGTGTGTCTCAAATCCTAGTGAGCTACCCACATAGACAGCATTTTACCTCATAGCTCCCAACATATAGACTGTCCCAATTCTTAGATATCTTAAACATGCTGTCTACTGAGAAACCTTATTTAGACCTGATTTTAAGGAAGCTTCGCACACTTCCTCAGCCGCTAAGACAATCCCATGATGTGACACAGGCAAATCTACGAGGAGTGAAGTGTTTTTAAAATGTAAATTATTTCTATTCTCTCTGGTGTTTTAATGTGTTTCTGGTCATATAATCACACAAAACAGTATTTTATTATCAACTCTGTAACGAGTCCTTCACCATTTAGCAGTTTTATACTCGAGACATTAGCATTTATGCTTGCAGATTTTTAAGTCTCGGGCTATTGTTTTAGATGCCGGCCGGTAGCTTAGCAACCAGCAGTCTCTCTCTAACTAGAGAGTCTCAGTAATCTGTTTTATGAGGAGAGATGAGGAGAGAACACTGCTACTTACACAGCTGCCTACATAGACAGTGCCTGCTTAAACAGCTCACTAGACACACCCCAAGATTGCTGCTGAATAACCTGAATACATTCATACAGTATCTGGGGCGTCCAGGAGAAATCTGGAACTACACTTTGTTCTTCAAACTGGGTATTATCTAATAACAAACACGTCCTGACTGCATGATGTCAGTGGAAAAGTAAGAATTTGACATTTGCTTCCTTTGTTTTGAATGTGGTCAGTATATAATAGAGCACTTTGTAAACTACATTACTAAATGACCACACGACTGCATCAAACCATGCCTTGCTTTTTAGTGGCTTCAGACACATCATTTGATCTGATCTGCTCTGCCAAGTGTCAAGTTGTCTGTGTCTAAGAAGGACACAGATCTTAAGAACTCACTGCTCCTCCGTACAAGGCCAGTTTCAAACATTAGTCATTAGAACTGCCAGTGCTGTCCTTCCTACAGACAAGCATTTGCAGATTCAGCCACTAAATACTGTCCTCTATGTAAGTAACAGTGAACTGCTTTGTGCTGGGTTTTCCCAAACAAAGATTATTCTTAAGCAGGTTGTCCAGTCATGTTGTGCTTGTTTTTGCCAATGGAGGGGGCTGCTGCTATGTACTAACCACTTCTACCACTTGCTCACCTGGTTTTAGAGAAAAAACACTGCTATGTAAAACTTTACTAAAGGCTATCAAGTTTGAAGTGAGTCTACACCATCACCACAAATGTCACAAGGGATTTAAAGCAGCTGGGATGGGGTTATGGGACCACTAAGTGATTTAATTTGTATAGACAATCTACTTGACTGTAGCTACAATGCTGTCTACAAATATGTGGCAAATGTTGATATCAGCCTCTCTAGAACTGGTGCTAGTCCAGAGGTGGGTCTATGATCTGGTAATTAGACTGGGTCCAGGGGCTGCCAGAATGTTTCATACATTCACTGAATCTTATGTGGTAAGCATATCCCTGTCAGCCTTTATCATAGTTGATTACAGTACAGCTGTTACTGTGGTCAAAATACATGAAACTGGAAACGCCTCTTGGTTGAAAACTTTGGATAATGATATATTGACCACGGACTTGTGAATGTCCAAGGTATTTATTCCAGAAATCTGGTGAGCTTAATCTTAAGTGGTAGATTGAGCATCACAGAGAGCACTCACTCTACTAGTTAAGATGATCTTAGCACTGTTGATGCTATTTCACCACATGGTAAGGCCTGACGCGACTAACTTTTGGAACCAGCTACTTTATTTTACTGTAGATGTACGATGCCCATAATGTTGGTGTTTATCACAGTGACGCTGCATGAATACACTGTGACGTAAGGAAGAAAAGTCTTGTTCGGAAGAGACATAAGAGTATGTTTTGGGGTAATAGTGGAGATTTTCCTTGACCAATCAATGAGCATTTTCTGTCACCTTTTGTTATCAGCTCAGCTCACTTGGAACTTGGACAGAGGTGATACCTAAAACTGTACAAGGTAGCAGGTTTGCCCAAATAGAAAAGTAAAATAAGGAGAGTATAGAAGAGTCGAGCCGGTACCATGCGGAGAAAAATAGATTTAATATGATTTAGGGGACTGGGCCTGTACAGCATTCTGCCCAGTGGAGCTTGTAGTGGAAATATGTTATCTCTCAAGAAATTCTTCTTCGAGGATTCTGACCTCTGATGACCCAAACACACATCAAAGAAACATCCTTCATTGGTTCCCGGGATAAAGAACAGATTCCTACAACACATAATGCTTCTGAGCTGCTTTATCAAAATGCGAAACCAACCCAGGAAAATGAAATTGTATACAGGGAATTATGACAAACATTTTTGTTTATTGTACATGGTTTTCAATTTCCTTTTGAATTACATCCTTTATCAGATCCACCTGGTGCCCCCAGTGACTGATAGAGATAGAGAGAGAGAGAGAGAGAGAGAGAGAGAGAGAGAGAGAAAGTCATACAGACATGCCATATATTTCCTCTTGCCTGTAACTCCAGCATAAAGAAAGCTCAGCTTAGCATCCATACAGGGGTACCACATATGCATTAATGTCATTTTATACTGAGTAATGGGCATTTTCTATCAGGCCATTCATCATGAGATGTTTACATAATGTAAAGGGCAAATGGCGTTTCCAAAAGGCTGAGAGAGAGAGACACAATATACTTTGAAGACTTAACCACACAAAATTGTTGAGCTACAACTGCAGCCAAATGCTTCCTATAACGGGAGATCAGTTCCTCACATCACTTAAGAGGAATGCTGGCCCATTCTTTTTTGTAGAATCGACTTAATTCAGCCACACAGAAGGGCTTTCGAGCATGAACTGTCCATTTAAGGTCCTGACACAGCATCTTGGTGGAGTTCAGGGGGCTTTAAACAGACTGCGTTAGAGCTTTGCATCTGTTCCTGCTCTTGCACAGATGTGCATTGATCTTTGGGCTTGAGCTTCAGATAAAGGACTGATGACCAGATATTCTCTGCAGGATCTCAGCGAGCAGAAGTTATTGTTCCATCAGTTATAGCAAGTCATCCAGGCCCTGAAGCTTCCCCACACCATCACACTACTACCACCACATTTGATTGTTGGTGTGAAGTTCTTATTATGAAATGCTAAGTTAGCGTTACACAAGATGTTTCTGGACCCCCTCTGTTCCACCCTCAACTCACCAGTCCATAGAGCATCATAATTCCAAGAGGCTTGGGGGGTCATCAAGGTGTTTTCTGGCAAATATGCCTTAACGCCCCCCTTTGTTAGACTCTGTTTGTATCTGGCAACTCTCTCGTATGCTATATTGCCAAAAGTATTCACTCGTCTGCCTTCACACGCATATAAACTTGAGAGGCTTTAATGTGATGTGAGCCCACCCTTTGCAGCTATAACAGCTTTCCACATGGTTTAGGAGTGTGTTAATAGGAATGTTTGACCATCTTCCAGAAGTACGTTTGTGAGGTCAGACACTGATGTTGGGTAAGTAGGCCTGGCTCCGCAGTCTCCACTCGAATACATCCCAAAGGTGTTCTGTCGGCTTGAGGTCAGTCATGTTCTTCCACACTAAACTCGCTCATCTTTGTCTTTATGGAGCTGCTTTGTATACTGATGTGCAGTCATGTTGGAACAGGAAGGGGCCATCCCCAAACTGTTCTCACAAAGTTGGGAGCATGAAATTGTCCAAAATCTCTTGGTCTACTGAAGCATTAAGAGTTCCTTGCACTGGGACTAAGGGGCCGAGCCCAACTCCTGAAACTCACCCCCAATCATAATCCCTCCTCCACCAAACCTTATACTCAGCACAATGTAGTCAGACAAGTACCGTTGTCTTGGCAACCACCAAACCCAGACTCATCCATTGGACGAAGAAGCGGAGAAGAGTGATTCGTCACTCCGGAGAACACGTGTTCACTGCTCTAGAGTCCAGTGACGATGTGCTTTACACCATTGTATCCAACGCTTTGCATTGCGCTTGGTGATGTAAGGCTTGAATGCAGCTGCTCGGCCATGGAGACCTATTCCATGAAGCTCTCTACGTGCTGTTCTTGAGCTAATCTGAAGGCTACATAAAGTTTGGAGGTTTGCAGCGATTGACACTGCAGAAAGTTGGTGAGCTGGTGAGTAATTCTGAACATGTTCAGTTGGTCTGTTGCGGCAATTGTTTTCAAATAGTCTGAAAAAAGGAATCATATAATTGTTACTTAATTTGATATAACAGTGATGATATACTGAATGGACTAAGAGAGATACTCCGGGATACTCTGACAGTAATCTCTCTATATATACAATTGTGGCCAATCTTTTATCTCCTACTGCTCTCTATATCTTAAGAATGACACTTCTGCACCTTCTGCACTTCTGCCTGAAGAGAGATTATCATGACCTCTGGACGCAAGCTCAGAGAAAGACCTCACTGTCTGCTTAATGTCCTCACATCTTCACATTCTGGTTCTTCTATCATTACAAGCTTGACATCATAACAATAGCAGGATTCTTTGTAATATTATATGTAGTCGCTGTCCAAAGAAAAACATGTTCTTTACTTACATTGCAAGTTAATGTTGGAACAAGGTTTATTACAAGTAATTTTGGAGCATTTCTATTGGTCTATTCATCATGAAACATTCACAGGATATAAAGAGAAGCTGTCGTGTTCAAATTATATAGAAAAATAAAAATTGACATTTAGACATACCCTGGTCTTCAGCGGTCAGGACCACCTCAGAGCAGGTATTATTAGGGTGGTGGATTATTCTCCACACTGCAGTGACACTGATGTGGTGGTGGTTTGTCAGTCTGTGTTGTGCTGGTGTGAGTGGATTAGTTCTAGATAAGTGCTGTCCCAGTGTATGTAGTTACGCTCATGTTAATACCAGTGTGTAATTACATGAGAGAGAATGTGCTGTTACAATTATATGTAATGACATCCTGCAAACATGAAATTGGTACACATGTGTAACTACATAAGCTGTACTGCTGTAATTCATCTGTTACCATGGCTACATCAGAAGTCATTACACTGTTATTAGAGGCACGTCAATATAAAGTGGTACTGAATAAAACATTTCATTAGTATATCACATTTTTAAAACCTAAGGTTTCTTAAGTAACAAAAACAAGCACAGAATGTCATCACTCCTGTGACAAGTTCTTATATCTTTAAAAGAGCGACCTAGTGAATGTTCTTAACTTTGAAAGGAAGTAAGATCCAAAAATCTATTTCGCTATCCATCGATCAATTTTAACATTTTCAAATTCTTGTCCCAACAGTGATTATATGTACTGTTATATATAAAGGTGCTTAAAGAGTTCTATGAATGATGCCATCGCAGAATCACATTGTTTCCCTTGAAAACCATGTTTTGAAAATAAATTTACCTCCTAAAGGTTTAAAAACCTTACAATTTTACAAAGTACAAATTTAAGAGTTCTTTCTAGACTTTCAAATTTCCAAAAGTTTTCTTTACACAAACACATTTCAAATCCATAAATTGTATTCAGTGTTCTCACTATACAACCATCTCTTGAAGGGAACTGTGGCATTGCTCAAAAAACATTTGGCATCTAAGTTTTAAGAGTGGATTGTAGAAAAGGAAAAGTGGGAGCTATGACAGTATGGTGTTAGCTACAGCGTGGGTGTTAGCTACAGCCCAAACAGCGGTCGACAGTGATCAGGAAATAGTTACTTAACTCGCAAATACCCGATGCGTCTGCTTCCTCTGAGCTTTATAAGTGAGGCATTTCTCTGGATAAGGATGCTCTGGTGCTGGCTTCCCTCAGCAGAATGGTAAGAGCAGACATACAGAGGTTAGGGTGGATGTTTTAAATTTAGCGTCTTCAGCCATAGACGAAGGTGCTTTTCTTTAGAAGGTGGTCCGACTACACTCTGATATTCCTGTGCTGTGTTCATAACATTGTTGTTCAAGCCAAGTTTTCCTCTTTCTACATGTGGCAGGTCTTTAAATTTCGAAAAGTTTCTTTACACAAACAATTCCATAAATTGTATCCAGTGTTTTCACTAAGGAACCATCTCTTGAAGGTAACTGTGGCATTGCTCAAAAAAACCTTTGGCATCTAAATTTTAAGAGTGGATTGTAGAAAAGGAAAAGTGGGAGCTATGACAGTATCTCTCTCTCTCTCTCTCTCTCTCTCTCTTTCTCCAGGTGGTATGTGTGAAGGGACAGCAGCAGGCTCTGATGGACAAGCTGGAGGAGGAGTGTTTGTCACTGCAACAGGAACTTTCTGCTTCTGAACTGGAGGTACTAATAACACTGCTGCTTCTTTCCTCACTGTGTATTTTAGCACACTTGCGATATTTTCTTTTATTCAGTGTATATTTTAGCCCAGTGCTTGTCAAGGTGGCAAAGTTATTCCATATTTACACCATTAACACTATTAGCTAAGTTGATCTCTGTAACGTTGGTGGAGATGAAGGAGACAGAGAATCATTATGCAAGTACAAGCTGGGAAACTCATTAGTGTCAAGAAAAGGCAACTTAACAAACAGATCAACTAGTCTGTTAATATAAACCAACTAGAAACCAAAACAAAAAACACACAAACTGAAAAACAAACCGCTGGAGAAAAACTACAGTAAGCCAGAACCTACAACAAGACATACATAAGGGACATACAGGGGCTAACAATCAAAAGCCAAAACAAAAACAGAAGCTCTTGGGATATTAATCAAAAGTGGAAAAAGATACAAAGACAAGAACTGGACAAGACCCAGTGTTACAGCCACGTGCTGTTTACCTACTGTATATTAATTAGAGCTCATTTAGAGCAAGGCCTTGTTTTAATACAGTCAAGTTACATTTCCTCACCTGCACTCAGAACTGTTAACTGTAGAATGATTATATCTCTGTGATGTGATTGGGTCTTGTTCAGGTGTTTGCTATACTGAGAGATATTCCCTGAGATTTGCAGTCCTAAGTACTTGGTGTGCTAAGGCTATTCACCGTATTTCACCATGCCCACTTTCAAGCGTGTGTTTCTTCCACCGTTGTGTTAGAACTTCCGGTCAGCTAACCAAAATGAATACAGTTACATAAGAGGAGACCAGAGAGGCAATAAGAAGTTCGAATGGGACAACACTGTCTTAATAACTCAGTGGGTGGATGATATGAAAAGGTACCTCTGGCAACATTTTTAATTACTCTGTACTCTCGGAAGGTGTAGATGGTTCGGCAATGAAAAACTATAAGTAGTGAAGCATATCAGTACCTGCACAGTGAGAAGGTCGGCCGTGTACTTCTACACACAGACGGTGAGTTTATGTTTCTGAAAGCTGGTTAAACTCAAGCCAAGCCAGCTGCCCGAGCCGCTCTGCGTGGGTGTTAGTTACTACCCAGATAGCCTAGCGTGGTGGACACTGATCAGAAAACAGTTACTTAACTCACAAACACCCCGTATGTCTGCTCCCTCAGAGCTTCATAAGCGAGACATTTCTCTGGATAAAGATGCTCTGGTGCTGGTTCTCCTCCACAGAATGGTACGAAGAGACATACGGAGGTTTGGGTTTATGTTTTTAATTTAGCGTCTTCAGTCATAGACGCAGGTCCTCTTCTTTGGAAGGCGGCCCCCCAACACTCTGTTCTTTATGTGCTGTGTTCGTAACTCTGTTGTTAAAGCCAAGTTTTCCTCTTCTTCCAATCACTGACTCCCTCTCACTGAACTTGTTATGCTAGTCATTTTCTATGTTTATTGTTGTTTTGCTTGTAATTAGTATCAACGTATCCGCGGGCGCACCGGAAGTTCTAACACAAAGTAAACAAAGATCCCGCCCCCCAGTGTTGTCATGGAAAATAGCGTGACACTATCGGAATGGTGGTAAACATAAAGTTTGGCTGCTTGTACTTCTGTGTGAAAACATCTTGTCATTATGAATCTGAAATTATAGAATGATTTATTCTATGGTGATTTATTATATTTATTTAAACAGAATAGACAATGCAGACAGTGGCAGTAAATCCAAAATCTTTTTGTGTTTGTGGCTCTTTTGTCAAATTTGCCCAAATAAATAATTAATTTTACTTATGTTTTTCTCATTTTCCAGTGTTCAAAAGCTGGCAGAGCTGCTATAAGCAGTAGTAAACCCAGTGGTTCTCTGTCTTTGGTAAAGCTTGCAGCTAAAACCAACACTGAACTAGCCAATCCTGTACTCTTCCAGATGAAGATGAAGTTGGCAAGCACTATTACATGATCAATAAGTGTAGCAGGATGTAAACTAAGATGGTATGCTGATCAGCCCAATCAAATGTCTTCATCTTGTCATTTCTTTGTCACTGTTTCATTAACTGTAGTCAACAGCTCCAGCTTTCTCTCAAGACAAGGTTACTTTGAGTTCTTGTGTTTGAATGTGCAATCCAAAAAAACTGTTTTTGTTAAGCTCTGAAATGAAATGTGGGGCTGGCGCAGGCTCATAAATATACAACAGTAATTTACCACACAAAGACGAGAAGCCATTAACCTGAGAAAATCAGTTTCAGAAGCTTCTGGTTTTTCCAATATCTTGGTTAAACAGCAGGATTATTACAAAATCCTGTTGTACTTCTGCAGCGCTACCTGCATTATCCACCCTGAAGAACATGCAACATGTTGATTAGGTGTGTGGATAAAATGTGAGACTTGCCTTTCCAAACCCAGTCTTCCTCCGTTTCTACAGGCCAGTCTGGATGCTGCAGTCTTGGATGAGTGTGTAGCCGCTCTGATGAGGGTGCCGCAAGAGGTCCTGACCGCAGACTGCCCTTACACTGACCTCAAGCTGTCCCTCATCACTGCCTTTCACTCCCTATCAGACAAATACACACAGAGGCTGGAGACAGTGCGCAACAGGCTGCTGGGCATGGACAGGTGACACATGCAATTCTTTCACCTTGTGAAGCAGTAAATAAACCTTATTCCAGTTGAATATGCAACTTCCAGAAGTAGATGTGTGTTTGTGAGGAAGATAGATTGAAAAAATAAAGCAGATCAAATGAAATCGATCAAGGTAAAATTAAGATGTGCAAACTCATTAAACACAGATGGAAGACTTTTTTTCAACTGTTGAATTAAATTTATGCAAATTACTGAAATCTTGCAAAAAGTATTTGATGCTGTTTAGGATCCATCAGCGCCGTACAAGAGAATAAATGTATTTATGTGATTAATATGGACAGAGTCTACAGAGGGAAGTTTATTTTTAATGCTGTATGTTACATCACAAAGATATAGAACGCAATAACAAATATGACTCATCCATTAAATGATTACAGACACCTGTTACTGTCTGTTTACTATCTGTATCACGTAAGTTGGTATGTTTAAAGGTATTTTGGTCATGATTTGCTTCTACAGCTGGACAAAAACCAAAGCATCTGCTTGGTCATATGACTTTATTCAAATTAGTGATCGACCAATATATATCGGTCGGCCGATATATTGGGCCGATATTTTGCATTTTTTTATATATCAACATCGGCCAATATCAGTGTTTCGCAGCGCCGATTTAAAGTCTGCGGGCAGCCCAGTGTTATTGTTGTGGTGAAACGTGCTGCTGCCGCATGTAAAGGACCCCAGGAAACCTTTGGAACTATTCGGCCAAACAAGTGAAAATGAATAATTTATAGTGAACAATGACGTTTTTAATGAGGCGGTTACGTGTTTCTAGTTCCGGCTGTAGACGTGAACCAGAGCAGATGTTTTTCCTCTCTGTCTCGTATCGTGCGCGCTGTTTTTTCTCTCTCTCACTGTTTCTATTTCTCTCTCTCTCCGAGCGCCTCATCCACCTTAAAGAACAGCGATTTTACTGTAATGCGATAACGCGTGAGGCACTCTCTGTAACTGCAGCAAACATGTCGGCTGTGTGGAAGTATCTTTCAATGCACTTCTTAATAACTTGTTTGTTATTGGTATGAAGAGCTGTACGTTACACTCTGTCAGCAGTAATGTGGTCACATTAATAAATTATATTAAGTTCAGAAGTGTTGTGCATCCACTTCTTATTAATAGTGTGACATTTTAGCAGCAAATAAAGCTGAAAACTTCTAGATATCGGCCCTACAAATCAGCCAAAATAATCGGCAGCCCATATTGGCCATCGGCTGACCCTGACCTCTAAACAGCGGCATCAGCATCGGCTATAGAAAAACCCATAATCGTCAATCTCTAATTCCGTCTCACAGTGTTTTACCGTATGTGACACAGACTCATCCAAGACATTTTTAATTAGTAAAATCAGTGTCTCGTTGAGGAACCAAGACAAAGACATTTAACACTATTAATCTGATACAGCACTGTACGCGGCTAATTACAGTGAGTATCAGCAAACAGCAGAGCTAGCACGCACAGCTAACACAAAACTAATAACCCAGAACAGATAATAACCCAGTGCAGACCAGATCTGACCGGTACGAACAGAACAGCAGCAACAATTCAAGGTCTACATTTATTGATTACAGATTTAGTTTAAAATAACAGAGTCTGAGTTTAATGACTGCAGTTTTTACTATTACTTTACTATTGAATGATTGCAGTATTTGGGGATACTAGTTGGATTTACTTTGTTTATTTACTGCTAATTTTGTTAAAAATATTATGCTGTTTCATATGAGCTGGTTAAAAATGGTAATAAACCAGTTTGGACCATGTTTCATGACTTGCTTGCACTAATAACTACTTGTAGCCCTGCCGTGTCGTATACCCCACCCTCTATCGGTATCAGCTATCGGCCGATCGTGCTGAAAGAATATCGACAATCGGAATCGGCCTCAAAAACGCTGATCAGTCCATCTCTAATCAGATATGCAGGTTACCTAGTGACACACCCCATGCTATGACAGACCCTGGCTTTTGAACTATTAACAATGTGGATGGTCCTTTTTGTTCTTTGGCCCAGAGAACACAGAATCCATTATTTCCGTGGACAATTTGAAAGGTTGACTTGTCAGACCACAGTACATCGTGCACTGGCCCATTTCAGACGAGCTTAAGCTGAGAGAAGTCGTGGCATTTCTGGATGACGCTGATGAATGGCTCTGTGCATAGCACAATTTCTTAAAGACGTCACAAGTCTGTGTGGTAATACGCATCACAGAAAAATGATGTTAAATTAATATAGCTTATAGGGCAGACATTTCTGGCTTTTGCCTTTTTCTTTTACACATATGTGTTGATGAAATTAGTAGCCCAACCAGTTTGCGTTGTAGTCCCTGCGTTTGCTGAGTAATATTACTATTACACAGGACATTGAGGGGTAAGCATTCTGGTTCCTGAGTTTGGTTTCCCCAAACTCAGAAACCATTTAGGAGTAAACAAAAGTCCTACCTATTAAGGTAGAAATCTTGACCACAAATTAGAACTAGCATTGAACACAAATCATTTGCAAGCTCATTTGCTGACTAACAAATTAGGCTTTGTTCATTATTAGCAGCGTGAGCAGTATTGGTAGAAGTTCCTATAAGAACTGCTTCACCTTTGTGTGTTTCTAAAATAGTTTACAATCTCGAAAGTAACAGAACTAGAATTCAGCAAAGACTGACTACTTGATGTTAATGTTTTTGTAATGATCATTGATTCACGCAATAAAATAAAATCAAACCTATAGGGAACAGACAAAGAGCCGTATTCACTAAGGAGCACACAAAACCTTTAGTGCGTACTAAACTTTAATGAGCACAGCTGGCACTGGATTAGTATGGCCTGCCATTTAAATTACATCAAATACAAACGGACTAATTACCACAGTAGTAATATATAAATCCATTTCACCTATAAATATATTCCTGATCTTAATTCTTCCAAACCTTCGATAGTTTATTTTATTTTATATTTGATAAATCAGATATACATCTCAGAACACTGGAAGATACAGCCCTAATGCCTCCTCTTCTTTCTTCCTTCTCCCAAAGCTGCACATATCTATTGTTGTCAGTCATAGTTACATGACTATTGCAGTAAATAGGTGCCCTCAGTAAATTAGTAATTATTAAACAAATTTGCTGAGGTTGTAATTATATCTATTTTTGTAATAGATTACATGATCTGGTTACATGATTATGATTATGGATTATTATTACTATCAGATGTAATTATTAAGAAAACGAGGCAAAAGTTTTTGCATCTTTCATGGTGAGTACTTTGTACTACCCCCTCACAGTTTATAAATACTTTCAGTCTTTCAGTTCTTGTTTGAGAGATTTTTACTTATTCTTCCTGACAAAGGGCTTCTAGTTCTGTGGGATTCTTGGGCCCTCTGCATGCACTGCTCTTTTTGAAATCTATCCACAGATTTTCAATGATTTTTGGCTGGGGGGACTGTTAGGGCCATGGCAAAACCTCCAGATTTCACCTTCTAAGGTAGACAGTTGTGGACTTTGATGTGTGTTTAGGGTCATTATCCTGTTGTAGAAGCCATCATCTTTTTAACTTCAGTTTTTTTACAGTCAGTGTGATGTTTGCTTCCAGAATTTGCTGGGAGTTTGTTGAGTCCATTCTTCCCCCTACCAGTGAAATACTCCCTGTGTGACTTTCTGCAACACAAAACCTAAAGCATGATTAAACCACCCATGTGAGAGGTGGTAGATTTGGTTTTTTTTTTATTGAATATCTGTACCATTTTTCTTCAAACATACTTTTGTTTCTTTGCAGTCTCCTGACGCTTAGGTTTTTGGTGAGGATGCAGGAATGGGTTTATTCTCATATCTCTTCTATGATGGTCATATTTGTGCAGGCGTCACTGTATAGTAGAACATTACACCACCACTCTAGAGTCTTCTAAATCTTCCTGAAGGTTTTTAAGACCACTTGACTTCCATCCCTGTTAAGTGCCATTTCTTTAAACCTGCATTATGAGCTAAGGAAGCTGCTACCTGAAAATGCTATGCAGTCTTCTTATGTTTCGAGAGCATCGGTTATTTTCAGGCAGCTGCTTAGAGGAGTCCATGGCTGCTCATTGTTGGGACAAGGTTTAAGGAGTATTTATAAAGCTTTGAGTTTGCAAATTGGCCTTTCCCAACAGTGACTGTGAACAAGCCATAGCCCTAACAAGCTAATTAAGGCCGGAGACCTTGGTAACATTTATCTAAGAGCTCAAATCTTTTGGGGGGCCCAAACTTGTGCATGGTTTTCGCTCTAAAACTGTACGAAACATAGATAAGCATGCTATTTTTGACTGGAAGGCTATGATTCCAGATAAAATCACAAGCTTGTTTGTTTTCGTTTTTGGCCATGTGGAGTTCATATGTCACCAGTTATGTTGGAATTAATGGCCTCATCCACTGCCCATCAGTCTCCTCACAGCACATGGCTAATTAAGGTGCCTGACCACCATCTCAGCTTTCCCGTTGCTCGTTAAGCCCAATTAAAAGCCAAACTTAACTCTGAGGACCTGAGAGAGGGGGCTTCAAAACAACACCCGCATCACAGAATCTAAAGAGCAAGCTCTCCAAACTCCCCATGGGGGGCTGATGACTCACACACACTGCTATCTTGCTGCACAGGACAGTAAGACAGCGAACAGCAGGAAAGATGATAAATAGGGACAGGAATCTGTAATCAGGAAAATTGGAGGGCCTGATTATCGATATGATTTGTGATCAACCCCCACCCGCCGTGCTGTGATGTTGTTAGAGCTGTCGTGTTGATGTGATGTGAACTCTGTGGTACTTTGAATGAATGACGCCAATTTAATAATGTGCAGCACAAAATATGCTCTGGTGACTTGACTTTACTGCTGTACGGCACAGTGGAGAAGCAGGCAACTACTCATTCGGTATAACTGCAGCTATATAAGTTCAGCATGAGCCGGCCCAACAGATCCTACTATTATATTAATGTCTATCGATCTTGGAGTGTTAACTGTGCAACTGTGGCATATTTGTATCACTTTGAGAGTCAGTCCCAGTTTCTGTGGATCTCCACTATGACCATAATAACTGATATTTATGGTATTTGGCAGCTGGTCTCGTTCAAAGTGACTTAAGAAAGTGCTTTGTTGTCTACATGGGAAACTTATCTTTATGCTAGTGCCAGTAGTGCCGACAGGCCAGAGACAGAGACCATCAAACCAAAGCGCTGCCAGAACCAGAAGCCAGTTTTGAAGCATAAGCACTAAAATAGTGTTATGATACTGGCAGCCCTAAGAGGGTTTAGACACCACACACCTCCAAAGCAGCCATCATATCTTTTCGAAGTGTTATCCAGCACTACGGCACGGCTCAACACACTTAGAGGATAAAGGGGCATTAATTCTGGATCAATGTAGAAAGAGTGAGTGCATTGTTGCATTTCAGTTCTGGGTCACTTAGCATTCACTCACATTTGACATTGAAGCAAATGATGTGAACAAAACCATACGTCTTGTGATACTCTAATGCGGGTGTTCCCAACCTTCTGTAACCCCTGGTCCACACAAACGTCCATGAGCCACAAGAAGATTTTACTGATCTGATTATTTTTTATTCTTGTCTTTATTCAGCTGGACATCCAGCAGGTCAGAAAAAAGTATTTAGATCAGGTTTACTGGTTAGGTTGGTAGGTTTACATACATATTACAGAGTGCTACTCGTTTTTCAGTTAGCGCTAGGTATTCACTGCAGCATTTTCTTTGTTTTGGTAATTCAGTTGTTCTCAGTTCTCGCAGTGTGAAATGCAGGGGTCACCTTGTTTGAAGATGGCTAACTTTTTCCTTTCATCCATTTATCCAAAAAGAATGATTTCCATACATTTAAAAAAAATTTTACATTGACCTTTGAAAATATAAACATAACCAGCTAGTATATATATATTTAACATGTTTGGTTAAATATATAAGTACAGAGGTCACTAATAGGCGGACCGCAGTCCAGGTCCGGACCCAGACGTTGTCCAATGTGGACCCAAACCGATATTCAGAATGATTTAGTTCTGACAGTGTTTATTTTAGGCAGCAGAGCTTTTCTTGTCTTTATGGTATACAGGCTTTGTGGTGCAGTAACCTCACAGACCAATCATGTGTGTTGTAAGACCACCAAAGGTTCCTCAGCCAATCAGATCTGTGCAGATTTGGGAGTGAGGCGCATTGAAAGGCAAGCCACAAAGCGAGAAGCAGCAGTCGGAAAATAAAGAGAGTCAGAGAATAAAGCAAGTCGAAGAATAAAGTGGGTCAGAGACCAAAAAGTGAGTCAAAGAATAAAGCAAGCCAGAGAGTAAAGCGAGTCAGAGAATAAAGCCAGTCGGAGAATACAGCGAGTCAGAGAATAAAGCCAGTCGGAGAATACAGCGAGTCAGAGAATAAAGCCAGTTGGAGAATACAGCGAGTCAGAGAATAAGGCAAGCCGGAGAATACAGCGAGTCAGAGAATAAAGCCAGTCGGAGAATACAGCGAGTCAGAGAATAAAGTAAGCCGAAGAATACAGCGAGTCAGAGAATAAAGCAAGCTGGAGAATACAGCGAGTCAGAGAATAAAGTGAGTCAGAGAACAAAGCCAGTAGGAGAATACAGCGAGTCTGAGAAAAAAGTGAGTCGGAGAATACAGCGAGTCAGAGAATAAAGCCAGTCGAAGAATACAGCGAGTCAGAGAATACAGCCAGTCGAAGAATACAGCGAGTCAGAGAATACAGCCAGTCGAAGAATACAGCGAGTCAGAGAATACAGCCAGTCGAAGAATACAGCGAGTCAGAGAATACAGCCAGTCGGAGAATACAGCGAGTCAGAGAATACAGCCAGTCGGAGAATACAGCGAGTCAGAGAATACAGCGAGTCAGAGAATACAGCCAGTCGGAGAATACAGCGAGTCAGAGAATACAGCGAGTCAGAGAATACAGCTAGCTGGAAAATAAACCCAGTCGGAGAATACAGCTAGCCGAGAATAAAGTGAGTCAGAGAATAAAGTGAGTCAGAGAATAAAGCAAGCCGGAGAATACAACGAGTCAGGGAATAATACAATTCGGAGAATAAAGCCAGTTGGAGAATACAGCGAGTCAGAGAATACAGCGAGTCAGAGAAAGACTAATTTTCTTTAAAAAGAAAGGTTAACGACAAAAACCCACTTTTTTAACCAGGAATGGAGAAACGTATGTTTATTCTTTCCACAGGCGACTCCAAACCAACAGATCAAGACGTGAAATTAAGTTTAGAAGAAGACACACGTTTTATTTACTTTTTCTATAAATAAACACTTTAAGATGCTTTTTCAAAAGCATTGTTTTTTAGCTCGTTTTTATTTGAAGTGAAGAAAAAAACATTTATTTGAAGTGAATAATTCATTCAGTTCAGCCTTTAAACAGTAAATATTGTTGAAATATACGCTATGTGTAATGGTGTGTGTTGGTGTTTCAGTTGCAGATGGTATAAAATGCTGATACTAGGCTACTTTAGTATATAGGAAATGGCATTCAATCATAACACGTTAGAAATTATGGCGTTCCAGACCTTATCCTGAGGAAATCTCTAATTAAATACCCCTGCCCTAGTAGTACCACCACGGCCCACTGTACTATGCCATGCCACAAGTTCATCCATAAGGACCTATTAAACATTTGTTGTGTGTTATATTGCTTCACATAAGGCTTTGTAACTGTATTTTGCATGTTATGTGTGAAGACATTATTTAGGTATTATTAGACATTATGTGAATGATCAGAACATTTATTGTTAAACTGTATGATACTGGTCTCATCAATAATTTTAAGAACGTTTGAATTTGTTATTAAGGAAATGAAATGGAAGCCCTTTAACAACATTTTCAGGAAAATTTTACCTTTTATTGTTTCAGCTTGCCCTTTGGAAAGCACTATAACCAAAAGATACAGGACTTTATGTCTTAGAAGCCACTCGTACAGCAAAATCCCCAGTGCTGAATTTACATTTACAGTCCGTGTTGAATTAAGCCCTACATATGAAGCCAGCTGGATACAAATGAAACACTGTAAGAGTTAATTAAGCTCCGGGGATTTTGATGTGGGAGCAAAAAAAGGTTTAACGTTTTACTAAGCACACTATAGTGAAGTGTTTTGTCTTTAATTCTCGTTGTGTGTGTGTGTCTCAGGAACTGTGGCTGGTGTGAAGAGGACCACCAGCGTTTCCTGCACACCGTGTGCCAGTATTGTCCACAGCTGAGGAACCACAGAGGTCTGTGTATGGACATGCTCCACAGGGTTTTACCCCACATCTCCTCGACAGAGCTGGTCAGTTCACACATCTCCACACGTCTTCTTCTCTCTATGTGCATCCATCCATGGAAATAGGGAGTTTGACCTCCTTTGCTGCAGTAACAGCCTCTACTCTTCTGCACACACTTTACACCAGGCATTGGAACATTGCTGTGAGGATGCGATAGTGTTTAGCTACATTAACATTAGTGAGGCCAGGTACTGATCCCAAAGGTACTGGATGGGGCTTCGTCCCCTAAAAAATACAGCCCCACTGCTTCATGGTCCAGCAGTAGTGGGCTTCAAAGTCCTCTATCTGATAGTGCAGCTGCTCCATTCTCTTGGCAGTGTTTTCTTAAAGATTAATATGAACTGTGTCAATAGTCACTGCAACCTAAATACCTGAACTCACTGAACACTAGAGGGGTCTGGTTACCATTTGACATTAAACTCTTGGCCCATTCTATTTGTTCCTCGTCCTGCTGCTTAGTAGCTGCTTGTCTTTCTTTCCTCATCTCTGCCCTGCAGTTAGCCTGTGTGTGTGTATGTGTGTGTCGGTCAGTGCAGTGCCAGGTCATCTCCTCATCAAACAGATCATCGATCTCCTTTTCTTTCTTTTCCTCCAAGCTGTGCACTCAACAACTGGCTGTTACTTTCTCTTCCTCCGTCTATCTTCTTATGGCGGCTCTTTCTCTCTCTCTTGGAGCCAATCTCGTTCTACTTACATGGTTCCAGTGCTGAGATATTTTGCTCATTCTTTTTTTCCTCTTTCTCTTTGTTTCTCGTTTGATTCTCTGCCTTTATTCCTGTCTTTATCTCTCTTCTGTTTCACTTAATTTCTCTCCTCTTCTTCCATCCACCTCTTTGTTCTTGCTCTTTCTCATTTTTCTCTTCTGCTTTCTGTCTATTTCTCTCCACAAGTTTCTATTTTTTCTTTTCTCTCTCTTTCTTTTTTCTGCTTCTTTCTCCTCCTCTGTCTCTTTAATTCCATTTTGCTCCAGTAGTCCCTTTCCAGTCATCTTTGTTTTTATGTTCTTGGTGTCCATTCTTTTTTGTTTTTATATTTTATTTAATCTTGGGCCCACAGTCATGTACCCACTTACTCTGAAAAAATATATTAATGACACACACACACACACACACACACACACACACACATACACACTGTTGTATCTGGCGATGTGGTAGCAGAGGCTCTGTGAATGATGTGCTTGGCAGGACACAGGATATGCAGTGTCACCCTCTGTGGACACGTCTCACCCATACACACACACACCATCGCCTGCTCACTGCAGCCTCTGTCTGTATCACCATGACAACCGCCAGGGTGTCTTACTTGTTCTTGGAAACCTGTCTTCCTGTCTGTTCCAGCTGGGTGCTGCACTCATGGGCAAAACACACACACACTCTCTCTTACCCTCCAGAAATGACCGAATGCGACTGGGCCTCTCAGCACCACATGTTACACTGTGCCTTGTACAGTATACACACACACACACACACACACACACACACACACACACACACACACACACACACACACACACACACATATATATATATATATACACTTACATGTTTGTTTTATGCAAAGTCAGAATATGGCATTGTAGTCCCATATATACATAAATACCTATACCTGTCAGTGCCTATAAAACAATATGTCTTATATTGTCGCTATCCATATATTTATATATATATATATATATTATATTTTGTGTATATCTATATATATATATATATCCAAAAATGTTCAAAGTCAGTACTTTGTTCATCCTATAGCTCTGTTCTTTCTGTTCTTTTTAGAACTTTCTTTCTTTTTCTGTAAGAATACAAAAACAAGAACATTGCTCATACACACAAAAACATTCTCACCCGTCAAAGTGCCCTTCTCAAAAATAACTGTAGTCCCACCACTTGGTAATCATTAGTCATGTTAAGTGGATATTATTGTTCAGGCATGCCACTAATCACTTTGTGTTCTACTCCTTCACGTACAGTAGATGTATGGAGCACAATCTATTGTAACAAATGTCTTTTCACTGGCTCTCAACCGCTGAGCAATGAGCGATAGCTACTCTGCACAGAGCCGTGATCTTTTCCGCCACCAAACGAGATAAGGAAGCAGGCCATTAGCATAGAAATCAATTAATCAAATGTAATTAGCATATATCCAGGGTACACACTCTGCGAGATAGAGTAGTAGTTGAACATGATGTGTGTAGTTAATTAAACACACAACAAAACATGGAAATAGTAGAGGTTATAACTAACTGGTTTATATACACTGCATGAGTTACTGTCCCAGCATACACAGCAACATCAGCCCATATTAAACACTTAAGATCACATCCTTATTAAATCCTACAGGTTATTATTCTGTAGCAGTGTGGACTACAGCACAAACTGAGCCATTCCTACACTGTTCATCAACCTGCATGGCCTGCAGCATGTCATTCATGCAGGAATGAAAGTCGTTTAAAGAACACTATCATTGCTGTCTAAAGAAAAACAATTGTCTTCAATTGTTTTTTCAGGCGAGTGCATAGATGTTCTTTATTTTGTAAACAGGACCAGTGCTTTTCTGTTTTTTTCCTCTTTCCTTTACTTGGTCATGTAACTTTTGTGCATGTAAACAATCAGCAAAGTCATAAAGCTCAAAACACACAACAGAGGCAGAAACTCTCTCGCACAGAAACCGCTCCTCTCAGCTGCCTGGAACACCATGCTGGAATTCCAGCCCTCTTCGCTGCTACAAGGTGACATCATCGTGTAACACAATCCTTATTGCCTGCCTACCAGCAAGTTTGTTACAACTTTACACAACACAAAAAGCACTAAAAAGTAAAAACGTACCACTCTAACATGTCCTGCTCCAGTTCAGCTTGCAAAGGTGGATCTACCAACTTGTTCTGCCTGAGTTTCATTATCAGACTCTGGATCAAACTGAACTGATGCCACTGTAGGAACAGCCAACAGTGGTGTCAGGATGGAACTTGTAGCAGGATGTTGATTGACCAGTCAAAACAGAGCACACTGGGCTCATTGAGAGGTGGAGCTTAAAGACACAGAAGGTCTAACAGTGTGTTTCAGACAGGTCTGGGAAGATTGAAGGATCTATTCTAGAAGACCACAAAAAAAGTATGAACACTGAAAATGAAAGGTGCTGGTGAGTGAAGATATCACACCAGGGAGATAAAGTGTGTTGAGTTGTACACTTTTTTAATTCTTTTTCTTCTGTTTTACAGTAAAAACTAACATGATCTTCGTCACTTTCATTTTAAGGTTAATTTTAAATGTACACATTGTAAATGGGCAGTAAAGGCCCACCCGTTAATTTTAAAAAGCTGAGCATCAGCAAACATTTGACAAGCGTGCATGAGCTCAGATTTTGTGTCACAATTACAACACTGCCGAGCAATTGTGTGCAATCACGCTTTCTATTTTCTATTGTTTTCCACTGAAGGCAGCTTTAGAAGCGCGTGGCGACCACCACAGGATTACAAAGCTTAGGCTGTAAAACAGCGCAGGTGGGCCGCATTGCTCAGGCTGCCTCTGAACCTCTGCCCATTCAGGACTTTGAAGTGAGAAAACGTTCCCCTATAAAACACTCAGAGCCCAATTTACCTGCGGCTGAACGAGGGAGGAACACTTTCTTATTCTCTCTCTCTCCCTCCCAGTTCTCTCACATCTTGAAAGCGTGCTGAAGGAATGAAAAACGGCAATAAGCCCCTCTCCCTTTTGTTCCCGCTCTCTTTCTCTGCTTTGATTTCTCCTGCTTTTCTAGTACTCTCTGTCCTTTTTATTAAAAAAAAAAAAGAGAAGCGGCTGCATCAAATGAATTGTTGACAATAGGGTCTCTTTAAAGGCTGAAACTGCGTTCCTAGCCTAATCACCCTCTTTGGGAAATAATTAGAGTCGAACGGTTTGAGTGAATGTGGCTAAATGAAAGGCCTTGAGGGGAAACCAGCTCTTTTTAAACACATCCACAGCTGCCCGCCCATGCTGAGCAGAGGCTGCCCTAAATCAAGGGTGTGAAACTCAGTCACATGCCATATTGAATTTAATGATGCTGTGGAATGGATAAATATTCATGTGGCGCTGGGGGAATTTATGTTAACATATGAGCTTTCATTAATGGTTACCTCGTTGTAACACAGTTGGTATGCTGTGGTTCTGCAGTCTGCTAGACTAATGCTGTGTTCCTAGAATGATCTATTTAATGGGTTTTTGTAACATATCACAGTCCTGTATAGTAATAGCTCAGCAAGAAATCTAATTTACCCACTCGTCCCATTTAAATGGATCGCCCGAGACATACTTTGGTAAACTACGTGTCTAAATCACTACACACTTACCTCCAGCAGCGTTAGGCTATAAAGTGATCTTAAATAAACGTATACATGTGTTTGTCATGACCTTCCCTGTTTTCTGTCTACGTTCTCTGTTTACATTCCCTCGTCCTAGCCATGTGCTAATGTTTTTGTCATGCACTCTTTGTCTCCACCTCCATGTGTCCACCCCTCACCTGTTCGTAGTTTGCGTTCTCCTCATGTTCCCAGGTGTCCCTTGTTTAGTGAGTTGATTTATGCCTTCTGTTTGCTCCCTGTGGTTGTCATTTGTTTGTCATTTTCTTTATATCCGTCTCTCTGCTCGTCCCCCTGGTTCTTTCCCATCTCTCAGTGTGTGCTTATTTTTGTTATTCGTTGTTTATTTTTGTTGCTCGTCTCATCTACTAATGCAACAGTGTTTCTTTAACACTGTATGTGTTCATTTCTATGACATTCTATTCACATTCATTACTCAGGTAGAAGTATAGATACTAGAGTTTAAAAATACTTCTGTAGAAGTTGAAGTATCAGCTCCAGCTTTACTCCAGTAAAAGTGTAAAAGTGCTTTCAAAACTACTTAAAGTATAAAACTAAAAGTAATGTGAGAAAAAAAATGCCATTAAGGTCAAAAAATTGGGCCGCACCACAGGGGTCTATAGTGCACTAGCCCAGCTCCACAAAAACCCCATTCTTCTAAAAGCCATAAGGACTATAATGTTATATTAAAATGTTAATGTTAATGGTTCAAAAAGTCTTCAAACTTCAAAGGCATGTTATCAATAATCTTTACTGGAATGTAAATGTACATGAATGAAAACAAGCTGAAATGAAATAGGAATAACGAGACTATGTTTAAAATGTAAGGAGTAGAAAGTACTGATAATGGAGTGTAAATGTAAGGAGTAGAAAGTACTGATAATGGAGTGTAAATGTAAGGAGTAGAAAGTACAGATAATGGAGTGTAAATGTAAGGAGTAGAAAGTACTGATAATGGAGTGTAAATGTAAGGAGTAGAAAGTACTGATAATGGAGTGTAAATGTAAGGAGTATAAAGTACAGATAATGGAGTGTAAATGTAAGGAGTATAAAGTACTGATAATGGAGTGTAAATGTAAGGAGTATAAAGTACTGATAATGGAGTGTAAATGTAAGGAGTATAAAGTACTGATAATGGAGTGTAAATGTAAGGAGTAGAAAGTACAGATAATGGAGTGTAAATGTAAGGAGTAGAAAGTACAGATAATGGAGTGTAAATGTAAGGAGTAGAAAGTACTGATAATGGAGTGTAAATGTAAGGAGTAGAGAGTACAGATAATGGAGTGTAAATGTAAGGAGTAGAAAGTACTGATAACGGAGTGTAAATGTAAGGAGTAGAAAGTACTGATAATGGAGTGTAAATGTAAGGAGTAGAAAGTACTGATAACGGAGTGTAAATGTAAGGAGTAGAAAGTACAGATAATGGAGTGTAAATGTAAGGAGTAGAAAGTACTGATAATGGAGTGTAAATGTAAGGAGTAGAAAGTACTGATAATGGAGTGTAAATGTAAGGAGTATAAAGTACAGATAATGGAGTGTAAATGTAAGGAGTATAAAGTACTGATAATGGAGTGTAAATGTAAGGAGTATAAAGTACTGATAATGGAGTGTAAATGTAAGGAGTATAAAGTACTGATAATGGAGTGTAAATGTAAGGAGTAGAAAGTACAGATAATGGAGTGTAAATGTAAGGAGTAGAAAGTACAGATAATGGAGTGTAAATGTAAGGAGTAGAAAGTACAGATAATGGAGTGTAAATGTAAGGAGTAGAAAGTACTGATAATGGAGTGTAAATGTAAGGAGTAGAACGTACAGATAATGGAGTGTAAATGTAAGGAGTAGAAAGTACAGATAATGGAGTGTAAATGTAAGGAGTAGAAAGTACAGATAATGGAGTGTAAATGTAAGGAGTAGAAAGTACTGATAATGGAGTGTAAATGTAAGGAGTAGAAAGTACAGATAATGGAGTGTAAATGTAAGGAGTAGAAAGTACTGATAATGGAGTGTAAATGTAAGGAGTAGAAAGTACTGATAACGGAGTGTAAATGTAAGGAGTAGAAAGTACAGATAATGGAGTGTAAATGTAAGGAGTAGAAAGTACTGATAATGGAGTGTAAATGTAAGGAGTAGAAAGTACTGATAATGGAGTGTAAATGTAAGGAGTAGAAAGTACAGATAATGGAGTGTAAATGTAAGGAGTATAAAGTACTGATAATGGAGTGTAAATGTAAGGAGTAGAAAGTACAGATAATGGAGTGTAAATGTAAGGAGTAGAAAGTACTGATAATGGAGTGTAAATGTAAGGAGTAGAAAGTACAGATAATGGAGTGTAAATGTAAGGAGTAGAAGTAAAAAGTCAGCTGAAAAATAATTACTCCAGTAAAGTATAAATAAACAACATTTCTACTTAAGTAAGGTAACAGAGAATTTGTACTTCATTACTTGACACCTCTGAAAATCACCAAACATTTGATAAGTTTGCATGAGCTCAGCTTTTTGTCACAATTACAGCACTGAGGAGCAATTGTGTGCAATCATGCTTTATATTTTCTAGTGTTTTTCATTGAATGCCACTTATTTCTGCATGTAAACGTTCTGCAACATTATAAAGCCAAAGTACACAGCAGAGGGAGAAACTCTCTCCCACAGAAATCCCTTTTCTCAGCTGCCTGAAATGCCTAATTGGAATTCCAGACTTTTTCTCTGTAACACAGTGACATCATCTTGCAACAATCCTTAATGTCCACAAGCAAGCTTAGAACACCCTCACACAACACACAGACACACAAAACAGTGAAAACGACCTGCTCCAGTCAAGCTTGCAAAGGTGGATCTAACAACTTGTTCTGCCTGATGTTCAGTATCGGAACTCTGGCTCAAACTGATACAGTTTAACCCCCGCCATTGGAAGAACAGCCACAGCGGTCTGGGGGCAGAACAAGTAGCAGGTGTACACCCTGCTGATCAATCAGAACAATATGGTTGTGCTGACCAATTGGGAGGCAGGGCTCAAAGACACAGGGGCTCTATCAGGGTATCAGATGTGCAACATAAGAATATGTTGTGTTTAGGTACAGCTGAAGTATGTTTTCTAGTAGACCTCAAAAGATTTGCCTAAACAAATGTAGTATAGTCATGAAGCTATTTGTATGATGCTGGTGGAATACATAATTCTGTAACTTAACGTACTTAACTACATCAGCTTCATAGTTGCAGCACAAAATTAGATTGTATGGTAGATCTGCATGACCGTCGTCTTTACTGTTTTTCCAACAGATTTAGGAGAGAATTAACAGGAGACTACAATGCAGCTAATAAGCGATGCATAACAAGCAAAACCCTGTTGGGCTAATTAATAGTTTCATTTCTTCTATTTTGTTGTTTTTTTGTTGTTTTTTTTGCTGTGTTTCACTGTAATGACCAGTACAGAACTGTGGAATTTATTGGGACAATCGGTTGATGTGGCATTGCATTGTCTCAAATAACCCTTTCTTTAAGGATTATGATTTCCATTCTTTAACACAGCAAACACGGCTCACAAAAAGAGTCAGTAGAATAAAGAATCCCATTGTAATTGTAATCCCGTTCCACTGTGTAAGTATTCAGTGGAACAAAATAACGTTCCTCTGGGACTTTGTATAAGATGGCACAATGTACAAGAAAGGGCCTGTGTTTACAAGACTAAGTGAAATACAGTATATTATTTACAATATTAATTAGTCTGTAACAAAGGTGCACGTCAAAATCTGGGATTTATTAGACAGTAAGAGATCACTCAGTTCTTGTGGCCATAGAGGTAAACAGGCATGAAGACCTGTATGACTTTAACAGAATCCATCTTTATGGCCAGACGAGTGGGAGCATTGACGAAGCAGCAAGGCTTGTGGGGTGCGCTGGGTCAGCGGTGTTGAGTACCTACTGACAGTGTTCTGAGCACCCAAGCCTCATCGATGTGCGAGGGCAACAAAGGCTATACTGTCTGGTCTTAACTAATAGAAGGGCTACTGTCACAGTGACAGCTATTTTTAATGATGGTTACAGAAGGATTGTGTCACAACACACAGTGTATTGCACCCTGCTGTATATGGGGCCGCATAGCCGCAGACTGGTCAGAGTGCCAATGCTAACTTCTGTCCAACCACAAAAGAGCCTACAGTGGGCACACAAGTTTAAGAACAAGTTTAAGAAATGCTTGCAACTAGTTTAAGTTTAAGAAATGCTTGCAACTAGTACATGACCCTCACCACTGTATGGCAAGGATCAAGAGCTATGCTCTACTTTGAACACTTAGAGCTTCAGGTACAGCTTGGCTTGACCCGTCACCTTTAAAATGCATGGAAAACAAGCTTCAAGGCTTATCAAGGTGGTGAAACAAACTTCCAGAAGAGCAGACTCTACTGCGATCTTCAAATGCAGACTGAAGACCACCTCTTTGAACCACTTATCTAGCACTAATCTAGTATTTACTGGGATACATTGCACTTATACTGCGCTTAACCCTTTATCTTCTTTCTAGCTATAAGGAACTGACTTGCTATTGTTAGATATTGCACTTGTGCTGTATTTAAATCAGTATTTTTCTTTTTTCTGGGTATCTGTACTGGACCTTGTTCTGGCAGTGTTTAAGCTTAAAGGTAGTTTAGACTCTAACCTATTTATACTAGTTGAGAGATTTTTTTAACTGAACACAAAGCGCATTTGTTAGTTGTTCTAAATAAGAATGTCTGCTAAATACCATAAATGTAAATGTACTTCTCAGTCCAATTAAGCATCTGTAGGATGTGCTGGTACAACAGGTATGATCCATCGCAGCCCCATCTCACAACTTAAAGATCTGCTGCGGAAACTCAAAGGATCTGCTGCTAACGTCTTGGTGTCAGAAACTAACCCTAACCCTAACCCTAACCCTAGATTTCATGTTTTGGTGTGTCTGTGGCACACTGAGTACCAATAGCATATTGATCAGGTGGCCAATATATTTTTGCTGTACAAAAAAATGATATAGTAAATAGAAATAGTGCACACATAGCAGCATAACTATAAAACTACTAGTAATTTAATAATCAGTACTCCTTTATTACATTGTATGGACCTCATTGTTTTAGGATACCTGTAGCACTATGCATGCACTTGTAAAAAATTATATTATGAATGTATAACCTCTGACACCCATACTGTAGTGTTTCAGAACATTTTCTCCATGTAGTGTGAGTAGGAGATGAGCTGTCCATGTTATAGTGCCCCCTTGTGGTTGTTATGTTGGGTTGTGGATTGAGTCATGCGGGTCCAGCTCCTGCCACCTTTCATTGAGGTTTAATGGAAAGCCACTTGATGGCACTTGTCATGTCCAGAACGCACCGAGGTCTATTTATTTCTTCGGCAACACGGACTTCTCATTTTCCACATCAATACATGACTCATCTCACTCAGGGATGATGGGCCCTATCCACACAAAACACGTAGAATGAAAGAGAGATGCCTTTTAGAGGTACATCTCTCCCATAGACACATTCATTGAGGGGGGCAGGAAGCTGTTTTAAGTCAGGGTACAAGCCACATATATGACGTACATAGTGACATCATGCAAAGTGATGTACCCATTTTTATAGAACAGAATTTGTTCGACGCACAAACTTTTACACTCACGCTATCCCACAAAGAGAAATCGTGATGGATCTGTTTGAGCTTGTCTGAGTGCTGCAGTAATATTCGCCGGCGCTGCTGCTCTGCTCGCTGTATAATGGTGTTTTACTGCAGCTCTTCTGCCAGCTCACTCCCTGTAATGCTAAGCAGATGCATAATACCTGTTCTGCCTTTCTGGACTCCTACACAGATGCCTTCTTCACAACTGTACTATTCCTGTTACAATTCACCACTAATGCCTTCATCATTTCACTCCTGCATTAGCACATTCTGTACTATTCCTCTACAGTAACAGTTCACCTCCTTCACTTAACACATTACTGCCTTCTCTACTTTACTGCTCCCCTAAACTTCTTCCCTGCTTACTTTCCATTACTTCTGTACCATGTGTTCTCTTTCACTTCTGTACTAATGCCTTTCTCTTCTTTACGTTTATGCTGATTCCTTCTCTACTGCACTCTAATGCTTTCTTCCTTCAACACTAACGCCGTCTCTACTTCACTCACACGCCAAAATCAGTAAGTCCTTGTGCTGACTAAATGGCGTTTAGCCTTTTGAGGCATGAGCTGTGCATTTGGAGGGCCTCTAACATTTGAGTACAGCCGTGGTCCTACACATCAGCACCGCAATGTGACGTCTTCTTGCAACACGATACTGTTCGTCTGGTATAATGGCTGTAAGACCCAGAGATCCTGACCTCCAGACCACAGGCTTTGTTTGACATAATCCGGAAATTCAGTGTAGAAGCTAGAAACCTGATAACGTGGCAGCCTATTATGTAGCAAAGCTCACAGACTATGTCTGTCCAGTCAGCACTGAACTAATCTGTTCTTAGTCAAACTCTGAACATCTACTACATACCGCATGGTATCAGTGTAAAAGATTATAAGAACAGTAAATAGATTATGCTTGTAAAATGCAAAACCCATAGTCTAGTACAGGGGTGTTTAATTAGAGTCAGTAAGGTCCAGTTAGAGGAAATTTCCTCAGGACAAGGTCCAGATCATCATCATTTCTAACTTGTGTTATGGTTCAGTACCATATCCTGTTTACTGAAGTAGCCTAGTATCAACATCTTATACCATCAGCAACTGAAACACCAACACATCACACATACCGTTCACTAAATTTCAACAATATCTACTGTTTTAAATGCTGAATTGAATTCATTATTAATAAACTTCTAATAGCCCAACTAAACAAGGGCTACATTAAAAAACAAAATGCTTTTTAAAAAAAAGTTCATCTTAAAGTGCTTATTAATAGAAAAAGTAAATAAAACGTGCACATTTTTCACATATTAAATGTTTATTTCCGTCTTTTATTCCACTCTCACACTTTCTCTTGTTTAGTGAGAGAAGTGAGCTTTTGGTTGTCTTTAAATCTGGGCTGTAATCTGGTGTCAGGGCAGTTCTCATATGTATATGAAGGTGTTCGTTGGTAAGCCCTGGAACGACATTTGTTCTTAATAATGTTCATTGTGGAGTAAACCGTCTGAATTAGCCTTTCTCAGACTTTATACTCTGACTTGCTTTATAGTCCGACTCACTTCATACTCTGACTGCTGCTTCTCACTTCGAACCTTGCTTGTTTACGCACCTCACTCTTGAGTCTGCACAGATCTGATTGGCTGAGAAGTGGTTTTGGTGATCTTACTACGCACGCAAGTGGGTTTGGTGATCTTACTGCACCGCAAAACCCGTATACCATGAAGACAGGAAAAGCTACTTAAAATAAACACTGTCAACATTAAATCATTCTCAGTAGATTATTGGTTTGGGTCCGCATTGGACAATGTCTGGGTCAGGATCTGGACCACAGTCCGCCTATTAATGACCTATGGTCTAGTAGCTTAGGCTACGAGCTCTGTAGTTGACTATTTTAATGAGCAAATAAGAAGTTTGTTGTTTGAATAGTAGCTGTTGTATTGTTACCTGCTCACAACATACTGCAATGAGCATGAAGACTTTCACTGTTAACTTGCCTTTTGATGGTAATGCACCATGTAAAGTCATTAAGAAATCAACAGGGAGACTGTGTTGTATTGCATCTCATAACCTGCAACCCTTTTTCGTTAGCTAGTCAAAAAAAAGTCAAAAACATTGTGAACTTACTAATTGAGTTTGTATGTACAGTAGATATTAACATGTAAATATAGTTAAACAATGAATTCAATCAAATTGGACAGGATAGCTAGAGTCAAATTAGTTCATGAAACAGTAATAGCAATTCATGGATCAATGGAGAGATAAGACATAAACAAATAAAGGTACATGTTCATAACAAAAATTCTGTGTTAACCACAGCCCTCTCTGATAGGCATGTTGAAATTCTTCTTATGATGAGTTTTGTCATAACCTTTATACCAGTATCCTAACATTATGACTCATACATGGAACGGTTTACCTCTACTGATAATACACATGCGATAATAACAGGGAGTACAAGAACATGATTTTTCCACTTTAGTATTGAGTGGAGACCATATGCAAGTTCTTCATTACTCGTTTCAGAATGCTCACGGGCGGAACTGGGACTGGTACAGGTTCAGTGAAGCGCGTGAGAAGCTGCTGTTGGAGTGCTGGAGTAGGGACTGGACCGCGCTGCTGCTCCGTGCTCTGGAGGTGCTAGAGGAGGCCAGAGACAAACACAGGGAACAGCAAGACCTTCAGAACCACCGCACGCACCAACAACACATCTGTGTTCAGCTTAGACAGAAGGTAACACACACATACACTAACCTGAACAGAACTGTGCACAGAAACAAGGGCTGTCAAACTATTAAAAAATAATGATTGTGATACAGTGGCATGGAAGAGTTTGGGCTCCCTGGTCAAAATTACTTGTTACTGTGAACAAGTAAGCAAATTAAATATGAAATGATCTTTAAAAGACACTTTTCAACATTTTAAGCAATATCAGTGTTTATTTTATCAGTGTTTTATTTTTGGTTAATATAATTTTTATAATTTTTGAGTGAAAAAGGGAAAGGAGTGCCTTGAACAAGTTTGGAAACCTTAGGAGATTTGAGCACTCAGTTAACTTTGATCGAGGTCTCAGACCTTAATTAGCCTATTAGGGTTATGGCTTGTTCACAGTCATCGCTATGAAAGGCCAGGTGATGCAAATTCTAAAGCTTTATAAATACCCAGACTCCTCTGACCTTGTCCCAAAAAACTGCAGCCATGGGTTCTTCTGAGCAGCTGCCTAGCACTCTGAAAATGGTTGAGGCCACAAAGGAGGAGAAGCTATAAGAAGATAGCAAAGCGTTTCAGGTTGCCAGTCAGTTTGTAATGTAATTAAGAAATCACAGTTAACAGGAACAGTGGAGGTCATGATAAGGTCTAGAAGACCAAAAATATCAGAGACAGCTGCTCATATGATTGCTAGACAGGCAAATCAAAACCCCTACTTGACTGTACAAGACATTCAGGGAGATTTAGCAGACTCTGGAGTTGTGGTACATCTAACATCGAACATCTGAACAAACCTGATGCATTTGGGAATAGAACTCTTGGCCGCAATGAGCAAATGTATGTTGGGAGAAATAGCGGCACAAAATTTCATGAAAAGAACACCTCTCTAACCATTAAGCATAGTGGTGTTGCAGCCAGTGGCATGGGGGAAGATTGGATTCAGTGAAATTCAAGAGAATTGTGGAAGCAAACATAACATCTGTAAAAATGAAGCTGAAGTTGAATAGAGGATAGCTTCTACAAATGGATAATGATCCTAAACACACCTCAAAATCCACAATAGACTACCTCAAAAGGCGCAAGCTGAAGGTTTTACCATGGCCTTCGCAGTCCCCTGATCTGAACATCATTGAAAATCTGTGTATAGACCTCAAAGGAGCAGGGCATGCAAGACGGCCTAGGAATCTCACAGAAACTGGAAAGCTTATGCAAGAAGAATGGATAACAGGAACTGAAATAGAAAAAGCATTTACAAGCTGACATACTTGCCAGAGGGGGCAATTAAGATATTTGCATTTAACTCATCCGTGCCGTGAAACACTCACATATACACACACTAGTGAACAGAACTGGCAACCTTCCTGTCACAAGGCTGGTTCCCTAACCTCCAGCCCCAACTGTGAATAACATTCTGTTTGCGATTTATCATATTTGCATTTGTTACTTTGCTGTTCATTGATTTATCCATAATTCTCCTGTTAGTATTGTCCAGGTGACGTTTGACAATAGTGTCCTCCAGTGCTAACATACAGCCAACAGACAGCTAGGCTTTAAGGTGGATCTGTGGGTTGTTCAAAGGTTCTAACCAGAAAAAAAGGCCTTTGTGACATTAATAAAACTAGTGGTGTTAATATATTCCACCCTTCCTATCAGCCCCAGCCTTTTTCTTTAAGGAGGTATTTATTCCTTTTGCAGCACTATTTTAATTATTGTAAACAGTTCATTGAAATCAGGGTGTTTCCAGACTCACTTAAATCGGCCACTGCAGGGCCACTTCTCTTGGACTCTACAACCTCAAAAAGGATACAGGTAAGACTGTTGCACTTGATAGTGTTGGCCATTGTATGCTGTTAGACTTGAAAATAAGACTGGACATATTTCACACATGGAAATTCACATATTTCACATATTTGAGGTTCCCCTTGGTGAACTTGTATCAGGAAAGTATGACCCTTACTGTGGTGTACCACAGGGTTCTATCCTCAGACCATTTTTATTTTCATTACAAATGCTACCACTTAACCATATCTTCAGTAAATATAGAATCAACACACACCTGCTAGAGTTTTAAACCTCACATTAAAAAATATAACACAAAACTGTAATCTTTAATCTTAGAAACATTGCCAAAGTCCTGTTGTCGTATCTCTCACTACATGCCGCTAAAACATTGACATCCCTTGTTTGGAATGCATGTTCATTGGCTTACCTTAACAGAGTGCCGATGAATTACAGCTCATACAGAATGCAAGAGTTCTAACCTGAATACAAAAAAATTAGCATATTACCCCCTGAGTTCGCAGCACTTCATTGGCTTCCTGTTCTATGTAGAACTCATTTACACTCTTTTTTGTTTTCTATTCACGCTTTACTTGCTATTGCTATAGCACTACTCTTAGTACTTCCATTCTATTATTCATGTCTGGGAGTACACTTCTGTTCTTGAAATGAAATCTGCTCTTTTAGCTGGGATAATTTAGCACATGAGTAGACGGTGCATAGTTACTAGCTTTCTTTAAAGACAGCCATAGAAAAAGAAAAAGAGGAGAAAGATCTTTTATCGTGTTTTTATTTTAAATTTTCACTGCTAGCTTTTGTTAATTATTATTCATATATTCACATACATTTTTTGTGTTCATTGAACTCACTGTAAAAGTCAATAAGCTAAAACAACTGATTATCAATTCATATTATATAATATAATTAATTATCTTAACAACAGAAAACTCTCAACATCTAACATGGCACAGCTGAATGGAGATAATGTTTAGTAGAGTGCATCTCCAGCTGGATACTCGGGATATTCTTTGAAATTAGAATTTATGGATGTCGAAGTTATTAGTATGACTATAACTAATCAGGAACACTATAAAATTAAAAATGGTTAATAACTAGTACCTTTACATGTTTTTCTTCCTGTTGTTGGTTCCACTCTATAAAAGACATTATGTGTGTTTTTGCTTTTTGCCTTTTGTAGCCTGCGCCCTTTTAAACCCTGATCTAATCTGGTTGAGATGGGAAACATAAAAGGGAAGTGTTTGTGTGCTGAGTAGGTTACTGATGGATGTAAGCCGTAATGAATGGTGGCTGCTGTCGTGATGTGTTCATGGCTGCTGTGTGTGTTTGTGTGTTTGCTGGTGGGGTGATGCCAGTCTCTGTTGTGTGTTTGTGTGTTTGTGTTTGTGTGTGTGTGTGTGTGTGTGTGTGTGTGTGTGTGTGTGTGATGGAGCAGGTTGGCTACTCTCCTGTGCTCTGGACAGACTGTGTGGAAGAACGACAGGCTTTATCAGGCCAAGACAGCACTCACAGCTCAGCACAAGATAGATGTGCTGCCACTGTGTCAATTCAAAGAAAAGCTCTGTGTCTATCTCACTCTCTCTCTCTCTCTTTCTTTCTCTCACTCTCTTTCTCTCTCTCTCTCTCTCTCTCTCTCTCTCCAGCTGTCACATTTTCCCCTGCAGCTCTTACTGTTCTTCCAACTAATCAACAACCATTCATCTATTCATTATGAAAACACCACTCTCTCTCTCTCTCTCTCTCTCTCTCTCTCTCTCTCTCTCCCTAACTCTCCCTCTATCATCATTAATCAAGAAACAGCTGTGCTTACTCTGGCTGTGGTTGGCAGTGTCATTGTTCTTAGACACACATGGGCTTCTTTTTTGTGGGTGTTTTTTTTCTTCTTTTTTCAAAGTGCTGGTAGTAGGGGGTTGCCAAATAGTGAAGAATGACTTCCACTTTATGAGAATGTGGTACCTTGTGTATTTGTATGTGGAGAAACTTTAACCCCCAGGTGTCAGTACTGAATTCCACACTGTTTTCCTGTAGCTTATTTTTTAAGCTGTGCCCACAGGAAACAACTGCCCTTACAACATCTTGTATCTAAAGTAACATTTTTTTTTAGGTTGCAAGCTCAATTGGAAGAGCCGGTGTTGCAGTATTTGGTCTTCTGCTTCAAGTTTATAAGAGATATGAATTATATATACATACAAGCTTCAGACACCATACATATCTTGGCTTGATCAGATGCATATAGACAAAGAGGACAGCTTCTTTTTTATGAAAAGATTGCTGTAAGAACATCTGTATAAGTCCCCAGCCCTCTGTTGACGGTAGGTTTCTGATTTAGGTTCAGCAGTCATTCCTGTTCATGAAATATGCAGGCCAACTGAAGGTCTCACATTGTTCAAAGATGGCAGAGAGATGGAGTGGAACGGTCTCCACAGGCTCTTTCCTCCAAACGGGCCTGTGTTTTATGGCGTCTGTGTTATGTAACGTTACTCTTGAAAGCTGCGTAAAGAGCACAATCAATCGTTGTGATTTGAGAGCGTGAATTCTAGCCTTCTAGACAGCGTCTAAGTGAGGCTGAAGTGGATAAAGCTGTGGGACCATCTGCTTTTACTGCAGCGTCTGTAGCTCCTAGTCTCAATATGTTGGTTCTTCTTGCATGAAAAGACAAACAGTGTGTTACTACACCGTAAAATTCAAAGGGCTTGTGCGCTGATATTCTGTGGATCCTATAGAATATATATGTGCATAACTAGGATAAACAAGCAGATGGGTCACACTTTTGGAACACAGCCAGTTCCCTTAGAACAGCTTCAGTGTGCCTATTTAAGTAGAACAACTCTCTGAAGATGGTGCAGCACTCCTCCTGAAGATATTCTCTCAATCAGTGTTTTGATGATGGAGATGTCCGACATGATGGCCTAAAGGCTCTTATAGGTGTTCAACTGGGTTGAGATATGCTCACTACAAAGAATGTAGTTTACTTTATTTTTAAACTCATCAAACTATTCAATGACTCCTCATGTGGCATGGTCATCCTGGAATTTATGCAGTGCAGCTCTGCTGTAATACTACTCTGTAGTTGTGGACAGACTGTTCTTGCTGGCACCGTCTGTCTGACATTCTCAGGCACAGTTGATTTTCTGTTATTCCTGACATATTGTACCAATGCTTGAGAATCAGTTTCACTTTCAGACCATTTTCACTGATGTCTTTCCCATAGATTCTAATGTGGGTGTCACTTTAGACACTGCTCCTATTGAAGCACTAGCCAAAGGAGCCATCTTTGTGATTCAGTCTTCTACTGTCTGCTCCTCATGAATGAATCCGCTTTTAGAGTCACTTAGAGCTTTTCCTCTTGCCATCTTGATCCAAAATCAAGGTCCACTGAGCCTGTTCACCATTTCCAAGCATGCCAAACTGCTTAATTGTATCATGCAGTCTTGAAGAATCTATTATGTTTCTCTCAGTTGCCATAGATTGTATCGATTCAGCATTTACATTGTTCTCTGATGTCTACCTAGAAGGTAGTAAATAATCTATGTCCTCATACTATTTAGTTTGTTATACTAACATTAGTTACTTGGATACTAGCTACTTACACAAAGTCTCAATCTCAAACAGCAAACAGCGATGAACACACGCAGCATGGCTGCTACTTACAGGTTACTGTTGGGGTTGTAATGCTAATAGAGATAGAACTGCTCCTGTGTTCAGTGTTAAGCGCTGAGCGAAGCTGCTCAGTGTAGTCCAAGGTTTGAGAAGCTGTCCAGAATGAAATGGAAGTTGTTAATCTTGTTAAAGACGTGGGAGCTGAAGTTTCTGACCTGCCAGCTCGTTTGAGTATTTTCTGTTCCACCTGGCGCCTGTACAAGCTGTAGCATTTAAGGTGGAATGGAAGATTTGATTAAGAAGCTGGTGAATAGAAAGCCAATTTCAGTCTCGTTTAAAGATGAACATCAGTCATTCCCACTGACAGTTTGGTTTCTTGGAAAGGATATAAAAAGTGCTTTCCCAGCCTGGAACGGTAGCTAGACTTCTGTGCATGGTCCACCTTTTTCATTACCGTTGCTCCGTTGTCATTGTATGTAAAGTTTGAGGGCATAACTATTAATGCATAACTATTAATGAAACTGTTATGTAACAGTTTTGGATTTCAGAATCAGCACGTCTTACTGTTTGTAAATGTCTGTATTTACAGGAGGAAACCACAGTGTTTGGGGTTCATGGTATGTACAGTTCTCTGTGCTGGATTCCTTATTTAACTACGGCAGTGTAAAAACAGTGTTTCATTCTATGGCAAGTTCTTGGTTTTTCATTTGTCACTCAACTATACATTTAAATGAAAACAAACTTGGTTGCTAAATTTTATAGTAAGAGATCTGTTTGGAAAAATAGTTCCTGTGATTCAGGGTTGCTATGTGAGGTGATGGCTAAATGCATCTTTGTGTTCAGCACGAGGAACTGGTTCAGGTTCAGCTACCTTAACTTACTTACTTGCTGACCCTACACAACTTCCCAACACAATAATCTGTCCAATGGGATTACGATTCATTGGCGCCACTGCCCCTAGAACCACTGTTCTAATAGACCCCTCAGGTACGGGTCTCTGTTCGGTATCACTTCTGCACTGTTAGTAAACTGGCTGTGGTAGCAGGCTCCACTGTGGTGTTTTAAAAATGTGACTTCATTTAGAAATTTAGCCGCTGATGTGTTCCTCCCCTCCCCGCCCTTGTTTATTTTATTTTTTTTGCTGCGTCACCATGGTTACGACTGCTCGTATTTAGCCCAGCTGTGCTGGCTGATGGAAGGATGATGAGTGCTTGTGCTTTGAGCATCAGTTCGCAGTAGGGAGGTGTTTTACTATACAGGAGGTGATGGATAGATGTTGTTTCTAGTGGACAGAAGATCTGTCCATTTGGAAGAGGCCTGGAGCTTTTAACCTCACATTCTTTCCCCTGAGATTTTGATTGTGTAGCAGAAATCTTACTATAAAATATATATGATTTAGAGAGAACAGATTTAGTGTGCTGTCTATCACTGTTCACATCCAGTAAAAAAAAATAATAAAACAGCTGGCCATTTCTTTTTGTAAATCTTTCATAATGAATGGACCAATATTTAGTGGAATAAATTCATAAGACATAATCATAAAAAGTGGTGACTTGGGGGTTTTATTGAGGCGGCAAAAATATGCTAATGGAGTTGAATAATAAGCATTAGTAGCTATTTCAGGCAGAAGATTCAGGACGTACTGAAATGTTTTGCAGCTGTGCAGTAGTGGTAAAGTTCTTCACTTGCTTAATCACATGATCACAGGTTGAGAGCCTTCATTATTTATGAGGAGATTAAAATGTCAGAGGTGTGTGAGGCAGTATATTTGTGTTTTTCTCCTTTTCTCTGTTTAATTATTGCTGTCTTGAATAAAACATTTAAAATGCTACATGACCTTACTTTTTATGTATTTATACATACATATAATATTTACATGTGCCAAATAAATAAATAAATTAATATATATATATATATATATATATATATATATATATATATATATATATATATATATATATATATATATATATATATATATATATATATTTATAAAAACAATAGAAAAGCGGGTGCTGATAGAGTTATGGTCAGGATTAAAGGAGCAGTGTGTAACTTCTTTTGATGGGATTGTGTATTGCAGGATTCATTCTTCTTTACTTTTTCTTGTGTTAAATAGTAAGCTCAGTCGACCTTTAGTCAAAACTTGTATTGTCCAACTTCTTACAATGCAGAGTAGTTCTCCAGCATCTCTGTTATAGATATTATTCTACCCATCAAGGTAAACCTAGCATGCTTATGTCATTAGTGCAGCAAAGTGACTCAGTGTTTCAAATGTTTTGTTGTATATTCAATGTTATTTGGTGCACACTTGGCTTAATGTCTGTACTCCAATAAAGAAAATCCAAGAAGGCTCATTCTGAGCTCATGAAAACACAACAATTTGTAATTACAGGCAATTGTACAATAATCAAAACATAGGTTTATATATTATATTCCATTACTGCTAACAGATCACCCTAAATCTTACATGCTGGTCCTTTAAGATTTAAATCTTTATTTTGCCACTGTCAAGCCAACCTAATAATAATAATAATAATAATAATAATAATAATAATAATAATAATAATAATAATCACATTTATATATACATAAAAGTTATTTATAGAGCACTTTGCATTTTTATTGCAGACTGAAAGTTTAATAAAACTGTAAATGATAAAATGATCAAGTTAAAGTAAAATAACATAAAAGGTAAAGAAAATAATATTGGAATGTATTATAATTTAAAAATTAAAGCTCTGTTTCTTATTAAAGCTGTGTACCAAACTGCACTCTTCACTAACAGTAGGATTAGTATTAGTAGTAGTTTCTTTCCGCAAACATCAGTCTTATCATTCTCCCTATTGGCTACATGTGTGTGCATCTGTGTGCACCTTTAGAGTTGTGGTGCTTTGATCTTTTCATTTTGTACAGCAGATGCAATAGCAGCAAAGTGCGATGATCCAAATCAGGGAAACCCCTTTTTTGCATCCACTTATACAAATGCAAAGCAAAACACAATCTCAAGTTAGAGATGCATCAACAGTCTTACATTAGATATACATTAGTGTACACAAAGCCAACTGATAAAGGTTCACAGCTTTTTATATCAGCAGTAAATCTCTGTTTGCTTAGAAAAGCACTATAATTACAGTAAACGCAAAACAAAAAAATGTATAAATGTGGTATCAGTGCTTTAGTATAACCACTTCTGTACTCAATGACTTCTACTGCAGGAGGGTTTTGAGGCCTCAGTTGTGTTGCTCTTGTCTTCATGAAAAAACACCTTAAAATTGTTTGTATGCTACAAATCCAGCAGATAGAGATCAGGATTACAAACACTGAAGAACTGTTTCCAATGTTTGTATTTATTATACACAAAATGTGTTTTCAGTGTTAAAAACCTGCTGACTGAGCAGAGAAACCTGGCTAGTGTAAGAATCTTGTACAGCTATGCAAAGCCAGTTCATTCAAAATACCCAGCGCAAGCACATCACAGAGACATAATGCACCACCAGAGTGATGCTCTGAACACCTGCCGTGTTTCTGTAAGTCAGATAGGCAGTGGGCGTCCCGTGGGTGGAGATGTGGAGGGGCTTCCCGCGCTGAAGGATTAGTTCTGATTAAGTTTATCAGACAGGAGAGAAGAATAATGAAATGAGGTTGAGGTGAGTTTTGCTCAGCCTGGGAACCACAGTTCCCAGAGGCCACAGGTGGATGACGTCACCATTGAGCATCCGTCCACGTCCAATAGATCTCCATCTCCAGAGTTCTAATGCACCTGTTTATCATTAACCTGTGTGTGTATAGGCTGCTTTGTCACCTCAGCTCTTTGGGAGGTTTTGTACTTGTTATCGTAGTTACAACTCTGAGTGTTTCATCTCTTGGCTTCCTGTTATCAACCTGTTTTCCTGTTCACCGTTATCGTCTTTTGGATTCTCCCTCTGATATATAGTTTGCAGATCGGTTTTGACCCTGCCTGTTTTCGGTTTACTCTTTTTTTTCGGTTTTACCCTATTAAAGACCCTGTTTTACCCCCTGATTCCATGTGTGTCAACTCTGTCAATTGGTCCTGACAGTTTTATGATTTATGGACCAATAGAAATGCCCAAAATAGCTTGAAAATTTTCTGGTACACTTGATTACATTAAAGGTGAAGAAGGTTTCAGTCCTGTCCTGGTTTTCTTTGGAAACCACCTATAAGCACTCATTCTCTTCAGAATGCAGTCGGAATAGGTAGAGATGGCTGACTTGCTATCAGTCAAAATAAAGAGGTCTGTGCATCAGTGATTAAAACATTATCTGTAGAGATAACGAACATGTGCCATTCCTTGTTTTCTTTGTTTAAAGCCTAGTGAAAGACCCTGTGTCCTCTTCTTGTCTCTAACATTGCTTTGACTAGCTTCAGTGCTACCTTTAGCATTAGCTCACCTGCAACATCTCAAACCTCTTCCTTATTAGACACGAAAGCCTGACTAGCATTAGGGAGCTAAAAGATATACCTGGTTTGCTTAATGTAAACATGATTTTCAGAAATCTTGTTTGCTCAAAAGTGGCCAACATATACATTTAATAAAAACTTGTTTTAAATGATTGTTATTTTACATATTGCTCCTTTAAGTTCCTGCATTAATGAACATGGAACATGTTGTTTAAGTGTTCAGTGGTCTATTGCACCTCCTGCAAATAAATCAACCCCAGCTGAAACCTGCTGTTTATGTTTACGTTCACAGCTTTTCACTGGGCTGTGTTTTTTAAATCACACTAAAACAATACATTAAAGAAAACTGTGTTTGCAGCTTAATTTCCATATGTGAACTGTTCAGACTGAGCAGTGAATGGCATATTTTTGAAAATAGCAGTGTTTACATACTACAACAAACTCTTTTATTACAAAAAAAAGCAAAGAAATGTGATTTTTTTATGATAATAATATGTGGCAGTTCTTTAACCTGTAAACAGCTTTATTAGGCCTGCACACTTTGCTGTCTATGTAGGGGCAGCCCTGGGCTGGCGGTTAGCGAACCAGCTTTGTGACAGGAAGGTTCCCAGTTCCAGAGACTCCAACTCCCAGCAGACACCAGTGGGTCACATGACTCCAGACTCTCGGTCAGCTGATCAGTAGATCAAGCTCACCTTCTAATTATCACAGACTATATAAGCTCTCTGTTTGGATTTACATGTTGCGAAGTATTGAGCCAGTTATACCTCGATCATTACCGAGCGAGAGAGACCAACCAACAAACACCATAAACGCCACAAACAAAGAGAAACGGACGAGCCCCCAATATGTTAGGACCCGGTCTAGGGTCAGGCCGTAACACAAAAGGTAAAATCAAAGAAGAAATGAAATGAATAAGGGCAGCCATTTTATAGGCCAGAGAAGATTGGAATCAGGAATCAGGTGCAAAACGGAAAACCTGGGGTGAACTACCTGGACTGGGTCCCGGACTGGAGCTGAAATTGAGTGATAGACACACACAGAGAACACAGAAACAGTACACATAACAGTTATTGCCTTCTTCGGTATGACCTTTTTCTATATATATATATATATATATATATATATATATATATATATATATATATATATATATATATATATATATATATATATATAGAACATATACATTGCCGGGCAGACTCTATATATATATATAATGTACCTGTCCGCCTACCTTATCGTTTACCCGGTTTGCCTAGTCCTTTCTGGTCCGTCTCTGGTTTTCGACCCTTGCCTGTTTGACCTCGCGCCTTTGTCTAAGCCCTTATACGTTTATGCGTATAGCTCTCTGTCTGTGTTGGTGTTTTGTCTGGTCCACACCTACATTAAATAAATCTACCTTAAATATCTGCACGCATCTGTCCGGTCCCGATATGCTACAGTGTGGTAAATATCTATATATTCTAAGTTCCAGAAATCTTCATTCATTTGTTAAAAGGTTACCAATTTTTTTTTTCTCCAGCATCATTTTTGCCACAATATTCGAGGGTGTAACAACTCTTCAGTCCATCACTGGCAGCTGTGGGCGTGTGAGATGTGAACAATAGTAAGGAAGAAGAACGTACATGACAGCGTCACTCAACATCTGTGGAAACACGAGCACCGACTCCCTCGGTCCCTCTCCTCCTCTCTCTACTCTGTACCTCTGCTGGAGTTTCAGCATTGTGTTATATATGTGCTCTTTTCTTTCCTTGTATGTATTTTAAAGCCTCTTTTTCTCTGGAGTGACAGGGAAGCTTATTAAACGCCTCTGTAGACCCAACTGAGGGAGTGCAAACACTCCTTTTTTTGTGCGTGTGTGCGCGAATGTGTGAAAAAAGTGCTGCTGCTGAGATTGGATTCTGGCATTTGCAGATATAGATTTCATTAGCAGCATGGTTTTAATGCTGCTTTTAAAGCCACGCTGCAGAACAATACAGAAAGTAGAAGGGGGGGGGGGGGGGGGGCAGCGGCAGAAAGCGTGTGAGATTTCAATTTGTGTTTTACAGCTCCTCCGAGGCCTTTTAGTATTAAAGCACATGAATTATATATGCCATCTAGAAATGTATTGTATGTTGCAGTTTACACAAAGGACGGCACAGCAAGCGCAGAGGTTTTTTTCACAGCTTACGTTTTATTGATCCTCATATAATAGCTATGTTATTTGTGCGAATGCAGTTCATTTTTATGCTGCTTTATGGAGTTGATAATTCTAAATGAATGCATGACTCGCAAAATTGCCAGCCTCCACTTTAGCTTAGAAAATTGAGTTTGGAAAGTGTATGTCATCATAAAGCGTGACGTGTGCAGGATATCAATAGAACTTTGCTTCATTGACCCAATGCTGCATTTGGAAAATAAATACAAATAAAAATAAAAATGTACATAAGCATCTGATCATAAGATTATCTGTATGTAGATATTCACTTCACACTCTGCAATACTGACTCTGCACAGTACACATTGTCGCTGTCCAATAAAAAACATGCATCTACATTTTTGTTGATTTTAAGTTTTCTACATCACACCATTGGTCATTTATATTGTGTAAAAAAATTCAACTATGAATGGACCAATAGAAGTGCTCCAAAACAGCTAGGAAAAACATCTGGTTCCATTGACTTACATTGAAAGTAAAGAATGTTCTCTCCTGTAAAGTTGCAATTTTGGAGATACTTCTTTTTCATTGGACAGTGACGATATGTTCATGTGGGCCATATATAAAGAAGACCTGTTATGCTTTTCTATTTTTCCTCTCTTTAGTGTGTATAGCTTTTGGTACTGTCACGCCTACGGTCTCTTCCAGCACTACCGAGCTTCTTGACTCCCAGTGTGCACTTCCCAATGACGTCACACACACATGTTCACAACCATCCAATCACACACCATGCTCACGTTCCGTGTCACCGGAATACTGATTACACACACCTGTAGTTCATTACACATACACACCATTTAAACCCCATACACACATTCACTCTTTGTGAAGTTTCTTGTACTCTTGTCTTGATCTTTGGCTTTAACTCTCTTTTTTTTGATTCTCCCTTTTATCTCTTTTGCTATTTCTGGTTGCTTGGTTCAATTCATTCTCCTGGTTTCTATCCTCTCGACTGTCCTCCTGTCTCTCCCTATGTCTAGGTTGTCCGGTCTGCTTCTTATCCAGTTTCGACTCTTGTCTGTACTCCTGACTATGATCTCACATTGCCCCTTCATGTTGTTTGTACGTGCTTTGCTGTTGTGTCTGATTTCTGATCTTGTTAATAAATCCCATTCAACCTTTAGCTCTGCTACCTTGATTCTCCTACCTGAAACACCTCAACAGAATTCCAGCCCTTTCCTCTGTTACAAGGTGACACAACCTTGTAACACAATCCTTATTATCCACCTCCTGGATCTGTTGTTCTACTTGACATTAAGATCTGACTCAAACTGACACGGCAGAACCAACACCATTGTGAGAACAGCAGTGTGTATAGCTGCTCAAGAGAGAAGGATCTAGCCGTGGACTGTAAAGACGGGGTGGAATGTGTGGGGTTGGAACTTGTAGCACAAAGCCGCCTCCTCTTTCAACCACTGTGGCGGCTGACCAATCAGAACAGGGTGGGCAAACTGATCAATAGGAGTACACTGGGCTCTTCGGGGGTGATGGGAATGGGCAGCTGGAGCCCAAAACTAAAACTATGAACATTGCAAGAGAGTGTAAGAGGTCCTCATGAAGCAATAATATTAAATGACATCACAGCCATGATATCATTCATGTAGGTCTACAAGATAAGAAAAAAAGAAAAGCACAGAAACCCTAAACACTATATCAGATTTTCCTTCATCCAAGAAAAGCAGAAGCCTTAATCACGAATAGAGGTGCAATACCAGCTTTTAGGTTCAGCTCAACTTTTTCAGATACCTGAATGTCAGTCTGTGAAGCATTTCACAAGTTGTCTTGCTCACTGAATTGTGTTCTGCTCTTTTTTTTGGTTAATTGCAGTTTGTTTAGTCTTACTGCTGTCACAGCTCCCAACTGAAAAGCTTATTTAGGGCCAATAACCAATCAGATCTTACACCACCTGTATGACATATGTCACAATATGCTTTTCTGAATATGCCAGTCTTTGATATTGTCAGTATTTTTTTTTCATTAGTTATTCAGTGGTTTGATGTGATGTATATCTTACTCAGTCGAAATAGTTCACATTGATGGTGATGGGAACCAGATGTCTAAAGAGTTTAAGCTCCCTGACAGAAAAATATTACATGAAATGGTTATCAAGATGATTCCTTGTGCCTGAAACATTTTGTACATTTACAACTACTGGATCAGCCTATCGTAATAGAATTCTGAAGTTATGTAAGTATTCAGGTGATAAGGTCCAGAAATCCAATTAAGAAACCATCACTGCTCACATACTTCCATGTCTCCTTAATGCTGACATAGATGTAAAGCAGCACATCCAGTAGAGGGCAGGTTAGAATCAAATGTTTCTGACAACAGCTAACATGATGATGGTGGAAGAGCGGTGGTTTGTCCCTGTGTCTCTGTGAATAAACACCATACAGATGTTTATGATTCTGGACTAGGTGGCACAGCCTTACTTTAGAGTCTATTTTTTGTTGTGCGGGTCTTGTTTCACTTGAACTTTTAGCTACACTGCCCCCACAGTTTCCAGTGGTACTACTTTCCATTGGTACCGTTCCATCCGTATCCATAATCTTTTAGAGAACGTGCACAAATGTGGAAGAAATGAATGCAGAGTACAGACAGAAGGCTTTGTTCGTACCTGCATGTAATGTTGAGCATAAACAAGCCTTAACACAACAACCAACAGAGAGCAGAAAAACACTTTTGGAGCAACAACATGGTTGACAAAATGAAGGATTTCAATATTCTTCATGTCCTAAATGATATTATTTTTATATTTTAAAATTGACTTGTAGCAGCATGGAGTTTGAGTTTTACGTTCCGTTTACCTGAGGTCTTGGTGAGTTCATAGGCTGTTCGTAATAGGCTGACTCGTGTCACTTTGAGTTTTCCTGTTAACTGATTGTCCAAGTACATGTAAACATTAAACTAATTACTGACAAAATCCAGCTATTTTAAAGAATTTATTCAGACTTAACACTGTTCTACCGCTATCAACATTACATACAAAACATAGAAGGCACATGTAGGTCCACTGGTGGTTTTGATAGTAAATGAAGTGGCTATATTTGTGCTGTAGACATTGTGACTCCTGGTTCACATCACCACCAATATAAAGTAATCAGAGTTAAGTTTTTCTATCATTTTTTATTTCACAGCAAACCCCTCTCTGACTTTGTTGACATCTTAACCAGTAAACCTATGCGTGAAATTCCCTGTTAAAGAACACTAGTAATTCACCTGCTGCTTTACAAATGGAGCAGAATTTATTCATTTGTTTGGATTTAGTGCCCTGCCACCTGTGAAACGCTAAAAAATCCTATTCGCTGTTCCTACATGAGGCATTACTGGTTACTTTCTGTCATTTCTTATACCAGTTCTCAACTAACTTATAAAAACTCATGAACCTAAATATTGCAATGCATGTCATGCATCATGTGTCATTTCACTTACATGTTACTGTACATGGATTAGAGTGATGTGTGTTGCAGTAAATGAACCATACCTGAAGCTGAAATAAGTGTCCATCACAGTATTGTAGTAATTAATTCATTCATCTTCTAAGCCACTTAAACCATCATCTTATCCTTCTGGGCCATAGAGGGTGCTTATGCCTATGCCAGCGTTCATTGGGCAGAAAGCAGGACACACCCTGGACAGGCCAATAGGGCAGACACACAGACACACACACTAAAACCTGCATGTCTTTGGACTGTAGGTGGAAACTCACACAGACATGGGGAGAACATGCAAACTCCACACAGAATCGAACACAGGCCGGTGTAGCTGTGAGGCTGCAGCGCTGGCCACTGCGGCACTGCGCCGCCCTGTTGTAGTTATTGCAGTTGATTTTTTTAATGTAGAGAGAGTTTAACTTTGGTGTGTGTGTGTGTCTGTCTCTACTATGTTAATCTTACACTGTGGGGACCAAAACCTGTTTATGCACTCATGACCAGCTTGCAAATCACAGTTTTAAGATGAAGTCACGTTTAAAGATTAAGGATAGGTTAGAGTTGGGTTTAGGGATAGGCTAGTGGTAGTAGTTATGGTAAGGTTTGGCTTTGTCTCCAGGACATGAATAGAAGTCTAGGTAATGTTCCTACAATTCACAGAAACAAACATGTGTGTATGTGTGTGTTGCCGTATTTTGGTTCTCATCCCCTGGCACTGTGCTGTCTTATCTGGGCCAGGGAGGAGGAGTGTGATTGATGGTGCAATTATGGGACCAGTTACCCCCTCCTCTCTCTTTCTCTCTAGGTGTAAGTTTTTCCTGCTCTTGGCTTTTGTTGTTACATAACAAAAAACTGCAAAACCAAAAAAAACAAGAAACAAATTGAGGGCTTGTTGCAAAAAAAAATGAGTATTGATCTAAAGAATCGCTCTTTGTTAACATTTCTAGCTGATGCCGGTTTTATTTAGCACTGCCGTGGCTGGTGTTTTTTTTTTTTCTTCTTCTTCAGACGGAGCTGAAATTGGTTCTGGAAGTTTTCCCCGTCTCGCGGAGCGGCTGTCAGCGCGCCGGGCCGTAGACCGTGGCAGATTCCCCCAACGCTTTCGAAAAATGTGTGTTTGATGGCAAGCTGTTGCCGAGAACACACTGAGGTTTTGCACAGTGTAAGTGTGAAGCGGCTGAGTCGCTCATCAGAGCAGCTGAACAGATTGCTGCGTCTGTTCCTTCATGCCGCCGTTAAGGAGACGCGCTCTGCCACCGTCACACAAGCTGGCACAGGCTTCTAATGTCTAGCCCTGGCTGGCGCACCGAGCACTGTGGCAGACACGCTTAAGAGCAGAGTTCAGCTCCAATGAACGAGCCATTTGCCGCACTCGGTATATAGAGACTCTCAGTTAATGACTGTTTCAGGATCATTCTTTGTTGTGCAAGAACAACTGAAACAGAAATCACCTGTTGTGTCTTAACCCTCAGAAGAGTAGTCCTTGTTCACCATCTCTTGTAGTCGCTCATATGTGCATTTTCCACACATGCAGTGTAGCTACTGGAGATGTAGCCACTGTTACAGATGGATTACAGTAATATGGGGTGTAAATACATGGCTGTATCAGCTTCAGTCTGTATAAAGTGAGCATAAATACATGTCCTGACAATTACCAACAAGACTGGTTGTCACCTTCACAGAAAATCCTAACTTTCCTAGTGTTAAGCCAGCTGCAGTAGCCAAACGATGCTGAACAAAAGTTATTTTATTATAATCCACATTTCTAATTCTGTCTTATTTTACAATGTTATACTGCACCAAAAACAATATCTTTATTAGCAGTCCATAACACTGACAAACTGAAAAATAAAAAAGCTAAATAGTTTGGCAGCAGGAGTGTCAGACAGAACCTGTTAATTATGCTTAGTATTTTTTTAGTGAATGCTTTACATGCATTTTAATAATCAGATCATGGGGAAACACCAGGTCTGCATGAGTTTGGCAGTATTTGGATATCTGCTTTGCAACCAGCCAATTAATTCACAGCATAAGATGAGACGCAAAGGTAATATATACACACACACACAACCGCTCAAAAGTTTAGGATCACAGTGAAATGTTCTTGTTTTCAATGGAGTATCTTCCTTCCTTAACACAACAATGGACTTACGGGTCTCTAAAGAAAGTTGTTTATTTCTGGCCATTCTGAGTCTGTCAGGTGTGCGAAAGACAGACTGGACACTTGCGGAAATGTAAAAAACAGGAACCGGCAAGTCAAAAACAGGCAGAATCAAACAAGGACCCCAGTATTCTAGGGATGATGACCGACAGGCTGCAGGAGGATGCATGACTGACGTTCCTCCAGTGGGGGGCTCTGGGAAATGGAGTTTCCAGGTTGAGCCGGCTCACCAGTTGAGACAGGCAACCAGTCTACCAGATACAGAATAGTGCCGCCTCTCCGCTTCGAGTCCAGCAACCGCCAAACAGCATAGACTGGGCTTCCCTCGACTATGACTGGAGGTGGAGGTGTGATGTCGGGTGAATCCTCATCTAACAGACCTGGAATACAGGTTTGAGTAAGGAGACATGAAATGCATCAGACATCCGGTATTAAGCAGGCAATTCTAATTTGCAAGTAACCTCATTGATTCTTTTGAGGACTTTATATGGACCAATGAACTTCGGCTGCAACTTTACATCCTGTCGCAAACCTGAAATCCCTGGTTGAAAGCCACACACGATCCCTGGGAAGAAAGGAGGGGGTCTCCCCTCAGCGCTGGTCCACGTGACGTTTGTGCCTTCTCTGTGTTCTCGATCCGCTGGTGAGCCTCCTCCCAGACCTGCTTGCTCTGCTCCATCCAGCTGTCCACCGCTTGGACTCCCAAGGGATAGGGTGACCATGGCATAAGTGGAGACTGGAAATCCAGAAAACACTGGAAAGGAGTCATTCCTGCCCACGGCAAGTAACGTGACCAGTCAGTGGGTACAGGTAATGACATTAGTTTGCCAGCAGGTAAAGTCTTGGGGGTTTTACATTGGGAACACTTGTAAACAGGATGAACAGGATGACACAAACCTATGAATGTCCGAGAGCTATGTTCTCCCACCAATATTTACTTTCCAATAATTGATAGGTGAGCGTTTCTCCCAGGTGACCTGACACTAAGGAGGAATGTGCCCACGTAATAAGTTTGTCACGACACGAGACATGTTTTTTCTCTCCGGACACTGTTCAGGGATGAGGGTGATAGCCATTTGGTTGTTAATCTCATCATCCATATCCCATCTAATGGTATGTGGCAGTATCGATTCAGTGCCTGCTCCTTAGTTTCAGAGTTCTCATACAAGCAAGATAGAGCGTCTGCTTTGGTGTTCCTGGAACTGGGGCGATAGGTAATGGTGAACACTCGGACATGGTGAACAAGGGAGGCCAGATACTGTGAATAAATAGTTGGTTTATTCACATATGGTATGGTATATTGTCAGTGTAGGCAATCACAAATTGACCAATCATGTCCCTCAGAACATCGTTAATGAATGCCTGAAAGATTGAAGGCGCATTACAAAGGGCGAAACACATTACCGAGTACTCATAATACCCCCTAGTGGTGAGGAATGCTGTTTTCCATTCGTTCCCCTCTTTAATTCTAATCAGGTTATAGGCACTTCTGAGATCCAACTTCATGAAGTTGTTCCAAAGCAACCGGGACCAAAGGCAAAGGGTAAGCATAAGATTGTTATAGAATTCAGGCCTCTGTAGTCGATACATGGTCTTAACCCCCCATCCTTTTTCTTGACAAAAAACCCCCGGCTGCAGCAGGTGAAGTGGAGGGTCTAATATAACCCTGCTCGAGCGCTTCTCTAACATAGTCTTCCATAGCAGCTTCCTCAGTCTGAGTGAGGGGATAGACCAGAGATGCACTGGCGTACATCTGAACGGGCACAGTCAGTTGTTTGACCAGTCCTCTCCCCACTGGATCTCCATGCACTGCATGTAGTTCCAGGCGATGAGCGAGTTCGATGGTGTCTATCTGCAACTCCTGGACGAGACGACTGTGAATGAAGTTGCCCTCGGCCCCTGAAAAGACAAAAGAAGATTTCAGACAAAGCAAAGTAACAGGTAATCTGAAATATTTGGAAACCAACCCGATTGCCCTGTTTAAGCTGCATGAGGAGCTCGCCCTGTGAGCGTCCCTCATGAGAATCAAACACAGCCCTGAATTAACGTATAAACTCCTCGTAAGTGCCAGTCTGCAGGCGCGGCCAGATTGCTGTAGCCCAGTCCAGTGCCCTTCCCGTAAGGAGTGATAAAAGATATACGAGCCTGATCAGAGCTGGCGTTAGAGTTAGTAAAAAAGATAGAGCATTGTAATACAAACCCCTTACAGAGATTGGGTGAACCATCAAACTTATCTGGTTTACTCACGGGGAAAAAACGTTGAACTCGAGCCAGGCTGCATGCTCTGCTCCGCTGGAGTGGGCTGTGTTACTGCGGGGGGGCTAACTGCCCCTGAATTCCAGTCAGAGACTGAGTGATCTGCGAGAGCTGGTCTCGCTGGGCGGTTTGTTGCTGGGCGAGATTCGTTAAGGACTGAGTCAGGGAGTCGAACCATTGCTGGTGTTGACCGAGCAGCTGACCTTGCGAAGACACGGCCTTGAGCAGGTCCTGAAATTCCGCCAACCAGGAATGTGGCGAGGTTTTCTGTCAGGCGCGCGTGAAGGACAGACTGGGCGCTCGCGGAAATGTACAAAACGTGAACCGGCTTTATTTTACAAAAGGGCAAATCCAAAGGGAAAGTCAAAAACAGACAGAGTCCAAAAATCAGGCAGAGAACAGACAAGGGAAAATCCAAACTCTGTAGTCGAAAAGGTAAAACACGGCAACGGGCAAACAGTATAGAAAACGCTCAGAGAAGTTCTTGAGAAACAATTACAAAAGCTCGCAACCAGTAAAGGCACATGTAGGTATTTAAATACTCGTGCTAGATTGAGTTCAGGTGTTTTCAGTATTCTGGGGACGATGACCGATAGGCTGCAGGAGGACACGTGACTGTGACGTCCTCCAGCGGGGGGTTCTGGGAAATGGAGTTTCCAGGTTGAGCCGACTCACCAGTTGAGACAGGCAACGTGTCACTGTCAGCAAGCCATCAACTGCTGATGCTTCAGATACTAAACTAACCTAGAATGTTGTTCCCTTTTATACTCACTTATTAGTAGAATGTTTTTCAGCTGTGCATCACAATTGAGCAAGAGTGTCCTAACAACCAATTAGTCCAATAACATCCTTAACTTGGATTGGCGTCCGTACCAGGAGATTTAGACAGAGGACTGAGAATTGCTGATAATAGGACTATATGCAAAATAAGCCTCTAAACAAAAATAGACTTTAATACAAACATTTTTATTCTTTAAAAATCATCTGATACACTTAAATTAATTGTGTAATGGACAATATTGTTTGTGAATTCCATGAAAATTACATGAATTGCATGAAAATTGCATGAAATGAAATTCTAAGGTGATCCTAAACTTTTGAGCGGTAGTGTATGCTGAGAAATTTGGTTAGTGAGCTTAAATACAGCTTCAGCTCTTTATTGGGTTTATTAATTGTATTTCTATACCTTAATCTGATCCATGTATGCTGTTTACATGACCACTTAAATAATAAGATAATAATAAGCTACATTCATCTCATTATGAGCAGTTTATTAAGTGTGCCCTTATTAAAACTGCCCTCTACTGTAATGCAGCAGTTTCAGTAGCTTAACTAGCTGTTCTGACATACTGGATTTGTCTTGATAGTAACAGTGATTATGAATAATAATGCAAGTGTCTGTGAAATGAATTCTATATTCTGGTCTAAATCTGGCAGCAGGCATGGGCTATCAAATTTTGCTGTACTTTACAATACTTTTTTCAGAGCTATGTAATTTTAGCTACAGAGGTTCTGCCCACATCTTTAGTGTGTTAACCTGGCCAACCTGTCAGGACTCTGCCAATTGCATTCTGACTGGCTGTCCAGTCTGACTGGACTGTTTATGTTACAGCCGTTTTCAGGATTGTCTCCTTTCAGGTGTCATGCCAAATAGCAGACTTGGTCGTTTTGCCTGTCAGTTGAATTTCCTTTTCCTGCAGCAGTAGGCACAACTCCATGTTAATTAATTACATCTATGAGATAATTAGTGTTGAATGTTTATGCAGTGCCATATGGTTGAACTTGAAAGAATCACATGGATTAATAATATCTCTCATTCCACCACAACTACATAAAAATCTATTAAAGGCAGTTGTGTTAATCCTGTCACATTACATAATGGTTTAACACCAGAACTTTGGTTTGCTTACCATGTCTACAGCCAGCTAAATGTTAAGAAATTACTCATCTCCAGTGAAGATGAAGTGCCAGTACTCTAATAATGTAGGTCAGTAATTCCCAACCCTGGTCCTGAAGTGCCTTCCTGCTGCGCACCTTTTAGCATTATAGATGCCCCCAGCACAACTTAATCACAACCTGGTCCCTATTTAACTTACCAGCTCTTTAACAAGCTCCTCTTGAGTTGAAGTGCATGCATTAGAGCCGGTAAACATAAACAGGTGCAGGACAGGGGGTACTCCAGGACCAGGGTTGAGAACCTGTGATATAGGTTACACACCTCCTGTTACAGTTACACTTATAGTTTGCTCCATGAATCATCCAGTCTAATTCATTACATATTATAGTATGTCCTCTGGCAAAGCCAACACCGCTTAAATAGTCTTTTTCTAGATATGTATTTAACAATCACACGTCGGTTTTATCCTACAAAAAATCAAACAAGATGTGTAAAGATGATTTTGCTTTTTTTGAGTGTGCGTACTAATTTTCAGTGGTGGTTTCTTTAAACATACCTCTACCTCCACTCCTCATGTTTGAGAAATATGTGCTTGACATCTGGACATAAATCAATTAATTTCAGAATTTGCCCAGGTTGACCGCAGACTGGTCTTAATTAATTTCTATACATAGAAAACTGGCATCCTAGCTTCCCCAATGTAATCATAAATTTTATGTGGTGGTCCACTCATATATCCATTCTAACTAGTTAGCAGTTTCTTCATTTAAACATGATGATGATGATGATTGCATGATGATGAACTCATAATGATCAGCCCAATAGAAATGCATTATACTTGTTGTTCTTTGGACAATGACATATACAGAAAGGCTTCATTGCATCTGCTAGAAATGGTTCTATCAAAAGTCTATTCTATACAAATGTTCATACAGATGTTCAACATACAGGCACTGCACTGTTGTAGTGAACTGAAGATCCCAACCAAACATTGCTCCGAAGTGTTCATGGGGTAATGGCCATTCACTTCACCCTACATGCTGAACATGTATTCCTATTGTCTCCCTCCTCTCAAAGTGAAACTACATGTCCTACTGTTTACTTATCCTATTTAGGAACATTTAGCTACATTTGTGATAATTCAAATACTAAGGGTGTAAGAAAATATTGAAAATATCGAATATCAGGATATTATGTTTGGTGATACTGTATCGTTTCTCAAACGCTTAGTATCGATACACAGATTCCTGGCAGACAGTGAATCACTGTGTGTTTTGTTGAGACCACTAGATGGCACTGTTGTAATCCATTTTCAGCTCCACTCCAACATTAACAAGCAGCACAAGGGCGCAATGCTACATTGGCAAACCTGTTCATGTAGTGGTGTGTTTTAATAGTAGCATTTGAAAAATCGCAATATATCACTGTGCTTGCAGTATCGCAGTATATCACAATATATTGAATCGTGACCGCTGTATCATGATACGTATCATATCACTGGCTCTTGCCAATACACAGCCCTATCAAATACCCATATCCTAGTAACACCTCTGATTCCCAGGCTCCATGTTACTTTCAATTGCATTACATTCATAGCATTTTGCTGATACTCTGATCCAGAGCGACTTACAGAAGTGCTTCGTTGGACGGCTTATCTTTAAGCTAATTTAAATAGGCCAAAGACTAAAGGCACCATCAAGCTAAGGCACTGCTTGCAAGAAAAGTCATTGGCGAAGCATAAATACATATATAGTAAGACATTACTGCTGTAATTTTAAGTGCATGATTAGTGTTCATTTAAATGCTTATTGGTTGAAGACATCTGGGATTTTCTCTGCTAAGGGTGCTCATTAGCAGAGAGTGCGTCTGAGGCATAATGGTTTAATTCTCAGTCTGGTCTGGCCTGTGCCTGAATAGAGCTTGCAGAGCAGATCCAAATAGCCACTAGCTAAAAGCCCCTGAATGTGAGGTAAACAGCAGTTATGATGCCAGCAGTAAGCCATTGTTCAGCCAAAGTGGCAATCACAGATTAACACATACTAATTATTCTAATGTGCTAATCAAGTAGCTAATCAGGCTGGGAAATCTAGGCCTACACTAAAGAAAAATCTTTCATTATTTTTACAGGAGTGTACAGGGTCGGCTCTGGCCGTATCTAGAGGTTTTTGAATATAGTTAATTGTGTACTGGGAACATTGTGTCCCATGACAATTTTAGGGTCCCCAAAATATCTAGCCTCTTTTCTTTGCCTCGCATTAACCCACAGGTATACTTACTATTGGATAGATAGATAGATAGATAGATAGATAGATAGATAGATAGATAGATAGATAGATAGATAGATAGATAGATAGATAGATAGATAGATAGATAGATAGATAGATAGATAGATAGATAGATAGATAGATAGATCTACTAAAGCCAGAGTAGACTGATAAACTAATGTGATCAGGTATTAATCTCAGTGTTACTGAGCTCTGGTAAAGTCTGAGTAGACTGATAAATCAATGTGATCAGTGATTAATCTCAGTGTTTCTGAGCTCTGTTAAAGTCTGAGTAGACTGATAAACTAATGTGATCAGTTATTAATCTCAATGTTACTGAGTTCTGTTAAAGTCTGAGTAGACTGATAAACTAATGTGATCAGTTATTAATCTCAGTGTTACTGAGTTCTGTTAAAGTCTGAGTAGACTGATAAATCAATGTGATCAGTTATTAATCTCAGTGTTACTGAGTTCTGTTAAAGTCTGAGTAGACTGATAAATCAATGTGCTCAGTTATTAATCTCAGTGTTACTGAAATCTGCTAAAGACTGAGTAGACTGATAAATCAATGTGATCAGTTATTTATCTCAGTGTTACTTAATGATCTCCTCTGTAGTGAATGTTTGCAGGTGACAGTCTTAGCAGTTGTATCGTGCTGATCTTCTACTCAGGGGCTTGTAGAAGCAGCAGCAAACTAAAGCCAACAAATAAGACAGAAAAGTGTTGAGAATTTCACATTTTAAATAATGAGCTAATTTTTCATGCAACGTATTAACAGACGAATTAAATGAAGAAAACATGGAATGCTTTATTGCTATTGGTCCTCTTGTCCCAAATCTTACAAAGCCTACCCCTGACCTGTGCAGTATGGGAGGGGAGGGAGGGACGCAGTTAGTGGAAATGGCTTGTGCATTATGTGGGCTGAATGGACGCATGTGTGAATGTTGCCGCTGGCCTTAATTTACGTCCTGTTAAACAGAATCCACTAGACAGAACAGGAGGTGTTGATTCCCCCCAAAGACCCCCTGGGCTGAGGATGTATCTGCTGCAAATGTGTTAATTTGTGTGTGTTTGTGTGTGTGTGTGTGTGTGTGTGTAGGGATTTACAAGGCTTTGGTAATGGATCAGTAGATCAATTTGCAAGTTTGAATCGTAACACTTCAGTGCACCATGCAGTACATCTGCTAAACCCACCTGTCACTCAGTCTGCGTGTGCAGTGTACTCAAAGGAGATGTGAATTTTAATGCATGTTTATGTGTGTGTTCGTATTCCTTTTGTGACTGTGTAGGTGCAGCAGTGGCGTGAGCAGCAAGAGGAAATTGCTCGTCTGGAGGCGGCTATAGCGGCACGCTGGGAGGAGGAGGAGAAGGAGAGACTTAGAGAGGAGCAGGAGAGAGAGCAAGCCAAAAGGAGCAAACAGAAACAACGGGTATGTCTCATATATATGACAGACATGTAGGTACCTGTATGTAAGAGCAGTATGTTGCATATAAGAGCAACTTTACAAGAATTGTGATTTTGCAGGAGAAGGAAAAACATGGAACAAGAACAGTTTTTCAATGTAATGTTTCGGCATGTTTATAGCTTCATTCCTTACATTTGATGAACACCATGTCAAAATAAAATAAATAAAAAAGAATGGGATAACTTGTATTTATAAATATGTACTTATATAGATAGGATGTCCCATTTATATACATATAAAATAATGCTTGAGTTAAGTTATAAACATTAATGTGACCTAAAATAAGATCAGATCTTCATTCATCTTCATTCAGCTCACAACAATACATAACACAGTTAAACAAACAGCACAGAACGTATATAGTTTTAAATCTGTTTATTGAACCAAGTGGTCTAACATTAAATTTCTCAGCTGGCAAAAGTTTGTGAACCTCTGTTTTTTAGTAACTGGTGAGACCACCTTGAGCAGTAATTACATTAACCAAACAGTTCCTATAACTGTTGATCAGCCCTGCACATTGACTTGGTCCATTCCACCTAACAGAACTGCTTCAATTGTTTATGTTGGTGGACTTTCATGCATGAAAGCTACACCTTAGGTTCTGCCTCAATATTTCCATTGGATTCAGGCCTGTACTTTTACTAAACCATGTAGAATTTCTTGATGCAATCCAGAATTTAGGGCTCTATCAAATTATGGTAAGCTGTCCTGGTTTAATAGTCGTGAAACAGCACCAAACAGTGATACAACTTGGGATAAGGTTCATATGTTCATGTGGTTTTGCCAAACTTCTTTCATTTAAGATTTAAACATTTATTTTGTTTTTATCTGTCCACATAATATTATTTTTATACTCTTCTGGCTCACCAAGTGGATATTTTAAACAGGCAGAAATGTTCCTTCTTGAGAGTAGTGGCTTAGTTCCATACGAACTATGCTTATTCTGTGTTTAACCTATGGTGGACTCATGAACACTGACATTAGCCAATGTAAGAGTGGACTATGGATTCTTAGATGGAACCCAGTCGTTCTTTGTGGTTTTCCAATATGTTATATACTCTAGCTTTAGAGTCATTTTTGTTGGATGATCAGTGCCGGGAAGGGCAACAATATGGTTGAATTTTCTCCATCTCCATGACAGTGGATTAGTTAAGTCTAAGCTCCACAGAAATAGTTTAGGAACCTCCTTCAGCCTAATGAGCAAAAAACTTAAAGGTGCTTAATAATCACCTGACTGAGGCATGGCATACACTAATAGATGTGTGTGATAAAGACCAGACTTTGATGGTTAATGCTGGCCTTACACCAAGCGAGTTTCAAGAGATGCTACTGTCGCAGACAGAAGTTTCCAATGGCAGAATAAAATCATGAGAGTCTTGAGAGTCACGCTCACATCATCTTGATCATTTAGTGTAAGGTGGTCAAGACTGCAGGTTTAAGTCAGTCTTGTTCTCGTCCTAGCGTTCCCATAAAATCAACCGTGTTTAATACTATCATAAGTCTAAAGTCTTGGCTCACACATTGTCGACAACCAATAATAGAGCTCTCTTAACCACCAAACAGGAAGCCGCAAGGCAAATACAGGAATGTCTGGTGGGAAAAGAAGTTAGACATGGAGGGGAGTCCGGCGAGGGTTCGGAAACTGCGGTTCTCCTGGACTGTACAAAAGGAGGAGAAACTGGTGGAGCTGTGGATTGAGAAAGAGTGCCTCTGTCGTAGAGGCAGAGTAGAGGCAGAGTGGAAAAGAAAAAAAGATGGACAGAAATCACTGAAGCCCTCGAAACCCCAGCCGAACGGGACTACGGTGTTTACAATTAGCCTACCAGCGAACCGTACACTTTGCTGAATATTGCTAGCTTCAATCATATAAACGGGAAATCATCTCAACAGGAATCGAGTTGCAGTCTTGTGACTCTGAAAGATCTCCAGTCTTTGCAAAATCATAGCCTGTGACTAGTCTGTGACTAAAAGTCTGTGACTAGTCTTTAGATGTGAGAGCGTGTCAGATTTTAGTCTATTAAACGTCTTTTCAGAGTCTGTAAAAGATTTTCTAGTGTACGGTCAGCATAAGACTCAGCCACATTCACACCTGATTATCATCCAGTTAATTGAACCTCCTGACCCCAATTATTACCTAAACCAAACAGATAATTCTAGCAGTTCACATACTTTGCCAACAAAAACATTAAATGTTGGCTCTTATTGTTCAGTATATGGATGCAAAACTGTATGTTTTTGTGTTATTTGTTTAATTGGGGCCTATTTTATATTTGAATTAATTAAATGATGATACTTTAGGTCACACACAGGACCCTCACAGGACCACCACAGAGCAGGTATTATTTGGGTGGCGGATCATTCTCAGCACTGCAATGACACTAACATAGTGATGGTGTATTAGTGTGCGTTCTGGTGGTACAAGTGTATCAGACACAGCAGTTTTTAAACACCTCAGTGTCACAGCTGGACTGAGAACAGTTCACCAACCAAAATCCACTCTGATCCACTCATACCAGCATAGCACACACTAACACACCACCATGCCTATATCACTGCAGTACTAAGAATGATCCACCACTCAAATAATACCTGCTCTGTGGTGGTCCTGTGAGGGTCCTGACCATTGAAGAACAGGGTAACAAGTATAAAGAGAAACAGATGAAGTACAATCTGTAGTTGTAGAACTACAGAGTGTAATATATGGTAAGTTAAAGGGATAATAAGCCTACCATGAGGTGTACCTAATAAACTGGTGGGTAGGTGTTTATCCACTGTGCAAAGAAAAGCATGTCTCCATTTGTATCCAATTTTAACCTTTAAGTTTTAAAAAATGAAACATGTAAGCACTTTCTGTGGCCCTAACATCACAAGTTAGCAGTGTCTTTCTTCCTGGCTTTCTTAAAAAGTCAGAACAATGTCTACACCCACCCTCAGGACATTGTCTACACGACACCTTCTGTATCACTGCTATTTCACTGTAAGTATGTCAGAACTGTCAACTATGGAACCGAAGAGAGTCTCACAGCTCCTGTGCGGAATCACTGTAGCTGACTTGCAGGTTTCTGGTACATTGTTAAAGAAAGAGCCTCGAAGAACTCCTTTTAATACCAGCACAGCTTCTATACCAGGCATGTGCAGCAAACAGAGCACGTTTCCATTTCAATCTGGTAGCATTTCTGCTGCTTGTATGTATAAAACAGTGAATTTAGTGGGGCATGATGAACGATCGGTGGGACACTGCCACTGCTAAACGACCCCCTAAAGCCAGGCCTGCCACAGAGCAAGACATTCAGATCATTTCACCACATCTGCAGCTTTAAATCTGAACTGTAGCACCCCTGCATAAGATATGCCCCCAGGTGGTGATGGAAATATAAGACCGCACATAAAAGTTTGCACTCTTGACAGAAGCGTGACAGAGTGGCCGAAAAGACCTTCCTCCCCGAGTTTTATCTCATAAGGCACTTCTGCAAAAACAGATAAGGTATCAATATAGTAATAATATTTCTGAATTGATTACTCAGCGCAGTGTTAGGAACAGTGTGGCATGCTGTGAGGGAAGGCTGCGAGCCACTGCTGGCCTCATTAGCTTGATGAATGAGTTGTGTCGTCTCCTGTGGGTGTGGAGGAGGGGGGGGTCTCTACAGCCTCCTCACTGTTTGTGTTAGAGATTTTAACTGTGTGACCTCACCTTCCTCCTTCCTGCTCCCCTTTAATGAAGTCACTTCCTCCAGGGCTGTCGCTGATTGATGATGTCGTTTGGGCTGTAATAGATTACACGTACACCTGCGCTCCTCTCGCTCACGCCGTGAAACATTATCTCATTTTCAAACCGCATTCCATTCCGTCTGTAACAATCAATAAAAGCCGCGCATGGGCATCAAACTTCATCTCCAACTTCTTTCCCTCGAGGCCAGCTTTTATTTTTAATTACAAGTTATTAATTATTTGAACTCGGCCGAAGTCTGAAAGTGACTCCATGTCCACTCCTTACTTCTGCGCACCTACTGCCACTCTGAAAACCAGCCAGTTGCACCAACAAAAGCAGCTCCCAAAGGAGCCACTGACATTATGTTCCTCCACAAAACGCTCCCACAAACAGCAGCCCAAACAGGTCTTAACTGCCTGCCGCATTTCTCTCCAGTGAGCAACTAGAACTGCTAAAAGAGGAAATTTATGAGGAGATTGGATGTAAAATCGTCCGAAAGCTCCCGTGAATCTACAATTACAGACTGTAGTCCGTCTGATTCTCTGCATACATTCTTAGCCTCCTTCCAAGTGTTCTTTAATGATCAGGACAGGACCCCTACAGACCCGATATGCTTTGGGTGGTTGTGCTGGAATGAGTGGATCAGCCATCGCTGGGCTGCTGGAGTTTTTAAACACTGTGTCCACTTACTGTCCCCTCCATTAGACACTCCTTGTTTGTTGGTTCACCTTGTAGATGTTAAGTCAGAGATGATAGACGCTGCCCACAGGATGCTGTTCACTGGATAGTTTTGGTTTGGTGGACTATTCTCTGTCTAGCAGTAGCATTGAAACGTGATTTGATGGCACGGATTGCAAAACAGAGAATGAAAGAGAGAATAAGGAGAGACGAACAGAAGAGGCGGGTCAGAGAAAACCATACACAGCGTCCAACGTCTACTGTAAAACAGAACTAGCCGAGGGAGCCGTTACTGAGTGTCAATATGAAGAAAGACGTGGCTGAAGTTAGCTTCTTATGTGAATTCCACCTGATGCAGCAGTTAGAGGCGCCAGAATGTAACTTCTATACCATTTAAGGTGGAACGAAGAATTCAAATAAGAAGCTAACTTTAGAAAGCAAGCAACTGAGCTTTCCCAGCAAACTGATAGCGAATCTGAGTTTTACGGTTACCCCTAGCCGAGTACCACATCAGTGTCTCAGCATCTGAGCAAAAACATTCAGTACTGTACTATATGCAATTTAAACAATAAAATGTTAAGAAATCTTGCTTATTTTATCTTATATATTTACTATTGCTCTTTAATTAAAAATATATATTATCCAATTACTTGATGAATCGATGGAATAACTGATAGAATACTCGATTACTAAAATAATCGATAGCTGCAACCCTAGTCTGATCAGTCTTGTTTTCGTCCTAGCGTTTCGATAAAATCAACCGTGGTTAATACTGTCATAAGTCTGAAGTCTTGGCTCACGCAAATAGTGACGTGAACATTGCAGACAACCAATAGGAGAGCGCTTTTCACAAACAGGAAGCCGCAAGTCAAGTACAGGAGTGTCTGGCGGGAAAAGAAGGGAGTGCGGCGAGGCTTCAGAAACTGGGATTCTCCTGGACTGTACAAATGGAGGAGAAACTGGTGGAGCTGTGGAGTGAGCAAGAGTGCCTCTGACGTAGAGGCAGAGTAGAGGCAGAGTGGAAAAGGAAAAAAGGTAGAAAGAAATCACTGAAGCCCTCGAAACCCCAGCCGAACGGGACTACAGTGTTTACAATTAACCTACCAGCAAAGCGTACATTTAGCTGAATATTGCTAGCTTCAATCATATTAATGGGAAATAATCTCAAAAGGAATCGAGTTGCAGTCTTGTAATGATCCACTCTCTGGTGGGGGTCCTAACTATTGAAGAACAGGGTAGCACAGTATACAGAGAAACAGGTGAACAGTCTCTAAGTTTGGACGTACAAAGTGCTGATATATGGTAAGTGGAGCTGATAAAATGAACAGTAAGTGTAGATACCAGGTGGTGTTTTATGGAATAATATTTGGAATAATTGTCCATATCCAAATCCTTGCAGGTCATTTGGATTTGTTTTGTCTCCATTCATCATAAACTCTACACAACAGGCAGTTGGTGTTTCAAAAAGGTGTAGAAAAATAACAATTTAAAAAATGGTTTTGATATAACAATAACAAGTATTACATCTATTTCTCCTTCTGTCTGTGTCAGGTGCATGAATTTCATGAGGTGCAGCAGCGGAGGACAGTGGAGTGGAGGAGGAGGGAGGAGGAGAGACTGGCACAGCTCAGGGGCGAGATGGAGGAGCAGGCCAGGAGAGATAAAGAGAGGTAAGCAGCCTTGATCACTGAGACTCAAACACAAGGACAGGGAAGGACAGATAAACAACATGAGTTCAGGCATGACAGCTACATTCCACCCACTCCTCTCACTCTCATCAGTTTCCATTGTCAGAGTGAATAGCTCACATCATACAGCAGAGCAGTGAGCTAAAAGTGAAGTTATAGTATTATTAAGCCACCATGAATGTCAGGCTTTATTATTTTGTTATTACTCATACAGGTTGTTATCGAGGTTAAGTCCTAGTCCTCAGCCACTTGGTGCATTGGTTCCATTCCAGTGTGTTTGATTGCTAGCAGCTGTCTCAGCATTGCCTGATAAAATGTTGATGTGTTGTAGGCCATCTCCAAATATTATGTGAGATTCATGGATTATCATCCTTGTATGTGAAGAGTCTATAAGCATAGAATAGGATTCTTTCATTGGAAACTTGGTTGTTTGTGTTTTTGGAAACACTGTTAATAGTAGATCATTTGTTTCAGTGCGTTCCATGTTTTATTCATTCACTGCTACAAATTACTCAGTAACTACTGAATTATGCATTACTTACTTTTACTCACAAAGTGAATTACTTACTAACTGCTATTACTCAGTAACAACTATGACCTACTTTGTAATTAATTCATCAGTAACTACTATTCATTACACAGTAACTGTTATTATTAACCCAGTAACTACCTGTATGTTGGTAGGAACTTCTACTTAGAAATACTTAACTACTAGACTGCTATTCTATTGTTTTATTGATTTCTGTCAGTTAATCTGTAATTACTCTTAATTACTAACCAACTGCAGTTTATTACTTGTTAACTACTCTGAATTATTTAGTAACTATTATTATTTTGTAAGTAACTACTGTGAATTACATTACTCAGTAACTAACATTTATGACTTACTTATTACAATAACTCAATTCTTAGATTTGCTTAGTAACCACAACAAATTACTCCTTAAATGGTATTAAATACTAATAACTACTATAAGTACTTTGAGGTACTTATAACTATTGAATTACTAATACAAGTTACATTTATGCAGTAACTTCTATACATCAAACTGTTCTTTTACTACCACTACTAATTACTAATGACTAACTACAGCTATTTATTACTTACTAACTATTATTATTATTATTACTGCTGTTAATTATTCAGTATCTACCACTAAATGTTGGTAACTACTATTAAGTATAAAATAACTGCTATTAATTATTAAGTATTTACTATTAAATGGTTTACAACTGGAGCTAACATATAGATTCTTATTTCATATACACTCAACTACCACTTTATCAAACCTCCCTTCCTTGTAACTCCATCATGCTAGTGTATATCCTTTTATGTATGGTATGTATGTTAGCAATCATCTAGCCCTTCATCATTTGTTGTTTTCTGACCACTGAGGCACTCTTGAGTGAATATTTTTGGGCGATGGACCACTCTAAAAACTCCAACACCAACACTGCTTTGACTAATAAACTTATACCAGCACTACATACACTAACCTGACTACTACTATGTCAGTGTCATTGCTGGGCTGTCAATAGTCCGCACCCATATAATACCTGGTCAACAGTGGGGTGGAGGATGACTGGTGTAAAGGTATAAATGTAAGACTGACTAAGTGAACGTATGGGTGAATGTATGAGTGTGCATTTGAAGTGAATGGTGAGAGTAAATCTTATATAAATACAATTGCTAGTCCTGCTGCTTGGCCTCTTTCTTGGTCTGCTGAGTATGTGTGCTGCTCCTGGGTGTCTGTTGATGTTCTTGAGAGTCTGTCTGCATGGATCTTTGTCTGTCTGTGTGTGTGTCTGCTGGTCTCAGACCCTCAGAGACTCTTTTACTTCTTTTTAACTCAGTTCAGCACTGTGCTGGGGTCAGTGATGCTGGGGGAAAACTAGGAGAGAGAAAGTCTAGGAGAGAGAGAGAGAGAGAATAGGAGAGAGCCAATAGAAGAGAGAGAATAGAAGAAAGAGAGAGTTTAAGACCTAATAAGAGATATTCTGCTGAACGTGTTTTGGCAGACGATGATGAAGCTGTGTGTGAGTTTGAGCTGAGTGTGTGTTCAGTGCTGTTTTGCCCCCGGAGAGTCTGGCAGGGGTGTGGAGTGTGCAGCTGGACGTGTGTGTTATTGCACTGGTCGGTCTGTTAGTCTCGGAGTGTGTACAGGGGTTCAGGGTGTGTGTGCAGAGGGTCAGGGTGGGTATACAGAGGGTTAGCGTGGGCGTACAGAGGTTCATTAGTGTACTGTATATGTTCATATAGTAAGTGAGTTATATACATGTAAAAGCATGTTTATTATTATGTGTGTGTGTGTGTGTGTGTGTGTGTGTGTGTGTGTGTGTGTAATACAAAATACAACAGAAACCTGTAAATGACCTCGCATTATAGTAGGACAAACATCAGGTCAGGGTAAAGTTTAGGTTAAGATTAGGGTTCGGGTACGGGTTAGATTAGGGTTATGGTTAGTGTAATATCAGGGTTAAGGTAAGGTTAAAGTTAGGTTTAGGTTAGTAGTAGGTCTAATTAAGGTTTGGGTCTTCAGAAAATGGATGAATGTCTATGTAACAGCCCCACAATTTACAAAAACAAACATGTATGTGTGTGTGTGTGTGTGTATGTATGTGTGTTTGTGTGTGTGTTTTTGTGTATGTGTGTGTGTGTGTGTGTGTGTGTTTTGGTCTGTGTGTGTGTGTATGTGTGTGTATGTATGTGTGTGTGTGTGGTTTTTTTTTGTATGTGCGTGTGTGTGTGTGTGTTTATGTGTGTGTTTTTGTGTATGTATGTGTGTTTGTGTGTGTGTGTTTGTGTATGTGTGTGTGTGTTTTTGTGTATGTGTGTGTGTGTGTGTGTTTTTTTTTTTTGGTGTGTGTGTGTGTGTGTGTATGTGTGTGTGTGTTCATGTGTGTGTTTTTTGGTCTGTGTGTGTGTGTGTTTTTGTGTATGTGTGTGTGTATGTATGTGTGTGTGTGTTTTTTTTGGTCTGTGTTTGTGTGTGTGTGTTTGTGTGTGTGTTTGTGTGTGTGTGTGTATGAAGAGTGTGGTTTAGGGAGAGGCTGCTGGAGCAGAGAAAACAGGAGCAGGAAAATAAAGACAAACTGAAACAGAGAGCGGAAGAGGAGAGAGAGGAGAGACTAAAGAACCTACGCAATCAGGTACACCCCCTTTCTCTTTCTCTCTCTCTCTCTCTCTTTCACTCTCTCTCTCTCTCACCAACTCTTTCTTACTTGATCCTGTACTGTCTCTCTGTTTGTCTCTCCGTCTCGCTCTCTGCTACTCTTTCTTTCTCTCTCACATATTTTCTATCTCTCTCTTTCTCTTCTGCTTCATCTTCTTTCTCTCAAACCCTCTCTTACTTAATCTTGCACTCTTTGTTTTTCTCTCCCTCTCTTTTGCTATTCTTTCTTTCCTTCTCACAGATTTTCTATCTCTCTCTTTCTCTCTCCTTCGTCATCTTCTCACTTTCTCTCTCTTCTTCACCCCCCCCCCCACCTTTCAGTAATTTAGGAAATTTATAGCTGTACTGCCCCCTTGTGGCAAAACATAAAACATCAACCTTTTCATTCAGAGATGATGTAGTGCTCAATCCCCGAAAGCTCTCCAATCCTTTCCTCCCTCTGACTGCTGAAATACTCCTACTGGCATATAATCAGCTGGTATTTATGAGCAGAACCACAGCACCACAATGCTAGCCTGGTCTCCAATGTACACTTGAACACTGCTGATTTGGTTCCATGAACTTGTTAGGGGGGATTGGTGGCCTCTGTGTTTGCTGTGGAGGATGAGGAAACCTCATATTAAAGTAATACGCCACTCAAGGCTCTGCGTTAGAGTTATTTAATCACAATTAAAGGGTGGTTTAGGAATGACATGAGCTGACCATAATGGAATGATCAAATGCACTAATGATCAGTTAATAATTGACTTTAGTTTAATAATAATATTGTGAGAGCCATGTAGCTCTGTGGTTGCCAAGCACACTGGGTTTAAATAAATTTGGCCAATGAATACAGCAATCATGCAGTCATTTCATTCACCACTGATACATTAGGCCTCATTAGGCCTTAGTCCTTGGTTCTTCAAAGGTTTCTTTATCAAAGACAGTGGTTCTATATAGAACCATTAACACTCAAAGAACCGTTTGGCTGCTTAAAGTGTTCTTTGCATGGTGAAATGGTTTTTCAGATTGATGGGGGATGTGCTGTACATGGTTCTACATAGAACCTGTTTGAAAAGGCTTCTTCTGCCTTTTCTGGCTCAGTCTGTAACAGGCTTGACATCGCTGTCTTTAAGGTCATTCAAAGTGCACTCTGAGGAATCGAGGACAGAGTGTGAATTCCTGTGAGCATCCTTTGTAGAAGACGTTTGTTTTTATTGATCGTTTTAGGTAATGGGATAAATGTATGTGATAAAAAGAGAAATAACAATGTTAACTGCAATAAAGCATGCTAGTAGAAGAGTTCACTATGGGCAGATCCACAAAGCCCAGTAACGGATGACGAACATGCCGCGTGTGAAGGACATCTCATTTGGGAATCACATTTGGTGTCGATTTCTTCGTCCCCCATATCTTCATTGTCTTTGCATCTCTTCCTCACTTCCTCAGAAGGAGCAGCGAAAAAACACGAGGAATGCAGGAAAGAAACAAGGACGATCAGTAAAGGATATGAGATCCACCCATAGTTTTTTACACTGCTTTTGTAATGCATGATTAAAGCCAAAATGACCATTATTTATAAGTTATTCATTTATCGGGAGATTTGTCTGAGATTACTGTATTTAATGCACCGGGATATATATCGCATGCACATATGGAATTAAAATACAAAATTAGAAAAGAGTAAAACTGCCCCCATCAGATTAACTTTTGTCTTTAAGAGAGAGGAGAAAATCAAGAGCTCCCCTTCAAATCTGAAATCATTCACAGGTATGTCTTTCCGTCCTTCTACTCTAAGCAGACAACTTAACAAGCTGCTGGCGTTCTTAGAACTATATATATATATATATATATATATATTGTTTTCCTTCTAAAACTAAACTATCTGAAAAGGTGTGGATGAAGTTAAGCTGAATTCATGAAATATGATATTATAGTGAGTTTTTAAGGGTTCTGTGTAAATATATTTGAGAAATCTTTTCTACCTACTTTTCCTGTTGCTTGTATTTAGTCAGCTTGTATTTGACGTCTGGTTTTAGTGGAAACTAAATAAATGTAGAGTTTTCTATGACGCAGGACTGTATATGTATTTTTGCAGGTCTCTGTGGTGGCAGAAGCAGACCCAGAGAGGATGATGGGACAAACTGAGGCGTGGAGAATCCGTCTTCAACCTGAGAAAGAGGAGTGTACGCTGCAGAGACCCCTATATCACTTGCACACATATACAGATACACAGGTAACAAACCCACTAACACTTCATGTGTTGAATTGAAGGGCATGGATCATTTCCTCATAAACACAATCAAATTATTAATATTTAAAAGTATTTCAGCATAACATATATACAAATCATGCAGTTAAAGCACCAGAGTTTAACTCCACAGTTTAACTCTGATCACCAGTGCTGCAAAAGTTGATGTTTTCTTTGCTGATAAACTGTAACGTATCAGTTAGTTATTATCGTCTGAATATGGTTTGCAAAAGCTGAAACAAAACCAAAAACATTGCAGGCTTTTGGCTCTTTTTCAGTATTGCATGTTGCACAATCTGCTCTTTTAACCTTGACCTCATGAAAAGGGTCAATATATGACATTTTGCTTCCCATAACTTTAAATGTTCAGCTTTGATGATGTTGAAATCCTCTATTGCTGCCCGTAAGAATGTTTGACTAAGGTTAAGTTGACAAATCGTACTGGAATATTCATACAGTCAAGGGCCAAGGTCAAACAATGATTCAGCGTTTCTCTGGTTTTTTTTCTCAGCTGTTATAGTCTGTTGCATAATGAGGAGACTTTCAGGTTCATTGTCCTCTGATTTAAGATCAGTAGCTGATGGAGAATTGTCAGGTTTTTTTAAATCATATAATTAATAATTAAGTGAATAACTTAAATGGTGTTATGATGCATACATTTAGATCATAGGTACATACATTTAGTCTATACAGTGAAAAATGTGGAGAAAACAAGGTTTAGTTCTCACCAAGTAGACCATTCTCGAACCAGCCCAGCCAGGGATTTATGAACTTACAGATAAACTGAGCTATGATAGCAGGTGGACTGGCATTTTGTGTCCTCAGCGAAGCACTGACTGTGGAAGCAGTCGTTCAACAACAGCTGTCAGAAACAAAGTCAGTGGGTGTGTCTCAGTGAGTTGCCTACATAGGCAGCATTTTACGTCATAGTATGCGCTCCCAACATGTAGGCTGTCTCAATTCTTAGATACCTTAAACATACTGTCTAACCTGATTTTAGGGAAGCATTGAACACTTCCTTAGCCACTAAGACAATCCCATGATGCAATGCAGGCAAATCTATGAGCAGTGAATAGGTTTTAAAATGTAAGTTATTTTGATTTTCTCTGGTGTTTTAATGTGTTTCTTGTCATATAATCACACAAAACAGTATTTTATTATCAACTCTGTAACGAGTCTTCGACCATTTAGCAGCTTATTTGTCAGTTTGAGCTGTATGCCCTTCCTACAGCAGTTTGTGGACCTCAGTGTGCCCCAAAGTTAGTCTGTCACCACAAAGAAGCTTAAAAAGTAAAATAATAAAATAAATAATATTGGGTGCACGTATGTCGGGTTAATTTACAGACTCATTACAAATGCATTACTAATGAACTCTCGCAAGCTGTATTCAGTTTTCTTTACTTATTATTATTTCCTAAACAAATCTCACTACTGTACTACCTTGAAAGTACAATGGAAGAAACAACTGTTATAAAAAACAGCCAATCATAGTAAGAAAAAGCTTTAAAAGGACTGATCATCTACATACTCAGAGTAGAAGTTTGCTAACTGACCAATCCTGACAGGGCCTGAAATACAGAAAGTAATATGGCAGCATAAATTCCACACTTTCATGCGCATTCTCTCTTCCATTCTGAATGAGTCAGGGACATCTTCACTATTGAAACATTATGACCTGTTTGTTATGCTAGATAAACTGAGCTATGATAGCAGGTGGACTGGCATTTTGTGTCCTCAGCAAAGCACTGACTGTGGAAGCAGTCGTTCAACAACAGCTGTCAGAAACAAAGTCAGTGGGTGCGTCTCAAAACCTAGTGAGTTGCCTACATAGGCAGCATTTTACATCATAGTATGCGCTCCCGACATGTAGACTGTCCCAATTCTTAGATACCTTAAACATGATGTTTACTGAGAACCTTATTTTGGCCTGATTTTAAGGAAGCCTTAAACGCTTCCTCAGCCGCTAAGACAATCCGTGATGCAGTCTCTCTCTAACTAGAGCGCCTCAGTAATCTGTTTTATGAGGAGAGATGAGGAGAGAACGCTCCTACTTACACAGCTGCCTACCTAGACAGCCTACTTAGACACTCACTAGGTTTTGAGACAGACCCTATGTTAACCCAACCATCAGCAAATTAAAGTGGAAGCTCTTTCAATGCCAATCATGTACTTTCAATATCAGAAAAGAAGTGGTGAAGTACATGAATACATGTTGTTAATTTGTGCCAACCGGCCCCAACATAAACTTGTGCCAACCACCCCTAAAAGGAATGTGTTTACTCAAACACCTACTAACAAATCAGAGCACTGTAAAACTCAGATGGTGCATGCACACGGATATGGCCTGGGATTGGTTTTCAGATTTTGCAATACCAGTCTGGTCTGAATGGGTTGGGTTGTTTTTCCACATGGTTATTGATCAGTTGTTCCAAACACTGTCAGATTATGGCCTGCTTTCTGTGTGTGTGTGTGTGTGTTACAGATTGTGGCAGACCTTAGGGTGCGTATAGAGCAGGCGCTCAGGACGGCCGGCCTCCACCAGACGCCCTACGCCAGATCGCTCCTCTCTGAGATCCGGCCGCCAAAACCTCCCCGACGAGACACAGAGTCCACCATCCTCAAGTCCTGAGGACGTACAGTTAACACTAATGCAAGCTGAGGCTTTGGGTCAGATCATCACAACTCGTTAATGTTTCACCTCCCACTCAGGCATAAAGCCAAAAACCACACAGTAAACCGGGATGCCCCAGACATTTACCCCTGAACTCACACAGTAGAGAGGAACAGCCAGAACAGGAAAAGGTGGGTTATTTTCCCCTAGAGTGTACCGCTGTGCACTGCTCTAATAAATGAATTATTAATGTACAATGTGAATTTTAGACTGACTGTGTCCATCTCGGCAGAGTGGGAGATGTAAATGTCTGTGTAATGTTTCCATTACTGTTGAAGTAGCTTTTAAAGAGCACTGCTATTTTACCTCCGCTGGAGCTCTAATAGCATAGCTGAAAGACTCCGATTGTAAATAGAGACACATTAGAACATGTAGTGCATGTATTAATGATGTTATACAATAAAAACAAACAGAAACAGGCTGGCAGTGTGCTCTGCATAAAAGAATATCAGTTGATTCAGTTAAGTGCTTGACCCGTAAATGTCCGCTACAGTTTTACGACGAAAGGCAGGGGTTAAGAGTGCATCATATATTGTTTTTATACCAGACTAATACTTGCAGGCCTCTTTCCAAAGAAAAAACAAACATATTTTAATAGCTATATTATTCACAAATCACACATACATTTACATACATTTTTTTATTTCACTTATTACATCATGTGAGAAGTATTTCATAGCCTACATTTATTTCTGCACATATACAAATACAACACATAACAAATTCATAAGCAAAGCATGGAGCGTCCAATGTCCATCTGAACTGCATCTGTGTTAAATAACAAAAATACAAAGACAAATAAAATTCTATTTACACTGTACAGACATCAATGCACAGCACCAGCATGCGTTTAGCACAAACCTCCAGACCGTCTTCAGTGTTCTTAGTTCCTAGATGATGATTTCCTTGTGTTTAATAATAAAGGATAAGCTCCAATGTCTCCAGGTCAATGCTATGAGATTCTAGACGCACAGCACTGCGTCCTTTAGATCAGTGGTCACCAACCCTCCTACTGAAGGTGCAGGTTACAAACATACAGGTTTCACCTCCAACCCGACTCTAACACAAGTAATTATGCTAATCAAAAACTTCTACAGGCAATAATCATATAGATCAGGTGGGTCAGGTTGATTAGGGCTGGAGCTAAAGTCTGTAGCACAGTAGTTCCTCAGGTGCAGGGATGGTGACCACTGGTTCAGAACTCAAAGCTTCACCTCGGCTGAGACCGCTGATAAAGATAAACGGCACATGTTGGAGGTGGGAAACTTTTGAAAGACAAACTGAGCACTCATTAAACATTTCATCATGATAGAATTAGATAGATTGGTAAAGTCATTTAGGTGAGCAGATATAGCTGATTCTTGGGGAAGGTGTTTTGATGAGTAGACACAGTTGATTCTTGTAAGTATTTAGGCGATAAGTCCAAGGCGTTTCTTGATGAAGTGGGCCACAAGGCACTGGGGTCTCTGCTGGTACTCCACCAGAACGTCATGAGGCGTGGAGATCTGGTCACCCTCGAAGCGGTTCAGCAGAGTCACGCAGATCACTGCAGCTGCACAAACACGTATAATGAATAGTCTGAATAACACCTTAACAGCACATTCCCAGAACTTTAGAATGTATGTGTGAATTTATGTGTGGTTTAATGCAACTTGATTAAGGTTGCAGTTTGTAAAATGTTTTACTTTTACCAACTCCATAATAAATGTCTTTTATTGAATAAGATAAACTTCTTATATCACTAGAAGAGGGACCACCAGTGGTGAGATTGCAACCTACTAAAAGCCTCCAGTCCCCCCCTTCCTTCTCAAAGAAACTATGTCATTGCCTGTCCAGATTTTTTCACTTCTTTGATACTGCGGATTCAGCATCTCTTTTCTTTTTTTGTGCTAAGTAATTTAGAATAATTCTTTAATTTTTAAAATACAGTTAAATCCTCCATTCGTCAAAATTTGGGTTCTCACAAAACACAAAATGGTTACCTAGCATCAGAATTTATTCTACTCATTGAGTGATGATATATATATACCTAGCATGGTCATATCATAAGTACAGCATAGTGACTCTTATATTATATTTTATATTATATTAAATTAGTTTATATTAAATCAGTTCAGACTTGAACTTACTACACCTCCCCTAATATGTTGACTTTGACTATGAAAACATCCCAATCATTCTTTCAATGCTGGTAACATGCTGATGACATGAAGCTCCTTGTTGAATTTTTCTGTTTCACTTCAAATGGTGCTCCAAGAAGCTGGTGAATAAGAGGCTGAAGGTTAGCGCCAGAATGCAACTGCTACTCTGTTTATGGTGGCAAGTAAGAAGCTGACTTCAGCCTTGTAGTTTTAATGCTGGTAGTATTTTTGAGGAGTAATAATCCTACCTGAATGATATCATTCCTGGGCTTTTATGCATGGAGAGAAGATTCTCCTTCTTTTGACGCTTACCCACTGGTGCTATAGCGCCACCAATTTCAAACTGCTGCTTTAATGTAACAACAGGCTACATGAAGGGTTCTCTCTACAGCCAGTGTGTGGTTTCTTGTTTTGGGCTACTGTAGCAACATTGCAGCTCTACGTGTCAGTCTCATTGGAAGGTGATTTGCTACTATATAGATTTAAAGAGCTCATTCTAAACGCAACACTAACACAAACATAGTTTTGTGCGTTTATAGTGCATTATAGTGCTTTATAGTTTATAGGCTGTATCTGCTAATCCTACTAAATCATACACACTGCTCTTTTAGGAAATTTAATGTTTCTATTAAATATAAAAAACAATCACTATTATCTTAACAAAACTGCTCAGAGCGTTCTTCATCAGGCGACCTATTGCTTCCTGCATTTAGAGTTCTCGCTGTGACAGAGCAAGCAGAAATCCAATTACCTCTAAATATGCGAAGTGACAGTTACACCACTTTGTCGTTCTGAATCACACAGGGTATTTTTTTCTCAGTGTAATTGCTATATTATTATTGAAATGGTCGTAGAATGGTTTTCACTGAAGCGTATTTGCCCAGTTCAGTCTTCCGCATCATTAAAAACATTCTCCAGCTTTGCAGTGCCTGCCAGTCTGCTTACTGTAAGCTCACCTGGGGAGCCAAGAAGGCTGAGTGAAATCTAGCGCAGATGTTTGAGTTAATGTGCAGAACACACAACCCTGAATTGCCCTGAAATGTTGTGATCAAGCATTCCCCAGAAGCTCAACATGGCTAGTTTGGAGTAGCTTGGGGTTCACTGACCTTAATAATGTTACTAAAAACTATATTATACGGTCCTGAGTAGCAGTTGTAGTTTCGGAGACGAAAGCTAAAAATCCATCACCATTTGGAATCTGTGCCAAGCCTGTAATTTCCGAGACATAAAATGTAATGCCTGTAATGACGGTTATTCTCAGATGACATGACTGTGGGGTCAGTGTCAGTGTGGAAACGCAGAGCAAAGTTGTTCAGTTTACCCTTAAGGTTGCAGACACGACTCATGGCAGCAAATACTGTGGACTCCATCTCGATATTCCTGACTCCAGCTTCGTGAGCCTTTCTCAAATACTCCAGCTTCTCCTCAGTAGAGAACGAGCACAGAGCACCATCCAGTCGGCCCTGACCTATGGAAAAAGAGCAAGTGATGTGAGGGATACTCCCAAATAACACAGTGGAGTGTTTTTAACCAACCCTGAATTGTAAGTCCGCTGCCCTGCACTTCTATCTATCTATCTATCTATCTATATATATATATATATATATATATATATATATATATATATATATATATATATATATATATATATATATATATATATGACAGTGACATATATAGTGTAATATCTTAGATATTGACCATGTCCAGGCCTTTGTGGTGCATAGAGCACTCACTAATTATCTGAGAGTCCCAATAAATTAGATCTAGAACAAAAATGTTTAATTCTACTGCAATTTCAAGGCATTGATGTATAATGTGGGTAACCAATTTTTTTTCAACCAATAATATCACAATCATCTGGATTTTACTGTATTAAGATGAACCAATAAACACGAGACATCAGCAAGAAAGTCAATCACAAACTGCCTAATGAACACCTTAAAATCTCAGGCTTATTACATACTGAGGCTTAATATTTATCAACTACATGGAATACACTGCAAACTGACTAAGTTATATTTAGGATAAAGAAGTAAATAATCAAACTTTGGAACTTGGCGAATATACTGCCAGTATATTCGGACAGTTAAAGTTAAGAATGTTGATTTCTCTCTTAAGTAAAGTCACTGTTTCTAAGATAGGAAGTTTTCATGACTCTGATGATACGTGAACATCCAGCATTCACATGCTATGCCATGAACGTCCTGCAATATGGAGTTCTTCTTTACCTTCATAGAAGTCGTGAGTGCACATGGTATTGCCGATGACCGTGGGGAAGTTGGGCAGCTCAGCTGAACATTGCAGAAGCTCTCTGGCCACTTCTTCATCCAGCTCGGTGCTTCTGATGATCACCTTACCCAGAACCACCTGATCGAACTGGGGCCGGAAGAACGAGTCCACTGCTTTATCAGTGATGACCACCGTGCCTGGGGCAAGACCTAACATGCAAACACAAGACTGTATTCATGGCTTTGTGGGGTTCACCCAGTATCTAAAGGCTTCTGTGCTACACCTAACCCAACAAAATGTTGTCCTCAATACATTCAGATCTAAAAACAGTTGCAAGCTGAAGTTGGGTACCTATTCCACCGGAGGTTCCAATGCGGAAGAGGACGACATCACGACAGCGGGCGTGGTACAGCAGCTTGATGAGCTCATGCAGCATTATGGAGATGGAGGGCACACCCATGCCATGCTTCACATAGAAAGGATAAACAGACTGTCAATCACTGTCATTCAACCCATGATGGCGATAACACAACACTGGTATAAAGCACTGGAGGAAAGAATGAAGGCAGTCTTCAATCACATCAGTAGCCATGAAATAAAGCTGCTGCCTGTTTTGGGGGGCTACGCATTTTTTCCTTCCTCGACAGAACTGCAGTGGTACTGTGTATGATTTATAAAACCAGAAGCAAGAGAGTTTGGTACCACTTTAGAATGAGAGTACCTTTATAGAGGGTTTATGAACAGTTTAAAATTAGCCAGAAGTGAATTAATGTATCTGATGAATATAAATATGTATTGAAAGAGACTTTTTGAATTCTGACGGCTGATGGAGAAGACAAAGTAAGTAAGTAAAATCTTTAATACTATAAATTGTGGGTTCACTGCTCCTTTTTATTTATGATGTATAACTGCTTATTAATGATTTATAAACCCTTTATAAAGGTTGTCTTGTTTTAAAGTAGTACCAGTTTTTTTTTTGTATTCAAATAATATTTTTTTGTATTGCAGGTGTGCACAATTGTTTGATATGGGAGACATCTTTGTGGAGATTTGTGCACATTTTTCACAGCAGGGGGTCTCATCTCCCCCCTTTCACACCTCATTGCTCACTGGCAGCTCAACACAGACAAAAACAACAGTGTCCTAATTCATCTGAAAAATCTGAGACGAAATGTTGCATCAGATATTGATTTCCATTGTGTCAGTGGAACGGTGTAGAAAGCAGTTAAAGGTGTTGAGCCTGGACGCATAACAACAACATAACCATGCCATTAACATCTCATTACAGAAGTCATAGGCTGTCATGAGCTGATTGATGCTAATGAGTGGAAATAAATGAACCTGATGAGAGTTTTAGGGCTAAAAAGCCAAAATAATTACAAAATAATAAAAATTACATTATAATTAAAGATCAAGGAGGCTGTTTTCTTTTAATTACAGTTAGAAAAAGAGGTTCTGTTGCTGAAATGACATTCAGTGCTTTGTTATTACATCTCTTTATCATGCAGTATGGTACAAATCTACAGTGTACTGAGTAAACAGCAGACTGAATGAGAGACTGTGCTACACAATGTTTCACCACGGAACCACAAACAGCTCTGTTTTCTTACACTGATGGAGAGCACAGGTCCCACTTTGTACATGGAGTAGCGGTCAGTTCCCTCACAGATGTCTCTGATGTCGTCCACATTGCCAGGCAGCTTCAGCTCCTGGTGAATGAACTGAGCGAAAGATCTCATCCTGTTGGCGCTTCCTCCAACACAGACAAACTACACACACACCATCAGGATACACACAAACAGAGAGCGAGAGAGGGGGATGAGAAGACAGGTAGTGTTAATCTTCGTTCTACATAGAGATACAACATACAAGACACTGTCCTTCTGTTCTGTACTGCTGTGTATAGCAGTGAACTTGTTGGGCATTTGTTTCAGGGTAGTCATCCAGCTGCATGAATTTTTTTATGAGTATGTAGAACTGCTTATTATAACATTCAACAAGTTTGTTCTTATTTTTTGGCCAAAAAAAATTCTCAGGTCATTTTCAAATATAACTGTTCATGATGTGCCCTGCCTTTACCCTATGATGCTGGGATTGACGCTGGGATAAGAATCTCCAGAAAGAAGGAGCCCAAAAAAGTATATAATAAATGGTACAGTTATGTAACTTCTTTCAGTCACGTTTATGTATTCAGTCTCTTTTTCTATTGTGATACGTCATTCTTTCAGTTCTACACCCACCTTAGTGTCTCCAAACATGGCAGGCAAGTTGTGGGTTTTGGTGCTGAGGTTGAAGTGGTAGAGAATGTCCTCCTCCATGGTGTCCAGGTGAGGGTTTTTCACATACTGCTCCTGCCTGTGGCGAAAAAAACCAACAGCTATGTGAAATGTCACCTCATCTACGTCAACTATGAAATATTTACACACCGCAACAACATGCAAGTGACGGTTTTCCAAAAGCGAAACATCTTAGTTCTCCCATGTTCAGGCATTGGATTAAAATGATGGCGGTTATAGTCAAATGATAATTCCCCCTTTATCGTAAATGCAGTCAATTGGCAAACTGCATCACTTAGTAACCAGACAGCAGCCTCAAATTGTATTGAGGCTATTTTGAAGTAAAGGATTTTTTTAATACTGTGGTTTCTGATACTATATGACACACCGTTATCTATAAATATGGACAATAGTTCATTGAACAGCTAACAACAGTAGCTTGAAAGCCTGAATTTTGTTTACAATTTAATCCATTGTTATAGACAGTAGTAGTGCTAATTGCTGGGGTACAAGCCTTCATTACTCATTAGCCCCATTAGCTAATTCCAGAGCAAAAATAAAAAGGCAACATTTGCATAATTACCATGTCTGGATTGAACTGCTGGTATAAGTATAGTATAACAGAGCACAACACAGTAATAGCCCCTTTTAAAGGCCTTGTATAATTAAACAAGGGTATCAGTTTACTCTACATAACACTGACAGGTTATCCACACGTCATATGTGTTGTCATGACAGATTATGTGTAATATTAATATTACTATTAACAGTATCATGTAACCGTTACTGCTAATGGCCTTAACACATATCATTTTAATGTTTTAATGACTAACTAGAGTACATTTATCAAATATTTAGCATATGACATTAAACTTCATGGCATCTGGACTGACAGTTACCAGTAACAGTAGCAGGACACTGTTATATCACTGAACAAAATCTGTTGTGACAGTACTATGATGTCTGCAATGGCTCGCTTATGGCATTGTTATGCAGATAATGCAAATACTTTGTTACCTTACTTAAGTAGAAATGTTGGTTATTTATTTACTTTTTACTTCTACTCCTCACATTTACACTCCATTATCAGTACTTTCTCCTCCTTACATTTTAAACATAGCCTCGTTACTATTTCATTTCAGCTTGTTTTCATTCATACATTCATTTCATTACATTCCAGTAAAGATTATTGATAACCTGCCTTTGAAGTTTGACTTTTTACACCATTACAATACTTATAGACAACTAGTCATCATATCTTCTGCTCCATGAAACACATGTTAATGTTCAGTATTACACAGATATGCTTCTTTAATATATTTACATTGTACTAAACTACATTCATGTTTAATGGGCGTATATGCGGCTGAAACAGGAAACCTAGCGCATCCCAAATTTATCATTAACATTTTAATATAACATTATAGTCATTATGGCTTTTAGAAGAATGGGGTTTTTGGGAAGTGGGCTACTACACTATAGACCCCTGTGGTGTGGCCTAAGCTTTTGTTCTTAATGGCTTTTTTTTTCTTACGTTACTTTTATACTTTAAGTAGTTCTGAAAGCAGTACTTTTACACTTTTACTGGAGTAAAAAGCTTGAGCTGATACTTTTACAGAAGTATTTTTAAACTCTAGTATCTATACTTCTTCCTGAGTAATGAATGTGAATACTTTTGACACCTTTGTTGTTATGTCAGTGTTATGTATCAAAGTTCAAGTAAAAAGTTACCAAAAGGAAGATTCCCAGTGCAGCGACTCAACAGGCTTCACATCTGGGCTGTAAGCACACATGACTGAGAAGAAGCAAAAGATCCTTCTTACTTGATATAATCACCGTGTTCTGGTCCCATGCAATTGAGTAGAATGGGGGCCATGTTTGCAGTTATACTTCCCTCTGAAACAGAAAGATGGACTGAGTTACAGTTGAACAGTTAAAACAGATGCACACAAATAGTTACAAGCATTGACAAGAAGAAAGAATGCATTTCTTATACTCTGCTGCTAGAAGAAGAACTAACTTAATGTCTGTTTGTTAAAAATGTCCTTAAATCCCACGTAAACTGCAGTGATGGGTTCTCCTCCTGGTGGTCTGCGCTTTAGATCTGCTCCTTTCGGGGACCGGGAGCTGATATAGCTTTGGCCCTCGGCCTCTGCAGTGGACTGATTGGTTGTGGAGGGAGGTGTAGCGTCTGTTCTTTCTCTTCTCTTTTCCACTCCCACCAGCTGACTCCCTCCCGCGGCTGGTTACTGGTCTCAGGTCCACTCAACTTTCCCAGACACACGAAAACAAACCTCCGACACAAACAGCACCTCACATTAACCCCTTCATCACTGTCTGTGTGTTTGTGTATGGTATCGTGTAAAGCCATAAAAAAAGGTTGGGTTTGTTGTGGCGGTGCACAGGGCAGCACAGATCATCAGACAGCTGAGAGTTTATCACAACCTTAGCGACACTTACGCAACACGGAGGTGAATATGACCATCTGAGGGTGGCATGGCATGCACGTGCACAGTTTTCACATGACAAGGGTGTTTACGTCATCAGATCATGTTTTTCCTTGCATGTACCCCATATTAGTCAATTTCCCATGTAAACAACAGGTAATAGCTCGGCTGTGTGGATAAAAGCTCCCGCAGGACGAGTTATTGACTCATACACGTAGAGTTGAGATCTGTTAATCAAACAAGATAGACAGAGGAAAGGACGGATGGACAGACAGAGGGATAGACCTCACATGTTCCTGTCCAAATAATGGCTGAGAATTTCTCTGAGCTGCTAATATTGGAAATAAAATGAATTGCTTTTTATTCATCCTCCATTAATATAATTAAAAACCCATTAGCAGAGCAGCGGGGAGAAGTGACAGGTTATTTGCTTAATTCAAGTACGTTTAGACTTTTTTTTTTCTAAATGACAAATGGGTTTTCATAATAAAAATTGTCTCAGCCCATGATTTGTTACAATATTTTCATAGAAAACTTTCATCTTGGCAATAATCTTGATTTTTTATAATATTTTAAGAAGCGACTACAAACGTTTGCTGATGAACTGACAACTATTTTGAATTACCAAGGCAATTAAGCAAAGCTAATTAGGTAATTGATTGTGAAAAGGTAAGTGGAGTTATGGTTTCCCTCTAAAGAACACACACACACACACACACGCTGTCTTGTTTCTGTGAATTGTGGGGCAATTACATAGACTTTCATTAATCAAGTTGTGTCGTCATTCCTCAATATACAACAGCAACACAACGACAAGACTATATAGAGAGTAAATACATAACAATGTAGCACATAAGACAATAAATAAATACCATACAGAGGATCGTATGTAATGGTGTGTGACTGGTAATAGCACAAAAGACTTTTCCAAATCTTACAGAACATTTCTACTGGATTATCCTGACTCTAACACTAACCATAACCTTACACTCACCTTAAACTTAAATAATTATTTATTGATTTATGTTCTTTACAAGGAAGAAAGGTCCCCACGATGTGAATGTATGAACAGGTCTCCACAATGTAACATAAACCTGGTGCACACACAGACACACACACCCTAAAACAGGGGTATTTAATTAGAGTTCAGTAAGATCCAGTTAGAGAATTTCCTCAGGCCAAGGTCCGGACCGTCACCATTTCTAACTTGTGTTATGATTCACTGCCATATCCTGTATATTTAAGTTACCTAGTATCAGCATCTTATACCATCAACAACTGAAAGACAAACTTATTACAAATACTGTTCAGTATATTTCAGTAAACTTACTGTTTAAATGCTGAACTGAATGAATTATTTATTAAGCTCCAAATAATTTTTTAGTCCTTACTTTAAGTAAAAACAAGGGCTACATATAAAAAACAGAATGCTTTTGAAAAAAAGGTTCATCTTAAAGTGTTTATTTATAGTGTGTCTTCTTGTTAACTCAGCTTCACAGATAGACAGGTTGGTTTTACAGAGTGGTATTCTCCAAAACTAGACGAGCAGGTCCATTTCAGAACCGTTCCTGTTAAACACTCAGTTTTCACTGTTCACTTTTCTGTTTTTATGTTATTCTTTCTGACTCGCTTTACTCTCTGGCTACTGCTCCTCGCTTCGTAACTCGCCTGTGTGCGCGCCTCACGCCCCAATGTGCACATATCTGATTGGCTAAGAAGTGCCTTTGGTGATCTTACAGCGCACGCGATTGGTCTCTGAGTTCACTGTGTCGTAAAGCTCGTACACCGTAAAGACGAGAAAAGCTCCGCCACTTAAAATAAACACAGTCAACATTAAATCATTCTCAATAGTTTATCGGTTTGGGTCCGCATAGGACAACACCTGGGTCTGGCTCCGGACCGCAGTTTATTAGTGACCCCTGCCCTAAAACATAACCCTAAACCTAAACTTTTATAATCACAAGGCAAATAATATTTATTTATTTTTAAAAAGTAATTTGCAGTGAAAACAGCTCAGGTTTAAGTGAGGACCTGCATTTAAGCATAACTGCCATGTCGTCCTATGATTGTGGGGATATGTAGTCTTCACCAGCTAGTACAGCTAGACGTATACACACACACACACACCAATACACTTAGCTTAGCTGTTAGCTTTCCTCTCACTAGGAATGTTGGGCTGTTTTATTTAAATTTTACACATGTGTGTGTGACAAACACAGTTTATCTCAGCGACTATCCTGGAAATAGAAAAAACCTAGGCTTTAGTTTGTAGCTTATCTGTTTAGTTCCTCAGGAACAGTAAAGAAGAGTGAGACACAACTCAGCCTGAGGAATAACTTAAAACTGTAACTGAGCTTTTTAATGAAGTTAAACATTTTCAAGAAGAGCATGAGTTTGGCCATCTTCTCACATCATCATCATCTAAACCTGTCCGGCTGATGTTTCTCAAAGTTCACTATGATATATAATCAACTTTAAGTAGAGTGGTCATCTTCTCATACACCCATAGCAACCATAAATCACTCTGCTGTCTGACAGATATTACTCTAGATTAACTCTGAAGACCACTGATATACCGCAACTACATATAACTTCACTAGTTGGCTGTAAAACAGCACAGTTTGAAAACACATAAGCCACTCGCATTAAGACAGAATCCATATCCTCTTATAGGATTTCAAAACAAATCATTTCAAACTTTTAATTTACAGATTAATTAAAAATCAATGCAAACAGAATGTAACCTTCTCGGTTGATATCTCTGCAATATGACATCGAGTCTTCTTTAACATACTGTCAATGCTGTTCTTTCTTTACGTATTGTTAATAATTTTAGTTAATGTTATGTGGCTTAAACTTAAACATTAATTAAACAATTGGACATTTAACTGACTATGAGTTTAAGCCAGAATCATGAAAATGTAACTTAAACTTATGACATGATTTTCCATTCACTTACATTGAGAAGTTCAGTTAACCCAAAATATTACAGTAGCGGCAACTAACCGATCACATTCTTTTAACAGCACAAAGTGCTTCAATTATACAAATAAAATTAAAAATAGATTGTTTTGTAGGGTATTCTGTATTTAATATGACAATACTGATACGCTGTGTCAAGGTATATTGCTGTGCAAAGGCTTATGGGATCCAAAGTTATATCAAATTGTTTATAACCGTTTATCTTAGCGGTAAATACACTATAAAATATTGGACTTATTAAATTTAAATTAAGATAATGCAAGATATATTCTTGTTCCATTAACTTTCTATTAGAGCAATTATTCTATAACAAATAACTTTGAAACTTGAAGGCAGCCTAGTTTCTTATTTCTTTATTTACAACATCATTTTCACAGTATGTTTTTTGCATAAAACAAGAAAAAGTAATACAGTGCTGTCACAAGAAGAGGTTTGAAAATGGTTTGATTCTAATATTAATGCTTTATTTTCTGAGAACATTTCAATAGAATTCGGCACCTAAACATTTGCACAGCACTGTCTAAATAAACATATGACTGTCATCTGATTTGAGAGTGCCTGTCATGGACGGCTGCACTGAACAGCATGTGCCGCCTCCCAGCGACTGCTTATTAAACCAATTTCCTAAACGCATGGCTTTTGAATGATGATACTTGTATTAGTCTATATGAGTAATAGAAACCATGTAATTCTGTTTCTGACAACCTGAGAGGCATAGCTCAATAAGAATCAGGCTCACAGCAATGTGGCTGATTAGCTTACAAACACCAGAACAGGAAATTATCACTGACATTTATGCCAAACATCAGTTATTAGTCAGAGAGAGACTGCCACCCTGAGCCACCCTGAGTCAGAACACATCGTCCTCTGCCAGGTCAGGAACGGACTAGAACAGAGACTCCGCAGGAACCCAATGTTCTCTTTACTGCTGAAAGATTACACAAGATGTTATTGTGTTAAGTGTCCTTTCTTATCTTAAACAAAGCTTAGTGTGTAGCTCCCATAACAGACACAGGCACACAGAATCTTATTTGTAATCACAGTAGGACACTTTAGAAAAACTGGATTAATCAGGTTCATTTTTTAAAGATTGCTGTTTTTTAAAGGTCACATGTTTGATTAGGCGGCATCAATAAATCAGTGTATTAACTGTAGGTGCAGTATCTTCTTACACTGCTGACTTTACAAATATGCTATATTCTTTTATATCCATACTTTATTTATTCAACTATCCTTATTTTTTTAATGATACAGCCTCTACCTTGCACTTGTCTTGTTAATTGCACTGTAAGGATTGCTGCTCCACGACGATCCGAGTTTGATTCCCGGTCTGGACCGGAAGTGTGGAGTGTGCATGTTCTCCCCTTGCTTGAGTGGGTTCCCTTAGGGTACTCCGATTTCCTCCCACAGTCCAAACACAAGCTTGTTAGGTTGATTGGGCACTCTAAATTGCCCGTAGGTGTGAGTGTGTGCGTGAGTGTATGTTGGCCATGCGATGGACTGGCGACCTGTCCATGGTGTACCCTGCCTTTGCCCAGTGCCGCTGGGATGGGCTCCGTCCCCCCTGAGACCCTGACTAGTGGAAGATAATGTATGGGTGGATTGCTGCTCAGTTTCATTATACTCTGTGCAATGAGGATAAAGGAATCCTATCTTATTCATTAATTTGGCTCAATTCTCTTGTATAACATACAACACAATATATACAATGCTCTTATTCCACCACAGTCACTCTGACAAACATTTTATACACTCCTCTTATGTCACCATCATAGACGCAAGCAACACCTTCGCAATCACCTGGGATAGAACTGCGAAGCAATGCCTTAACAAGCTGAAATACTATAGTAATCTCTAAGCAACTACCTGGAATTACTATATAAACCCAATTAAGTCATCAGAAATAATCAGTATAAGGTCAGCCAGATAAGCTAGCGTTGCCATGACAACTTATTTACCAACATACAAAAGAATGACAAGCTTTAAACAACAAGCAAAACAAGTTTAAACACAATGCAAAATGTAAATAATAAATAAACCCTATTACTGTACCAGCCACGCGCCCCTCTGGCTCTGCACTCAGCAACACCCCAGACACTGACTCTCTCCGGGACACCAACTCCCAGAATACTCAGACTCCTTTTTCCCCTGGGTCTACCAATCACCAAGATCTCTCCAGATCCAGATAACCAGAGAATGAGTTATTCTCACCTGTCTCTCATTAAGATGTTTGTTAAAGACTGATTCAGTTCGTAATACAGTTTGAAAAGTATTTCCTATTTTTCTCTGTTCTCTTTGTTCTCTGTTTTTTCTCTCTGTTCTCTTTTCGCCTCTTTTTTTCTTCTAACTGTGTTTGCTCTGTTACCTTTCTGTATTGATTTGTTACTTTGCTACTTTTCTTGTTAGTCTTTTTTATGTTCCTTATGTTGTTTTCTTGCCTTCCTCTGGTTTGGACTCCCTGTTATATGGCACTGTGTTTGGAATCCTCTTCTTATAATAAAGCTTCAGCACTCTATTCGAACCGCAAGCCTTAGGTCTTTTCTGACTCTTTTCCCATTCTTGCATGACATAGGCTTCCAGCTGCATTAACAGTTGTCAAAGTTTTCCTTTTATAACTTTTTAAACGAGTGATTGGTCTGGACTGCATACGGTCCAGTTTAGCAACCAGACCCTTTAATCCCTGAGCCATACTGTTGTGCACAGCGTTGTTTGACATTGTCTTGAAATAAACAAAACCTGCCCTGAAAAAGACGTCATCTGGAAAGCAGCATATTGTCCCTGTCCAAATAAAAGCATATCTCCAAAACAGTAACTTTGCAGGACAGAGGACAAAATGTTCTTTACTTTCAATTAAAGTTAGTGTTAGAAGAGTTTTCTCAAAGCAGTTTTGGGGCATTTCTATTGGTTAACTCATCATGAAATGTGCATGTGTCATTTAAAGAGCAGCTTTCATGCTTGAATAATGTAGAAAAGTAAAAATTGATGAAAATTAAGATACATGGTTTTCTTTGGATACCGATGACATGTTGATTTTCAACCTATATAATGTCACTGTCCAATAAAAAACAAATATCTCCAAAACTGCTGTTTTACAGGAGAGGACAAAAACCTACTTTACTTTTAATGCAAGGCAATGGAACCAGAATTTTTTCCAAGCTATTTTGGAGCATTTCTATTCGTCCATTCATTATGAAATATTCATACAATATAAACGACCACTGGCGTGTTCAAATAATGTAGAAAACTCAAAATTGACAAAAATTGAGATACATATTTTTCATTGGACAGCGACGATATACTGTTTAGCAGTAACGGCCCGTACACAGATCTACAATCATGCCATGTGCACTAATACTTTTATTAATGTGAATACTTTCCCCAAGCTATAATAATAGTGTAATCCCATTACATCACATTTGTAATAGAATAATGAATTATATTTCATCTTTACCTGATTACAATCTACTCAACACTGGAGCCGTACATGAGCACCATGCACAGAGATGGCTGGCTTCACTGGTTTTGTTGGACTGAGTTGGGGAAGAGTTCTCCTCCCTCACACTGAAGTTTAACGCTTGGGCGTCTACTGCTCTGAGGAACTGAAATAACATTCACACATTCTTGAGCACAGATCAAGCAAATCTAACAAAACCGTTTCAGGAGCCAGTAGTGCTGGGGTTATGTTATTATGGTCAAATGTTTATTGCTGTATTAATAAACATAAAGTCAGATCAAAGCAAAAGAGTTAAATAACCAAATAACAGTGATGTAACTGAGAATCTGTCATTGTTGGAACAACGCTAATATATGATATTTTAAAGAAAGCAAGTGCCTGATAGGAATGTAGAGACAGACCAGTGGGGTGTTTCAGTTAGCCTGATAAGGCATGAAGTTGAGGAGTGTCCATGCTGTTGATACGTTGGACTTAGGCTTATATTTATTTCACAATAAGAGTCCTATTCTGAATATGTTATTTCTGGATATATGTGAGTGCTTGCACCAAGTAACTGTATATTCCAGAAATCACATACCACAGGATCAGGAATGGGATTTCACAATGACTGAACAGAGATGGGCTGTTTAATGGATAACAGCTTCCATGCCACTGTGTACGTCAACGTTACTCTTTTACATGTACAATGTAGATCATCTCAGTTAATAAATGTCAGTAAAGTAAAGAAAGCTTACAATAAAACTATTCTGTAGAATTTAAATAATCTGTTTGGACAATGTAAAGCTTCCTGATAACACATAGTAGTAACCAGTATGGCTGTGTATTGAATACAAAGTGATATATTGCGATTTTTCAGATCCTACCATTAAAACACACCACTGTATGAACAGGTTTGCCAGTGCTTGCAACAGCATTGCACCCTTGTGCTGCTTGTTAATGTTGCAGTGGAGCTGAAAATGGATTATAACACTGCTAGTGGTTTTAGGTTTAAACACAACACACAATGATTCACTGTCTGCCAGGAATCTGCATGTTGATACTGTGTTATTGAGAATCAATACAAGATCACTAAACATAATATCCCGATATTCGATATTCCGATATTTTCTTACACCCCTAATAACCAGTATGAAATTTAAAGTCAGCAACTTTGAGTACCTTTGAGTTAAGCTTACCCTATCTGGGCAGGTCCAGCAGGCTGTATACAGTGATATCACTGGACAGCACTGGTGCCTGAATGGCCATCAAAATCAATTTCTACTTAAATTTGCATCTAATTTACATATCAAAGCCTCTTCTCAACTTTGCTGTCACAACAATGAGCTTACTAGTAGTCAACTTTCCTATATAAACATCTCCTCAGTCCAGTTTTACTATGGTCTGTTTTTAATATATTTAACATGCATGATTTCACAAACTCGTTTACTCACCCACACTGCAGCATCATGTTCAAGGAATTGTATTGTTCAATCATTAGTGTACATCTTAACATCAGCTTTTCGTAAGGGTTGTGGTAAGTCGTTTAAAACGAAAGATAATAAGGGCCCTAAGCAAGACCCCTGGGGTACACCACATCTTAGATGTTGCACATCTAAAGGACTCCAATTAAGGAACACTTTTTGTGTCCTACTGGACAAATAACTTTGAAGCTATGTCGCACCGGATATCTACAAAACTATAACAATCTAGCTTTTTAGATAACCTGCTGTGATCTACAACATCAAAAGCAACACTGAAATCAGCTTTGACTGTCCTTCTACTGCAGGTTTCCTTCCAGACCAGACATCCTGGTGTGTCCTGAACTTTTACAGTTCACACAGACTGTCCTGCTGTGTTCTATATTTCAAAAGACTTTCTTTAAGAAGGTACCAAGCACTAGCAAACCTCTAACCTCAAATCCAGTAAATGCTCTTTTTTAGGTTGAGTTTTTAAATTCTCGTGGCTCTTAGCATGTGGCATACACAGGAAAAAATATGATGGGTCATATGATTATTAAGAAAAACATGAATTTACTGTTATATATTGATATATAAATGCAAAACGGCAGATGTATCTAAAGCTGTATAACTGAGTATAACATTCTCTCAAACAGCTGGCATAATGGCTCTTAATGCATCAAGGAATTTATATTTCTTACTAAAACTTGTGATGTAATAATGAATTGTGTGACATGATATTATCTTTAAAGGTTGTATATGCTTCCCATGTCTCATTAGATAATAGCACAAAGTTCCAGCTATGGCAGAGCGGCCTGAGGCCAAAAGAAACAGCGTTAGTGTTACATGATCATGGACGTTCTTAGATCTGCTGCCAAAAGCTGGTGTTGATGTTTCACTGTGGGTCGCGTAACTGTGCTGATGTTTGCTCACACAGATACAGGTGCACATAAGCCACATCACAGTGAGACCATCTCTCTTACGCACAAGCCTTTCCATTGATCTTGATTTATGAAAATACTGCAAAGTCTGAAAGTACTAATGTGCTGAAAGTACAGACAATGGTGAAAAGAAAACATTAAAGGACGCATATCATGAATAAACAAGTAATGCAAATTCAATTAAGACATCTAAAAAAATGAGCTGGATTATAGTTCAGTAATCAGGTCTTTCAGGGCATGTAAACTCTTAGTCTGATTTTTTTTCAGATCCTCAATCTGTGCGAGCAGAAAAAACGGACCACGGTACAAGAAGTAAGCAAGCAGCGTTCAATGCAGCAACTGCTAGATGGAAACCAAACACTTCTAAAGTGATGCTGACATCAACTACATGCTTCACAAAATGATTTGAATATTCTTCATCTTCTGATTTATCTTTAGTATGAAGTAACTTGATGTTAAAAAAAAAAATCCAGAAACTTATTCTGTGATTTTATTGGTTGGTTGCAAAGCAGAATTCTGATTACTGCCTGACTCATGTAGATTTCCATTATCTGATACTCTAGTGCATTTAAATAGAGTCAGTGTTAAAATTTCAAAACATACTGTTCACGCTCTAGAATCAAAAAAATATTTAGAATTTGTTGTTTTTGTGATGTCATGCATTTTACATCCATTTGTTCATCCTAAACGCCCATCTATTCACACTTAAGTGCAGTCTTTTAGCTCCAACTGCTCAGAAATGAGGCGCATTACAGGGCGGTTAATAGTGAGTTCAATTGTATGGAACAGGAACAGGTTCAGTGCTTAATTTGTAAAATATCAGGTAATGGAACACTAAAGGTAGGGCGATCCAGCAAGTGGCAGTGATGGAAAATGTCCACATAACACAGTAGCATTCTATGCAATAAGATAGAGCTAGCTTTAATGAATGCAGTAAGGAGCTGCAACCAGGAAATCTCAGAGAGGCCAGTGGAGGAATTAATTTTTGCTAGAACACCGTGTCCTACAAATAAACTAAACAAAAAAAAAAACCAAAAAAACATTTGATGTTGCACTAAAACAACAATATACGAAGACTGCCTAACCAAATAATTCAAATTACTCCACAACACAGTCATTGCATCTACAGCCCCCACTGAATTTCGCGATTTGCTCCGCTTGTCTGTGGCAGTTCGGTGTCCTTTAACAAGATCGCACACGTGGCACAGGGTTGAATTGTATGAGCGGTGGACCAACAAGTTTCATAAACAGAAGAAACGATAACGTGGAAGTGCACATGGACGCACGCTGTGACTGGCACATCAGGTTCATTTGGAGAAACCTGCTCGCACTCTGCACTTGTGATTTATTTTAATTTACTTTATAAATAAATTCCTATGTTAAAAACAAAAAAACTCACAGAGGTGCTGGATCCATATAAATAAGTTCCGGAACGCAGGTACTCGAAATACGAGAGGTGCTGGATCTTGTTCCGGCACAAAAAATCCTACACAAAAATGGTAGGATATGGGCCCTTAAAACTAAGTACTAAAATTATTTCTTAATTCAAACCAATCCATCATTTATGTGTGTGGCTTAATGTGTAGTGGTGATGATCTGTACTTGTATTAGTAGACTGAGCATTTAATAATGCTTCTCAGATTTAAAAAACTAGACGTGTTACAGGACTTTGTTAGCCAACAGACATTTTTATCACACGCTGATGACGGTCAATAACAGTGTGGTGTCATGCCAGTGTCACAAAACCTCAGAAGCCTTGAGACAGCGACTGTTAGCTTAACTGTTCACCTCACTCCCCTCCCGTTCTATTGCATAACGCTATAGATTTCTGGCCTGAGATAGCAATGTCCCGCTAAAGTCCAAAGGGGAAGTATGTTTACAGAAAAGCCTCTGTGAAAATCAATCAATGATTACACAGAGAAAAAACTTCCCCCAAATTCATTTTTTAAAGGATGGGACAGACTTCAGGTATCACAGGGTACAGAGGGTACCATCTAGTGGCCAAGTGCAGTAATACATAGGCTGGCAGCAAGGGCGTAGGAGCGGGTTTGACATTGGGGAGGGGGGGGGGATACATTTGCTAATATGAAACAAAGCCCACCCTATACCCTAAATATTACATATAAACAGATTCCACTGTAGGTAAGGTAGTAAATCACTGTATGTGTAGTGACGTAGAACAACATTTGTGGAATTACAGTCAATTATAAATAAATAAACAAATCACAACATTATCTGTACTTCTGTTTATTATTAGATAAATCCAATTAAAGATCACTTTACAAACTAAACTAGATACTCCACACTACATGGTACTGTTGTTAGAAAACTTTTAAATTATACATGCAGTGTCTGGATTATATACATATATAACTAAAAGAAATATTATTTTCTTTGGAGCATAATGCTGAAATAAAATGATTTTTAAAAAGTATATTAACGTTTCCTGACTAGACAAGACTAACATTAATGTTAGACAGTAAGGCTGTGTCCCAAACAGCACCCTCTGGAACATTACATACTAAAGCACTTCTAATGATGGGGTCCTTTTATTTATTTATTTATTTATTTATTTTATTCATTTATTTATTTATTTTATTTATTATATATTATTTTTTATGTATGTAGTGTAGTGGCAGTCTGTAGTTTGGGACGTGGTCAGAGAGTAATGTAACTTTATGTTTCAGAGTGCTTTCTGACTAAAGTTAATATAAACATTAGCTAACCCAAACCCTCCTAGTCTGTTACCATAACAACACATTATACTAAATCTGTTTATATTACAGTCATTGCTGCTATTCATTGCTCTCATCATTGACCTCACGTTTAAAGCTGGCGCGAACTACCCGACACTCCGGCGAGGCGAGAGCTTGAGTCTGAACAGGCATCTCAACACAAGCCTTAACACAGTGAGAGACCCAGACCACCTAACAACCAGAGCCCGTTGCTAACAACAAACACAGTGCGTGAATTGCGAAGACTGTCAAAACACACTCTTTTAAAATAAAATTTTTTAAACAGTTTCTGCTTTTCCTGTGGTTTCATTTGGACCGGGAGTACAGCCTGACACTCTACACCACTGGGTCATGTGGGAACCTCATCGGTTAAGATCACGCAGGAGCTTTGGCCATGATTGTCGTGAGGAGCAGATCAGCCTCTAAACCTGTCCTGTGGTGTGGGCCAGGCATTGTTTTCACTTAGAGAGTCAACAAGACAGAAAGTGAGCAGGGGGGCCCAAAGGTCGGCAGACGACTGTAAACATGCTGGAGGTGTTCTAGTAAGCTGTTATTAAAAGATAGGGGGACAAACATTCATTCAACTGCCTGTCCCACCAATCTAAACATGTGGACTTTGCGTCATGTCTGGACATTAGGGACAATGTCTCTTGAATGACTTGTGAAATCTAAAACACAAAAAATAAACTGTTTATTGCACCGTATTCTGTATTAAATGGGCTCTTTAAAAGGTTCCGGTTCCTTAAAGAAGCTTTAATTTGGGTTTTTAAAGAAGCGTCCAAGGAAAATATTACTTAGGACAACTTAGTATATGATTTCTATACACAGACGGAGCTTTAAAGGGGAAGTTCACTGCTGTCTTTTTTCTTTGTACATGCACAATTTGATTGTTAGAAGAGACATTCAGACTGGTTGGATGTGAAATGGTTTGTTGCTGAAGCTTCCCAACTCAGACTTCTTCACAGTGGTGGTGAATGGAACCAGAAGGCACCATGTCTACAACATAGATATAACCCTTTTATTTAACAAGACAGAAAGTGAGCAGGGGGGCCCAAAGGTCGGCAGACGACTGTAAACACGCTGGTGGTGTTCTAGTAAGCTGTTATTAAAAGATAGGGGGACAAACATTAATTCAACTGCCTGTCCCACCAATATAAACATGTGGACTTTGCGTCATGTCTGGACATTAGGGACAATGTCTCTTGAATGACTTGTGAAATCTAAAACACAAAGAATAAACAGTTGGCTGTTTATTGCACCGTATTCTGTATTAAATGGGCTCTTTAAAAGGTTCCGGTTCCTTAAAGAAGCTTTAATTTGGGTTTTTAAAGAAGCGTCCAAGGAAAATATTACTTAGGACAACTTAGTATATGATTTCTATACACAGACGGAGCTTTAAAGGGGAAGTTCACTGCTGTCTTTTTTCTTTGTTCCTGCACAATTTTGTTATTGTTAGAAGAGACATTCAGACTGGTTGGATGTGAAATGGTTTGTTGCTGAAGCTTCCCAACTCAGACTTCTTCACAGTGGTGGTGAATGGAACCAGAAGGCACCATGTCTACAACATAGATATAGCCCTTTTATTTAACAAGACAGAAAGTGAGCAGGGGGGCCCAAAGGTCGGCAGACGACTGTTAACTTGCTGGTGGTGTTCTAGTAAGCTGTTATTAAAAGATAGGGGGACAAACATTCATTCAACTGCCTGTCCCACCAATCTAAACATGTGGACATTGCGTCATGTCTGCACATTAGGGACAATGCCTCTGTATACTGAATGACTTGTGAAATCTAAAACACAAAAAATAAACTTCCTCAGAATAAAACAGGACATTTCTGTGCCTGTGCCTTTAAGATTTAATATAAGTAAATGATCTCTGTTCTGATTGGTTGCCCTGTACTGTACCATGCACTCCTTCTTATTTTGGAGTGAATGGACAGGATTAAACTGTCATAGGTTGAATAGGTTAGATATATGTAAATATAACAAAACAATGAATATAACAGTTGGCTGTATTGCAGCATATTCTGTTTCACACAACATGGGCTCTTTAAAAGGTTCCGGTTCCTTAAAGAACCTTTAATTTGTGTTTTTAATGAAGCGTCCAAGAAAAATATTACTTAGGACAATGTTTCTTAAACCGTACCCCCTATGCAGCTCACATTTTCACTGATCCCAACTCCCAACACAGAGGGACAGATCAAAAGCATCTAGTGTCTGGTGTTTGTTTCTATGGCACCGAATATGGCTCTAAATAACCCTCTTGGATATGTTTATTTATAAGAGTCTGCCCCATGATTTACTAGGTCAAACTTTATGAACACCATTCAGGAAAAATATTCAGTTTGTTAAGTTTTTGGTGGCTAAAGACCTGAAGCATTCCTCATATTCCTTTCCAACTGGGAGCACTGCAAATACTAAAAAGAGGCGTGCCATGTGCAACAATTCCCGCCCGGGCCTTTGATGATACTCACTATTAATAAACCTAATCAATCGTGTTGCCAAATGTCCGGAGCAAAATCTGATCCCATGCCGGCCACAAGAGTGTTGGCTCTAGAGCGGCAGTGAAAGATGAGCATTAGAGTGGTATTGATATGATCTCTGCAGTCACCTTCCTTTCCCCTGCGGTAAAAGCTATCAGCCTCACTTTCCCAAAGCTGACTTACGCTCGCTCCCAAAGGGAGGATTGAATGTCCACAAGGCCCCCATCACGCTTTTTCTGGAATTCTTCATAACTCATGAAATCTGGGACGGCTCTTTTCACAGAGCTGAAAGCAGAAAACCATTACAGGGGCAGAAAGAGAGAGAGAACGCATTACAAACCAGACACCTGAGTCACCGCGTTCAGTTCTTCAGTAAGGGCAGAGGCAATAAGCCAGACAGAATAGCCAATAAAATACTCACTCTGGCTTTGAATTGATCTTGAGACTTCAATTTCCTTTCTTGCAGATATGAAAGGCCAGAGAAAGGGCCAAAACAATTATATTGATATACAGCTTCTATGCAGAGCTCTCGGATCAGAAAGAGCATGATGTGGTTGAGAATGGCAGCCCTGGATAAGAAATCTAAACTTTATAGTTTGATTTTTGTGTGTTTGACAGCTTTATGATGGTAAAGGAGAACTACAAAATCCACAACTTAGTATATGATTTCTATACACAGGCGGAGCTTTAAAGGGGAAGTTCACTGATGTCTTTTTTCTTTGTTTCTGCGCAATTTGGTTGTTAAGAGAGATATTCAGACTGGTTGGATATGAAATGGTCTGTTGCTGAAGCTTCCCAACTCAGACTTCTTCACAGTGGTGGTGAATGGAACCAGAAGGCACCATGTCTACAACATAGATATAGCCCTTTTATTTACTTTTTTTTATTTTTAAGATAGACATTCAGACTGTTTTGATGTGAAATGGTCTGTTGCTGAAGCTTCCCAACTCAGACTTCTTCACAGTGGTGGTGAATGGAACCAGAAGGCACCATGCCTACAACATAAATATAGCACCTGCTTTCTATATGTAATCCTGATGTTGGTAAAAGAACTTGTTTTATGCTAAGACCTTATCACACTTGGGCACCTGGAAACACACTAGTAACCATTTCACACAGCAACTGAAATGTGTTAAACACTTTGGATATCTGGTTCCCATCACCACCACTGTAAACACAGCTCTAAAATGGTACATTTCCCATCAAACCATTTGGAAATATTTGGTTTGCATCCTTGTTTTATGCAGAAAGCCAGTGGACTTCCACTTTAAGGAATTTGATAACATCTCCAAGGGACTTTGTAGTTGGACTAGTGATAATTAGTAACAGCTAGCACATACAGTTGGGTGATTTGTGCAAACGGCAGTGAAAGACTTTGTGTCAAAGCCGCTCACACACACACACACATTCCTTGGAGAAAGACACTGTTAGGCTGTGTAAATCTGAATAGACCTGCTTGTTTAATAGCTCACAGCTGGCAACGACAAGCGCTCGAAAGAAAAAAGGAGATGCTAAATTATCAGCTATAATTCCAACTTTATCTCTACTTCAGAAGCTCTGCACTAGCTTATAGCAAAAATACATGTGTGAATCTCTACTGCATTGATGGCTTTTGAAAAAAAGGATACGTGACATAAATATGTGCTCTAACAGACGATAGGAATTCCTACTATGTGATGTGAGTGCATTGACTAATAAATACTCTGTGAGAATTCTAACAAATCACAGCAATTAGTGGTCTAGCGCCTTAGTACAGTTAACACCGTCTGAGCAAATACGCTGTTTAAGGTCACCTAGTAGAGAAGTGTTAATGTACTGAGAACAGACCACAGGTATGTACTTCAAACCCTGTGCAGCTCCTGCTTTAAAATTTTAAACATATTTGTCATTTTTCTGCACCACATGAGCTACTGCATCTTCAGTCAGATCAGAATTCAAGGCTGCATTTAATTAATAACACTCTGTACATAACCAACGTTTTAACAACTGATTCTGATTCTTCTCATTCAGGTGTTTACAGCTCAATCTTAAACAGCAGTGCGGCTGCATGGCTGCTACATGACCGTAACGTGGAATGATAGCCTACATGGGCGAATTGATGTAAATAATAGAGCTGGATAATATTCACATATTCAATTCATAGTGGGCATACTGTATTAGTCCCACAGCTAACAACTAACTATATTAGCCTTACAGCAAGAAATACAGCATGAAATATAAATACCAGATTTACAATCACCCAGATAGCAGCAGCAGCAGAAGCAGTAGTAGCAGTAGTAGCAGTAGTAGTTTTAGTTATTTATATTGTTCAAACATACATTAAACAGTGAAAAAGTCTAAATACTAACCCAGCCATGCAACTGCAGTTCATCATCAGCATATAGCTGTTTGACATGTTTATAAAACCCCACGTCTGGTATAGCTGTGTTTTATGTCCTTGTCACTGGCTAGGAAATCCAACATCCAGCAAATCTCAATATTCAAGGTTTTGCATTCAAAGTACAGAAGTGTAAAGAGATTTGTATGCCTTGAGTTAATATTTTTAGGGATGCTGCATAGGTCCAGTGACTATAACTTTTAGTTGGTTCCTTGACCCCCTGACCTGACAGCGACAGCAACAACGATTCAGACAACCTCACCACATTGCTAAGGGTTAGCTTATTAGTGTATGACAACCTGTCTTCTGTATTGGCATACCATTAAAATAACTGGAAATGACTATTCCTACACTTGACACCATTATACTAATGGTTACTCTGTTTACAAACACAAAAATGGTCAATAACCCAGAGGTTGTTAGGTGCCCCCTATTGACCGCAGGTCTTAACAGCTGCTTATATCGATTATTTGGTAGAGAACAATACTGGAGGGCTTTATACTCCTCTAAGCGATGCTTGAACTTAGGCGTGCTGATATTAAGCTCATGAGCAGCTGATGAGAGCATCCCCTGCTGTTAGTCAATGCTTTTCTATGACAATTATAGGTTTGCATGTGTAGTTGCAGTACTGTGACAGCAATAGATTCACTTTAAAGTAGCTGAGTTCCCTTAAATTTAAAGGGAGATCTGAATACTGCTTGACAGACAGTGTGGACACTACCTTATGAAAGTACTAATATTAAACAATATTGGCAGCCTAAAGTTTTTGCAGTGATGGTTTTAGAACAAATCCTATTTATCCCGTCAGGTTGGTGTATGTCCTTTATAATGCTAAAGGAGGGACATACTGTTGATGTTTAGAATAGATTCCAGAAACATATAGGCTTACGTATCATCTTACCTAACCAGTTCGTACCATACTCTAAACCACAGGGGACAAGATATCACCAGAACATGAACAGTTCCTACTCCTCACTCAAATTTTTAGTATACTGTAGAAGAAACACTGGGAGTTTCAAACATCAAACTTCATCCCTTTACCCACCAACACCCTTTACCCACCACAGTGGGGGAAGCAGCATCAATGTTTACTCGTTTAGCTTCTTTAACATGATAAACATGAGATAGCAAACTGCTATCAGAGCTGCGCTACTTCTTCATTCTCTCTTATTGAACTGAATTGACTCATGTTTAACTAACTGACGCTAAAGTGACTAATTTTCATCTCTTGAAGTAAAAAGCAATACAGGATAGGCCATTGCTAGCTAGTTAGCATACTGTCTAAAATAGATATCTCTGAAACAAGACACATAGACACCGTTGACACACTGTCTAAACAGTTACTTCTTCACATTCTGTTGATTTTTTTGTTAATTTGTTTTACCCAAAACTTCATATTTAGAACATGGTGATCAAATATTTGGCAGATCATTTGAAGTTACTATAAAAAAACATCTTAAAATGCCTTCTGGCACCTAGTCTGCACTGTATACATTATACCTCCTCTTTAAATGATCAAATTTTAAACATTTTTCTAACTGATTTAAGGGAAATATGCTGTCTGATTGTGTATTTAAGGCACTGTAAGTCAGGTTGGTATGTCCAAAACCAACGTGGGCGAATACAAATTAAATGAAGTCACATTGAGCTATCTGTTCTTTTGTGCTGATGGCTAAATGGTGCCCCAAAGTTTTGGGCCACAGATATTTTTTACAGAACGATGGAGAAACAAATTCACATTGTAATATTATCTCTTTTAGTCATAGTCGTTGGAATATTTTCTGTTTTTGTCATATTCTTGATGTTTGTGTTGCATACATGCTGCAGTTTTTTGTTAACTTAAGGTGCTTCTCATTAATGGTGCTACCATAAAGCAAGCATGCCTGAATACCAGCAGCACAAAAGAACGTGAATAAAACAAATGTACATTGGAGTAAAGAAGTGACTCCCACAGGTATCAGATAGCAGGTTATGACCATAGGATACCTTTCTCAACACTCAGTTTCCAGGGCAAAACACCTTGAACTGTGTCATTAACAGGTTGTTAATGGCTCCCATGTGACATAACATCCCACTGCTAACTGCTAGGTTCCTTTTAGAAACAGGGCTGAACAGCCTCTAACCTGCTCCTGACTTTATTGTTAAACTGCAGGCTCATAAGTCCTGACACAGAGCTTTTCTGCAATAAGGAGTTAGTCCAAGGCCTAATTATACAATCATATATCTTAGCCTTTATAGCTAGATGAGTTAACAAAGCAGACTGGCTTAACTGTGACCTATGTTATAAAACAATTACACAAAGCCAGGAAAAATACACACTACAGAAATGTGCCATAGTCAAAGAGGAGAGAAATGTCATAGATAAACGATTTATGCAGAAATGTAAATGATAAATGCGCTAAATAGGATGTGTTAAAGCAGAACATAGACTACGGATACTAAAGACAAGTACAAGACGTTGTAATTACACGGGTTGAAGACTTTAGTGGAGAATCTCGACCCGCTGATCTGTGGCTGCGCCCTGATTGGCTGTCGCTGCTGTGGGAAAGGAAATGATGCGCTATTGGGCTTCTAATTACAGAGCCGTGTTCGGTTCAGTAGACAGAATCGATTCTTCTATACGATTCAAGTGATTCATTACAGAGAGATCATGTAAGCAAATTCTAAGACATGTTAACGTTACGATCTCAGCGCAAATATATTCTAGTTTTACTGGACTTGTTATAAAGTAAACTTTCAGCTTATGAAATGATGCTTATATGAGGTAGGTGCTGGTAAAGTGAGGCACTTTTAATAGTTTTATTTTAAATTGATCCACATGTATAAGCAACTTATTGCTTTTAGTATTTATTGCTTTTAGTATTTTCACGAAGTACTATATCTGCTTAAAGTCTGCTTAAAGTCTAAGGTCCAACAGTTTTCAGTTACTCTAGCTGCTAATTTTAACATTTGAAATGTTAAAATTAGTCTACGAAGTATTTGACATTGAAATCTTAAGATAAGAATTATGTCATAATACTTTTCTGATTTAGTTGATTTTAAATGGTGCCATAAATGAAAAAAAGTGGTAACGCAATTAATTTTAATACTCAGCATATACGTAACAGAGCAACAAAGCAAAAATAACAACCTTATCTAAACATATCCTGCAAAACTTTATCATCATGTATGACTAAAGGGGGATTCCACAGGTTTTTTAAAAAAATTCAAAATAGTCAGAATGTTATGCTCAGTGTTGGTGAATGGAACCAGACGTCTTACGTTTAATACCTCTAAAAGTTCCCTTCACAGAAAGGTATTGCATTAAATGGCTATGAATACACTGCATGGCGTAAGGTGTTGTTTATGATTGTTGATTGGATAGTATATATAATGGCTATATTTGTATTGTACAGATTGGGACCCCTGGTTCCCATCACCACTACTGTAATGACATCAGACTTTTTCTACAGTGATACATTTCACGTCACACCATTACTCTGTTTACCTCTCAAAGACTGAACAGCTCAGAAATTTCGTAGTTAAATTTCCCTTTAATCCCAGGTAGGCTGGTAGACTCCCGGTTACCATCACCACCACTGTAATGAAATCAGTAGCGGTACGTTTTGCATACAACCACTCTAAATACATTTGTTCACATGTCACTTTAATTATTATACAGGAAGTTTTTTAAAAAATCAGTGAAATACTCCTTTAAGTTAGTGACTCATGTCGACCGGTTTATGAAATGAATCAGTTCAGGTGAACCGATTCGTCGGTGAGTCGGGCTTCACTACGTCCTCCGAGAAGAAGGAGGAGGAGTGTAGTGGCCCAGACTCTCGGGCAGCGGCTGTTTTCACAGTTATGCGCCTCCAGCGGCTTTATTAACTACCTTTCCTCGGAGTGTGTCAACTTCATGGACGTCGAAGGACACTGTTTGTAACCGGACCCGGCGACTTTTATCCGTCCGAGGCTTCTAAAACGACTCTGTCTGACTGACTCTCACAGGAATGGCAGCAGCGGCGGAGTAGCTCGGGTTGTGGTGCTGCCCGAAATAACTCGGACTTTTCTTTTTAAAGCACTTCGTGGATTCCCGTGGGCTTGTCGGCGAGGTAAGGCTCTTTTCGTGCCTCTTTAACGGGGAAAACTGACTCGTCTGCTTCTTTTCTTTTAGTCGAGACGCTGTCTCAGTCTCTCTCACAGTGACTCTGTCTGCAGCAGGTTCTTATTCTAATTTTCTCGTTCCACCTTAAACAGTGCAGCAGTTACATTACAGCTACACCATTTAAGGTGGAACAGGAAAATTCCAACAAGAACCCAACTTCAGCCTAGTTGCTTTGGTTGTTGTTTAGCCTTAGTTTGAATATATATCTGCATTAATAGCTGAGTGTAATAATTATAGTAGTATTAGTGTTTATTCTTATTATTGATGTTTGTGTTGCATACATGCTGCATTAGTTCCATGTTAGCTTAAGGTGCTTCTCATTAATGGTGCCAACATAAAGCAAGCACACCAGCAGCACAAAAGAAAGTGGATAAAAGTTTTAGTTGTCTTTTAAACATGTCAGTAGAAGTTACCTGATGGATTTGAGTAGGTAAAGTAATTCAGGAGTAATTCAGCAATGATTTGATGAGCTTAAAATCCAGGACCATCCATCAGAGGGTTTGTACTGCATGCAGATATCAAGACATGTGAAGTTTTCAGAACAAGTTGTGACATTGTAATTGATCCCAATAAGGATTAAGGCAATTGCCTTATTTAAAACCAGCTATAGAATTCCTCAGCATCTCTACTAAAGGGGAATTCCACCAACTTTTTGAAATTTGTGCAGAATTCCGGCACTGAGATGTAAACAAAGTCATTCGGATTGGTTTAATGTGAAATGGTTAATTGCAGAGAAAGTTACAGACTTCTTCACTGTGGTGGTGATGGGAACCAGGGGTCATGATGTCTACAACAAGTGTAGTAGTGCTGGGAATTTCCAAAGACCCCTTTAGTCGTTTTTTATTGCTTCAGCATGGGATTGTCAAGCAGACAGACTGACTAACCCAGTCATAACAACCCCATTTTGCGTGTGTACAATAATGTATTGATACTTGGCGTCTATGTATTGGTACAATATAACCATGCATATGTACGCAGTACATTTTATTTATTATCTGAAACCACCAGTGAACCTACATGTGTCTTCTGAGGAGTTAATGGTGATAAATCAGTAAAAAATCCAAGTTTTTTTGGGATCTATCCATGTAAATGGATTAACAGGATGTTTTAGACCAACACTGTCATAAAACAAGCAGCATATTCATAAAAAATTGTGTAATAACTTCCTGTGAAGGGGGGGGTTTAGGGGCATTAAACTCTTCAGACATCTGGTTCCCATCACCACAACTGTGAACAGTTTCTCTAGAACAAAGCATTTCACATCAAACCACTCTCAGTGACTTTGTTCAAGCATTTAATGATGTAGAAACTGTGAAAATTTGAAAATGAGTTCCCTTTTAAGTAAATGAGTAGCAAGCAAGTCAGCTATCTTCAGCATCTTTTAGCTCAGCCGGGTGGGATCGTGCTTGTAAAATGGGGGTGGATGGTTTGTAATCATGCAGGAGGACCTCCGGTGTGCTTTGCTGTAGCACTTACCCAGAGTGTTTTAGAACCTAAGACGGCTATCAGGACCTCGAGTCCTTCACGGAGGTGATTTTGCTGATGTTTGCAGATGGCCTGCAGTATGCTGGCGCGAGCCGGCCGTCCATCGGCACCTTGTTATTGAGCCTTTGTTATGCGGGTTGGGCTGCAGGTCTGGTTCTCAGCCGGGCAACGTGCGTCCATCAGTCCCATGCCGTGCCGTCAGCATAACAATGGGTCCAACCTGGAGGGAGGAGGAAAAGAGGAGACAGACACACTTCATTCATCACTTAACACTTGAATTTCAGGGCCATGAAGGTGTTGCCAGATGTGATTTGCTCTTCTGTGGGAATTTGGTGCGGCATGTTGCTTGCTAGAGAGGTGTTATCTGCGTTATTTGTCTTACGTGATGTTGCCTGGTAGTTGTAAGTCAGGGTTGATGGACTTGTGGGATAATTTTGAAGTTCGTCCACTCACAGAGGCTCTTTTAAGGACCATGGGAGCCAGAAGTGGCTCTTCTTAGAACCTTTTCTATTGCTAGTATGGTGTGTTTGTGTATGATATCTATAATGTTCTCTGTTTGCTGGCGTGCTCAGTTTTTCACTTGGAAGTTAGAAGGAACATCTGGTTACTGTCCTTCATAAGGGTGGGCAATATGGCACATATAGGGTATATCACAATACTTGAGGACGTTTCACAATACACTATGCATCATGATGTTTAGGTTTGACACAGAAAATATTAGCTAAGGTTATGAATTAGTGAAATTTCTTATACTACACTGCACTAAATTGCATTTAACAATGTATAATGCTCTTGCTTTAGGTTGGTTCAGTGATCTAGATGTGCTGATAATATCCACAGTGTGCTCAGGCAGCTGTATACAATAGGGCTGTGTATTGGCAAGAACCTGGCGATACAATATGTATTGTGATACAGTGATCATGATTTAATATATTGCGATACTGCAAGCAAAGTGATATATTGTATTTTTTTTATTCCTACTTTTAAAACACACCACTATATGAGCAAGTTTGTCAATGCTTACAATAGCATTGCACTCTTGTGCTGCTTGTTAATGTTGGAGCGGAGCTTGGTTGGATTACAACACTCCCATCTAGTGGTCAAAGGTTTAAACACAACACAACGATTCACAGTCTGCCAGGAATACTGTGTTTTTGAGAATCAATACAGTATCACAAAACATAATATCCTAATATTTGATATATAATAGGATATTTTCTTACACACCTAGTATACAGTAAGCCAGAATATATTAGATGCATCAAGCACATGTTAGTTGTAATGTTTATTAAGTCTAATGAAACAGTTATCTGTCAAATACTGATATGATTACAATATGATCATGTGTCCCTAACAACAAGAACCATACATGTTGTCATATTGCCCATCCCAGACTTACATGATATCACCCCAGAGACTGAAAAGAGTGATCATTTTGAAAGATTATGAAAGAGTTTGATTGATTTTACTCAGTTCACATTACTTTCCATTACAAGTAGAAGTTAAATCATAACAATACCAAAGCCTGGGTGACTTAAACCCTCATGATGTTTTAAAGATTAATGACTTGCAAATTGATCGTTGTCACGTCTAATTCACAGATGTCTGTAAGCACACAGCTGCCCTTGCTTGCCATTTACATTACCATTAAAGGTGAATTCCACCACATTTCCAAATTTTTGGTATAATAAATTATAAACATGCACATACAAATTTGATGTGGAATTCTCAGTTCTAAAGACCTTGCTGAGTTCACAGAGGTGTTTCAGATTTAGTTTTAGTATCATCAGCATTGACTAGAAAGGTTTCCATCACATCCACTGTAAAGAAACCAACTTGAAATAAAGTTTTGATCTGAAACCTTTCATGGCAGAGGGATACATACACATACAGGATGCTGTGAGGCAAAATAGGCTCTTAGGAAAAAAAGTATATTTTACTAAAAAAACTGGTCTTGGATATTAAATATATGTATATTTCTATAGACATTGTGGCCCCCACCACCACTATAAATAAATGTTTTGACTGAGTTATGCAGATCTTTTCCAAAGTCAGTGGAATTCCCCTTTGAGGACTTATAATAATAAACATTTTGTGGAGTGGGTTTGGCTTCACGTCGTTCTTATGGCTTAAAAATCAGCTTAATCCCGGCGGAGTCTTGAACAGCCTCTCTGAACGAGAGACATAATTCATACAAACATTCATGCTGAGGGTTTAAATATATTGGATTTTTCAAAGCCTGTTTGGTGAATCTTGTGTGTGAGTCCTTTGTGAAGAGAGGATTGGTAAAATTAGGCTGAATGTTTGGCTGTTGTTAGTGGGTGTTTGAGGGTTGCGTATTAAGTCATTCTGTGTGATTGTAAAGGTTTTTTTATCTTATTTTTATTTTTGTTGACTTCTCTGCTCTCAGCCCAGACAGGCAATTGTCCTCAGTCAAGCTTCACTGAGCTGTTGTAGTGGGCAGGGTTATGATGAGGGCCTACACAGAGGAGCTCTCCCATAAACTCACCTATTGTCTGCCTTTGTGATGATGAGCCAGGTGTGTGTGTGTGTGTGAGTGTGTGTATGTGTGTGTGTTTTAAGAAGGGTCTGGTCGCAGAGATGTGTTCCAACAGGTTTTTCTGTGTAGGCATGGTATCTCAGATGGATATGATAGGCATTAACATGCAGTGTTTACAATGTTAACATTGCAACAGAGGCCACTCAGAATACTGGAGTAAAACAACATTCGGTACACATAGCTACAGTGTTTTCATTGGTTTAATTGGCCAGGCAGGATTAGCAAAATCTGAATTATTCCTGTGTTGATAAATATTTAATAAAAATTTAATGTTCCTCTCGTGTGCCAGGAAAATATTGAGTTTGCAAGACTTGTTACATCCTTATGATTGTCTAGTATCTATTAACCTGTATATCTAAAGCTGCACTGTGTAAGTTTTGGGAGGTTTGGAGACCTCACTGGTGGAAACGTGCAACTGCACGCAACGTGCAGAACAGTGTTTTGTACTGCAGGCTGTACTTCGGGCCCTCACAGAGCAGGTGAATCTGATGTTTGTGCTTGCACTCATATCAGATCTTAATGGTAATTATCTACTATTGTGGTCATATCTAAGACAGACCTTCTTTTTGAGCCACTGTGCGTGTGACTTTAATTAGTAAAGATGTATGATGTGGTCCAAAAACCTGCCACCAAATCTGTTGCCTCTTCTTTTAAATGGCTATTTAAGGATTTGCATGGGTGACTCATGGCAGCACATGCTCATTATTATTCGGTGATGTTAGTGCTGCACTTAGTGCATTGAAAAACATACATAGTGCAGCTTCAAAGTTTTCAGCACAGACTAACAAAACAAAGAAATTAATGCATCTCCTTAAATGAACTGGTATATTGATGGATCCCAGGTGATTAACAAAGCTATGGGGAGTATCCACGTTTTTAAATCATATTTATGGTTGTCATAATTAATCTGTCACTCAGTTTCTCCATTAAACAATTTAAGCCATTAATATTGATCTTTTCGGGAAAGGTTGGCAGCCTGTGAGATGGTGCATATACTGCTGAAACAGCCTGGTGGCCACACCCATATATATATATATATATGTGTGTGTGTGTGTGTGTGTGTGTATATATATATATATATATATATATATATATATATATATATATGTGTATGTATATATATATATATATATATATATATATATAATGTATATATGTGTGTGTGTGTGAGTGAGTGGGAGACTATGGTGTCTGGACAGTGTCTAGAAGTGTTTGTAGTGGGGGTAGAGTGCTCTGCCCCATGCTGGCCACTATTGTCTGAAGAAGGACGTCCTGCTGGGCCTTTTAACCTGCGTCACGTCCTGGAGTCAACTGATAGCACTCAGATAGCAGGATGGTTGGCTCCTTTTCTCCTTACTATCTCTCCCCCTGTCTCTCTTTCTCGCTGTCTGGACTATCTGCGTGCAGTCAGTGGATACCTCTTGGAGAGCTTCTCTTGGCACTGAATTAATACACAGTGATAAGGTAGGCACCACATGAAAATGAAGCTAGGCTGCAGGCCTGTATCTAGATTACACTCTTTGGCTTCACTAGCATAAATGTCTGTCACATATTCTTCAAGCCGTCATGCTGAAAGGTACATGCATGTTTAGCTTCAAGCCTGTAGGTTTCTGAATGCCTAGAAGGTTCAGCCTGAACCAACTAGAGATGTACCGGTATAAGAAATGTGCTGATACTAATATCCAATGTTTTTTTTCTATGTGCACGTCCTTCAGTAAAGATGAGGATTTGATGTTGAGCATTTACCTCTGTCTGGTTACAAATGCAGTAAAAGAGTTCAAATGCAAACCTTTTAGTGCCGTAGCCCAAATTCACCTAAATGTTTTGGATTGGTTTGAAATGTAGGTCAAATCTAGACATTCTCCAGAGTTAAGTTAAGAAAGAATATTCTCATAATCTATATGATATTCTTATATCGTCCTGCATCCTCAGTGCAAGCCTTATAAGCATTGCATGGCCTAATGTGACATTAAAACCCTGATAAAATGGGTTTGTTCTGAAAATGATTTCTAAGAGCAGAAACATTAACTGTGTAGATGTTTATAAAATATCTATTTTTATAATATCAATTATATCGTTGCTGTCCAATGAAAAATGAGAAAGTTGCAAATCTCCAAAATTGCAGCTTTACAGGAGAGACCCAAAAACATACTTTACTTTCAATGTAAGTCAATGGAACCAGATTTTTTCCCAAGCCATTTTGGTGCATTTCTATTGGTCCATTCGTCATGAAATTTTCACACAATGTAAACAACCGGCGTTCAAATAATTTAGAAAACTTTTTTATTGGACAGTGACAATATATTATTTTAAAAAATGTATTGTGGCAACAATTGCCAATGAAGTTGTCCATTTTCATAGATAACTGTAGAGTTGCTATGGCAATATTTATTGCTGTAGTGATAAATTACATCACAATATGTCACAAAATACTTATATCATGGAACCAACTCTATGTTTGATTAAAAATATGGCATCATTAATCATGTTGAATTGGACAATGTTAAATACAGATATTGAAATGTTTAGTTTTGATGATGTTTTTTAAGATTTGGTTGTCCAACTTAAGAAATGTGAGAACTATGATATGATCATATCAAATTAGTTGTCCACCACTAGATAACTGTATATCATACAGTTATCTGCTTAAGATGACTTAAGGATTCAGTACAGTTTGAGGCAAGTAAGTAATAACTTGCAGATTTCCCACTATGCTGATTGGTGCACATAAGCACCTGTTACTTACGATACATTAACTACATTAACCACTTGTGCAAAACAAATTAAGAAAACGTTGGGCACTGGATATGTCTTAGCTGACTACGTATTGTGCACATTTCTATTTATTTATTTATTTTTTTACTGCATTGTCCCTTTAATGTGGTGTAGCACATGGAGAGGTGCTTGTTTTGGTGCCGTCAGAAAGAAACATAAGCAGCTTTGCTGTCAACAGTAGAGTAGCAGGCCAAGAACATGCTGTGAATGAATAGGACTATTTCAAGTCTGTCCCTAAGTTTTGTCAGACACCTGAACAATGATTTCTTTGTCCCCGAAGCATCTTATTACATTTTGGCACTGTTCTGGTTCTCTGATCCTTTCATTTCCAAGACTGTCAGGACACGAGTCTTCTCTTTCTGTTCTGTTCGAGCTGTTCAGGTCGTGGCTTCATGGGGGGAACTGACGTTTGACATAGTCAGTGTCTATCTTCAGGTTTAGGGAAATGTGTCTGCTGTTGCTAAGCAGCCAGACAACCTGCCAAACCCTGCGAAAGGAGACGTGCTACTTTAGGGTCATTCGAGGAGAAGGCGGCGATGAAAAGGGCCATGATGTCACGCCGGTAATTATGGAGTCCTAACACAGAGTGTTTAGGGTCAAGCTGCCAACTCTCCCTTACTTCCTGCCATGCTAATGAAGCCCAGAAAACAGAGCATATACCACATTTCACAGAGCCTCGCGGTGAATGCCTGGCCCCTGAAGCGATGACCCACTCACCAACTTAAAAGAGGGGCCTTGTTCTCGAATGCAGCGGAGATTTCACCATGTTTGACTTTGTCTGTAGAAAAAATGGTCAACGGTGTAAAGCATGAAAAGACGTATCAGCTGATAAGGACGTGACACCTGTAAGACGCCCACTGTATGATCAGCATTGCTTTCATTGGGAAATGTTTAGCTGCCACATAGTGATGATGCTTGTTTTAAATTAGGAGTCCATATCACAATATTAAGACTCGCCTTTCGGACACACCTGGCTTCACGTCACCATACTGTAATTGAAATATTCTTAAATCTACTATGTGTCTAATCTAATATTTATCGTTAGGTGCTTGTAAGAACAGTATATGGTCATTCAGCTTATTTGTACACATTTATTACTTGAAATACATTTTTTGTCAAATAATTGAGCCAAACAATTTGAAGAAATAAATAAAGTTCTCTAGATAAAATGACTTAAAACAAGAAAATGAATATAATATAATAATATAATCTTATAATAACTCTTATTAAGTCAGTCTCAGCCAGATGTGTATTACAAATGCACCGGTCTGCTCT